>CP106727.1:82287194-82937090 GCA_025506655.1 Gossypium rotundifolium
GCCCAATTTTGAACCCCTATCACTTAAATTAACAAATTAAACATATCCCCACACTAAATGCATAGGCCTATAAATTTAGGATGTTACAAAAATAAAAGGGAGTAAGCTATATAGCTTAGTAAGTTCCTATGCAAATAATAAGCATTATAATCACACATGTATCATACAAACAAACATGATGAACTGGGCATAAATAATATCAAGATCCTGTAATCATAACTTACTCATTCATAACCTTACCAAGGGATTCATCATATATCGAGCTCATTAGTAAATGAGTTTTACGTACGTACCTATACCAACTCGCAACTTAATCATAACCTTTCACAACTTTGACATACTCGTTGAATTTCCCGTTGAACCACTTGGAATACTAAAAGATACTCAAGAATCTCGCACACACAATACCATACCAATGCCATATGACAGATATGGTCTTACATGGGATCTCTTCTCGATGCCAATAGCCCAGCTATAGTCTTACACGAAATCTCATATTGATGCCATATCCCAAATATGGTCTTACACGTAATCTCAAATAACCCTAATGTCATGGCATTCGTATCCTACCTATTCTTAAGGTTCAGCCGGGATTTCTCACTTGTCAAACTTTATCGATTACATCCAAGGAGTCAATCATAATTCATACCAAAATATAGCATTTAAAACATAAATAAAACAATGCATTATTTACATACGAACTTACCTCAGTACAAAACATAGTAGAAATGTGATTTAATCGTCAAACACCTTATTCTTTCCCCGATCAAGGTCCAAACTTCGCTTTTCTTGATCTATAATAGCAAATTTATCTTATTTAATATTCACATTACTCAAATCAGTCCAAACATCATATTATGGAAAATTTACTTTTTTGCCCCTAAAGTTTCATATTTTTTACAAATTAGTCCCTAGGCTCGTAAATGAAATGTATTCAATTTCTTGATAACCCAAGCCTAGTCGAACCAATTTCATGCTTATAGCAGCCCACATTTTCTGTAACACCCCAAACCTGGCCTAAACGTTACGACCGGATCTGGCATGTCACATGAAAGGAATGCCTAAATACTGTGCGTTCGTTAAAAAGCTTGTATTCTTTATAGTTGTTGTGAAAAATTGAGTTTAAGTAATTTTGAATAAGAAACGGTTTATTATCATTTTAGGAAAATCCCATATTGATCATTTAATAATAAGCAAGAACCAAATTGAAAGTCAAACCAAGTAAAATACCCAAGGCCTTATTACATAACAAAAACCCAAATAAAAATAAGTCCAAATAAAAGAAACGAATTTACGAGTAAACATATGTATGGCCTCCACGAGTCCACCTCAGCTCCCAAATTCGCGATCTAATGATTACCTGCAAAATTTAACTAAGGGGTGAGTCATCGAGACTCAGTGTGTAAATCCCCATCCAACGGGTGTTAAACCCTTACACAATGTCATATGAAAATATACATGTCATGCAACCCAAAACCTAACCATCCAAACTCCCGATTCTACCCGTGTGGTACCAAACCACCGGTGGTGCTAAACCACGGTGACCCAAAGTCACCGATATCAATATAATGTGGTGCTAAACCACCGTGACCCAAAGTCACGAATAATCCATGGGCCAACCCACGTTGTGATACCAAATCATGGCGACAATCCCGCTTATCAAATGTGGGGCCAACCTTTGTGGTGCGAAGCGGTTTTGGGACGAGTCGCTATGAGGTGCCAAACCTCCGTGACCCAAAGTCACGAATATTAAGCGTGGTACCAAACCTTTGGTGGTGCCAAACCTTTGGTGACCCAAAGTCACAAATATCACATCTTCCCCTCCTCTCATCATACCCATGCAATATGACATAATAATTTGTATGCAGATGACATATATGCAAATCATATATCAAATAACGTATGAAACGAATTACCAACATAATCGAATAATAATATACAACATAATCAATCTAACCAACCTCTAAGTATAATAAAGAATTTTACCTACCAAGGGTATTTTCATAATTTACCCACCAAGGGTATTTTCGTAATTTACCCACCAAGGGTATTTTTGTAATTTACCCACCAAGGGTATTTTCGTAATTTACCCACCAAGGGTATTTTCGTAATTTACCCACCAAGGGTATTTTTGTAATTTACCTTTCAGGGGTATTTTGGTAATTTACCCACTAAGGTTTTTTTCAGTAATTTCTTACCTGGAATGGCCTTTTGAAGGCCCAGTGTTGCCTTGAGCTACTCAACTACCATTTTCGGTCTTTCTTGGATTGTTGGGCCTAAAACCCGATTTCTACCATTCGCCCACATGCTCGTGTGGCCCACCTAACACAAATCTAGCCATGTATATAGGTCCCACCTAGTCTAGTTCACTATATACTATATCATCATACAATTTATTCCAATTGGGCTCTACGCCTATTGGGCCCATTTCAAATTTCATCGCCCAAACGACTGTAACACCCCAAACCCGGCCTATGCATTGAGACTAGATTTGGTTTGTTACATGAATCGAGCTATTTTAAATCTTCAATAAGTTGAAAGCTACAATATTATTTACTGATTTTAATAAAATTAGAAGGGTATTTGAATTTGATAAATATTAGATCACATTAGTTGAAAATCATTGTATTCTCAAAAACCTTTAGGTAATTTATTAAAGAGTTAACAATAATAAAATATTTATAAAAGAATTTCATATACTTGAAAACCCAAATTTATTTTTAATAAAAACATCATATAATCATAGCCCATATTTAAAAGTCCAAAGTATAGTTTAAAACCAAACACACATAAAATCCATAAATTATTTATAGAGGCCCTTATTACAATAACCCAAAATAGTAAAAATACTTATTAGAAAGTTCAGAGTTTAAATAACCCATGTTTTGCAGTATGGCCTCCACGAAGTCATCCTCGGCCCAAGTCCACGTCAATTTCCATTACCTGAGATGGAAAAATTAAAGGGGGTGAGTTACTTAGAACTCAGTGTGTAACTCACTTACCACCATTATTGGGCCAGATCGTCAAGATATTATGCTGGGCTTGAGCCCAATTACAGAATTCAACAATATAACATAAAATAAATGTATTTAAAAATGCATGTAAAATGAATTTCCCAACCAAACCTAATATCCATCCGCTAACACCCTGCATCAACCATTACACCTGGGGATCAAGTCAACCCACCCCGCCAACACACCAATCGTAGGCATTAAGCCTTTTTATAATTGTGGGAAAGCCACCGATCTAGAGGCAATAAGCCATATTTGTGGCAGAGCCACCGAACTAGAGGCAATAAGCCATATTTGTGGCAGAGCCACCGAACTAGAGGCAATAAGCCATATTTATTTTTGTGGCAAGGCCACCGAACTAGATTTTTGGCAGCGGCCATTCTTCTCTTCATATACCCCACCCCATGCAATTATGCGATATAACAAAATATAGTCATATAATAATTTTTATTTAATCCATAACATTGGTGGGTTTATCATTAAACATTTCATTTGGCCCATAAAATATAATTTAGCAATTTGCCCATTTAGTAGTTTAGTGGGCTTTGGCCCGTTTATCAAACTAGAGTATTTTGGCCCAATTTATCGAACTAGAGTATTTTAGCCCAATTTATCGAACTAGAGTATTTTGGCCCAATTTATCGAACTAGAGTATTTTGGCCCAATTTATCGAACTAGAGTATTTTATGCCCATTGTCACGAAACATACAATTTACATAATAACAAGTAATTTCTCGAGGGCGTTTTCGTAATTTTCACTATTTGGTCGTTTTTACGTATTTTCATCAAAATATCAGTTTTTACGTTCTTACCGATCTAGTCGTTTTTACGATTATACTTCCATACCAAAATTGACATCCAACCCGAGAAAAAAAATGTGAAGTTACACACCTCGATACCGAGAGTACTAATCCTTCTCGCTCCCAAGACCTAAAACATATTTCGATCCGTTAGAATACTATTTCAGATAAATATTCTTAATCGATAATAGATCCAAAATCTTACCCTCTTGATTTTGAATCACTTGATTTTCGGCTTCTCCTCGTTTATTGATTCGTTCGTCACGAGAATCCACCAACGATAATGGCTCTAAGTTCGTACTACTTGAATAATTGACTCCTTCGAAGATGGTCCGCAACCCGATGGAAAATCCCGATCGCCAAACCGCTCTTCATTTAAATGGGGATTTATAGATCCGCCTCTTAACGTGACTAACCACCGCCTTTTCTTCCCTATTTTGAAAGTCTTCACGATCAAAGGAATATTAGTTAAATCTAAAATAATATCGAATAGTACTAGAGGCTTTAAAAGATGTGATTTCCTTACCACAATAATTCGATTCCAACGTTTCTACGATTCTCCGATCACTTGAGTTCCGATCTTCGTTATTGCACTATATAATAACGAATGAAGCGTTATTAGAACGAACGTTTATTTCGATCCAAAAGGCCTTCATAACACCATTAATATTCGGTCATAACACTATTAATAAATCGAAAACGAAAAGAAGAACCCTTACCTATAATCCACGATCTAAAAGAAAGGATTGAGAAAGGTGTTTGTGATGGATGAAGATTTCGCTATGTATGATCAAAGAAAAGAAATAAAGATTCTGCTAAGGGCACTCTAGCATTCGCCATGAGAGAGTTTGATGGAGAAACTTTGAATGAGAAGAATTAAAATATGAAAGAAGAGATGATGATGATGTTGTTTGATTTCAATGAGAAGAGAAGAAAAGATGGATTTTAGGAGCTAGTACATTCGACCATGGTAAAAGAAAAGAGAAAGGATGGTTCTTTTGGTATAGTTGATTTAAGACTCAAAGAAAAGACACAAAGCAATGGCTAAAGAAATAAAAATGACCAAATGATCACAAAACTTGAGCTTTACCAAATGCACAATTCGCCAAGATGAAAAGTTGAGAAGGAAAACAAAATTCTGCACAAGGTGCAAGGAATGACCAAAGAGAAAATTAATTTCTTAGCCAAACTAACACAAAGATTTGGCTCCCTCCTATTCCAAGTTGTCGCCCAAAGACATGGTCAATTGGCCATGATTTTGTTTCCAAAATTTTCCTTGATATGTGCCTTATGTTCCCCTATCTTTCCTTAAGTTTTGATTCCATGCCATAAGTTAACTATTTCCTTAAACCTTTGATACACTAACCAAAAATAACATGGTCAACACTTACCATATATGCTCTTGGCCGACACTTGCTATACATGTACAAAAATTAAAACAAAAATTCATCTAGATGCTAAACAAGGATTGAACCTCTTCCCTCATGCTATAACTCATGCGCCAACACCACCATGCCATGTACTCAACTTATGACACTCATTAACACTTAATTTAACTTAAGTCTTAATGACCTTTGCTTCTCTTCAAAAATTCTCAATTATTAAATTTATTCCTTATCCAAATTATGCTATACTCCTCTTTAGGACTTCAATAAGCACTAAAATAAAAGTAAGAAATTTTCCTTTAAAATCTAAACACCAATTCATGCAATATATAAACACTCGGATTTTTAGGTGTTACAACTCTACCATCCTTAAAGAAAATTTCGTCCTCGAAATTTACAGTTGAAAGAGGTGAGGTATTGTTGCCGAATTGCATCCTCTGCTCCCACGTAGATTCCTCCACTCCGTGGTTACGCCATAGAACTTTGACCAACAAGCACGGTTTTCTTTTTAGCACCTTGACATCTCGGTCTAAGATTTCCACCGGTTCTTCTTCAAAAGACAAATCAATTCACTCCAATTCTTCTCTGGTATAATGTGCGAAGGATCCGATCTATAACGCCTCAACATGGAAACATGAAAAACATTATGAATTTGATCCAATTCCGGAGGTAACTCAATCTGATAAGCCACTGGACCAACACGCTTCAGCACACGATAAGGTCCAATGTATCTAGGACTTAGCTTGCCCTTCCTTCCGAATCTAAAGATCTTTTTCCAAGGAGATACCTTCAAGAAAACCTGATCCCCCACATCATACTCGATATCCTTTTGCTTCAGTGTCCGTGCACGACTTCATCTATCCGAGGCTTCTTTCAACCGTGCTCGAATAACTTTTACCTTATCCTCTGTCTCGGATATCATCTCAGACCTAACATCATCTTTTCGCCCAACGGTCCAACAAATAGGAGAACGACACTTACGACCATACAATGCCTCGTAAGGTGCCATCCAATGCTAGACCGATAATTTGTTGTTATATGCGAATTTCGCGATGGTAGATAATCTTCCCAACTACCCTCAAGTCGATTACACATCCCCTTAACATATCTTCCAATATCTGAATTACCCTCTCCGACTGACCATCAGACTGAGGATGAAAAGCCGTACTGAAATTCAACTTTGTCCCCAAGGCTTCATGCAGAGCTTTCCAGAATCGTGATGTAAACCTACGGTCCCTATCCGATATAATAGATCTGGTACCCATGCAACCTCACAATTTTGGATACATACAGTTTCGCCAACTTCTGTAATGAATAATCTATACGGACTGGCAGGAAATGAGCAGTCTTCGTCAACCGATCAACAATTACCCACACAGAATTTTTCTTAGTAGGTGTTAAAGGTAACCCACTAACAAAATCCATGGTTATCCGTTCCCATTTCCAAAGAGGAATTTTTATCGGTTGCAACAATCCGACGGTAATTGATGTTTCGCCTTCACTTGTCGACAAGTCAAATATTTTCCCACAAATTCAAATCTCACGCTTCAACTCGCCACCAATATCATTCACGGAGATCTCGATACATCTTATTTCCTCCGGGATGCATAGCATAAGGGCTACTATGCGCCTCCCATAGAATCAGTTGCCTCAGATCTGAATCCTTAGGCATACATACTCTTCCTCGAAAGCACAACACACCCTCCGTGTTTATTCCAAAATCCTCAATTTCACCATTTTCAACTTGCCGAAGTAAAGGTCCCAACTTCTCATCTGATGTCTGTTTTTCCTTGATTTGTTCCAGCCACAGAGGCTTCATCTGAAGTTCTGCTAACAAACCGCCATCCTCGTCATGCACTCAAATGGGCAAACAAAGCTCTTAATTCGGATCATCGTCTTACGACTTAACGCGTCACTACCACGTTAGCCTTTCCAGGATGATATTCAATTGAAAAATCATAATCTTTTAATAATTCTACCCATCTTCTTTGTCTCAAATTTAACTACTTTTGGGTAAGGAGGTATTTAAGACTCTTGTGATCCGTGTAGATTATAGATTTCTCACCATAGAGATAGTGCCTCCAAATCTTTAGAGCAAAGACAACAGCAGCTAACTCCAAATCATGCGTAGGGTAGTTTACTTCGTGTGGTCTCAATTGACGAGAAGCATAAGCCACCACTTTTCCATTTTGCATCAACACACAACCCAAACCCGTGTGAGACGCATCACAATAAACAGTGAATTCTTTTCACCTCCTATGAATCAAAACTGGAGCTTCATCGGGATCTTCTTCAATTTCTTGAAACTCTCTTGCTTTTCGGTCCAAATATACGGAGCTCCTTTCGCATAGCAGTTTAGTTAGGGTGCAAAGAATCAATGAAAACCCTCTACAAAACGTCTATAGTATCCAGCCAAACCCAAGAAACTCCAAATTTTAGCTACCGATGTTGGTGGTTTCCAATCTAGAATAGCCTCAATTTTCCGAGGATCCACCCTTATTCCTTCGGCTGATACTACATGACCAAGGAAAGTCACTTCCTTTAGCCAAAATCCGCATTTACTAAATTTGGCATACAATTGTTTATCACGAAGTAGCTGTAATACTATCCGCAAATGCTTGTCATGCTCCTCCTCATTTCTCGAATAAACCAATATGTCATCTATGAACACTACCACGAACCGGTCTAAATATGGTTGAAAGATTCGGTTTATCATGTCCATAAATGTAGCTGGTGCATTGGTTAGTCCAAACGGCATCACTACAAACTCATAGTGTCCGTAACGTGTCCGAAATGCCGTCTTATAAATGTCCGCTTCTTTCACCTTGAGTGGTGATAACGACCTTAAATCAATTTTGAGAAAATCAAGATCCTTTTAATTGATCAAACAGTCATCAATTCTCGCAGAGGATACCAATTCTTGATCGTCAATTTATTCAATTGTGCGTAGTCAATGCACATACGCATCGATCCATCCTTCTTCTTGACGAGCAGTAATCGGTGCTCCCCACGGAGACACACTTGGTCGAATAAATCCCCGATCCAGTAATTCTTGAATTTGAGCTTTGAGCTCAGCCAACTCCTTCGGTGCCATTCTATAAGGAGCAATGGACACTAGAGCTGTCCCAGGCAAAAGCTCAATGCCAAATTCTACTTCCCGATCTGGAGGTATACCAGAAAGTTCTTCGGGAAATACATCGGGAAATTCCTTCACTGTCCTCACATCATCCACAGATAACTCTTTAGCATCCAAAGAACAGATAAAGGCTAGGAATGCTCCATATCCTTTCCGCACCAACTTCTCCGCCTTTAATGCAGATACCACATTTGCCAAATAGTTCCTTCGCTCGCCAATCATTATGACTTCTTTATCATCCAAGGTTCTTACTGACATTCGTTTTTCAGCACAATCCAATTGCGCCCGATGTTTAACCAGCCAATCCATGCCCAGAATGAGATCGAACTCGCCGAAAGGTAGTTCCATCAAGTTTGCTAAGAATATCTCCTCTTGAATTTTTAAGGGCACGTCTTTAAATATTTTATTAACAATTACCGACGCGCCCTAAAGGACTAATTCATCGTCATCTCACTATCGGTAATTTGATTCTAATTTCGTGTTTCAGATATGGCACTAGATACATATGAATGGGTAGAGCCAATATCTATTAAGGCAATAACAGTACATCAAAAATGAAGAACGTATCAGTTATCACATCGGTGCATTGTCGTCCACGCGGCGCCTAACCGCATAGACCGATCCAGCCGTCTTGCATCGCATTTCCTCTAGGACCATTGCCTCGACCGGTGCACCTTGACCACGTCCACCCCATTACCACCACGACGGTCCACGACCTCCTCGGTGGTGCCGATTACCTCCGGCCGTTGTGTATCATTATTACGAACTTCTTGAGTCGTATCCATACGTCGAGGACAATTTTGTATCGATGATCCATTGAACCGCATTTGTAGCATGCACTGTTTTCCTCCAACTTTCTCCAAAATGTCTTTTCCCACACTCGGTGCAATCTCGACTTCGATTATTTGCTACGGGTTCTACCTTGGCGATTCATCATTCCGAGGTTTCTTCGGAATCTCTTTGAAGAACCAGGCTTGTGTCTCTCTCTTGTTTCAAAATTTTTTCGGTTCTGCTGCTCAATTCTTAGCCTCCTCGGCAATTTTCGCCTTCTCCACAAGAGTGGAAAAATTTCTAACTTGCTGTGGAGCAATCAGAACCCTCAGCTCATCATTAAGTCCATCCTCGAAACGCACACAACGTTCATGATCTGTTGCTACAATTGTTCGAGCATAACGGCTTAGACGTAAAAACTCAGCTTCATATGCTGCCACGGTCTTACTTCCTTGGACAAGATTCAGAAATTCTTTCCTTCGAGCGTCTACATAACTCGTTCCAACGTATTTTCCTTGGAAGGCAGCTTTAAAGAATTCCCAATTAATTAGTGCAACTTCGGTGCCTTCTCAAACAGTGAGCCACCACTGATACGCCTCATCTCTTAACAAGGATATAGCTCCTCTCAGTTTTTGCTCGACAGTACATTCCATATCATCCATAATCCGTTCCTGACTTGAGCCAAGATTCACCACATTCGAGCTACACCGAGACTCCTCTAAAACTTCGCATTATTTGACTTAAGTCGCTCTGAAATTGACCCACGAGTTGTTGGCCCAATTCTAGTTCAATGACCCTTTCCAAGACTCGCAGCATTGCTTGAGTCAATGCATTATCTTCTTCCATGTGATCGCGTGATCCCGTCTCACTTTCAATTGACGCAGTGTGTCTACTTCCCAGCATATGATTTGGTGCTTCATCGTAGCACCTCGGCCTCTACCACGCCACGCTCTCTGCGCCCACGACCACGCCCTCTAGTGCTCATGATAGCTTGTTCGTTTTATCGATTACAAGTTTTATGAATCGAAAATTTGTTTCGATGTTTATTAACGATATTTTATGAGATTTGAGATATAAAGTTGTTTTTTCGCAACATATCCTATAGTCTCAATCTCTACGGTTTTCACATCTAAAACTAGAAGTTTTAGAGTGTTCCTATGATTATATCATAGTAATTATTAAGCAATAAATACTTACTTGACTTGTTGCTTGGATGCTTGTGGTGCCATCTTGATCTTTTAAAATTTGAACGATTTCATACGTAAATTATTTGCGAACCCAAACCATAGCCGAAGTTTTTGAAGCGGCTCGATACCACTAAATGTAACACCCCAAACCCGGTCTATGCATTGAGACTAGATTTGGTTTGTTACATGAATCGAGCTATTTTAAATCTTCAATAAGTTGAAAGCTACAATATTATTTCTGAGATTTTAATAAAATTATAAGGGTATTTGAATTTGATAAATATTAGATCACATTAGTTGAAAATCATTGTATTCTCAAAACCTTTAGGTAATTTATTAAAGAGTTAACAATAATAAAATATTTATAAAAGAATTTCATATACTTGAAAACCCAAATTTATTTTAATAAAACATCATATAATCATAGCCCATATTTAAAAGTCCAAAGTATAGTTTAAAACCAAACACACATAAAATCCATAAATTATTTATAGAGGCCCTTATTACAATAACCCAAAATAGTAAAAATACTTATTAGAAAGTTCAGAGTTTAAATAACCCATGTTTTGCAGTATGGCCTCCACGAAGTCATCCTCGGCCCAAGTCCACGTCAATTTCCATTACCTGAGATGGAAAAATTAAAGGGGGTGAGTTACTTAGAACTCAGTGTGTAACTCACTTACCACCATTATTGGGCCAGATCGTCAAGATATTATGCTGGGCTTGAGCCCAATTACAGAATTCAACAATATAACATAAAATAAATGTATTTAAAAATGCATGTAAAATGAATTTCCCAACCAAACCTAATATCCATCCGCTAACACCCCCGTACCAACCATCACACCTGTGGGGATCAAGTCAACCCACCCCGCCAACACACCAATCGTAGGCATTAAGCCTTTTTATAATTGTGGCAAAGCCACCGATCTAGAGGCAATAAGCCATATTTGTGGCAGAGCCACCGAACTAGAGGCAATAAGCCATATTTGTGGCAGAGCCACTGAACTAGAGGCAATAAGCCATATTTATTTTTGTGGCAAGGCCACCGAACTAGATTTTTGGCAACTGGCCATTCTTCTCTTCATATACCCCACCCCATGCAATTATGCGTATATAACAAAATATAGTCATATAACAATTTTTATTTAATCCATAACATTGGTGGGTTTATCATTAAACATTTCATTTGGCCCATAAAATATAATTTAGCAATTTGCCCATTTAGTAGTTTAGTGGGCTTTGGCGGCTTATCAAACTAGAGTATTTTGGCCCAATTTATCGAACTAGAGTATTTTGGCCCAATTTATCGAACTAGAGTATTTTGGCCCAATTTATCGAACTAGAGTATTTTGGCCCAATTTATCGAACTAGGGTATTTTGGCCCAATTTATCGAACTAGAGTATTTTGGCCCAATTTATCGAACTAGAGTATTTTGCGGCCCACTTTCACGAAACATACAATTTACATAATAACAAGTAATTTCTCGAGGGCATTTTCGTAATTTTTACGATTTGGTCGTTTTTACGTATTTTCGTCAAAATATCAGTTTTTACGTTCTTACCGATCTAGTCATTTTTACGATTATACTTCTATACCAAAATTGACATCCAACCCGAGAAAAAAAATGTGAAGTTACACACCTCGATACCGAGAGTACTAATCCTTCTCGCTCCTCAGCACCTAAAACATATTTCGATCCGTTAGAATACTATTTCGTATAAATATTCTTAATCGATAATAGATCCAAAATCTTACCCTCTTGATTTTGAATCACTTCGATTTTCGCTTCTCCTCGTTTATTGATTTGTTCGTCACGAGAATCCACCAACGATAATGGCTCGGAAGTTCGTACTACTTGAATAATTGACTCCTTGGAAGATGGTCCGCAACCCGGTGGAAAATCCTGATGCCAAACCGCTCTTCGTTTAAATGGGGGATTTCAGATCGCCCCTCTTAACGTGACTAACCACCGCCCTTTTCTTCCCTATTTTGAAAGTCTTCACGATCAAAGGAATATTAGTTAAATCTAAAATAATATCGAATAGTACTAGAGGCTTTAAAAGATGTGATTTCCTTACCACAATAATTCGATTCCAACGTTTCTACGATTCTCCCGATCACTTGAGTTCCGATCTTCCGTTATTGCACTATATAATAACGAATGAAGCGTTATTAGAACGAACGTTTATTTCGATCCAAAAAGGCCTTCATAACACCATTAATATTCGGTCATAACACTATTAATAAATCGAAAGCGAAAAGAAGAACCCTTACCTATAATCCACGATCTAAAAGAAAGGATTGAGAAAGGTGTTTGTGATGGATGAAGATTTTGGCTATGTATGATCAAAGAAAAGAAATAAAGATTCGCTAAGGGCACTCTAGCATTCGCCATGAGAGAGTTTGATGGAGAAACTTTGAATGAGAAGAATTAAAATATGAAAGAAGAGATGATGATGATGTTGTTTGATTTCAATGAAAAGAGAAGAAAAGATGGATTCTAGGAGCTAGTACATTCGGCCATGGTAAAAGAAAGAGAAAGGATGGTTCTTTTGGTATAGTTGATTTGAGACTCAAAGAAAAGACACAAAGCAATGGCTAAAGAAATAAAAATGACCAAATGATCACAAAACTTGAGCTTTACCAAATGCACAATTCGGCCAAGATGAAAAGTTGAGAAGGGAAAATAAAAATTCTGCACAAGGTGCAAGGAATGACCAAAGAGAAATTAATTTCTTAGCCAAACTAACCCTAAGATTTGGCTCCCTCCCTATTCCAAGTTGTCAGTCAAAGACATGGTCAATTGGCCATGATTTTGTTTTCAAAATTTTCCTTGATATGTGCCTTATGTTCCCCTATCTTTCCTTAAGTTTTTGATTCCATGCCATAAGTTAACTATTTCCTTAAACCTTTGATACACTAACCAAAAATAACATGGTCAACACTTACCATATATGCTCTTGGCCGACACTTGCTATACATGTGCGAAAATTAAAACAAAATTCATCTAGATGCTAAACAAGGGATTTGAACCTCTTCCCTCATGCTATAACTCATGCGCCAACACCACCATGCCATGTACTCAACTTATGACACTCATTAACACTTAATTTAACTTAAGTCTTAATGACCTTTGCTTCTCTTCAAAAAACTCTCAATTATTAAATTTATTCCTTATCCAAATTATGCTATACTCCTCTTTAGGACTTCAATAAGCACTAAAATAAAAGTAAGAAATTTTCCTTTAAAATCTAAACACCAATTCATGCAATATATAAACACTCGGATGTTTAGGGTGTTACACAGCCCCAACCCACAAGAATACTACCGATGGCCTCAACTATCGCGTCGAAGCCCCACACGTGCGCTCACACGCTCGTGTGGCTACTATTACCGTGACCGGTACTTCGGCATTTGCCGCTCTACAACTAGAGTAGAGAGAGTTACACACCTGATAGGAGTTTGGTGTTAAACCGCGCTGCGACCACTCCTGTGCCCAAACGCCCACCAAGGTCTCTTAACTCTCCTCCTAGAATGCTCTTTATATAGCTAGCTCTTCACCTTCCTTCTTTGTATCTTTCCGATGTGGGATCCTCCGTCAGTAGAGTTTAAATTCAACTGAAACTCTTACCGCCTAATCCATAAAATAAATACTCCTTGCTTTTCAAGAGATTCAACCAGACTCTCTCAGTAGCATAATCCACGCCGCTAGCCACTTTACCAACTAGCTCCTTGTGTCTTAAACCATGCACAACTAAATATAACCCTATGGCCAAGGTCTAAATTCATTTAATAAAATAATCTAAAAGGAATGCAAACGCTACAACTAGAACCTTGGACCTCCTTCCTTCCTTGTGGCGTCACTCCTTGTCCCTAAGTGGCGTCACTTTGCCACTCCACCACACACTCCACTTGTGCCACTTTTCTCCATATTTTATTCTTAAGGCCTACACCGCCAACTTCCGGGTTTTTTCACCTAAAACCAAAATTTCCCCAAAGCTAATATTTGATCCGTGACTTCATGAAACCCCAACCTTCCAAAATCACTTATCTAAAAGGTCCAACTTGCACTTAAGCCGATCTCCTATTCTCCAAAAAATTTTAAACGCTACTACGCCTAAGGCCCATTGGGCTCAATCCTACTAGGCCCAATTTCAGGATGTTACATTTTCCATTAAATCAGATTTTTACTACCCATTTTACAACTTTTTACGAATAGGTTCTTTTTAGGTGTTTTCATGGAAAATCACTTAGTAAAAGTTGTCTATCACACATAAAACATGCATAACCTACCATTAGCCATCAAAACACATACATGTCTAACATGGGTCAAACCCTAGACATAAACCATAACTCAAATTAATGGTAGAATTATATAGATCGGATGATAACGACTTCAAAAATGTAAAGAGCATTAAAAACGAGGCTAGTATGTACTTACAATCAAGCTTGGAAGTTGAACAAACCCTAGCTATGGTAACCTTCTAATTTTCGGCACATGGAGAAGAAGATGGACAAAAATTTTGGCTTTATTTTCCCTTTTTATTCATTTATTTACCAGATGACCAAAATGCCCTTAATGCATAACTTTGAAATTTCACCTATTCATGTCCATTTTTATCCACTAACGTAACAAACGGTCTAACTACCATCTAAGGACCTTCAATTTAAAATCTCATATCAATTGGACACCTTTAACAAGTAGAACTCAACTTTTGTACTTTTTACAATTTAGTCCTTTTTACGAAATTAAGTGCCCAAACATCAGAATTTTCGAACGAAATTTTCACGAAATCATTGCATAAAACTGTAGACCATAGAAATATAATAAAAATAAATTTTACCTCGTCAGATTTGTGGTCCCAAAACTACTATTCTGACTAGACTCAAAACCGAGCTGTTACATCTATGGTGTTCTTGGATGGTTTTCTTAAAATATTATGGAGATTTATGGCTTGGGGAATAATAGAAATCTAAGAATCACTATAGCAAAATAAGTTTTTAGTGGCGTTTGAATCGAAAACGCCACAAAAGATAAAGCATTAGCAGCGTTCATAAACGCCACAAAAGGTAAAACAATAACGCGACGTTTTTCTCTTAAAAATCACAAAAGGTATAGTAATAGCGACGTTTTTATCGTAAAGTCCGCTAAAGATACAACAATAATAAACAGAACCGTTTTGATAGCATTCATTAACTTTTGATTCTCTTTTTAGTAGTGCACTGCATAAACGTCCACAAAAACGTAAAAGGTAAAGTACTCTATTTCCTTTATCCTCTCTTTCCCATCAGCCGCTGCAAGCTTTCCATCCTCACGGTGGTCCACTCCTTCATCCGGCGACCTCCTACCTCCTTCCCTTGCTAGTCATTGCAAAGCCTCACTCACTTACGTTGGCTCGTCCGTACCCCCGGCCACTATCTACCTCCACTTTAACATCGTTCTCTATTCTACACTTTGTTTACTTCTCTCTTTCCCTCTTCGTTCATTCATCTTCGTTGCTCGTTCTTCTGTCTTTGCTGCTTTTTACTCCCTTCACCAGACTCTCTCTCATTTTATTTTATCTTTGTTTATCTTTTATTCATTTTCGGTCCAAATTTACTCTCTTTTTTCAGAAGTTTGCTTCGAATTTGAGCAAATTTAAGGTATCAAGAATACTCGGAGAGAAGTGGAAAAAGCTGTCAGGTACGCATATTTTGGGGAAGAATTTAGATGTTTGTTAAATCAATATGTTAATTATAAGATATATATATATATATATATATATTTATATATACCCTGAAATCCTAAAATATAATTGTATGGTTGTAGTATTAGAAAGGCATTATTCGAAGTCTCAGGTTTGAATTCTATGAATGAATTTTCTCTCGATTTATTCAGGTGGTGAGTTTTTTCTTTATACAAGTTCACACGATTATGTTTGAGAAAAAATTTAATCACAGTTTATACAAATCAAAATAGATATGTTATGGTTATTAGTTTAGTTGTTCGTTCATTGTTGAGCAAATTTGAGCAAATTTTACCTTCATTTGTTTTTTTTTTACTGTGTTTTAGTTGTAGAAATTAAAATATTTGAAAAAAATTGCTTATTCATCAATTTACATTTGAGATAACCTTGATTCTAAAACCATGGTTTTGAATATTTTTCATCTTATTAAGAGAGTAAGATGGCATCCACTTTCACAGCCATGTCATTAGTTGGCTCATTCGTTGCACCTAATGGTCTGGTCATGGATAAGAAGCTTTCATCTTCTTCCAATAGATTGTCATCTTTAGCATCCATTTCTTCATCTTCATTTCTTAGTAGACGAAATGTTGTTCTTAGAAAATCTTGTCTGCCCAAGATTTCTATAGCAAAAGAGCTACATTTCAATAAGGATGGGTCAACCATAAAGAAATTACAAGTGAGTCTTTGTTTCAAATGCTAAAAAGTTGCCTAACTGGTTAAGTATTCAACTGAACTTCATAGCCTTTATATTTTTGCTCTAGCTTACTTCATGTTCTTTTGTTGTAGACTGGTGTGGACAAGCTTGCTGATTTGGTTGGAGTCACTCTTGGACCAAAAGGCAGGAATGTCGTTCTAGAGAGCAAATATGGCTCTCCCAAAATCGTTAATGATGGTGTGATAGTGGCTAAGGAGGTATATTGCGTTTGCTCTAACCATTTTTCAAAGTTGAAAGCTTGATCAAAATTTTTAAGAATTTTTATTGATTGAATGATGTGCCTGTATCAATTTCAAGGTTGAGTTAGAGGACCCAGTTGAGAACATTGGGGCTAAGTAAGGCAGGCAGCTGCTAAAACTAATAACTTGGCTGGTGATGGAACGACAAATTCCGTTGTTCTTGCGCAAGGTTTGATTGCTGAAGGTGTCAAGGTTCGTTCATTTATCTTCATATAATTATGTTTGGGGTACATGAGAGAACTTTAAAGTTAGACATTTCCATGCTATTTGTGTTTAATTGCTAAGAGCTATTGTAATCTAGTTACTTGGTTTACATTTGTTCATGAATATATGAATGCAAAAAAAGGAAGGCATTAAGAACTCCTGAACGAAAGTCTAAAGAGATTTACATGGTTCTGGCAACCCGAGTACTAATGTGCGTTTTTTTGTCATCATATAGCTTTTCCAATCCAAAGAGAAGTCCCATCCTATTCTTCAGCTCTTTGATCCTTCTCCTCATCTTCCTTCTGTTTTCACTTGCTGCAGGTACCACCTATATATAATTATAATATCGGTGTGCTCTGTTTCATGTTCATTGCTTTATAATTAGTTGCGTAATTTAATTCTGCCATTTCATTAAACGTATAAGGTGCATAGATGTTGGATACTACAAGATCCTGCCTATGGCTATGGATACTTGTTTTGGGACTGCTGTTGTTCATAACAAACGGGGCTTGCGTCCCAATTACCTATGTTCAAAGCACTGTAGCAAAAGGAGCCGGTCAGTATTTTTCTTTTCTTCCTCTTTAGATTTCCATTGTTAGATTTCTAAATAATATGCTTAAATTGTGATGAAACTGTAGTTTGTTTGCATTCAAATTGAAATAAAAAATTGGCATTTCTATTCCCTACCATTATGGGCTATAATTCAACCCACATTAAATTTTACTAATAAAATTGAAGAAAACAACAAATTTGTTTTTCGGGGACATATTCTTAATGTTTTATTAAATATCACGTTTGTTAAATATTATTTCTTTCAAGTTTAATATTTAGATCCACAAACAAGATTATTATAATTCATGGCCTTTAGTTATTCAATAACGTCAACCAACAAATAGTGTATATATATATGGATGGAGTTATTTCTCTCTCTTTTTCTTTTTTTAGTTATTCAATAAATTAATTAACATGAATTTTTATATGATTTAGATAACAGGTTATAGTGACCACATGCAATTTTTTTTAATTTAATAATGTTCCTTAATTCAAAACATTCACCATTTAAGAAAACAAATACATAGGTGTTTTTTAAAAATATATGTACCTATGTGTATATTATTTTATATTAGTCAAACATCATGATCAAGCAATAAAATGTTGCTTTCATTTTTTTTCATTATTAAATAAAATGTTTAACTTAATTTCTTTTTATTATTAGGAAATTGAAATAATGAATAGATTGAGCATATTCATTATTGAGAATGATGTTGCACTGCTGATATGGTGGCTACTTCAGCAATAAATTGACTCTTTCCTTGGTGAGATGCTACTGAAAGTTGCTTCACAGCTACCACCCTCCCATCTGATAATGAACCCTACAAGGTAATCTAACTTAGCAATGTTCAAATATATGTCGTCCTCTCAAAAGTGTTTCAATCAATATGATTATTGCACCCTAAAATATAAAACATAGCATACCTTGTAGACAGCTCCATAACCCCCAATTACCTATGTTCAAATATATGAAAAAACTTTGAAAAAAAATGTGTACTTGTGTTGGTACATATCCTTATCCAACACTCACCAAGTTTAAGGTAACCTAGTTTTAAGACTAGATATGCTCTAGGATTGCTCATTAAATTTAGGGCTCTTTCTCTCTCTCTCTCTCTCTCTCTCTATATATATATATATATTCATGAGCTTAAGGCTATTTCAAAAGAGGTAATCTTAATGCTCACCTGCTTTCATGTTTTCTGTATTTTACTATTTGAAGGGAATATAATTAGTATGCTGTGGGGTTTAGGTTGAAGACAGTGAACTTGCTGATGTTACTGCTGTTAGTGCTGGGAACAACAATGAAATAGGAAATATGATTGCTGAGGCCATGAGTAAAGTTGGTCGAAAGGGTGTAGTTACCCTTGAGGAGGGAAAAAGTGCTGAGAATAGTCTATATGTTGTTGAAGGGATGCAATTTGACCATGGTTATATCTCACCTTACTTTGTAACTGATAGTGAGAAAATGGCAGTAGAATATGAGAACTACAAGGTACATTTTATAATCATGAGATTGACATTTTTTTCTTGTAAACATTGAACTTTCCTGTATTACATGTTGACAATTGCATATGCATCGGATTGCAGTTGTTGCTGGTTGATAAAAAAATTACTAATGCAAGAGATAATATCAAAAAATAATGTTTGTTGTTTTTGATTGGTAGAAAATTTTTCAACTGAATTTTATTTAAACTGTCATAATCAATTGAATTTCAACACATTATTTATAATTCTTTATGAAGAAAAATCACCGGAACTACAAATTATGAGGAACATCAAATGTGAATGATAAAAGCTTCTAGCTGGATAGTGGTGATTTTAGGAATTTCTTTAGCGGCGTTTGTGGGGAAAGTGTTGCTACAGGTCATGTTCTTTAGTGGCGTTTGTGGAAAAAGCGCCGCTAAAGGTTATGTTCTTTAGCGGCGATTGTGAGAAAAGCACCACTAAAGGTCATGTTCTATAGCGATATTTTTCTACATAAATGTCGCAAAATTTAGTGGCATTTAATAAGCGTCGCAAATTATTTTAGCAGCACTTAAAAGCGTCACTATAGGCCTAAAAAAATTGCCACTAAAAGCCTGTTTTGCTGTAGTAAATTAAGTTTGGGAATCAAAATTGAATGAGGAGCTTTAGAATGCAATGGACGACCAAAAAGAAATGGAGAAGAGATTATTGTGGATTTTATAAAGAAAGATGATGGGGGAAATAGGGTGAAAATTAAAATTTAGTTTAATTGTCTTTCAAAAAACTCATAATTTTATACTCTTTTACAAATCAGTCCTTATTTCAAAATTGAAAGTCTTTTAAACATTATTTTCAAAAATTGTTTTAATTTCCAAAATGTCATAGACAAAAACATTTCCAAATACCATGCTAACGAAATCCCCAAGTTCACTAGAGCTAAAATCCCCATTTTACCCTGGAAACATGTAGGCTCACATTTGGGGTGTGACACATTCGACCTAGATTGTGCACAACCACGAGATGAAAATAGAACAAGAACAACATACATATCCCAGAGCAAGCGTGACTTGGTAAAATATTGTTAGCTTGAAAGGATCAATTTGAGATTGTCAATAGGGAGATTGAATCGGCCTTTGAGATGTTGTGGTGGAAGCAATAAAGATTGTGCAACAAATAACACAAGGATTTATAGTGGTTTGGCCCCAATTGCCTACTCCACTACCTTACCTTTCCACAGCTAAGGGTCTTCTTCAAATTCACTAATTTGACAACCTTTCAGGACAATGTTTAACATTACAATCTCTCTTAAGATTTATGCCCTAAAATTTTAAGATATAACTCCCTTAAGGCTTCTACCCAAACCTTAAGGATTAACCCTCTCTCTCAAAGAGAAACAAATGAGCAAACAAAGAAATAATCCTTACAAGATTAGGATGTTTGCCAATGAAGCACAAATACAAAGAACACTTGAGCTAGATTACAATGAAAGCTTACAAGTGTTTACAAGAAAAGGTATGAAAGAATTAAGTTCTAGGTTGTTTTGATTGATCTTTAAGTTGTGTACATGTTTCTTGTTGTTGCTAGATCTTTGGAAGATGATATTTATACCCTCTAATTGATTTCCAACCGTTGTGGTTGTTGTGGAAGTAAATATATTCATTGGGGATGAAATACTAGGTCATTAACTGCACCTACAGCAACGAGTATCGATACCTACTAAAAGGGTATTGATATTTGTTTTGTAATTAATGCAAATTCCAGTGACCATTGGAGCAGGAATATCGATACCTTAGGAAATATATCGATACCGGATCGATACCTACCAGGGTTTTAAAGAAATAGAATGTCAATTTGGTTATTGATATCTTGTAAAATATCGATACTTAGACAAAAAGTATCGATACTTTTTGTTTTGGAGCAATTCTAACTTGTTTGAAAATAGTTAAAATATATTTGAAAATGTTTGACTCAATTGAAACCATTTCAACTTGATTTTATCATATTGCTACTCAACACCCAACCATCGAAGATCTAAATCAATTTGAAAACAATTTGAAAGTGGGTGGCCACCATGATAGCCTTGGAGAGCTCTAAATCTCCTTCGTAGAATCCACCATTTGAGATCTCCTATCAAAGATCTAAATGGTGAGGATTCTTGACCAAACAAGAGGGATGAGTGGCTAGCTTCTTGAGGCAAATGATGACAGGTTTCAAGTCTGATTAGGCACTTCCGAAACTTGAAAAACAAAAATGAGAAGAATGGCGATATTTCAAGAGAAAGGGATTTGGAAACTCGTTGGAGAATTGGCAATTGCGCTTCCATTGAGGTTTTTAATGACCCTTGCTTATGTGATGATGACAAGTTTTTTTGTCAAAGGCACTCTTTTGTCGGGTATGGAACACTCGAGAATTTAGGATATGTTACATGGAGATTGTCATACTTGGGACAAAATATAGTTGAGGGCATCATGGCTCCATATGATTTTCAAAGAATTATTAAGATTCGTATTACTTCCCATAGACTGGAAGACCACATTGTTTGGCACTATTCTAATAATGGAGCTTATAGTGTTAAATTGAGACATTATCTAGACTTAAAAAGGCTTTCCACCCATGTTTTACACACTGCTATTGACGGTTCTTGGCAGAGCATTTAGTCTTTGTCAATTCCTCGAAAGTCAAGGATTTTGTTTAGAGGTGTTTACATTGTTTTGGTTTACCTCTTTGTAGGCTGTACTATTCTTTCGTTAATGAATTTCTTGGCTTTATATTAAAAAAATGGTTAAATGCCAAAAAAAAAAAAAAAAAAAAAAAAGAAAAGAAAAAGGAAAGACCCAGACTTGGAAATAGTATATGAAGTTCCTTTTTTTCTTTTTTATAGAAGAAATATGATATAAAGATTAAGAAGGAAAAAGAAAATAAAAGGTTTAAATTGGAAGCTAGATTTTGGAACCATGAACTGCACGAACACCGTCCATACATATAACGCTCCTAAATTTTTCAATTTGTTGATAAATTGGTAATTTACAAATATATAAATATATAAATTTTATTTATATATCCCTCGTTGTTAATGACAGAAAAACAAAATCATTGTAAAAAAAACAAATCAGAAAAGGTTGATAGAGAGAGATGCGGAAAGGAGGGGAAATGAGAGAGGAAGATAATGGAGTAGTAGTCATGGCGAATGACTTTTTCTGGTCATATACAGATGAGCCTCATGCTTCGAGGAGACGTCAGATCCTCTCTCAATACCCTCAAATTAAAGAGCTCTTTGGCCCTGATCCTTTTGCTTTCTTTAAGGTATCCCACATTGTTTGAATCGTTCCTTTTACTGCTGTTAGGTCTGAGGTAACGCAAATGCGACTACATTTATTCCGGTTTTGATTTTGATTTGCTATTTAGCTCAATGGGGATATTGGGTTTTTTTGATATTTAAAATATGAATTTGGATTGGATTTTAAAAGATGGTATAAATTGAGTAGTAAATTATTTAAACTTATTTAGGAATGGATTTGAAATTTTAAAATATTTTTGGATTTAATAAATTCATGCTTTTATCATTGTGTATTGAATCTCAACTAATTTACTCATATTATATCCACCATTTGCATCATAAATGAAATCTAAATCTAAATTTTGAAATTCATATTCCTAGTCTGGAATTGACATCAAACATCACTCTTTTCAATTTCATTTGCTTTGCGAACTTATTGAGTGGGTGAGATTTTATATCAAACACTTGAGCATCTTTGCCTTTTTCTTTTTTTTTGGATTAGTTGTGATTTATTCATCTCCAAAATAGTATTCTAAGAAAGAGATAACCTAATTTAGCTCTATTATTTTCTTTCTTGTTATGTTATTCAGAGGAAAGAATTGTATGAAATAGTAACGTCACGTTATCTATATTTTTTTAATAGTTTTATGTCACATCAATATTTTCATTTTAAATTTTAATATTTTTATATTAAAAATTAAATTCAAATTAAAATTAAAATTGAGGATATAATAAATGTACAAGTACGGAGGTTGATATTAAGTTTAGTTAGAGTTAAAATCAAAGTTTTTACGAAAAGTATGTCGATTATTTGGTGTCATTATTATTGCTTTCCCTCTATTATGGAAACATTCAAATGAAGTTAATTGTTTTTGCAGATTGCTGTGGTGGTTTCACTTCAGCTATGTACCGCAATTATTCTCCATGATGCTGGCTGGCTAAAAATGTTGGCAATTGCCTATTTCTTTGGTTCTTTCCTCAACCACAACCTCTTCTTGGCCATCCATGAGCTCAGCCACAATCTTGCCTTCTCCACCCCCGTCTACAACCGTTGGCTCGGGATATTTGCTAACCTCCCCATTGGTGTGCCGATGTCTATTACTTTCCAAAAGTATCACCTTGAGCATCATCGTTTTCAAGGGGTAGATGGCATCGACATGGATGTCCCAAGCTGCACCGAAGCCCATTTCGTGACTAATACTATCTCGAAAGCCATATGGGTCATCTTCCAACTCTTCTTCTACGCGCTCCGCCCTCTGTTTCTCAAACCAAAAACCCCCGGTTATTGGGTGTTCATCAACTTAGCTATTCAGGTTGCTCTGGATGGGATCTTACTTTACTTTTGGGGTTGGAAATCTTTTGCTTATTTGATCCTGTCAACGTTCGTTGGTGGTGGAATGCATCCGATGGCCGGTCATTTCATCTCCGAGCATTATGTATTCAATCCTGAGCAAGAGACGTATTCTTACTATGGTCCGCTCAATCTTATGACATGGTGTGTTGGGTATCACAATGAACACCATGATTTCCCAAGGATCCCTGGGAACAAATTGCCCAAGGTGAAGGAGATTGCTCCGGAATATTACGAAGGCTTGGATTCGTATAAATCATGGAGCCAGGTTATTTACATGTATATAATGGAACGGAGCATCGGCCCTTTTAGCCCAATGAAGAGGAAGCTCTCGACAAAATCCGCATAGGCATTTCCCATTTTGCTCTCTCTTTTGTTGTTCACCCTTCTTGGTTAAATTATGGAGTATTCTTTGTAACATTCTTGAGCAATCAAAGTTCTTTTATGTAGATTTAGAATTTAGATGATAAACTTGATTAACCATTCAAGCTAATAATAACATTGATGCTATATGGGTCGAAGGGTTCCCCTTCCTCGGTTCTGCTTTCATTTCTTCATATCTCTTCTTGCAAATAATATCAGACTCGCTGCTTCTCTCCTTTGGTAGCGGGTTGAATTTTTTCAATCTACTTTTATAGAATTTGAGATTTAGTCCTTATATTTTAAAAATTAAAATTTTAAAATATCTAGTCCAATCATTATTATTATCGTTGTTGGTTGTATTTAACAAATTTTGAAATAAGTACTTATCCTTCTAATGATTAGAATGAGGTTTATAAATCAAAATAATTCATTCCTCAAAAATCAAAACAATTGAAGGACTTAATTTCTAGTTTTCATGTATAGAAACTAAATCTCAAATTATATCAAAGTACAAGGACTAATAATATACCTTTACCTTTCTAGTACTATAAAACCAATTTCAAATCTGAAAATTTACTTTAAAATTGAAATCAATTTATTATCCACAAAAATTCAAGTATTACTATTACCCAAATCTAAATTAATTATGCTTGATAGGTGCTATTTAATAAGTTGAAAAATTAAGTGCTAAAAAAAATAAGTATTGAAAATTTAAGTATTAAACTTAAGTTATAAAATTGTTTCATATATTATTTAAAATTAATTATAGAATATAATTAAATCGTTCGATAAATATAAATTTTAAATTATAAAAAGATATTCTATTATGAATATTTTATTAAGTGAATGTCTATTATGATTAAGATAAAGTTTTAATGTATTTTAAATTCTAATAGTTATTATAATTAGATCTCTACTTCTTATGCCTATAAATAGAAACTCTAATGAAGTATTGTAATCACCAATTTTGATCAATAAAGTACATTCTCTATTGCTTTCATATTTTCTTTATTCTTTATTGTCTTCATCTCTCTTTATTTGATAACACGTAATCAACACAATCTTGCTCAAAGTGATAGTTCCTTTTATCGACGATCAAATTTATCCAGGAAGTTTCTTTTATTTAATGTTTCATATATTATTATTATTTTTCATTCTTATCTCATTATATGTTATTATTGTTTTGATTAGCTTATTTTACTTTTTGTTCTTAAGGATGGTGAAAGATTTGATACCGTTATCTATATGAAATCGAGAATTAAGATTCACTCACAAAGTTTGTTTTTTGATATTTGCTTGGGGATAATCTCTTTTTCTTCATTACAAAGGATGTTTATAATCACAACTTCTCATGGTAACGTAAATCAATCTAATCAACTTCGTTTGAAATTTGATTTGATTTCTATTAAAAAGTTCAATTTATATAATTCACTATCTGTATCTCTATGAATTTATAAAACCCTTTACACATTTAGTTATTGGGATTTTTATGTGGAGATAATATTTTTTATTTTAATAGAATTGATTGGTTTAATTTTGATTTTGATTAATATATATGATTATTACGGAATGTGAGTAAAAATACTTACTTTTCATGAATTTTAGGATATTCATCTTATGCGTGATAATTTCATATCATTGTAAATTTTGAGATAAAATTATGTCATAAGAGGTGGAGGTTAAAAATGTTTATGTTTAAACTTTTATAAAGCGTAAAGTTATCTTAATTTGACATTATAATATTTTGTATTTTGTTGTGGTATGATATATAAAATATATATTATCTAACTACAATGATTTATTTGTGACATGAATTTATTATTTGTTACATTTAATATATGTTTTATTTATACCTATTCATTTTATTTTATATGAATAAATAAAATTTTATTTAAAATAAATTAAGCATTTATTAAGGTTATACAATACAATAATTATATGCTCGAAGAGTTAATATTGCATCAAAGCGTAAAAAGCTCTTTGAGAGTTTATATTTTAGCTCCTTGTGATGCAAAATTTTGTAAAATATAATATTCTTTTTCGGACCAAGAAGATATATGTTGAATAAAATCTTCATGTGTTTTACATTAAAACCATAGATATAAATAACATGAGATACTCATGTATTTGTATTATATATATTCCCTGAAGGAATACATTACACTATATGATTGAAATATTTAATGTGCTCCTGCAGTAGCAATATTGTGAAAATGACTTTAACAGTATTTTCGAACAATCTCATACCTTCTAATGCCTAAGAAAAATACTAAGTTACTAAAAAAAAACCTATGAAATTCTTCCCATTAGTTTTGCTTCATTTCCTGAAGTGAACGTAGCAGTACATAACAATTATGAAAAATGAAAATATAGAAATTATGATTGTTGTTGTAATTAAGGATGTGATTGGAGGCTAATCATGACAACATGAATAGATAGATTTTGGTTTGAAACCCACGCATATTTTGCGACGGTGACTATGAAATAAAGAATCAATGGAGGAGTTTTGAAGTCTATCCTACTAGATTTATTGCATCCCCTGAAGTGAATGCAAAAATAAAGAAAATAAAAGATATAATCATAGACAGCTAAAAGTGAAAACATAGTAATAAATAAGATAACAAAGAGAGTTCTCAAGATAACTCTTTAAAGGTAAAGATAACTTATATTATCAATGTGATATGAAAGATTATTGGCATATGCCTAAATATTTTGTTTACATTAATATTCTTTGAGGAAGGATATGAGAATGTAGTAATAAATTCTATCATTATAATAGAAATTATTTATCTTGTTTGGTACTAAAACAAACAAATATTATTCCAATATTTGATAGCACAAAATTAGGCGAAAGCTCTAGAAGAGCTAATATATTAATATCTTGTGATGATTAATCCATTGGTTTTAAAATATATTTATTGAGATTGTGAATGAAGAAAATATTACATTGAGATTGTGAATGAGTAAAATATTATATTTCATATTAATCACTATTGCTATAAATATCTATTTTGAAAGGATGAAAAAGAGAGGATTGTGTTATTAATTTATATTTATTTTATAATCTTTGTGATCTTTTGTCATCATCCCCATTAAGGGGTTGGAAGCAAAATATTTGACTGTAAAAGATCTATTTATGAGCAATAAAATATGATAATTCTATCTAAAACTCGTTATGGTTGGATGCACTTGAAGTTGCAATTTTTTTTAGATATTTGAAGATTTTGGCATATTCCTTGAAGCGAATATTGCATATAATTGTTTGGAAATTATATTTATTTTGTTGACTTAGTGACATTATAATATTCACATTGATTTAGACATTTATAGTAGTAAATGTCACAATAGCACTTATATGTGGATACAAAGTAAAATGAATGATAGTAAAATTATTAATTTGTTACAATTTAGTACAATTGAAAAACGTGTTAAAGTAAACCAAAAGTTTACTAATACAAATGCGTTTACTACTTGGCATAACCAGTTTGACTATCATGGATCATATATGATGTGAAAATTAATTAAGAATTCTATTTACATGCATTAAATAACCAGATGATTCTTTAATTTAAAATAATTATCCTATGCTGCTTATTCTCAATGAAAATTTATTATTAGAATGTAACCCCTAACCCTTATCCGTCGCCGGAGCAGGGTTACGAAGCATTACCAGACTTTACAGATTAAATGCGAACATTTCATAACATTTAACATTCATATCAAGAACCAATCATAAACACTCATATTGTCCCTTATATGGGCCCTCGAGGCCCAAAATAAGTGTTAGAAATAAATCTGGACCAAATCGAAAACTCAAAATGTAACACCCCAAACCCGGTCTATGCATTGAGACTAGATTTGGTTTGTTACATGAATCGAGCTATTTTTAAATCTTCAATAAGTTGAAAGCTACAATATTATTTACAGGATTTTAATAAAATTAGAAGGGTATTTGAATTTGATAAATATTAGATCACATTAGTTGAAAATCATTGTATTCTCAAAAACCTTTAGGTAATTTATTAAAGAGTTAACAATAATAAAATATTTATAAAAGAATTTCATATACTTGAAAACCCAAATTTATTTTTAATAAAAACATCATATAATCATAGCCCATATTTAAAAGTCCAAAGTATAGTTTAAAACCAAACACACATAAAATCCATAAATTATTTATAGAGGCCCTTATTACAATAACCCAAAATAGTAAAAATACTTATTAGAAAGTTCAGAGTTTAAATAACCCATGTTTTGCAGTATGGCCTCCATGAAGTCATCCTCGGCCCAAGTCCACGTCAATTTCCATTACCTGAGATGGAAAAATTAAAGGGGTGAGTTACTTAGAACTCGATGTGTAACTCACTTACCACCATTATTGGGCGGATCGTCAAGATATTATCTTTGGGCTTGAGCCCAATTCTGAAATTCAACAATATAACATAAAATAAATGTATTTAAAAATGCATGTAAAATGAATTTCCCAACCAAACCTAATATCCATCCGCTAACACCCCCGTACCAACCATCACACTGTGGGGATCAAGTCAACCCACCCCGCCAACACACCAATCGTAGGCATTAAGCCTTTTTATAATTGTGGCAAAGCCACCGAACTAGAGCAATAAGCCATATTTGTGGCAGAGCCACCGAACTAGAGGCAATAAGCCATATGTGTGGCAGAGCCACCGAACTAGATTTTTGGCAACTGGCCATTCTTCTCTTCATATACCCCACCCCATGCAATTATGCGTATATAACAAAATATAGTCATATAACAATTTTTATTTAATCCATAACATTGGTGGGTTTATCATTAAACATTTCATTTGGCCCATAAAATATAATTTAGCAATTTGCCCATTTAGTAGTTTAGTGGGCTTTGGCCCGTTTATCAAACTAGAGTATTTTGGCCCAATTTATCGAACTAGAGTATTTTGGCCCAATTTATCGAACTAGAGTATTTTGGCCCAATTTATCGAACTAGAGTATTTTGCGGCCCATTTTCACGAAACATACAATTTACATAATAACAAGTAATTTCTCGAGGGCATTTTCGTAATTTTCACGATTTGGTCGTTTTTACGTATTTTCGTCAAAATATCAGTTTTTACGTTTTTACCGATCTAGTTGTTTTTACGATTATACTTCTATACCAAAATTGACATCCAACCCGAGAAAAAAAATGTGAAGTTACACACCTCGATACCGAGAGTACTAATCCTTCTCGCTCCTCGGCACCTAAAACATATTTCGATCCGTTAGAATACTATTTCGTATAAATATTCTTAATCGATAATAGATCCAAAATCTTACCCTCTTGATTTTGAATCACTTCAATTTTTGGCTTCTCCTCGTTTATTGATTCGTTTCGTCGCGAGAATCCACCAACGTATAATGGTTCGGAAGTTCGTACTACTTGAATAATTGACTCCTTGGAAGATGGTCCGCAACCCGGTGGAAAATCACGGATGCCAAACCGCTCTTCGTTTAAATGGGGATTCTGAGATCCGCCCTCTTAACGTGACTAACCACCGCCTTTTCTTCCCTATTTTGAAAGTCTTCACGATCAAAGGAATATTAGTTAAATCTAAAATAATATCGAATAGTACTAGAGGCTTTAAAAGATGTGATTTCCTTACCACAATAATTCGATTCCAACGTTTCTCGATTCTCCGATCACTTGAGTTCCGATCTTCGTTATTGCACTATATAATAACGAATGAAGCGTTATTAGAGCGAGCGTTTATTTCGATCCAAAAGGCCTTCATAACACCATTAATATTCGGTCATAACACTATTAATAAATCGAAAGCGAAAAGAAGAACCCTTACCTATAATCCACGATCGAAAAGAAAGGATTAAGAAAGGTGTTTGTGATGGATGAAGATTTCGACTATGTATGATCAAAGAAAAAGAAATAAAGATTCGGCTAAGGGCACTCTAGCATTCGGCCATGAGAGAGTTTGATGGAGAAACTTTGAATGAGAAGAATTAAAATATGAAAGAAGAGATGATGATGATGTTGTTTGATTTCAATGAGAAGAGAAGAAAAAGATGGATTTTAGGAGCTAGTACATTCGGCCATGGTAAAAGAAAAGAGAAAGGATGGTTCTTTTGGTATAGTTGATTTCGGCACTCAAAGAAAAGACACAAAGCAATGGCTAAAGAAATAAAAAATGAAAAAATGATCACAAAACTTGAGCTTTACCAAATGCACAATTCGGCCAAGATGAAAAGTTGAGAAGGAAAACAAAATTCTGCACAAGGTGCAAGGAATGACCAAAGAGAAAATTAATTTCTTAGCCAAACTAACACTAAGATTTGGCTCCTCCCTATACCAAGTTGTCGTCCAAAGACATGGTCAATTGGCCATGATTTTGTTTCCAAAATTTTCCTTGATATGTGCCTTATGTTCCCCTATCTTTCCTTAAGTTTTGATTCCATGCCATAAGTTAACTATTTCCTTAAACCTTTGATACACTAACCAAAAATAACATGGTCAACACTTACCATATATGCTCTTGGCCGACACTTGCTATACATGTGCAGAAAATTAAAACAAAATTCATCTAGATGCTAAACAAGGATTGAACCTCTTCCCTCATGCTATAACTCATGCGCCAACACCACCATGCCATGTACTCAACTTATGACACTCATTAACACTTAATTTAACTTAAGTCTTAATGACCTTTGCTTCTCTTCAAAAATTCTCAATTATTAAATTTATTCCTTATCCAAATTATGCTATACTCCTCTTTAGGACTTCAATAAGCACTAAAATAAAAGTAAGAAATTTTCCTTTAAAACTAAACACCAATTCATGCAATATATAAACACTCGGATTTTTAGAGTGTTACAACTCTACCCTCCTTAAAGAAAATTTAGTCCTCGAAATTTACAGTTGAAAGAGGTGAGGGTATTGTTGCGAATTGCATCCTCGGGCTCCCACGTAGCTTCCTCCACTCCGTGGTTCGCCATAGAACTTTGACCAGCAGCACGATTTTCTTTTTAGCACCTTAACATCTCGGTTTAAGATTTCCTTTGGTTCTTCTTCAAAAGACAAATCTGAATTCAGCTCCAATTCTTCTACTGGGTATAATGTGCGAAGGATCCGATCTATAATGCCTCAACATGGAAACATGAAAAACATTATGAATTTGATCCAATTAGGAGGTAACTCAATCGATAAGCCTTTGGACCAACACGCAAAGACACGATAAGGTCCAATGTATCTAGGACTTAGCTTGCCCTTCCTTAGAATCGAAGATCTTTTCCAAGGAGATACCTTCAAGAAAACACGATCCCCACATCATACTCGATATCCTTTCGCAGTGCGCATCGACTTACATCTATCGAGGCTTCTTTCAACCGTGCTCGAATAACTTTTACCTTATCCTCTGTCTCGGATATCATCTCGGGACCTAACATCATCTTTCGCCCAACTCGGTCCAACAAATAGGAGAAGCGACACTTACGACCATACAATGCCTCGTAAGGTGCCATTTGAATGCTAGGCGATAGCTATTGTTATCTGTGAATTACGCGGTGGTAGATAATCTTCCCAACTACCCACGAAGTCGATTACACATCCCTTAACATATCTTCCAATATTTGAATTACCTCTCCGTGACCATCGATTGAGGATGAAAAGCCGTCTTGAAATTCAACTTTGTCCCCAAGGCTTCATGCGAGCTTTCGAATCGTGATGTAAACCTACGGTCCCTATCCGATATAATAGATACTGGTACCCATGCAACCTCACAATTTCGGATACATACGGTTTAGCCAACCGTAATGAATAATCATGCAATTTGGCGGAAATGAGCGATCTTAATCAACCGATCAACAATTACCCACAGAATTTTTCTTAGTAGGTGTTAAAGGTAACCCACTAACAAAATCCATGGTTATCCGTTCCCATTTCCAAAGAGGAATTTTATCGGTTGCAACAATCCAGACGGTAATTGATGTTCTGCCTTCACTTGCTGACAAGTCAAACATTTTCCCACAAATTACGAAATCTCACGTTTCAACCACAGCCACCAATCATTCACGGAGATCTCGATACATCTTATTTCCTCCGGGATGCATAGCATAAGGGCTACTATGCGCCTCCCGTAGAATCAGTTGCCTCAGATCTGAATCCTTAGGCATACATACTCTTCCTCGAAAGCACAACACACCCTCCGTGTTTATTCCAAAATCCTCAATTTCACTATTTTCAACTTGCAAGTAAAGGTCCCAACTTCTCATCTGATGTCTGTTTTTCCTTGATTTGTTCCACCATAGAGGCTTCATCGAAGTTACGCTAACAAGCGCCATCCTCGTCTGAGACTCAAATGGGCAAACAAAGCTCTTAATTCGGATACTGTCTTACGACTTAACGCGTCAGCTACCACGTTAGCCTTTCCAGGATGATATTCAATTGAAAAATCATAATCTTTTAATAATTCTACCCATCTTCTTTGTCTCAAATTTAACTCCTTTTGGGTAAGGAGGTATTTAAGACTCTTGTGATCCGTGTAGATTATAGATTTCTCACCATAGAGATAGTGCCTCCAAATCTTTAGAGCAAAGACAACAATGACTAACTCCAAATCATGCGTAGGGTAGTTTACTTCGTGTGGTCTCAATTGACGAGAAGCATAAGCCACCACTTTTCCATTTTACATCAACACACAACCCAAACCCGTGTGAGACGCATCACAATAAACAGTGAATTCTTTTCCGACCTCATTTGAATCAAAACTGGAGCTTCGTCAGGATCTTCTTCAATTTCTCGAAACTCTCTTGCTGCTTTTCAGTCCAAATATACGGAGCTCCCTTTCGCAATAGTTTAGTTAGGGGTGCAGCAATCAATGAAAACCCTCTACAAAACGTCTATAGTATCCGGTAAACCAAGAAACTCGAATTTCACTCACCGATGTTGGTGGTTTCCAATCTAGAATAGCCTCAATTTTCCGAGGATCCACCCTTATTCCTTCGGCTGATACTACATGACCAAGGAAAGTCACTTCCTTTAGCCAAAATTCGCATTTACTAAATTTGGCATACAATTGTTTATCATGAAGTAGCTGTAATACTATCCGCAAATGCTTGTCATGCTCCTCCTCATTTCTTGAATAAACCAATATGTCATCTATGAACACTACCACGAACCGGTCTAAATATGGTTGAAAGACTCGGTTTATCATGTCCATAAATGCATTTGGTGCATTGGTTAGTCCAAGCGGCATCACTACAAACTCATAGTGTCCGTAGCGTGTCCGAAATGCCGTCTTATAAATGTCCGCTTCTTTCACCTTGAGTGGTGATAACTTGACCTTAAATCAATTTTGAGAAAATTGAAGCTCTTTTAATTGATCAAGCAGGTCATCAATTCTCGGCGAGAGGATACCGATTCTTGATCATCAATTTATTCAATTGTGCGTAGTCAATGCACATACGCATCGATCCATCCTTCTTCTTGACGAACAAAGCTGGTGCTCCCACGGAGACACACTTGGTCGAATAAATCCCGATCCAATAATTCTTGAATTTGAGCTTTGAGCTCACCAATCCTTCGGTGCCATTCTATAAGGAGCAATGGACTTTGGAGTCATCGAGCAAAAGCTCAATGCCAAATTCTACTTCCGATCTGGAGGTATACCGGAAGTTCTTGGAAATACATCGGAAATTCCTTCCTTGTCCTCACATCATCCACAGATAACTCTTTAGCATCCAAAGCACGAGATAAAGGCTAGGAATGCTCCATATCCTTTCCGCACCAACTTCTCGCCTTTAATGCGAGATACCACATTTGCCAAATAGTTCCTTATTTCGCCAATCATTATGACTTCTTTATCATCCAAGGTTCTTCTCGACATTCGTTTTTCAGCACAATCCAATTCGCTTAGATGTTTAACCACCAATCCATGCCCGAATGAGATCGAACTCGCGAAGTAGTTCCATCAAGTTTGCTAAGAATATCTCCTCTTGAATTTTTAAGGGCACGTCTTTAAATATTTTATTAACAATTACCAATTGTCCTAAAGGACTAATTACATCATCTCACTATCGGTAATTTGATTCTAATTTTAGGTTTCGGATATGGCACTAGATACATATGAATGGGTAGAGCCAATATCTATTAAGGCAATAACGGTACATCAAAAATGAAGAACGTGCAGTTATCACATCGGTGCATTCCGTCCACGTGGCGTCTAAGCGCATAGACCAATCCAGTGTCTTGCATCGCATTTCCTCTAGGACCATTGCCTCGACCGGTGCACCTTGACCACGTCCAGCCCATTACTACCACGACCTGGTCCACGACCTCTCGGTGGCTGTTGATTACCTCTGGCCGGTTGTGCATCATTATTACGAACTTCTTGAGTCGTATCCATACGTCGAGGACAATTTTTGTACTGATGATCCATTGAACCGCATTTGTAGCATGCACCGTTTTCCTCCAACATTCTCCAAAATGTCTTTTCCACACTCGGTGCAATCTCGACTTGATTATTTACTCTGGGGTTCTACCTTGGCGATTCATCATTTCGAGGTTTCTTCTGGAATCTCTTTGAAGAACCAGACTGCTGTGTCTCTCTCTTGTTTCAAAATTTTTCTCGGTTCTGCCGTTCTGAATTCTTAGCCTCCTCGGTAATTTTCGCCTTCTCCACAAGAGTGGAAAAATTTCTAACTTGCCGTGGAGCAATCAGAACCCTCACTCATCATTAAGTCCATCCTCAAACGCACACAGCGTTCATGATCTGTTGCTACAATTGTTCGGGCATAACGGCTTAGGCGTAAAACTTCGACTTCATATCTTGCCACGGTCTTACTTCCTTGGACAAGATTCAGAAATTCTTTCCTTGACGTCTACATAACTTTCGTTCCAACGTATTTTCCTTGGAAGGCGCTTTAAAGAATTCCCAATTAATCGGTGCGACTTGGTGCCTTCTCGAGCGATGAGCCACCAGCGTCGCCTCATCTCTTAACAAGGATATAGCTCCTCTCGGTTTTTGCTCGACGGTACATTCCATATCATCCATAATCCGTTCCACGACTTGAGCGATATTCACCACATTGAGCTACACGAGACTCCTTTAAAACTTCGCATTATTTGACTTAAGTCGCTCTGAAATTGACCCACGAGTTGTTGGCCCAATTCTAGTTCCAACGACCCTTTCCAAGACTCGCAGCATTGCTTGAGTCAATGCATTATCTTCTTCCATGTGATCGCGTGATCCGTCTCACTTTCAATTGGCGCAGTGCGTCTACTTAAACATATGATTTGGTGCTTGATTGTAGCACCTCGGCCTCTACCACGGCCACGTCTACCGCGTCCACGACCACGTCCTCTAGTGCTCATGATAGCTTGTTCGTTTTTATCTGATTACAAGTTTTATGAATCAGAAAATTTGTTTCGGTGTTTATTAACGATATTTTATGAGATTTGAGATATAAAGTTGTTTTTTCGCAACATATCCTATAGTCTCAATCTCTACGGTTTTCACATCTAAAACTAGAAGTTTTAGAGTGTTCTATGATTATATCATAGTAATTATTAAGCAATAAATACTTACTTGACTTGTTGTTGGGATGCTTGTGGTGCCATCTTGATCTTTTAAAATTTGAGCGATTTCATACGAAATTATTTGCGAACCCAAACCACAGCCGAGTTTTTGAAACTGGCTCTGATACCACTAAATGTAACACCCCAAACCCGGTCTATGCATTGAGACTAGATTTGGTTTGTTACATGAATCGAGCTATTTTTAAATCTTCAATAAGTTGAAAGCTACAATATTATTTCTGAGATTTTAATAAAATTAGAAGGGTATTTGAATTTGATAAATATTAGATCACATTAGTTGAAAATCATTGTATTCTCAAAAACCTTTAGGTAATTTATTAAAGAGTTAACAATAATAAAATATTTATAAAAGAATTTCATATACTTGAAAACCCAAATTTATTTTAATAAAAACATCATATAATCATAGCCCATATTTAAAAGTCCAAAGTATAGTTTAAAACCAAACACACATAAAATCCATAAATTATTTATAGAGGCCCTTATTACAATAACCCAAAATAGTAAAAATACTTATTAGAAAGTTCAAAGTTTAAATAACCCATGTTTTGCAGTATGGCCTCCATGAAGTCGTCCTCGGCCCAAGTCCACGTCAATTTCCATTACTTGAGATGGAAAAATTAAAGGGGGTGAGTTACTTAGAACTTAGTGTGTAACTCACTTACCACCATTATTGGGCCAGATCGTCAAGATATTATCTTTGGGCTTGAGCCCAATTCTGAAATTCAACAATATAACATAAAATAAATGTATTTAAAATGCATGTAAAATGAATTTCCCAACCAAACCTAATATCCATCCGCTAACACCCGTACCAACCATCACACTGTGGGATCAAGTCAACCCACCCGCCAACACACCAATCGTAGGCATTAAGCCTTTTTATAATTGTGGCAAAGCCATAGAACTAGAGCAATAAGCCATATTTGTGGCGAAGCCACCGAACTAGAGCAATAAGATTTTTGTGGCAAGAGCCATTGAACTAGATTACAGCAATGGCCATTCTTCTCTTCATATACCCCACCCATGCAATTATCGTATATAACAAAATATAGTCATATAACAATTTTATTTAATCCATAACATTGGTGGGTTTATCATTAAACATTTCATTTGGCCCATAAAATATAATTTAGCAATTTGCCCATTTAGTAGTTTAGTGGGCTTTGGCCCGTTTATCAAACTAGAGTATTTTGGCCCAATTTATCGAACTAGAGTATTTTGGCCCAATTTATCGAACTAATTTATCGAACTAGAGTATTTTGGCCCAATTTATCGAACTAGAGTATTTTGGCCCAATTTATAGAACTAGAGTATTTTGCGGCCCATTTTCACAAAACATACAATTTACATAATAACAAGTAATTTCTCGAGGGCGTTTTCATAATTTTCACGATTTGGTCGTTTTTACGTATTTTCGTCAAAATATCAGTTTTTACGTTTTTACCGATCTAGTCGTTTTTACGATTATACTTCCATACCAAAATTGACATCCAACAGAGAGAAAAAATGTGAAGTTACACACCTCGATCCGAGAGTACTAATCCTTCTCGCTCCTCGGCACCTAAAACATATTTCGATCCGTTAGAATACTATTTCGTATAAATATTCTTAATCGATAATAGATCCAAAATCTTACCCTCTTGATTTTGAATCACTTGATTTTGGCTTCTCCTCGTTTATTGATTCGTTCGTCGTAGAGAATCCACCAGCGTATAATGGCTCGAAGTTCGTACTACTTGAATAATTGACTCCTTTGGAAGATGGTCCGCAACCGGTGGAAAATCTGAGCTGCAAAAGCGCTCTTCGTTTAAATGGGGATTTACAGATCCGCCCTCTTAACGTGACTAACCACCGCCCTTTTCTTCCCTATTTTGAAAGTCTTCACGATCAAAGGAATATTAGTTAAATCTAAAATAATATCGAATAGTACTAGAGGCTTTAAAAGATGTGATTTCCTTACCACAATAATTCGATTCCAATGTTTCTCGATTCTCCGATCACTTGAGTTTCGATCTTCCGTTATTGCACTATATAATAACGAATGAAGCGTTATTAGAACGAGCGTTTATTTCGATCCAAAAGGCCTTCATAACACCATTAATATTCGGTCATAACACTATTAATAAATCGAAAACGAAAAAGAAGAACCCCTTACCTATAATCCACGATCGAAAAGAAAGGATTGAGAAAGGTGTTTGTGATGGATGAAGATTTCGACTATGCATGATCAAAGAAAAGAAATAAAGATTGACTAAGGGCACTCTAGCATTCGGCCATGAGAGAGTTTGATGGAGAAACTTTGAATGAGAAGAATTAAAATATGAAAGAAGAGATGATGATGATGTTGTTTGATTTCAATGAGAAGAGAAGAAAAAGATGGATTTTAGGAGCTAGTACATTCGGCCATGGTAAAAGAAAAGAGAAAGGATGGTTCTTTTGGTATAGTTGATTTCGGCACTCAAAGAAAAGACACAAAGCAATGGCTAAAGAAATAAAAAATGACCAAATGATCACAAAACTTGAGCTTTACCAAATGCACAATTCGGCCAAGATGAAAAGTTGAGAAGGGAAAACAAAAATTCTGCACAAGGTGCAAGGAATGACCAAAGAGAAAAATTAATTTCTTAGCCAAACTAACACTAAGATTTGGCTCCCTCCCTATACCAAGTTGCCGTCCAAAGACATGGTCAATTGGCCATGATTTTGTTTCCAAAATTTTCCCTTGATATGTGCCTTATGTTCCCCCTATCTTTCCTTAAGTTTTTGATTCCATGCCATAAGTTAACTATTTCCTTAAACCTTTGATACACTAACCAAAAATAACATGGTCAACACTTACCATATATGCTCTTGGCCGACACTTGCTATACATGTGCAGAAAATTAAAAACAAAAATTCATCTAGATGCTAAACAAGGGATTCGAACCTCTTCCCTCATGCTATAACTCATGCGCCAACACCACCATGCCATGTACTCAACTTATGACACTCATTAACACTTAATTTAACTTAAGTCTTAATGACCTTTTCTTCTCTTCAAAAAATTCTCAATTATTAAATTTATTCCTTATCCAAATTATGCTATACTCCTCTTTAGGACTTCAATAAGCACTAAAATAAAAGTAAGAAATTTTCCTTTAAAAACTAAACACCAATTCATGCAATATATAAACACTTGGATTTTTAGGGTGTTACACAAAATTTTTCCCAAAATTCTAAAAATTTTCCTAAGAGCAAGGGACACACGTCCATGTTGCTAGTCGTGTGGCTCACACGGCCAGGAGGTACACCCGTATCTTAGACCGTGTGGGCATTCGATGTGGGGCACACGGCTGTGTCCTAGCCCGTGTCCATACCTATATAACTCTCTGACTTGAATCACACGGCCAACCACACGCCCGTGTGCTAGACCGTGTGTAAGGTGCAAGAGTCACCAGCCAAGTCACACGCCCGTGTGCTAGGCCGTGTGCAAAAACCTGGGCATTTTGTTTCAAAATTTTAAGGTGCAAAGGATACATGGCCATCCACACGCCCATGTGTTAGGCTATGTGTCACACACGGCTGAGAGACACGCCTGTGTCTCTGCTCGTATGGATGAAAATAGATCATTTTATGGCTTCTTTTCTCACCCATTCTTGACTTCAACCTACACATCTCAAATTTCATACATATAGGTCATAACAAGATCTCTAAAACAACCAATTTCTATCATTATTATGGTCTTATTATTACATATACTCTAACAATCTAAACTAGAACATAAATTGTTTCACACATGCAACTACTATATTATCATGCTTTACCAATTCATTCATTACCCATGCCAACACTTATACCAAACATGACAAACCATACATATATAAGTTAATATGAAACATAACCAAAATGTAATTTCTAACATTTACACAACCATTTCAATCCATATACATGCCATATAAAACATAGTATGTTTAGCAAAATCTATCGGTAATTTTGATAGTGTGATTCGATGTGTTGATTCGATCTCCTGACTTCTCATAAATCTACAAAGAACATTAAACAATACAAGTAAGCTTAATGAAGCTTAGTAAGTTCGTTAGCTTTAAACATAAATTTTACCGAACATACTAAAACAATTCATTTAAATAAATTGTTCAAAATGTGTTTCTTGTCAATCACAACTTCAACTGATGAATTCACTTATTTCATCTCAAAATTGATAAAATCATTAAGTCTTCAAAAATTATTCCATATGTCACTTACCAGAATTTGTCAAATCGGAGAACGTCTTACGGATATGTTTACATCGTATACGGAAGCCCGAAGGCTGCACAAAAGCACATAAGTTGTAACTAGGGGTGAGCAAAATCTGGCTCGATTCGAAAAATTCGATAAAAATTTTAAATTTCGAATTAAATAGTTTGAGTTATTCGAATTCGAGTTATTCGGATCAACTTGAAAAAAAATTCAAATTTTTCGGTTTAACTCGGATATGAATTACACAATTCGAGTTATCCGAAAATCCAAATAAGAAATGAGAAAACTACGTCATTTTGATAAATTTTAATTTTTAAATTTAATTTTTTTTCATCAGCCTTACTCTTAGCCCTTAAGCAGTTAAGCCCTTAAGCTTAGTTTGTTTCTGTCGTTCCAAATTCCCACCCCTCCCCGCCAATTTTTCATTTCTTCTTTACTCAAATATTTTAATTCCTTCCAGTTCCTCGCACCTTTGACCCCCTTCCATTTGTTTAATATTTACTGATTTCTTGCTTTGTCCTACGAGGCCACGACTACGGTTCCACTGTCCACAGGCCACAACCAAGGTTCCACAAGCCACAACCACCATCAGTTGTTTAAGGTGAGATTGTATATATATATATATATATATATATTGGTTTTGTTCATGTGACTCTGAAGAACCTATATATGTTTTTAAAACATAAATAAATAAATAAACTTCTTTTACTGAAGAAGGTATACATAATTCATCTCAATATCCAAAATTCAAGCTTGGCTTCTCTGTTTTATTTGAAGCAATGCCATTAAAATATTCTTGGATACTGGTTTTAAAAAGTGAACAGTAGAAAAGCATAATGATCAAAAACTAGAATATGATCATAGAACACTGATGTTACAACATATAGTGTTCAGTACAAATTGAAATTAAACTTACCCTGTGGATTTTTCTCATATTATAATACCACCTCTCCATGAATTCTCATCTAGCTCTTCACACTCTTTATATAGAGTTTCATCTGAAGGTATCTTGTAATCAAAAATATCATCAAGCAGTGGTTTTAAAATTTTTAACACAACAACCATATTTCTGTAATTCTTTTCCATGGGAACAACTTTTATTGTCTGGAATGATGTGAGATGAATAAATCGACAGATGCTGTTGATGAGATATCTCATAGAGGTTGTTTCCATCTGACCTGTAATGTATGCAGCAAATTAGAATTTATTAAAAAAAAAAGCCATTGAAGAAATTTGAAGTTTGCACCATTGTTGGTGTTATCTTTTACCCATAATCTATGATGTAAGTGAGTGAGTGAGTGTTTTACTTTTTAGTTTTCACCTTTATATTCTAAAAACAATTATTGTTCTCTTTTTGAAGCTTCTTCTTGCTCCTTACGGCAAGAAATAACAAATAGATTAGGTGCTTTTTTGAAATCTTTTAATGTTCTTTTTTCTAGAATAACAAGAAATAACTCACTTTTAATGTTTGTTTTTTTTCCCTAAAATCTTAAGCTTTTCTTTGTAAAGCTTCAAGAGATCGGGTGCTTTGTTTACCATTATTAGCAAGTTTAGCTTCATTTAAGTCAAGCATATATATATATATATATATATATTAATGCATATATATATTGCAAGATCTTAGCTTCATTAAGTCATGTATATATATATGAATACATATATATCTTGTTTTGCTTCATTTAAGGCATGCATATATATATATATATATATATATATATATATATATATATATATTAGTTTAGCTTTATTTAAGTCCTGCATATATTATATATATATATTATAAAAATCAATTCAAATTAAATTAATCAACTCTTTAAATAAATTAATTTTGCAAAAGAAAAAAAGCAGACCTTTAACTTGATGCCTAATGTAACATCCTAAATATTCGAGTATCATTATGTTGCTAAGTGTTAGCTCGGGTTTACTTGGAATTAGAATAAATATTAGTAATGTGTACTTTAATGTAAAGAAATTAGGTGACCTTGAAACTTAAGTTAATTAAGTACTAAAAGATGGCATAAGATGAGTAATTGGCAAAGTGGTGATGGCACCATAAGTTGGACTTGAGGGAGAGGTTGAATCACCTAGCATGCAATTAGGGAGTTTTATTTTCTTTGTATCCTAGCATGTGTCGGCTATGGATAAGATTAGGATGAGTTGGATTATTTTTTTTGGTAAGAAGACTAAGGGTTATGGAAAGCTTGAGTTAGGGGATAGAATGGCTTGAATTGGGGGATAATGTTTCTCTAACTTAAGGAAAAAGGAGGATGATAAGGCTTAAGAATAGGGTGATGTTTTGGAAACTATCTAATGGCCTTTTGACCATGTATGTGGACGGCATAGGGGCTAGGGGGGATGGCCGGTTTTGTTGATTGGCTTGGTAGGCTTGTGTGTTGGAGAAACACATTCTATTTGGTCATTTTTGGCTTTGACAAAACATATTTCTCTCCATCTATTTTCTCTCTAGCCGAATTTGCCAACAATCTTGAGTAAACAACTCATTCTTTTGTTATTTTCTTTTGACCATTTCGGTTTAGTAGCTCTCTTTCTCTCCAAATCTTTTCTTCTCATTGTGACCGAAAGCACATAAGCAAACAAAGATTTTTCTTTTCTTTTTTCTCATTTTTCCTCCCCAATGCCGAATGCACTTTTCTCCTAAACTAAATTCTCTTTTCTTTCTCTTTTCCTTCTATTTTCTTTCTCTTTTCCTTCTCTTTCCTTTCTCTTTTTCTCTCTTGAAACCGAATCATATCACTTCTATTTTCCATTCTTTTATTTTTCTCAACTAAAGTCTCTTCAATATTTTTTTCTCATGGCCGAATGTTAGATTGCTCTTGTGCCGAATCTTTTTCATTTTCTTTGTTTAGTCATAATTGAATTTTCCTTTAGTCATAAGTATTCTTCTCACTCAATTCTTTTCAACCGTGGACAATAGTGAGATTTTTGGAGGGCAAAAACTCAAAGTGTTCTTGAGTATTGTGGATTGTTGGAATTGATCTTAAGAGTTAAGGTAAGGAGTTTATTCAAGGATTCTCATATTATTCGTCATATTGGTATATTTAGTTATTTAATCGATTTCGTTATAAGGACGTAATCGCTCGATCGTTTCTTCGTGGAACGAGGATAATTGGGTAAGCCAATCTCAAATCTTTTAAAATCGTTAGCCATATTTCGATAATTATTAGTCGGACTAATGATGTTATGTCATTAGAAATATTCAAGATAGAGGCGAGAAAAGGCGATTGCATAGTCTTGAAAGAGGGTGGTTCCGCTTATTCCCCTAAGTATAAGCGAAGAAATTTGTTTGAGAATCTGGGATTTTTCACCGAGTTGCGGACCCTCATCCGAGGAAAACCAGTTGTTTGAAATCATTCGTACTCCCAAACCTTTGTTCGTTCGTGGATTCTCATCGGGCAATGAATCAACAATCGAGGAGAAACCAAAAATAGAAGTGGTTCGAAATCCTGAGGGTAAAGATTTAGATCGTTTTTCAATAGTGTAGTTTTAAAATATGATAGTGCTCTAATTTATCGTGTTACGTTTAGGTATTGACGAGCGGGAAAGTCTAGTACTCACAATAACCATGTGTGTAACTTCACACTTATCTCGGGTTAAATGTTATACCGTAAGTATTGAGAAAAATCATAAAGATGACAAAATCGAAAAAATACGTAATAAATAGTATTTTGTGGAAATACATGAAACGGTTAAAGTTGTGAAATTCTGAAAATGCCTCAATGAGTTAGTTGGTAAATTGTAAATTTTATGTCTCATGTGTTAAATGGTAGAAAATATGCTAGATCGTTAAATGGGCCAAAAATATGCTAGATCGTTAAATGGGTGAAAAATATACTAGATCGTTAAATGGGCGAAAATATGCTAGATCGTTAAATGGTAGAAAATATGCTAGATCGTTAAATGGTAGAAAAATTTGCTAGATCGTTAAATGGGCCGAAAAATCTGCTAGATCGTTAAATGGGCCAAAGTTGTAACACCCCAAACTCGACCCATGAGTCCTGACCGGATCTGGTATGTTACTGGGTAAAATATTTTGGGCCAATTTGAAAGTTGGGTGAAAATTCGATAAAATTTGGCTAAGGTATTTAAAGCGGGTTTGAAAACTCGGTTGGGCCTTTATATAAATCTGATTGGGCTTTATAAACCCTTTTGAAAACATTGATCATGTATCATTTTAAAATCATTAAGCGATAGTTGACTTAGTTAATTTTGTTACCCGATGGTAACATCTTTTAAAAACCGTAGAAGTTTATTAAGTTTGAAAAATTATTTTAACAGGTTACTTATCAATTGAAAATTTCATTTGTAACATAACATAAGCAAAATAAAAAAAAATAACATCCACAAAATAAATAGCGGCCTTATTACAATCCCAAAATAAAAGACTTAGAAAAATAAATATGATTAACTAAAACAAGTGATTTCAAATCCAATGATGGCATGGCCGCCTCGAGTCCTCTCCGGCTCCATCTCCATGATCTACTCATCGCAAAATATTAAGGAAAGGGTGAGTCACCAAGACTCAGTGTGTAAATCCCCCTCCCGAAAAATACAACTCATACACAATTTCTTAATTAAACATGCACATGCAACCCAACTAGCCATCCATACTCCTTTTCTACCCCGTGTGGTCAAAACCACTGATGACTTAAAGTCACAAATTAAATGATGGGGCCAACCCATCGTGTGGTCAAAACCACTGATGACCATAGGTCACAAAATATCAAGTGTGGTCAAAACCACTAGTGGTACCAAACCACTGGGACTTAGTCGTAAATATTCAATCGTTGTGGTCAAAACCACTGATGACCATAGGTCACAAATAAACTGATGGGGCCAACCCATCTTGTGGTCAAAACCACTGATGACCATAGGTCACAAATAATCTGATGGGGCCAACCCATCTTGTGGTCAAAACCACTGGCGACAGTCCAAAAATCTTCCCCCTCCTCTCATCAATCCCACCATCACATGCTTATACATCAATTATCATATTTCATGTCATAGCATTTAATCATCATGTGATGGCATGCAAATCATATATCAAAAATCACAAATTAGGGGACTTACCCGGAATCCATGATTATGCCACAAGCTAATCACAACCAAAAGATTTAAAGCAACAATAATGTCATGTTAATTAATAAAGTGTGTAGAGATCATACACACCTTTTCTCTAGAACTCCTAGATCCCGAAAAGCCGATCTATAACGTTAGATCTCTTAACCTTAAACGGATTTGATTTCCTAACAAATCTCGAAGCCTTAATTAGTCCCTTGGAAAGTAAAATCTGAAAACTTCCCTACAATTGGTTTTAATCAAGTTAATCTGAATTGTAGGCCATAATTTTAATTCCAAAGAGATGATTATCCTTACCACACATATTGAAAAATTGGCGCACCTAGTTTGGAGATATGATATTGACCTAATGCACGATTGGAAGGGCTGGAAATTTTTGTGAAGGAGGAGGGTGTATTGGCTAAGGAAAATAATAGTGATGGAATTTTCTAAGCAATTTTTTGGCTAAGAGTTTAAGGAGATTTTGGCGACAAAGAAGAGAGGAAGAAGAGAAAGAGTTTCTTGTAAATTTTCTCTTTTGAGGGTATATTCACTTGTGGAAGGAAGAGAAGCTGGAATTTTTTGATAACTTGAGCAATGCAACAAAGGGGTTTCTGCAGAAATTTTGGAGAGAAGAAAAGAAATTTGTTCTTGGAGTTTTCTATCCTTTCTTTGTATGAAAAATCGATTAAGAACAGCCCAAGGAGTCCCAATGCTGGCCAATTCTCTTTATTTTGTGATAATTTCCAGCCTTGAATTATCACAAAATAAATCTAGCTTTAATCTCCTAATCCCTTCAACAATTTAATAGCAAATAAAACACTAAAATTCCCCCTCTTCCAGCTGATTATGACATAAAAATATGCCTAATTAGGAGTCCTAAATTGAACCAAATTCTCCCATTCGGCAGCAGCAAGGAAAGGAAAAAAAAAAAAAAAAAACGAAATGCAGGGCTTGTGATTCGAACTTGCGACCTGCTGTAGGGAGCAGCAGCAGCCCCCCTCCAACGCCCCTTGCCATCTCTTCCAGCCCGACCTTTATGACATAAAGCCCCCACCTTTTTATTATAACCCTTACCTGAGCCCTTTTCCCTTTTTGCGCCGAAGCCCAAAAAAATAAACTCCTTGCGCCTACCACGACTCGAACCCGAGTCCATGCACCAAGGTCTTTTAAGTGGCGCCCCAGCCACTCCGCCTCCTCGACTTTCATGTCAATAAGCCCCCTGATTTAATTATAAGGCCTTCCTAGGCCTAACGCCCAAAAAGCCCACAAGGGAAAAAAATATTTCCTCCTTGTTCCTGCCGAGGCTCGAACCTCCCCCCTAGCACATCTCTTAGGCGCACTAAGCCACTTGTACCAAACCCATTCTTGTGTCATGCTTCTCCCAATTTTTATTTAAACCCTATCTCCACCTAGCTCCCTCCTTTTAAGTACTTTAATTTAATTTTTTTAAACCCAAATTTGACCTAAATCAGGGTTATTTCTAGACCCTAAATCATGCTAAATAAAATCATATTTATTTATTTCTTGAAGTCCACATGGAATTTATTTAAATTACAAATAACCCTTAATTCAGGGTGTTACAAAAGTTTTAGATTGCTAAATGGGCTAAATGTTATTTTGTATTATGGGCCTTAATAAAAACTTGAAATATTGATTCACATGTAAATTGGGCCTTTTGCTAAAATTATTATATGTATATAGATTGTTATGCATACATGTTTGCATGGGTTGGGATTTATGATGAAGAGAAGAAAGGCACTGTTGCCAAAAATCTAGTTTGGTGGCTCTGCCACAAATATTTAAATGGCTTATTGCCTCTAGTTCGGTGGCTCTGCCACAAATATTTAAATGGCTTATTGCCTCTTGTTCGGTGGCTCTGCCACAAATATTTCAATGGCTTAATGCCTCTAGTTCGGTGACTTTGTCACAATCTAGTTCGTTGGTTCACCACAACCAAATATAAAAATGGCTTAATGCCTACGATCGGTGTGTTGGCGGGGTGGGTTGACTTGATCCCTACAGGTGTGATGGTTGGTACGGGTGGTGTGTAGCGGATGGAAATTAGGTTTGGTTGGGAAATTACATTTTGCATGTATTTCATTTATTATATTGCTAAATCTGTTTATGGGCTCAAGCCCAAAATTATGACTTGATGATCTGGCCCAGTGGATATACTAAGTGAGTTATACACTGAGTTCTGAGTAACTCACTCCCTTAAATTTTCCATCTCAGGTAATGGAATTTGACGTGGACTTGGGCTGAGAATGACTTCGTGGAGGCCATATTGCAAACATGGGTTTATAAACCTTGAACTTTTATTAAAGTACTTTCTTTAAATTACTATTTTGGATATGATGTAATAAGACCTCTATTAATATTTTATGGATTTTCTGTGTGGATGGATTTAAATTTTGTTTTAGATATTTTAATATGGGCTTTTGTTAATCCTATAATGTTTCCTTAAAATACTTTGGGTTTTCAAACATATGAGATTCTTTATCTATTCTTATTTTCAAATCCTTTTAAACTCTTTAAAAAACTACTTAAAGGTTTTGATAATTAAATTTTAAATGTTAAGATTTCAACTAATGTTTAAATTCATCTAACTTAAATCATTTCTCTTGGTTTTTATTAAACTTTTTTTTAAAAAAGGTTTTGTAGTTCCGATTCACCTAAATCATTAGAAAGATTAAAAGAATGTTCGATCTGTGTGACAAACTAAATCTCGTCTTGACTCATAGACATAGTTTGGGGTGTTACATTTAATGGTATCAGAGCCCAGTTTCAAAACTCTGCTGTGGTTGGGTTCAACAAATAACTTCTGTATGAAATTATTTCAATTATGTTTTAAGGATTAGTATGGCACCACAAGCATCCGGCACCAAGTCAAGTAAGTATTCATTACTGAATGATTATTATGATGATGATATGATCATAGGAACACTCTAGAACTTCTAGTTTTAGATGTTGAAAATCGTAAAGATTGAGACTATAGGATGTGTTTGCGAAAAATAAATTTATCTCTCAAATCTCATAAAACATCGTTAATAAACACTGAAATAATATTCTGATTCATAAAACTTGTAATCAGATTAAATCGAATTAGACATTATGAGCTCTAAAGGACGTGGTCGTGGACGCGGTAGACGTGGCCATGGTAGAGGACGAGGTGCTGCGTCTGAAGCACCAAATCATATGCCAGAAATGGATGCACCTACATCACTTGAAAGTGAAACAGGAACACATGATCAAATGGAAGAAGATAATGCTTTGACGCAAGTAATGCTGCGAGTCTTGGAAAGGGTCGCTGGAACTAGAGTTGGGTCAACAGCTCGTGGGTCGATATCAGAACGACTCAAGTCTAATGGTGCAGAAGTTTTTAGAGGAGTTTTCGGTGTAGCTCCGAATATGGCAAAATATTGGCTCAAAGCTGTGGAGCGGATTATGGATGATATGGAATGCTTGTCGAAAGCGAGAATCGAAAGGAGCCGTGTCCTTACTAAGAGACGAGGCGTATCAATGGTGGCTTACTGTTCGAGAAGGCACCGAGGCTGCATTGATTACTTGGGAATTCTTCAAAGCTGCCTTTCAAGGAAAATATGTAGGAACAAGTTATGTGGACGCCCGAAGGAAGGAATTTTTGAATCTAATTCAAGGGAATAAGACAGATGCAGTATATGAGGCTGAGTTTTTACGCTTGAGTCGCTATGCTCGGACAATAGTGTCAACGGATCATGAACGTTATTATGCGTTTGAGGATGGGTTGAATGATGAGTTGCGGGTTCGATTGCCCACAACAAGTTAGAATTTTGCCACGCTTGTGGAGAAAGCCAAGATAGCCGAAGAGGCTAAGAACTCAGAACGTCAGAATCGGGAAAGATTTAGAGGCAAGAAGGATATAAAGCAGTCAGGTTTTTCAAAAAGGTTTCTGAAGAGGCCTCGAAATAATGAACCAGCTCAAGGTAGAACACCTATAGCTATTAATCAGAGTCGAGATTGTACTGAATGTGGGAAAAGGCATTCCGGAGAGTGCTGGAGGAAAACGGGTGCTTGTTATAAATGTGGTTCAATGGTTCATCAATATTGGAATTGTTCTCGACGTTTGGATACGACTCAGGAAGTTCAGACATCGATGCACGGTGGCAAGAGGAACTCGGCTGACCACCGAGAGGCCGTGGACCGGTCGTGGTGGTAATGGGGTGGGGGCGTGGTCAAGGTGCACCGGGTCGAGGCAATGGTCCTAGAGGTAACACGGATGCAAGATAGCCAGGATTGGTCTATGCAGTTAGACGAAGCGAGGATGGCAATGCACCTGATGTAATAACTAGTACATTCTTCATCTTTGATGTACCTGTTATTGCCTTGATAGATATTGGTTCTACCCAATCGTATGTTGCTAGTGCCATATCTAGAAACTTGAACCTAGAATCTGAAATTACCGATAGTGAGATGACGGTAATTAGTCCTTTAGGACAGTCGATAATTGTAAATAAATTGTTTAGAGACGTGCCCTTAGAAATTCAAGAAGAAATATTTTTGGCGAATTTAATGGAATTGCCTTTCGGTGAGTTCGATCTCATTCTGGGCATGGATTGGTTAGCTAAGCACCGGGCGCATTTGGATTGAGCTGAAAAGCGGATGTCAATAAGAACTTCGAGTGATAAAGAAGAAATAATGATAGGTGAACGAAGGAATTACTTGGCAAATGTGGTATCTGCGTTAAAGGCAGAAAAGTTGGTGCGGAAAGGGTATAGAGCATTCTTAGCCTTTATTTGTGCTTTGGATGCCAAAGAATTATCTGTGGATGATGTGAGGATGGTGAAAGAATTTCCAGATGTATTTCCCGATGAACTTCCTAGTATACCTCCAGATCGGGAAGTAGAATTTGGTATTGAGCTTTTGCCCGGAACGACTCCAGTGTCCATTGCTCCTTATAGAATGGCACCGAAGGAGTTGGCGGCGCTTAAAGCTCAAATTCAAGAATTGTTGGATCGGGGATTTATTCAACCGAGTGTGTCTCCGTGGGGAGCACCAGTTTTGTTCGTTAAGAAGAAGGATGGATCGATGCGTATGTGCATTGATTACCGGCAATTGAATAAATTGACAATCAAGAATAGGTATCCTTTTAGAAAATTGATGACCTATTTGATCAATTGAAAGGAGCTTGATTTTCCAAAATTGATTTGAGATCGGGTTATCACCAACTTAAGGTGAAAGAAGCAGATATTTATAAGACGACATTCCAAACTCGTTATGGACATTATGAGTTTTTGGTGATGCCGTTTAGGTTAACCAATGCACCAGCCGCATTTATGGACATGATGAACCGAGTCTTTCAACCATATTTAGACCGGTTTGTGGTAGTGTTCATAGATGACATTTTGGTTTATTCAAGAAATGATGAGGAACATGACACGCATTTGCGTATAACAATAGCTATCAGTCTAGCATTCAGATGGCACCCTACGAGGCATTGTATGGTCATAGGTGCCGTACTCCTACTTGTTGGACTGAATTGGGCGAGCGGTAGATGTTGGGTCCTGAATTAATATCTGAAACAGAGGAAAAGGTAAAAGTTATTCGAGCACGGTTAAAGGAAGCTTCGGATAGACAGAAGTCGTATGGAGACCTGAAATGTAAGGATATCGAGTTTGCTGTGGGAGAGCAGGTCTTTCTGAAGGTCTTACCTTGGAAGAAAATTTTCAGATTTGGAAAGAAGGGCAAGTTGAGCCCTAGGTTCATTGGGCCATATCGTATGATGAAGAGTGTTCGTCCAGTGGCTTATCAGATTGAATTACCTCCGGAGTTGAGTCAAATTCATAATGTTTTCCATGTTTCCATGCTGAGACGCTATAGATCGGATCCATCTCACATAGTACCGGTAGAGGAAGTGGAATTGAAATCAGACTTGTCTTTTGAGGAAGAACCAGTGGAAATTTTAGACGGAAATGTTAAAGTGTTAAGAAAGAAGACCGTGCCATTGGTCAAAGTTTTATGGCATAATCACGGCTGAGGAAGCTACGTGGGAGCCTGAGGATGCAATTCGGCAACAATATCCTCACCTCTTTTAATCAGGTAAATTTTGAGGACAAATTTTTTTAGGGGGTAGAATTGTAACATCGTAAATATTCGAGTATCATTATGTTGCTATGTGTTAGCTCGGGTTTACTTGGAATTAGAATAAATATTAGTAATGTGTACTTTAATGTAAAGAAATTAGGTGACCTTGAAACTTAAGTTAAATAAGTACTAAAAGATTGCATAAGATGAGTAATTGGCAAAGTGGTGATGGCACCATAAGTTGGACTTGAGGGAAGAGGTTCGAATCACCTAGCGTGCAATTAGGGAGTTTTTATTTTTGCTTTATCCTAGCATATGTCGACTATGGATAAGATTAGGATGAGTTGGATTATTTTTTTTTGGCAAGAAGACTAAGGGTTATGGAAAGCTTGAGTTAAGGGATAGAATGGCTTGAATTGGGGGATAATGTTTCTCTAACTTAAGGAGAAAGGAGGATGATAAGGCTTAAGAATAGGGTGATGTTTTGGAAACTATCTAATGGCCTTTTGACCATGTATGTGGACGGCATAGGGGCTAGGGGGGATGGCCAGTTTTGTTGATTGGCTTGGTAGGCTTGTGTGTTGGAGAAACACATTCTATTTGGTCATTTTTGGCTTTGACAAAACATATTTCTCTCCATCTATTTTCTCTCTAGCCGAATTTGCCAACAATCTTGAGTAAACAACTCATTCTTTTGTCATTTTCTTTTGACCATTTCGGTTTAGTAGCTCTCTTTCTCTCCAAATCTTTTCTTCTCATTGTGACCGAAAGCACATAAGCAAACAAGGATTTTTCTTTTCTTTTTTCTCATTTTTCCTCCCCAATGCCGAATGCACTTTTCTCCTAAACTAAATTCTCTTTTCTTTCTCTTTTCTTTCTCTTTTCCTTCTCTTTCCTTTCTCTCTTTCTCTCTTGAAACCGAATCATATCACTTCCATTTTCCATTCTTTTATTTTTCTCAACTAAAGTCTCTTTAATATTTTTTTCTCATGGTCGAATGTTAGATTGCTCTTGTGCCGAATCTTTTTCATTTTCTTTGTTTAGTCATAATCGAATTTTCTTTTAGTCATAAGTATTCTTCTCACTCAATCCTTTTCAACCGTGGACAATAGTGAGAGTTTTGGAGGGCAGAAACTCAAAGTGTTCTTGAGTATTGTGGATTGTTGGAATTGATCTTAAGAGTTAAGGTAAGGAGTTTATTCAAGGATTCGCATATTATTCGTCATATTGGTATAGTTAGTTATTTAATCGATTTTGTTATAGGGACGTAATCGCTCGATCGTTTCTTCGTGGAATGAGGATAATTGGGTAAGCCAATCTCAAATCTTTTAAAATCGTTAGCCATATTTCGATAATTATTAGTCGGACTAATGATGTTATGTCATTAGAAATATTCAAGATAGGGCAGAAAAGGGCAGTGCATAGTCTTCGAAAGAGGGGTGGTTTTGCTATTCCCCCTAAGTATAAACGAAGGGCTGTTTCGGGAATCCGAGATTTTCCACCGGGTTACGGACCCTCATCCAAGGAAAACCAGTTGTTTAAAATCATTCGTACTCCCGAACCTTTATTTGTTCGTGGATTCTCATCGGGCAACGAATCAACAATCGAGGAGAAACCAAAAATAGAAGTGGTTCGAAATCCTGAGGGTAAAGATTTAGATCGTTTGTCAATAGTGTAGTTTTAAAATATGATAGTGCTCTAATTTATCATGTTACGTTTAGGTATTGACGAGCGAGAAAGTCTAGTACTCAGAATAACCAGGTGTGTAACTTCACACTTATCTCGGGTTAGATGTTATACCGTAAGTATTGAAAAAAATCGTAAAGATGACAAAATCGGAAAAATACGTAATAAATAGTATTTTTGTGGAAATACATGAAAACGGTTAAAGTTGTGAAATTCTGAAAATGCCTCAATGAGTTAGTTGGTAAATTGTAAATTTTATGTCTCATGTGTTAAATGGGCCGAAAATATGCTAGATCGTTAAATGGGCCGAAAAATATGCTAGATCGTTAAATGGGCCAAAAAATATACTAGATCATTAAATGGGCCAAAAATATGCTAGATCGTTAAATGGGCCGAAAATATGCTAGATCGTTAAATGGGCCGAAAAATTTGCTAGATTGTTAAATGGGCCGAAAAATCTGCTAGATCGTTAAATGGGCCAAAGTATTAGATTGGTAAATGGGCTAAATGTTATTTTGTATTATGGGCCTTAATAAAAACTTGAAATATTGATTCACATGTAAATTGGGCCTTTGCTAAAATTATTATATGTATATAGATTGTTATGCATAAATGTTTGCATGGGTTGGGATTTATGATGAAGAGAAGAAAGGCACTGTTGCCAAAAATCTAGTTCGGTGGCTCTGCCACAAATATTTAAATGGCTTATTGCCTCTAGTTCGGTGGCTCTGCCACAAATATTTAAATGGCTTATTGCCTCTAGTTCTATGGCTCTGCCACAAATATTTCAATGGCTTAATGCCTCTAGTTCGGTGACTTTGTCACAATCTAGTTCGTTGGTTCACCACAACTAAAAATAAAAATGGCTTAATTCCTACGATCGGTGTGTTGGCGGGGTGGGTTGACTTGATCCCCACAGGTGTGATTGTTGGTACGGGTGGTGTGTAGTGAATGGAAATTAGGTTTGGTTGGGAAATTACATTTTGCATGCATTTCATTTATTATATTGCTAAATCTATTTATGGGCTCAAGCCCAAAATTATGACTTGATGATCGGCCCGATGGATATAGTAAGTGAGTTATACCTTTGAGTTACGAGTAACTCACTCCTTAAATTTTCCATCTCAGGTAATGGAATTTGACGTGGACTTGGGCCAAGAATGACTTCGTGGAGGCCATACTGCAAGCATGGGTTTATAAACCTTGAACTTTTATTAAAGTACTTTCTTTAAATTATTATTTTGGATATGATGTAATAAGGCCTCTATTAATATTTTATGGATTTTTGTGTGGATGGATTTAAATTTTGTTTTAGATATTTTAATATGGGCTTTTGTTAATCCTATAATGTTTCCTTAAAATACTTTGGGTTTTCAAACATATGAGATTCTTTATCTATTCTTATTTTCAAATCCTTTTTAAACTCTTTAAAAAAACTACTTAAAGGTTTTTGATAATTAAATTTTAAATGTTAAGATTTCAACTAATGTTTAAATTCATCGAATTTAAATCATTTCTCTTGGTTTTTATTAAACTTTTTTTTAAAAAGGTTTTGTAGTACCGATTCACCTAAATCATTAGAAAGATTAAAAGAATGTTCGATCTGTGTGACAAACCAAATCTCGTCTTGACGCATAGACATGGTTTGGGGTGTTACACCTAATAATATTATGTTTATTACATTTATTTAAACAGTATGTGACAAAGGTGATGGAATTTTAGTTCATTCAATTTCTATTCCTGAACATGTGGATGAGAATGATTTTTAGGCTAAAATAATTTGTTTCTATACATTATAATTATTAGTTGAAATAATTGGAAATCTCACTTTAATCTCCCAAAAGAAGTGTTATGGACTTATGGCTTCTTTCATCTTTGACTATTGATTTATTTTATATTATTTATTGTAAACTTTATTTCTTTTATTATTATTTATGTGAACCACAACTCTTCAAATAAGAGTTTTAAAATTTTGGCTTTTATTCTCATTTTTTTAAAACTTTTGGTACGTTTGCTCAATTATATGTTTCGTTAATATATTCGATAAGTTAAATTAGTATATTTTATAAGTAAGTTACTCTATTGTTTTTGTTTTGAGTTAATTTTGAACACTTTAATTTGAATTTTTGATGGATATTTGTGTGGAACATATCTATTAGTATAAAACTTTGATGGAATTATGACCTTTGACTATTTTGTAATTTTAATTGATTATATTTATTTTTGTAGATGAATGACTCAATATCATCCCAAAAGTCCCAAAGCAAAAAAGCATTACAGGAAGCTTCACCTACTTCTCCTATTAAAGTTGTTCGCATAACAAAGAAGGGAAATACTCGAAGAAAGACCAAACCAAGGACACCTTGTAAGCAACATTTCAGCAAATACTCAACAGAAGATGAGGAGAATAGGGAAAAGTGTAATTATTGCGATGCCACTTACACAATAGAAACAGGGCTTCTACCACCAATCTAAATAACCATTTGAAGCCTTGCTCAAGAAAACCCCAAGGTAATACCTCTGATCTTAAGCAAGCAGAACTTGCATTTACAAAATCTAGCCAAGAAAGTGTAGATTTATCAACTTGGGTGTTTAATCAATATGATATTAAAAATGCATTGATTAATATGATCATTGTGGATGAATTACCTTTTAAATTTGTGGAAGGGGAGGGTTTTAAGTTCTTTATTTCTATAGCATGCCCAAGGTTTCATCTTCCATCTCGTTGGACAATTAGAAAAGGTTGTCTTGATTTGTTTAATTCCATGAAGAATACATTAAAGCAATCTTTTCAAAAAGACACAAGTAGAATTTGTTTGACGAAAAACACTTGGACGTCATTGCAAAGGATATCCTACATGGTCCTAACATCTCATTGGATAGATGATGAGTGGAAGTTACAAAAGAGAATTATAAACTTTTGCCCAATTTCTGCTCATAGAGGTGAGAGCATTGGTCAAGCCCTTGAAAAATGTCTTCGGGATTGGGGGATTGAGAAGGTCTTTACAATTACTGTTGATAATGCATCTTCTAACAATGTTGCTGTTGATTATTTGAGAAAGAAGTTGGTTCATTGAAAAGCTTGTGTTGCGAATGGTAAATATATACATATGAGATGTGCGGCACACATTATTAACCTCATTGTTCAAGAAGGGGTTAAGGACGCTTCTATATCTGTGGATCGAGTTAGAGGAGCTGTGAGATATATTAAAGCATCACCATCAAGGTTATCTAAATTCAACCATCAGGCAAAAGAAGAAATGGTAGGTACTAAGGCTCATTTATGTCTAGATGTGCCTACTAGATGAAATTCAACTTATATGATGTTAAATGTGGCTGAAAAATATGAATGTGTGTTTGAAGGTTATGGTCATGATGATCATAATTTTTTTCTAGACCTTAATGCTGGATATGGAGTCACCATATGTGATGATTGGGAAAATGTTCGAAGAGTTACGAAAGTGCTTGAGCCTTTTCATGAACTTACATTGAAGGTGTCTAGATCATTACATGTCACCTCTAATACTTTTTTTGAATTAGTCACAATGTGCATTGTCTTCTCGATGGGTGGAAACATTATGGGGATTTAAACATAATGTCTATGGCTTCAAAAATGAATGATAAGTACAAGAAGTACCGGGGTGATTCAAAAGTGATGAACTTGCTTATTTATCTAGCAGTTATCTTCGACCCACGGCGCAAAATTGATTTTCTTGCATTTGGAGTCAACTTGCTTTTTCCTACTATTGCAGATGACATTATAAGGATGGTCAATAGAGAATTGCATTATTTGTTTGATGAATATTCTGTAATTGCTGAGGGAAATCATCACATGAACTTTGAAGTTGAAAGTATTTTTCCTACTAAAGCTCCAAGTTCAAGTGAAAATGAAATAAATCAAGTAAAACCAAATATAGGCTTAGTCATGCAACAATATATGAAGAAAAAGCAATGTATTGGCTTGGAAAGTAAATCTGAGTTGGATAGATAATTGGGAGAAGATTGTGAAAATGATTTAGATTCATTCGATTTGTTATTGTGGTGGAAAGTTAATAGTCCAAGATTCCCAATTGTTGCGCAAATGGCTCGAGATGTGTTATCCATTCCTATTTCAACCATTGCATTCGAAAGTGCTTTTAGCACAAATGGACACGTTCTAGATAATTTTAGAAGTTCTTTGACTCCTTCTATGGTGGAGGCTTTGGTTTGCACGCAAGATTGGCTTCGAAGGTCAAAAGATCCTATCAACCTTGAGGAGTATGTGGAGGAACTTCAAAATATAGATGATGGTAATGGACAAACTTTAATCCAAAAGGTTAATTGCTTATTTTATTTATTTTTATAAATATTTTCACAATTTAACTAACATTTTTCTATTTTGATATTTATTAGAATTGTCTAAGTTATCGGAACATGAAGATGGTAACATACTTAACTACAACTCACAAAATTGAATGTTTATGTTTAATTTTTCTAGTAAACATTTTCATAATTTAAGAATACATTTTTATTTTTGTTATAGAATTGTCAGTACTATCTACAGTGTTCGAAGAAGATGAAGCTTGAAGATAGTTTGATTTTAACTTTTTGGAATAAATATTTTGTTAATCCTTATGAAAACTTCAACCTTGCATTTGCTTTGATTTGGTCAAAACAATTGGTTAAACTTTGGATTTTGTTGTGTAGGAAGCTTGAATTTATTTTGTTGAATTTGAGTCCTGAAGCGTCACACCATGACCATCTATATCATACTTTTGGTGTATTATTTTGTTATATCATATTTCGTGTAGTAGTGACATGTATCCCTATATCATGCTTCTGGTTTATCATTTTATTATCTTGAATATAAGATAGTTCTTGATGCATAATTATGCACTATGTAAATATAATTATGCATGTGGTGTAATAGCTTATGTAGTTAACTCAAATTATGGCCACAATGATCATCTTGCAACGTTATATATAGTTATTTTGCATGCTTAAAATAATTCTTTACATGTAATTATTTAGTAAATTATATTGTTCATGTAGTTAAATAATATTGTACTTCGTTTACTAGCTAAATAACTTGTTCATGTAAATACAATATTGAGTATAAATAATAGGATTCGTTAACTCGACTCAAAATTTTTTAACTTGATTCGACTCGATTTGAAAAAAATTTCAAATTGAATTCGGTTGCTAAAATAGGATTCGTCAACTCGACTAACTCAAAATTTTTTTTGACTCGATTCAACTCGACTTGATCGAATACTCAACCCTAGTTGTAACAAACCTTACTCGTATTCGACGCTGGAACAGGGTACGAGGCGTTACCGGACTTATACGCAAGCAATCATACAAAATCGAGACATGAATTTCCACTCAAATTTAAAACTTTTCATAAACATTCAAATCGTCCCTTAAATGAGCCTACGAGGCCCAAAACATACATTAGGAGTGGTTCGTGTAACGGTCCGATTATGACCCTAATCGAAACGGTGGTTTCGGGACCACGAATCTGAGTTAGAAAATTATTTTAATATTTTATTTGATATCTGTGTTATGTGTTTGAGCATGTGTTAAAATATCGTAGACTAATTTGTCTGTTTGGATGATTAATTTTAGAAAAAGGACTAAATTGAATAAGTGGGAAAAGTAGTCATTTATTAATTAAGTGGCAAAAATTTATTTGACTTCTTAAGTATGAGTACTTAAATGGAAAATTTACCTTTAAATGGCATAGTGGACGGTAACATGACTTTATAATATATATTATATGTTTATTTTATTTGTTAAATCATGATAATGTTATAATAAACATTATATACATATTATAATAAAACAAAAATGAGGAAAAGGATTGCATGTTCATCATTTTGCTCTTTGGCCGAAACTAACAAAAGAAAAAGAAAAGAAAAACCAAGCAAGGGTTCGGCACTCATCAAGCAAAATTAGGAGAGTTTTAGCTTTAGATTTTTGATGATTTTTAAATTTTTGAGATTGTTGTTTACTCTATTATCAAGCCCATGTATTAATTTTGTGTATTGATGATGTATGTGAGATATTCCATTGATGATATGTTGAGTTTTGTGATGATTTTTGGTATTAAATGAAAGAGTTGAGCTAGATGAACATATTTTATTCTTGAGTTTTTGATGGATTTTAGCTAATTAAGGTTAATTTGTGAAGATATTATTTTGAAGGGTTAAATAGTGAAATTTATGAGAAATATGGACTTATAAAGTCCCTATAAAAATTTGGCTCTAAGGAATGGTGGCCAAATATTGTGTAATTTGTGAGTTATGTATTAGGGACTAAATTGTAAAAATTGTAAATGCCAGGGGTAAAATGGTAATTTACATAATTATGTGATTTTGGATTAAATTGAATGAAAATAAGTTTGAATGAGCTCAATTTGAAATTAGTTAGATCAAGAACAAAAAGAAAAGGGATTGGATCGGGGAAAGACAAGTTGAACGAATAGCCAAGCAACCTTAATCCGACAATTTTCGAGGTAAGTTTTTAAGCAGTTGGATGAAATGAATTTAATTGTATAATAATGTACATATGAATATAAAATGTAAGCATGTTAATTGCCCTATTGCCGAATGTATCATGAAATAAAAATGAAAGGTATATATAATAGCTGAATGTGGGTTGGTACATATGAGTATATATGTATAATTATTGAATAAATGAATTGGCTAAATATATGTGCTTGTGTTAAGGAATAGATATGTATATATATGGAAATAGAAAGTGAGTAGTGATGGTAATTGAATAATTGGACGTGTATGCATGTATATGTTGGAGTTTGCCGAATGTAATGGTAATTGAAAAAGGTAAATTGAGTTGTTGATAAATGTATGTATGTTATGGATAGAGATATGTAAATTGAGTATGCCGAATGTGTTGGTATTTGAAGAAGTTAAACTGAGTATGTATGAATAGGAATGGAATTATAAATGTATTGAAGAGTAAAGAAAAGGGCTGTTAAAAGGCACCAAGTGTGCGAACTAAAATACCGAGCACTGTGTGTGCAAAATCAGTTAAATGGCACTAGGTGTGCGGATTAATAAGTAATGACACTAAGTGTGCGATACATTATTGTTAAATGGCACTATGTGTGCGGATTAATAAGTAATGGCACTAAATGTGTGATACATTACTGTTAAATGGCACTATGTGTGCGGATTAATAAGTAACAGCACTAAGTGTGTGATACGTTACGTAATTTGCACTGTGTATGCGGGATTATAGAGGCTTCGGAGACATAAACTGTTGAAGGGAGATTAACAAGAAACGATACATGAGTAAGTGTTCCATGGTAGCTTAATAACCAGGTATTAGTGAGGTAAGTTGTCTTTGTTAAGAAAATATAGAATTGAGATGTGATCATTAAACTCTGAGCTTGCTAGAAAAGGTTATATAGTATTTGAGTATTCAGTATTTGGGGCATATTAGATATGGTGGATGTTGAATGGTGACTAGTTTGGATATTGTACTTATGAATTCATTATTGAGCTTATTGGATTAATTAAATTGTATATTGGTTAGTTGCATATTTTTACCATTGCTTAAAAACTTACTAAGCTATGTAAGCTTACTCCATGTGTTTATTTTACTATTTTATGGATCTTAAAGTCGAAGCTCAAATTTGGGGATCCTTGTTGAAGTCAAGCACACTATCAACTACTCTTGGTACCCTTTATAAAGTTGATCTTTTGAAATAATGGCATGTATAAGCTATATTACTCTTTTGAGTTCATTTTGGATTGGGTTGTATATAAAAGCCATGTGAAAATGGCTAAATTTTGATTATTAGGGTTTATATGAATTCGGTCATAGTGATAGTTTACTATGGATATATATTTTATGATGTGTTATACTTGGTTTTTGGTTACATGGTATGATTGAATGATGAGTTAGTCAATAATCTTATAACTTCGATCATGAGATTTATTTAATAGGGTAAGTAAGTTACATGATATGTATAAATGATGATTTAGGATTATATAAGTATAAGTATATTATTTATTCATAGATATGCATGACTTGTAAAATGCTTTATTAATAAACTTTAAATATGTTCTATGTGATGAAGTAAGTGACTATAAAATATGGTTTTAGTATATGTATGGTATTGATAAGCATGTTTTGTGCCTTAGTAATTATAACGGGATATGAATATATGAAATAATGCCGTGAGATGTAATATATATATATATATTATTGATGAAATGTGCATTAGATTTGGACCTATACATTTACGAGTTGTTTTAAATAAATTGATTATAAATACTTGAGTAGTTGATTAGAAAATGTAATAATAGATGGCTATATGGTTTGATTTATTTACAGGTATGTGTGATATTTGCTATGAATATGGGGATTAAATGGTAATATGAATAAGATGGTATATGTTGACTATGTATATGCGATAGTGAGCATGTTTGTTCAGCTATGATGTGATGTTATATAATTGAAGTATGATCGATAATGAATTCAGAATTTAATAGCCATACGAGTGTAGTTTATTTGACTTTGAACTTTTAAATAAAGAAGCATGATTTATATACATGTATGCCTGTTTAGGTTTGGGTTTAGATTGGTAATGCCTCGTGACCCATTCTGGCTATGGATTCAGGTTAAGGGGTGTTACATTTGATTGGTATCAGAGTTACAGTTTAGCCGGTTCTTGGACTAACGTAACGCGTGTGAGTCTAGCTATACATGCCATATTTTATAATGTGATAGTGTGATAACTTTTGACAGTGAAATGTGTTTATTTCTTTCATATAGTAATGGATCCTGATCCCGAGAGAGCTATAGCTGACGATGTCGAGAGCGTGGCGCCTGCTCCCGCGCAAGGGACCACGCCGGAGGAATCTCGACCAGCTGCTAGTAATCTCGATGAGGGGGCTAAACAAGCATTCTATAGCATGATAAATGATTTGTTCAGTCAGTATATTCGAGCCAATCTGGCTGTTCAACAACCCCTGAATCCGAACACTCCCCCTGTAGTACCGGTGGTACCCCCGATCATAAATCCTGAGAGGGCAAGCAAGACTCCAATTGACCAAATTAGAAAGCTTGGGGCTTAAGAGTTTAGAGCAGAAGATGATGATGATGCTAAGCGAGCTGGATTTTGGCTTGATAATACCATTCGTGTCTTTGATGAGCTATCGTGTACACCTGATGAGTGCCTGAAATGCGCCATATCTTTATTACGGGATTCTGCCTATTATTGGTGGAATACTCTCATATCCGTTGTTCTGAAGGAACGAGTTACCTGGGACTTCTTTTAGATGAAATTTCGTAAGAGATACATCAGTTAGTGATTCATAGACTCTAAGCGCAAAGAATTTCTCGAGCTTAAACATGGTCGTATGACCGTATCTGAATACGAGTGCAAGTTTGTGAGGCTTAGTCGCTATGCTCGTGAGTGTGTTTCATCTGAGGCTGCTATGTGCTGAAGATTCGAAGAATGATTAAATGAAGATATAAAACTTTTGGTTGGCATCCTTGAAATAAACGAGTTCGTAGTACTTGTTGAGCGAGCTTGTAAAGCCGAAGAGTTAGGAAAAGAAAAGCGAAAAGCCGAGTTTGAAGCTAGAGACTTTTGAAAGAGATCTGCGGGTAAATTTCCTCAATTGTTAACAAAGAAGTTCAAGAATGATAGTAGCTGGTCCAAACCTAACACAGGGATCTCTATACGAGAACGACCACCAGTGAGTTCTTGGGCTACATCAGTTGCTAGTGTTGGCAATACTCGACGAATTGGCCGAGTGTCAACAGTGTGGTAGATAGAATTTTGGTGAGTGTTGGGGTAAATCTAATAATCGCACTTGTTACAAGTGTGGTTTGCAGGATCATTTCATTTGGGATTGCCCGGAGACAACTAAAAAGGGCATTGTTCAGAGTACGAGACCGAGCAGCACTGCAGCTAGAGGTAGACCATCTCGTAATGTGAGAGGTAGGAGTGATGCTCAAAGGGGGACTTTAGATGCGGCTATTTGATCATAAGCCCGTGCACCGGCTAGAGCTTATGCCATTCGTGCTAGAGAGGAGGCTTTATCTCCAGAAGTCATCACCGGTATTTTCACTCTCTTTGATACTAGTGTAATTACTCTGATTGATCCCAGTTCAACTCATTCGTATGTATGTGAAACATTAGTATCCAGTAAGACTCTACCTGTTGAGTCTACTGAGTTTGTGATTCAGGTTTTGAACCCCTTGGGTCGGTGTGTGCTAGTTGATAGAGTGTGCAAGAATTGCCCTTTAATGATTCGAGACTCATGTTTTCTGGCTGATCTGATGTTGCTACCATTTGATGAGTTCGATATTATCCTCGATATGGATTGGTTAACTGTACATGACGTAGTAGTGAATTGCATACAAAAGACTATTGATTTGAGGTGCCAGAATAATGAGATAATTCGAATTGAATCTATGGATTTGAATGGGCTACTAGCTGTGATATCTTCGATGTTGGCTCGACAGTATTTGAGAAAGGGTTGCGAAGCTTATCTTGTGTATGTGATTGACAGCAAGGCAACCGAAAAGAAGATTGAATATGTACCGATTATTTGTGAGTATCCGGATGTGTTTCTAGAAGAATTGCTGGGATTGCCACCTGTTCGGAAGGTAGAGTTTAGTATTGAGCTAGTGCAAGGGACAACTCTGATTTCGATAGCTCCGTATAGAATGGCACCGACCAAATTAAAAGAGTTGAAGGTTCGATTGCAAGAATTGATGATGAGAGGTTTTCACGATGAGTTTCTCACCACAGGGTGCATGATCTATTTGTGAAAAAGAAGGACGAAATTTTGAGAATGTGCATCGATTATCGACAACTCAATAAAGTGACCGTAAAGAATAAATATCTATTGCCACGTATCGATGATAAATTTGATCAGCTTAAGGGAGCTTTGGTATTCTCAAAAATTGATCTGAGGTCAGGTTATTATCAGTTGTGAGTTAGAGACTAAGATGTACCAAAGACTGCTTTTCGGACGAGATATGGCCATTATGAGTTTTTAGTAATGCCATTCGGTCTCACTAATGCCCCTGCCATTTTTATAGATCTAATGAATCGGGTATTCAGACCGTATTTAGATTGGTTTGTGGTTGTATTCATAGATGACATACTGATCTATTCACGTGATGAAACTGAGCATGCTAAGCATTTGAGACTGGTGTTACAGATTTTGCGTGATAAGTAGCTATACGCGAAATTCAGAAAATGTGAGTTTTGGTTGAATGAAGTTAGCTTACTAGGGCATGTCGTTTCAGCATCGGGCATTCGGGTTGACCCGAGTAAAGTTTTGGCTATACTTGATTAGAAATCTCCGCGGAATGTTTCTGAGGTACGTAGCTTTTTGGAACTTGCCGAATATTATAGACGTTTCATGAAAGGGTTTTCTATTATAGCAACATCGATGGCAAAACTATTACAGAAAGATGTCAAATTTAAGTGGTCAGAAAGGTGCCAGAAGAGTTTTGATAAGCTGAAAACCTTGCTAACGGAAGCTCTAGTGCTTGTTCAGCCAGAGTTGGGTAAGGAGTTCGTTATCTTTAGCGATGCATCCTTAAATGGGCTAGGCTGTGTTTTGATGCAGGAGGGTAAAGTTGTAGCCTATGCCTCGAGACAGTTGAAGCCGCACGAAAAGAACTATCCGACTCACAATATCGAGTTGGCTGCTATAGTTTTTGCTTGAAAATATGGCATCAATATCTATTCGGTGAAAAATGCCATGTCTATTCGGATCACAAGAGCATAAAGTATTTAATGACTTAGAAGGATTTGAATTTGAGACAACGACGATGGTTGGAACTGTTAAAAGACTATGAGCTTGTGATTGATTATCGACCGGGGAAGGCTAATGTGGTTGCTGATGCACTTAGCCGAAAGTCACTATTTGCTTTTCGTGCAATGAACGCGGATATGGCCATGACTGATGATGGTCTGATTATTGCAGAATTGAGAGCGAGACCACTGTTTGTACAACAAATCTGTGAAGCTCAAGAGGTGGATAATGATTTAATATTAAAAAGGAGTCAATGTGATTCGCGTAATGATTCAGATTTTCAGATAGATGCTGAAGGATGTCTACGGTTTAAGAATCGGATATGTGTGCCTAAGAACCCTGAGTTGATTCGAATGATTTGTAATGAAGCTTATAATAGTAGATTGTCTATTCAGCCGGGTAGTACGAAAATGTATAACGACCTGAGACAACATTATTGGTGGCATGGTATGAAATGAGACATTTCAGACTATGTGTTGAAGTGTTTAATTTGTCAACAAGTGAAAGCCGAGCATCAGGTGCCATCAGGACTACTCCAACCGATTATGGTACCTGAGTGGAAGTGGGATTGAGTCACGATGGATTTCGTATCGGGTTTGCTATTGACGCCGAGTAAGAAAGATTCAATCTGGGTTATTGTTGATAGATTGATGACATCGGCCCATTTTATTTTGGTACGTATGGATTTCTCACTTGATAAGTGTAACACCCTAAAATTCGAGTATCGATTTTTATTGCATGTTTTTGATGCTTAGATTATGAAGAAAATTTTCTTACTTCTTTTTCGTGTTTATTATAGTCTGAAGAAGAGTATAGAATTATTCGGAATGGAATAATTTTTAGTTTTGAGAATTTAATGAAGTGGATTAACGACATTGATACTTAAGTTAATTTAAGTGTCAAAGTGTAGCATAAGATGAGTAAATGGTAAGGTGGTGTTGGCGCATGAGTTGTGGCATGAGGGAGTGGTTCGAATCCTTGGTTAGCATCTAGATAATTTTATTTTTGCACAAGTATAGCAAGTGTCGGCCAAGCAATATATATGGTAAGGTTGGACTTTTCATTTTGGTAAGTAGACTAAAGGAATAAGGTAATTGTTAACTTATGGTAGGGAATCAAGAAATTTTGGAAAGATAAGGGACATTAGGCATGTATCAAGGAAAAGGTTTTGGAAATTATTTCATGGTCATTTGACCAATGAATTTGGACGACATTGTGGCTAGGGGAGGTTGGTAGAATATGTTAGTAGCTTGGCTAGGATTAGGAATTTGTTTTGGTCATTATTAGATTTTGTGCAAGTTTTGCAACTCTTTCTCAACCTTTCTCTCTTGGCGAATTTGAGCTTTTGGTAAGCCTTAATCTTTTGACCATTTGGTCATTTTGCCCATCACTTTAGTATTCTTTGTATGCCTTTTCTCATAGTGCGAAATTACCAATACCAAAAAGCCATTCCTTTTCTTTCTTCTCCCATTGCCAAATATACATTGCTCCTAAACTCATTTTTGTCTTTCTCTTTTCTTCTCTTTGAAAACCGAATCCTCATCATCATCTTTTCTTCCATCTTTTATTTCTTTCTTTTATTTCTTTTCAATCAATACTTTCTCCAATAATTTTTCTCATGGCGAATGTTAGTGTGCCCATAGCCGAACCATTTTCCTTTTCTTTGGTTATACATAGCGAATTCTCCATCATATCTAGACATCCTTCTCAATCCTTTCTTTTCAATCGTGGACAATAGGTAAGAGTTCTTTTTAGTTTATGTTAGTTAATAGTTGTTTTGGCGAATCTTGATGGTGGTAAGAAGGATCTCTTGGATCGAAATAATCATTTTTCTATTAAATTTTCTTTGTTATATTTTAATGCGATAGTAGAAAATCGAACTTAAGTGTTCGTGAGTATCATAGAACGTTGAAATCGATTTAAGGTGTTAAGGAGCGTTTTTGGTCGATTCTCATATTGTGGAGCAAGGATCTTTGTGGTAAGGAAATCTCACCCTTAAAACCTTTAGTATTATTTTGATATATTATTAGGTTGGATTAATGATCTTTTGTCATTGAAGACATTCAAAATAGGGAAGAAAGGCGGTGTATAGTGTTCGAAAGAAGGGAGGTTCCGTTAATCCCCCTAAGTATAAGCAAAGGGCTATTTCGGGAATTCGAGATTTTCCACCGGGTTGCGGACGCTCATCCGAGGAGAATCAATTGTTTGAAGTTGTTCGTACTCCCGAACCTTTGTTTGTTCGTGGACTTTCATCGGTTAGCGAACCATCAATCGGGAAGAAACCGCAAGTAAAAGTAGTACGAAATTTTGAGGGTAAAAGTTTAGATCTTATTCTAAGATTGGTTTTGTTAGTAAATTATAGCGTTTTAATTTATCGTGATACGTATAGGTATCGACGGCGGAAAGTCTAGTTCTCACTATAACCGGTGTGTAACTTCACACTCATTCTCGGGTTAGATATCACTCCGTAAGTATTGTGATAAAATCGTAAAAATAGCAAAATCGGAAAAATACGTAGTAATTCATACTCTTGCATAAATGCATGAAAACAGTTAAAACCGAGAAATCTGCGAAAAACGCTAGATCGATAAATTGGGTAGAAAGATTGCTAGTTTGTTAAATTGAAATGAAAAAAGCATTAGATTGTTAAAATGGGCCAAAAATATTCTAGTTCGATATATGGGCCAAAAATATTCTAGTTCGATATATGGGCCAAAAACATTCTAGTTCGATATATGGGCCAAAAATATTCTAGTTCGATATATGTACCAAAGTTCGCTAAATTGCTAAATGGGCAAAGTACTAATTTGTTTTATGGGCCCAAATGAAATGCTTAATTATAGACCCATATATATTATGGATTATTTGATAAATTATTATATGGCTATATTTTGTTATGCACACATGATTGCATGGGGCGGGGTATTTGATGAAGAGAAGAATGGCCTGTTGCCAAAAATCTAGTTCGGTGGCTCTGCCACAAATTATTTTGGCTTAATGCCTCTAGTTCGGTGGCTCTGCCACAAATTATTTTGGCTTAATGCCTCTAGTTCGGTGACTATGTCACAATCTAGTTCGGTAGTGCACTACAAAATTATTTTAAAGGCTTAATGCCTACGATTGGTGTGTTTGGCGGGGTGGGTTGACTTGATCCCCACAGGTGTGTTGGTTGGTACGGGGGTGTGTAGCGGATGGATATTAGGCTTGGTTGGGAAATTCATTTTTCATGCATTTCTATTTATTTTACTTTATATTGTTAAAATGAAATTGGGCTCAAGCCCAAGCTAATGTCTCGATGATCTGGCCCAATAATGGTGGTAAGTGAGTTGCACACTGAGTTCTTAGTAACTCACCCTATTTTATTATCCATCTCAGGTAATGGCAATTGATGTGGACTTGGGCCGGGGATGACTTGATGGAGGTTATACTACGAACATGGGTTTATAAACTATGAACTTTATTTAAATTACTTATTTTAATTATTATTTTGGGTTTGATGTAATAAGGCCTCTAATTATGTTTTTATGGATTTTTATGTGTGGATGGATTTAATTACATTTTAAGACTTTTGCTTTGGGCTTTGTTTAATCTATAAAGTTTTCTTAAAAATATTGAGTTTTATAATAATTTGGTCACCTTAATTATTTCTTTTAAATTTCAATTCTTTTTAAATTACTTTAAGGTTTTTGATAAATATATTCTAAATGATAAAATTTCAAATAAAGTATTTTCTTAATCTACAAATTTTTAAATCTTTGGTCTTAGTTTTTATTAAACTTTATTTCCAAAAGGTGTTGAAGTATTATTTTACTTTAAACATTAGAAAATTAAATGGATGTTCGATCGGTGTGACAAACCAAATCTCGTCTTAACGCATAGACCTGGTTTGGGGTGTTACATTTAATGGTATCAGAGCCAGTTTCAAAACTCGGCTATGGTTTGGGTTCAACAATGATATTTGTTTGAGAAACAATTCAATTTTCTAGACTTTTGATTTAAAGGTAGTATGGCACCATGAGCATCCCGCACCAAGTCAAGTAAGTATCTGTATATTGATTGTTTATTATTATTGTGATACGATCATAGAAACGCTCTAGAACTTCTAGTTTTAGGTGTTAAAAATCGTAGAGATTGAGACAATAAGGATATGATTGCGAAAACAACTTTATCTCTTTCATATCATAAAATATCGTTAATAAACACTGAAATAGTATTCTGATTCATAAAACTCTTAATCAGATTAAATCAAATTAGTCATTATGAGCACTAGAGGACGTGGTCATGGACGCCAGAGAGCGTGGCGTGGTAGAGGCCGAGGTCTTCATGATCAAGCACCAAATCATATGCCGGAAATGGATGCACCTGCGTCACTTGTAAGTGAGATGGGATCACAGGATCATATCGAAGAAGACAATGCCTTGACACAAGCAATGCTGCAAGTCCTAGAAAGGGTCGCCGGAACTAGAATTGGGCCAACAACTCGTGGGTCAATTTCGGAACGACTCAAGTCAAATAATGCAGAAGTTTTTGGAGGAGTTTCCGGTGTAGCTCGAATATGGCTGAATATTGGCTCGAAGCTGTGGAGCGGATTATGGATGATATGGAATGCACTGTTGAGAAGAAACTGAAAGGAGCTGTGTCCTTGCTTAGAGACGAGGCGTATCAATGGTGGCTTACTGTTCGAGAAGGCACCGAAGCTGCACTGATTACTTGGGAATTCTTTAAAGCTGCCTTCCAAGGGAAATATGTTGGAACGAGTTATGTAGACGCCCGAAGGAAGGAATTTCTGAATCTGGTGCAAGGAAATAAGACGGTGGCAGCATATGAGGCTGAGTTTTTACGTTTGAATCACTATGCTCGGACAATAGTATCAACAGATCATGAACATTGTGTGCATTTTGAGGATGGGCTTAATGATGAGTTGAGGGTTCTGATTGCCCCACAACAAGTTAGAACTTTTGCCATGCTTGTGGAGAAAGCCAAGATAGTCGAAGAGGCTAAGAACTCAGAACGTCAGAATCGGGAAAGATTTAGAAATAAGAGAGAGATACAGAATCGGGTTCTTCAAAGTGATTTCAGAAGAGGCCTCGGAATGATGAGCCAGCTCAAGGTAGAACACCTGTAGCTGTTAATCAGAGTCGGGATTGTGTTGAATGTAGAAAAAGGCATTTTGGTGAATGCTGGAGGAAAATTGGCGCTTGTTACAAATGCGGTTCAATGGATCACTAGTATAGAAATTGCCCTCGACGTATGGATACGACTCAAGAAGTTCGTAATACTGATGCACAACCGGTCAGAGGTACTTAGCGTAGCCGAGAGGTCGTGGACCGGTCGTGGTGGTAATGAAATTTGGACATGGTCAAGGTGCAATGGGTCGAGGCAATGGTCCTAGAGGTAACACGGATGCAAGATGCCGGGGTTGGTATATGCGATCGAGATGCATGAGGATGGCAATGCACTGATGTGATAAACGGTACATTCTTCATCTTTGATGTACCTATTATTGCCTTGATAGATATTGGTTCTACCCACTCGTATGTTGCTAGCACCATATCTGGAAACTTGAATTTAGAATCTAAAATTTCTGATAGTGAGATGAAGGTAATTAGTCCTTTAGGATAGTCGGTGTTGGTAAATAAACTATTTAGAGACGTGCCCTTAGAAATTCAAGAAGAAATATTTCTGGCGAATTTGATGGAATTGCCTTTCGGTGAGTTCGATATCATTTTGGGCATGGATTGGTTGGTCAAGCACCGGGCGCAATTGGATTGTGCTGAAAAGCGGATGTCAATAAGAACTGTGGAGGATAAGGAGATAGTTATGATAGGCAAGCGAAGAAATTAATTGGCAAACGTGGTATCTGCGTTAAAGGCAGAAAAGTTGGTGTGAAAAGGGTATGGAGCATTTCTAGCTTTTATTAGTGTTTTAAATGCCAAAGAGTTATCGGTGGAAGATGTGAGAATTGTAAAGGAATTTCCAGATGTATTTCCCGAAGAATTTCCTGTTATACCTCTAGATCGAGAAGTGGAATTTGGTATTGAACTTTTGCCCGGAACGGCTCCAGTGTCTTTTGCTCCTTATAGAATGCACCGAAGGAGTTGACGGAGCTTAAAGCTAAAATTCAAGAATTGTTGGATCGGGGTTTTATTCGACCGAGTGTGTCTCCGTGGGGAGCATCGGTTTTGTTTGTTAAGAAGAAAGATGGGTTGATGCGTATGTGCATTGATTACAGGTAATTGAATAAGCTGACGATCAAAAATAGGTATCCTCTGCCAAGAATTGATGACCTATTTGATCAATTGAAGGGAGCTTCAGTATTCTCCAAAATTGATTTGAGGTTGGGTTATCACCAGCTTAAGGTGAAAGAAGCGGATATTCACAAAATGGCATTTCGAACTCGTTATGGACACTATGAGTTTTTGGTGATGCCGTTTGGGTTGACCAATGCACCAGCTGCATTTATGGATATGATGAACCGAGTCTTTCAACCATTTTTAGACCGGTTTGTAGTAGTATTCATAGATGACATTTTGGTATATTCAAGGAGTGAAGAAGAGTATGACTCGTATTTGCGAATTGTATTGCAGTTGCTTCGAGATAATCAATTGTATGCCAAATTCAGTAAGTGTGAATTCTGGTTAAGGGAGGTGACTTTCTTGGGTCATGTGGTATCAGTCGAAGGAATAAGGGTGGATCCTCGGAAGATTGAGGTGGTATTGGATTGGAAACCACCAAAGTCGATGGTGAGATTCGGAGTTTCTTAGGTTTGGTGGTTACTATAGGCGCTTTGTTGAGGGTTTTCGTTGATTCTTTGCACCCTAACTAAGCTTTTGCGAAAGGAGTACCGTTTATATGGGTGATAAGCAACAAGAAAGTTTCGAGAAATTGAAGAAGATTTTGTGGAAGCTTGATCTTGTTTCAACTTCGAATTTGGAAAGGAGTTTATAGTTTACTGTGATGCGTCACATACGGGTTTAGGCTGCGTATTGATGCAAAATGGGAAAGTGGTGGCTTATGCTTCTCGTCAGCTGAGACCACACGAAGAAAACTACCCTACTCATGATTTGGAGTTAGCAGTGGTAATGTTTGCTTTAAAGATTTGGAGACATTATCTTTATGGTGAAAAGTCTATCATCTATATGGATCACAAGAGTCTTAAGTATCTTCTTACGCAGAAGGAATTAAACTTGAGACAACGAAGATGGGTGGAGCTGTTAAAGGACTATGATTTTTCAATCGAGTATCATCCGGGAAAGGCTAATGTGGTAGCAGACGCGTTAAGTCGTAAGGTGGTAACTGAATTGAGAGCAATGTTTGCCCATTTGAGTTTGTATGAGGATGGTAGTCATTACGGAACTTGGTGAAGCCTCGTGGTTAGAAAAATCAAGGAAAAGCAAATATTAGACAAAAGTTGGGACCTTTACTTCAGCAAGTTGAAAATGGTGAAATAGAGGATTTTGGAATAAACACGGAAGGTGTGTTGTGCTTTTGTGGAAGAGTTTGTATGCCTAAGGACTCAGATCTGAGGTAAATGATTCTACGGGAGGCGCATAGTAGCCGTTATGCTATGCACCCCGGAGGAAATAAGATGTATCGGGATCTTTGTGAATAGTATTGGTGGCCAGGGTTGAAGCGTGAAATTTCAGAGTTTGTGGGAAAATGTTTAACTTGTCAGCAAGTGAAGGCGGAGCATCAATTACCGTCAGGTTTATTACAGCCGATAAAGATTCCTCTTTGGAAATGGGAGCAGATAATAATGGATTTTGTTAGTGGGTTACCTTTAACACCTACTAAGAAAAATTCTGTTTGGGTAATTGTTGATCATTTGACGAAGATCGCTCATTTCCTACCGGTTAAACGGATTACTCGTTCTGAAATTGGCTAAGTCAGTATGTATCTGAAATTGTGAGGTTGCATGGGGTACCCGTATCTATTATATCAGATAGGGATCCTAGGTTTACATCACGGTATTGGAAAGCTTTGCATGAAGCTCTAGGAACAAAGCTAAACTTTAGTACGACTTTTCATCCTCAGTCAGATGGTCAGTCGGAGAGAGTGATTCAGATTCTAGAAGAATGTTAAGGGGTTGTGTGATTGACTTCAAAGGTAGTTGGGAGGATTTTCTCGATTGGCGAATTTGCATATAACAATGACTATCGATCTAGCATTCGGATGGCGCCTTACGAGGCATTGTATGGTCGTAGGTGTCGTTCTCCTATTTGTTGGTGAGTTGGGCGAACGGCGGATGTTAGGTCTGAGATGATTTCAAACGGAAGAGAAAGTAAAGGTTATTCGAGCACGGTTAAAGGAAGCTTGGATAGACAAAAGTCGATGAGATCTCAAGCGTAGGGATATCGAGTATCTTGTGGGGATCAAGTTTTCTTGAAGGTCTCACCTTGGAAAAATATTTTCTGGTTTGGAAAGAAGGGCAAGTTAAGTCCTAGGTACATTGGACCATATCGTGTGATGAAGCGTGTTGGTCCAGTGGCTTATCAGATTGAGTTACCTCTGGAATTGATTCAAATTCATAATGTTTTCATGTTTCCATCTTGAGGCGTTCTGGATCGGATCCTTCGCATAATAACTAGGTAGAAGAATTGGAGTTGAATTCAGACTTGTCTTTTGAGGAGGAACGGTGGAAATCTTAGACCGAGATGTTAAGGTGCTAAGAAAGAAAACCGTGCCATTGGTCAAAGTTTTATGGCGTAATCACGGAGCGGAGGAAGCTAAGTGGGAGCCTGAGGATGCAATTCGGCAACAATACCCTCACCTCTTTCAACCAGGTAAATTTCGAGGACAAAATTTTCTTTAAGGAGGGTAGAGTTGTAACACCCTAAAATTTGAGTATCGATTTTTATTGCATGTTTTTGATGCTTAGATTATGAAGGAAAATTTTCTTACTTCTTTTTCGTGTTTATTATAGTCCTGAAGAAGAGTATAGAATTATTCGGGAATGGAATAATTTTTAGTTTTGAGAATTTAATGAAGTGGATTAACCGACATTGATACTTAAGTTAATTTAAGTGTCAAAGTGTAGCATAAGATGAGTAAATGGTAAGGTGGTGTTGGCGCATGAGTTGTGGCATGAGGGAGTGGTTCGAATCCTTGGTTAGCATCTAGATAATTTTATTTTTGCACAAGTATAGCAAGTGTCGGCCAAGCAATATATATGGTAAGGTTGGACTTTTCATTTTTGGTAAGTAGACTAAAGGAATAAGGTAATTGTTAACTTATGGTAGGGAATCAAGAAATTTTGGAAAGATAAGGGGACATTAGGCATGTATCAAGGAAAAGGTTTTGGAAATTATTTCATGGTCATTTGACCAATGAATTTGGACGGCATTGTGGCTAGGGGGAGGTTGGCCGAATATGTTAGTAGCTTGGATAGGATTAGGAATTTGTTTTGGTCATTCTTAGCTTTTGTGCAAGTTTTGCAACTCTTTCTCAACCTTTCTCTCTTGGCGAATTTGAGCTTTTGGTAAGCCTTAATCTTTTGACCATTTGGTCATTTTGCCCATCACTTTAGTATTCTTTGTATGCCTTTTCTCATAGTGCGAAATTACCAATACCAAAAAGCCATTCCTTTTCTTTCTTCTCCCATTGCGAATATACATTGCTCCTAAACTCATTTTTTGTCTTTCTCTTTTCTTCTCTTTGAAAACCGAATCCTCATCATCATCTTTTCTTCCATCATTTATTTATTTCTTTTATTTCTTTTCAATCAATACTTTCTCCAATAATTTTCTCATGGCGAATGTTAGTGTGCCCATAGCGAACCATTTCTCTTTTCTTTGGTTATACATAGCCAATTCTCCATCATATCTAGACATCCTTCTCAATCATTTCTTTTCAATCGTGGACAATAGGTAAGAGTTCTTTTTAGTTTATGTTAGTTAATAGTTGTTTTGGCGAATCTTGATGGTGGTAAGAAGGATCTCTTGGATCGAAATAACCATTTTTCTATTAACTTTTCTTTGTTATATTTTAATGCGATAGTAGAAGATCGGAACTCAAGTGTTCGTGAGTATCATAGAACGTTGAAATCGATTTAAGGTGTTAAGGGAGCGTTTTTGGTCGATTCTCATATTGTGGAGCAAGGATCTTTGTGGTAAGGAAATCTCACCCTTAAAACCTTTAGTATTATTTTCGATATATTATTAGGTTGGATTAATGATCTTTTGTCATTGAAGATATTCAAAATAGGGAAGAAAAGGGCGGTGTATAGTGTTCGGAAGAAGGGAGGTTCCGTTATTCCCCCTAAGTATAAGCAAAGGGCTATTTCAGGAATCCGAGATTTTCCACCGGGTTGCGGACGCTCATCCGAGGAGAATCAATTGTTTTAAGTTGTTCGTAGTCCCGAACCTTTGTTTGTTCATGGGCTTTCATTGGTTAGCGAACCATCAATCGGGAGAAACCGCAAGTAGAAGTAGTCTGAAATTCGAGGGTAAAAGTTTAGATCTTATTCTAAGATTGGTTTTGTTAGTAAATTATAGCATTTTAATTTATCGTGATGCGTATAGGTATCGACGAAGCGGAAAGTCTAGTTCTCACTATAACCAAGTGTGTAACTTCACACTCATTCTCGGGTTAGATATCACTCCGTAAGTATTGTGATAAAATCATAAAAATAGAAAAATCGGAAAAATACGTAGTAATTCATACTCTTGCGTAAATGCATGAAAGCAGTTAAAAGCGAGAAATCTCTGAAAAGCGCTAGATCGATAAATTGGGTAGAAAGATTGCTAGTTTGTTAAATTGGGCTGAAAAAAGCATTAGATTGTTAAAATGGGCCAAAAATATTCTAGTTCGATATATGGGCCAAAAATATTCTAGTTCGATATATGTACCAAAGTTCGCTAAATTGCTAAATGGGAAAAGTACTAATTTGTTTTATGGGCCCAAATGAAATGCTTAATTATAGACCCATATATATTATGGATTATTTGATAAATTATTATATGGCTATATTTTGTTATGCACATGATTGCATGGGGAAGGGGTATTTGATGAAGAGAAGAATGGCTGTTGCCAAAAATCTAGTTAAGTGGCTCTGCCACAAATTATTTTGGCTTAATGCCTCTAGTTCGGTGGCTCGCCACAAATTATTTTGGCTTAATGCCTCTAGTTTGGTGACTATGTCACAATCTAGTTGGTAGTGCACTACAAAATTATTTTGAAGGCTTAATGCCTACGATTGGTGTGTTTGGCGGGGTGGGTTGACTTGATCCCCACAGGTGTGTTGGTTGGTGCGGGGTGTGTAGCGGATGGATATTAGGCTTGGTTGGGAAATTCATTTTCATGCATTTCTATTTATTTTACTTTATATTGTTAAAATGAAATTGGGCTCAAGCCCAAGTTAATGTCTCGATGATCTGCCCAATAATGGTGGTAAGTGAGTTGCACACCGAGTTCTTAGTAACTCACCCTATTTTATTATCCATCTCAGGTAATGGCAATTGATGTGGACTTGGTAGGGGATGACTTGGTGGAGGCCATGCTACGAGCATGGGTTTATAAACTATGAACTTTATTTAAATTACTTATTTTAATTACTATTTTGGGTTTGATGTAATAAGGCCCTAATTATGTTTTTATGGATTTTTATGTGTGGATGGATTTAATTTTGTTGTAAGACTTTTGCTTTGGGCTTTGTTTAATCTATAAAGTTTTCTTAAAAATATTGAGTTTTATAACAATTTGGTCACCTTAATTATTTCTTTTAAATTTCTTTGAATTCTTTTAAATTACTTTAAGGTTTTTGATAAATATATTCTAAATGATAAGATTTCAAATAAAGTATTTTCTTAATCTACAAATTTTTAAATCTTTGGTCTTAGTTTTTATTAAACTTTATTTCCAAAAGGTGTTGAAGTATTATTTTACTTTAAACATTAGAAAATTAAATGGATGTTCGATCGGTGTGACAAACCAAATCTCGTCTTAACGCATAGACCTGGTTTGGGGTGTTACAATAAGTTAGCTGAGTTGTACACATTGCAAATCGCACGATTGCACGGAGTACCCATTTCTATTGTTTTAGATAGAGATCTGAGGTTTACATCGCGATTTTGGAAGAAACTGCAGGATGCTTTAGGTACCAAATTGCATTTCAGCACTGCTTTTCACCCTCAGTCGAATAGTCAATCCGAGCGTGTTATTCAGATACTCGAGGATATGTTGAGATGTTGCGTACTCAAGTTTGAGGGTACATGGGAACGATACTTACCTTTGATAGAATTTACGTACAATAACAGCTTTCAATCGAGTATTAAAATGGCACCTTACGAAGCTTTGTACGGTCGTAAATGTCGTAAACCTCTATATTGGACTGAGCTAAGTGAAAGAAAAATAGACGGGGTTAAGGAAGCAACCTGGGAACTTGAGGGATCAATGAAAGAACGCTACCCACACTTATTCAATGGTAAGATTTTCGGGGACGAAAATCCCTTAAGGGATGGAGAGTTGTAACAGTCCGATTATGACCCTAATTGAAACGGTGGTTTTGGGACCACGAATCTGAGTTAGAAAATTATTTTAATAATTTATTTGATATATGTGTTATGTGTTTGAGCATGTGTTAAAATATCGTAGACTAATTTGTCTGTTTGGATGTTTAATTTTAGAAAAATGACTAAATTGCATAAGTGGGAAAAGTAGTCATTTATTAAATTAAGTGGCAAAAATTTATTTGACTTCTTAAGTATGAGTACTTAAATGGCAAATTTACCTTTAAATGGCATAGTGGACGGTAACATGGCTTTATAAAATATATTATATGTTTATTTTACTTGTTAAATCATGATAATGTTATAATATATATTATATACATATTATAATAAAACAAAAAGGAGAAAAAGGATTGCATGTTCATCATTTTGCTCTCTTGGCCGAAACTAACAAAAGAAAAAGAAAAGAAAAACCAAGCAAGGGTTCGGCACTCATCAAGCAAAATTAGGTGAGTTTTAGCTTTAGATTTTTGATGATTTTTGGATTTTTGAGATTGTTGTTTACTCTATTATCAAGGTGTATTGATGATGTATGAGATATGCCATTGATGATATGTTGAGTTTTGTGATGATTTTTGGTATTAAATGAAAGAGCTGAGCTGGATGAACATATTTTATTCTTGAGTTTTTGATGGATTTTAGCTAATTAAGGTTAATTTGTGAAGATTTTATTTTGAAGGGTTAAATTGTGAAATTTATGAGAAATATGGACTTATAAAGTCCCTAGCAAAATTCGGCTCTAAGGAATGGTGGCCAAATATTGTGTAATTTTTGAGTTATGTATTAGGGACTAAATTGTAAAAATTATAAATGCCAGGGGTAAAATGGTAATTTACATAATTATGTGATTTTGGATTAAATTGAATGAAAATAAGTTTGAATGAGCTCAATTTGGAATTAGTTAGATCAAGAACAAAAAGAAACGGGATTGGATCGGGGAAAGACAAAGTTGAACGAATAGCCGGGCAACCTTAATCCGACAATTTCTGAGGTAAGTTTTTAAGTAGTTGGATGAAATGAATTTAATTGTATACTAATGTACATATGAAAATAAAATGTAAGCATGTTAATTTCCCTATTGCCGAATGTATCATGAAATAAAAATGAAAGGTATATGAAACACCCTTTTTACCACGAGAATGGATCGGATCGGTATGTTCCTCAAGTAACCGGTTCAAATTTATTCGAATACTTTGAAAAGCGTGTGTTACGGAAGATAGTTTGTTGTGGGTTGGGCTTGAGTTGAAAACAAATTTATTTTATATCAAAAACCCATTTGTTTCAGGTGACAAAATGTTTTAACTTATTTTAAATTAAATGGGCTTATTCTTTATAAAGCCCTAAATTCATAACATAGTAATTAAAGCAGAAATAAAAATCGTCACGATGGCCTTATTACATAAAACAAAACCCAAAATAAAATTGTACAGTACTTAAAATAAAATAAAGATTCAAATTAAATTAAACTTCAAGCTGAACATGGCCACCACAAGTTCTGCCGTCCCGGTCCATTACTGCTCATCACCTGAAACATGTTCCCACAACGGGGTGAGTCGATAGACTCAATGTGTAACCAACACCAAAACATAATAGAAATAGGCACACCATACATATCATATTCATATAAAAATTCAAGATAATGATGCAAACCCGAACCCAAACCTATATGCCATCCGCTACACTCCACCCGTACCAACCTGCACACCGTGGGGACTACTAAGTCAACCCTCCATCCGCTACACTCCATCGAAGGCGTCACTGCAGTCGACATGCTCATCGCCCATCGATAATATTGTGGCATAGCCACCAACGTAATGTAACCGGTTACCACTTAATGTGACCAAGTCACCACTTTCACTTAGTGAGACCAAGTCATCACATTCACTTAGTGAGACCAAGTCATCACTTTCAAATATAACGTTGGTGAGACCGAAGTCAACACCTTCACTTAGTGAGACCGAAGTCATCACATTCACTTCCCCTTCTTCAATTGACCCGAATGCCCCAAATAATAAATATCATGCATAACATATTTTATTACACTTTCACATCACTGTTCACATGTTAAATATAACATCTTTTGAAATCCTAGTAGAAGTAGGAAAACGTACCTTAGCACTTTGTACCAAAATATGGTACTTTGGTCACTTTCTTTCACTTTCACTTTAACATATATAACATATTTAAACCATAAATCTATTAAGATTAGTGTGGAATACACACGGTACCTTAGCCATATTCTTACACTTTCATATTAACACATATAATGAATTAAAGCCGTAAATCTATCAAGATTTAGTGTAGGGTACACACCTGATTTGTTTAACGATTCCTTGAGATTCCGAAAATCCCGATCTAATCTTTAGATCTAATAATTCCTATATTCGGCCTACCAAATAAAACACATTAATAAACCCTTTTGTCTTAAAACCAAATCCTAGTAGGATTTGTAAAAAGACTTACCTTTGATGCCGATTTGGTGTTTATTCAAATCCCGAAAACTTGGTTTTCCTTCACTTGATATTCGCCAACCTTGAATCTCAATATGGGTTAGTTTTCGCTTTTAATAATTAAAGAACCGATCTAGATAATTATACAAGCTTTGGCGAATACTTTTAGGTACTTACCTTGTGGATCTTAAATCCAAATTCACCGAATAACTAGGGAACACGTGGCCTATGGTGTACCTTCGGAAAAGAACTTCTCCTTCCTTGTAGCCTACACTTAGTAAATCCGAAAGATCTCTTCAAAGTTTGAAACCATGAGCGATAATGGGATTAGCCCTAGGTTTCGATAAGTCTAAAATATAAAAGAAATCAAACCAAACTTAGATCTTACCCTTATTTGAAGGAATCGATTGCACCTTCGCTTCAACCTTGAAATTCACTTAGAGACTTGATGAACAATCGGCTATGATTCCCTTATGTATTCGATTTCAAAGATGAAAGAAGAGAGGAATAATAGGCTTAGAAGGAATCGGCTAGGAGGCTAAAAGAAAAGAAGAAAAGAATGGATGCTCAAGAAGAATATTAAGAGAAGAAAAGAGAGGAGAATGAATAATGAATGGCCCTAGTCTCATCCTTTTATAGCCGAAATTACTAGGCCAAGAATCCTTAACTTGGCCACCACTCTTCCTTATTTTCCTAATTAAAGAATAATTCTTCATTTATCTCTTATTATTCACATATTTATGTGAATAAAACTCCTTTATTTATCTCTTATTATTCACATATTTATGTGAATGAAACTCCTTTATTTCTCTCTTATTATTCACATATTTATGTGAATAAAACTCTTCCTTTTCTAGAAACCCATGCCGTCCACCTCGTATACGGAAGCAAAAATAAAGCCTTCATTATTTGCTTCTGGATGACTCAAACTCAGCCCAAAACCTCTTGTATTTGGGCCATTTCCTAAGACCTTAGGTGGCATCTTGAGCCACATTTCCAAGTTCGTTATTGGGGCAAATGTCATGTCTTGTATATTTTAGGGTCACTTGGCCTAAGTTCCCTTTGGGCTCTTAAATTCAACATTAAGGGTCAATTTTAAGTTTCCTAAAATTTTCAGCTCAGTATTTTCGTGTTTCCAAAATGTTTAGGTTTCCAAAATGTTTAGGTTTCCAAAATGTTTAGGTTTCCTAAATGTTTAGGTTTCCAAAATGTTCAGGTTTCCCAAAATGTCTAAGTTTCCAAAATGTTCAGGTTTCCAAAATGTTTACTTTCCTAATTTACTTCGGTTTCCAAAATGGTCACTTTCCTATTTTAGTTTAGTTTCCAAAACTTAACATTTCTAAAGCATTTCCTTACATTTCCATACATCTCCTTACATTTCCACACATTTCCATACATTTCCATACATTTCCTTACATTTCCATATATTTCCTTACATTTCCTTTCATTTCCTTTCATTTCCTTTCATTTCCTTTCATTTCCTTACATTTCCTTTCATTTTCTTTCATCTTAGGGTTCTTGAAACTCTTGAACACATCCAACACACCCAGATCCCACTATTTCATGAATTATGCACGAACGCATAACCCCTAATCTAGGATGTTACGTTCTACCCCTTAAAAATAATTTAGTCCTCGAAATTACTTATCGATAGTCGTACAATATTTCTCACGCACTATGCTTCTGCTGCACTCTCGATCTTAATAGAACCATCATACTTTACGGGCACAATCTCTAAGTTCACATCCCTTAGAACTCATTTTCTAACGTCGCGATTTAATCGATTTAAAAGTTTTATACATTAGTACTTGTTTCACTTTATTACTCGAAGAAATTTTATGAAAAAGAGTTTAGGAGTGGTTCTTCGTATTCATACATGCACAGTCTTTTCATCCATTCATACATCCATCAAACAATTATGAACCTTAGTTCATTCAGAGAAACGTTGTAGTTTTTCCTTTGTTGTTGTTTTACCACTACCCGGGGTATTTTAAGTAATTTGTCCTCTGAGGTATTTTCGTAATAATTTTTTTAGAAGAAAACGTTCCTTGGTGTTTTTGTCAAAATTATTTTGAAAATTTTGAAGTCTAAGGGTAATTTGGAAAAATTTTAAAATCCGGTTATTTGGTAATTTTTTTGACCTCGTGGGGTATTTTGGTAATTTTTTTCATAAATCGAGGTAAATTTATAATTTTAATAAATTAGGGATATTTGAAGTTGCAAAATTTTGAAGGTTCTTTTGAGAAATTTATTTTCCAAAATGATGAAGTTGCAAAATTTTGAAAATCGAGGTCATTTTGGTAATTTTGGTGAGTTAGGGGTAATTTTGTAATTTTCCAAAATCGTGGTATTTTCTCGATAGTTTGCAAATTAGGGTTTTTGAACATTTATAACAAAATGAAATTTTGGCAAAACTATTGAGTAGTTGGACATTTTATAACTAAGGGCATTTTATAATTTTACCACTAGGGTATTTTAGTAAGTTTGTAAATCGAAATATTTCAGGAAAATTTATAAAAATATTCTTTTCAAATCAAGAGGGTAATTTAGAAATTTTAAAATTAGGGTTTCCATAAAATACTGGCTAGTCCCTTTCGGGTTTTAGTTATTGGGTTTAGCAGTAACTAAGTCCACTTGGTTAGGGTGAGCGGTACACTACGCACTGTGTAGAATTCGAGTAAAGAGGAGGTGAGTCACTAGGACGCTTAAATACCAAGCTCTTCTTGAATCCACTCCTAGACATGCGTACAGTGATTACCACACCCTAGCTCGGTGAATTAATCATGTGTTTGTCTAGTGTATTAAGTCTTATGTATTTGTGTTTGAGTAGACTAATCCTAGGGTTCAAATTCCTATCATTCTATTCTACGTTCCATGCCTTTTCTACCCTTATATAAATCACGAATCACACATATAGTTAGGGGTACTTACGGTGGATCATTGGTTGGAGACTTAGGGGCCATGTCTTTGTACTGTCTATTTGTAAAAATACTTTCATAAAACTCATTTGGCCTTATTTTAAAAGCGTTTTGGGCCTTAGGCCACAGTAGAGAGTTTGAACTGGCTCGATACTAAATCGAAACACCCCACACCCTACCACGAGAATGGATCGGATCTGGTATGTTCCTCAAGTAACCCGGTTCAAATTTATTGAATACTTTGAAAGCTGTGTGTTCGGAAGATAGTTTGTTGTGGGTTGGGCTTGAGTTGAAAACAAATTTATTTTATATCAAAACCCATTTGTTTGGTGACAAAATGTTTTAACTTATTTTAAATTAAATGGGCTTATTCTTTATAAAGCCCTAAATTCATAACATAGTAATTAAAGCGAAATAAAAATCGTCACGATGGCCTTATTACATAAAGCAAAACCCAAAATAAAATTATACAAGATACTTAAAATAAAATAAAGATTCAAATTAAATTAAACTTCAAGTTTGAACATGGCCACCACAAGTTCTGCCAGTCCGGTCCATTACCGCTCATCACCAAACATGTTCCCACAGCGGGTGAGTCGATAGACTCAATGTGTAACCAACACCAAAACATAATAGAAATAGGCACACCATACATATCATATTCATATAAAAATTCAAGATAATGATGCAAACCAGAACCCAAACCTATATGCCATCCGCTACACTCCACCGTACCAACAACTCGCACACCGTGGGGACTACTAAGTCAACCCTCCATCCGCTACACTCCATCGAAGGCAGTCGCTGCAGTCGACATGCTCATCGCCCACTGATAATATTGTGGCATAGCCACCACTGTAATGTAACCGAAGTTACCACTTAATGTGACCGAAGTCACCACTTTCTTAGTGAGACCAAGTCATCACATTCACTTAGTGAGACCAAGTCATCACTTTCAAATATAACGTTGGTGAGACCAAGTCAACACCTTCACTTAGTGAGACCAAGTCATCACATTCACTTCCCTTCTTCAATTGACCGAATGCCCCAAATAATAAATATCATGCATAACATATTTTATTACACTTTCACATCACTTTGTTCACATGTTAAATATAACATCTTTTGAAATCCTAGTAGAAGTAGGAAAGCGTACCTTAGCACTTTGTACCAAAATATGGTACTTTGGTCACTTTCTTTCACTTTCACTTTAACATATATAACATATTTAAACCATAAATCTATTAAGATTAGTGTGGAATACACACGGTACCTTAGCCATATTCTTACACTTTCATATTAACACATATAATGAATTAAAGTAGTAAATCTATCAAGATTTAGTGTAGGTACACACCGATTTGTTTAACGATTCCTTGAGATTCGAAAATCCCGATCTAATCTTTAGATCTAATAATTCCTATATTCGCCTACCAAATAAAACACATTAATAAACCCTTTTGTCTTAAAACCAAATCCTAGTAGGATTTGTAAAAGACTTACCTTTGATGCCGATTTGGTGTTTATTCAAATCCCGAAAACTTGGTTTTCCTTCACTTGATATTCGGCCAACCTTGAATCTCAATATGGGTTAGTTTTCGGCTTTTTAATAATTAAAGAACTAATCTAGATAATTATACAAGCTTTGGCCGAATACTTTTAGGTACTTACCTTGTGGATCTTAAATCCCAAATTCACCGAATAACTAGGAACACGTGGCCTATGGTGTACCTTCGGAAAAGAACTTCTCCTTCCTTGTAGCCTACACTTAGTAAATCCCGAAAGATCTCTTCAAAGTTTGGAAACCATGAACGATAATGGGATTAGCCCTAGGTTTCGATAAGTCTAAAATATAAAAGAAATCAAACCAAACTTAGATCTTACCCTTATTTGAAGGAATCGATTGCACCTTCGCTTCAACCTTGAAATTCACTTAGAGACTTGATGAACAATCGGCTATGATTCCCTTATGTATTCGATTTCAAAGATGAAAGAAGAGAGGAATAATAGGCTTAGAAGGAATCGGCTAGGAGGCTAAAAGAAAAGAAGAAAAGAATGGATGCTCAAGAAGAATATTAGGAGAAGAAAGAGAGAGGAGAATGAATAATGAATGGCCCTAGTCTCATCCTTTTATAGCCGAAATTACTAGGCCAAGAATCCTTAACTTGGCCACCACTCTTCCTTATTTTCCTAATTAAAGAATAATTCTTCATTTATCTCTTATTATTCACATATTTATGTGAATAAAACTCCTTTATTTATCTCTTATTATTCACATATTTATGTGAATGAAACTCCTTTATTTCTCTCTTATTATTCACATATTTATGTGAATAAAACTCTTCCTTTTCTAGAAACCCATGCCGTCCACCTCACTTTACGGAAGCAAAATAAAGCCTTCATTATTTGCTTCTGGATGACTCAAACTCAGCCCAAAACCTCTTGTATTTGGGCCATTTCCTAAGACCTTAGGTGGCATCTTGAGCCACATTTCCAAGTTCGTTATTGGGGCAAATGTCATGTCTTGTATATTTTTAGGGTCACTTGGCCCTAAGTTCCCTTTGGGCTCTTAAATTCAACATTCCGGGGTCAATTTTAAGTTTCCTAAAATTTTGCTGGCTCAGATTTTCAGTGTTTCCAAAATGTTTAGGTTTCCAAAATGTTTAGGTTTCCAAAATGTTTAGGTTTCCTAAATGTTTAGGTTTCAAAATGTTCGTGTTTCCCAAAATGTCTAAGTTTCCAAAATGTTCGGGTTTCCAAAATGTTTACTTTCCTAATTTACTTGGTTTCAAAATGGTCACTTTCCTATTTTAGTTTAGTTTCCAAAACTTAACATTTCTAAAGCATTTCCTTACATTTCCATACATCTCCTTACATTTCCACACATTTCCATACATTTCCATACATTTCCTTACATTTCCATATATTTCCTTACATTTCCTTTCATTTCCTTTCATTTCCTTTCATTTCCTTTCATTTCCTTACATTTCCTTTCATTTTCTTTCATCTTAGGGTTCTTGAAACTCTTCAGAACACATCCAACACACCCACTGATCCCACTATTTCATGAATTATGCACGAACGCATAACCCCTAATCTAGGATGTTACAGTATACATAATAGCCGAATGTGGGTTGGTACATATGAGTATATATGTATAATTATTGAATAAATGAATTGGCTAAATATATGTGCTTGTGTTAAGGAATAGATATGTATATATATGGAAATGGAAAGTGAGTAGTGATGGTAATTGAATAATTGGATGTGTATGCATGTATATGTTTGAGTTTGCCGAATGTAATGGTAATTGAAAAAGGCAAATTGAGTTGTTGATAAATGTATGTATGTTATGGATAGAGATATGTAAATTGAGTATGCCGAATGTGTTGGTATTTGAAGAAGGTAAACTGAGTATGTATGAATGGGAATGGAATGATAAATGTTTTGAAGAGTAAAAAAAAGGTCTGTTAAAAGGCACTAAGTGTGCGAACTAAAATACCAAGCACTGTGTGTGTGAAATCGGTTAAATGGCACTAGGTGTGCAGATTAATAAGTAATGGCACTAAGTGTGCGATAAATTACTGTTAAATGGCACTATGTGTGCGGATTAATAAGTAAATCCACTAAGTGTGTGATACGTTACTGTTAAATGGCACTATGTGTACGGATTAATAAGTAACGGCACTAAGTGTGCTATACGTTACGTAATTTTCCCTGTGTGTGCGGGATTATAGAGACTTCGGAGACATAAACTGTTGAAGGGAGATTAACGAGAAACGATACATGAGTAAGTGTTGCATGGTAGCTTAGTAACCAGGTATTAGTAAGGTAAGTTGTCTTTGTTAAGAAAATAAAGAATTGAGATGTGATTATTAAACTCTGAGCTTGTTCGAAAAGGTTATATAGTATTTGAGTATTCCGTATTTGTGACATATTAGATATGGTGGATGTTGAATGGTGACTAGTTTGTATATTGTAGTTATGAATTCATTATTGAGCTTATTGGATTAATTAAATTGTATATTGGTTAGTTGCATATTTTTACCATTGCTTAAAAACTTACTAAGCTATGTAAGCTTACTCTATGTGTTTATTTTACTATTTTATAGATCTTAAAGTCGAAGCTCGAACTTGGGGATCCTTGTCGAAGTCAAGCACACTATCAACTACTTTTGGTACCCATTATAAAGTTGATCTTTTGAAATAATGGCATGTATAGGCTATATTACTCTTTTGAGTTCATTTTGTATTGGGTTGTATATAAAAGCCATGTGAAAATGGCTAAATTTTGATTATTAGGGTTTATATGAATTCGGTCATAGTGATAGTTTACTATGGATATATATTTCATGATGTGTTATACTTGGTTTTTGGTTATATGGTATGATTGAATGATGAGTTAGTCAATACTCTTATAGCTTCGATCATGAGATTTATTTAATAGGGTAAGTAAGTAAGTTACATGATATGTATAAATGATGATTTAAGGTTATATAAGTATAAGTATATTATTTATTCATAGATATGCATGACTTGTAAAATGCTTTATTAATAAACTTTAAATATGTTCTATGTGATGAAGTAAGTGACTATAAAATATGGTTTTAGTATATGTATGGTATTGATAAGCATGTTTTGTGCCTTAGTAATTATAACGGAAATGAATATATGTAATAATGTCGTGAGGTGTAATATATATATTATTGATGAAATGTGCATTAGATTTGGACCTATTCTGCCTTCTGAGTTGTTTTAAATAAATTGATTATAAATACTTGAGTAGTTGATTAGAAAATGTAATAATAGATGGCTATATGGTTTGATTTATTTACAGGTATGTGTGATATTTGCTATGAATATGGGGATTAAATGGTAATATGAATAAGATGGTATATGTTGACTATGTATTTGCGATAGAGAGCATGTTTGTTCAGTTATGATGTGATGTTATATAATTGAAGTATGATCGATAATGAATTCAGAATTTAATAGCCATGCGAGTGTAGTTTATTTAACTTTGAACTTTTAAATAAAGGAGCATGATTTTTATACATGTATGCCTGTTCAGGGTTGGGTTTAGATTGGTAATGCCTCGTGACCCATTCTGGCGACGGATTCGGGTTAAGGGGTGTTACAGTTCATGACTAAATCGAGAACTTTCGAAACTTCTTGGAAAACACAGAAAATTTTCATAAAAAAGGTCCACATGCCCGTGTGGGCGAAGGGACATGCCCGTGTGGCATGTCAGACGCCTGTGCTTCAGGCTGTGTCCAAAATAGGGGACATTCTTTTTATGACATCATCAACCAAATAAGGTCACACGGCCAAGGCACACACCCATGTCCTTAGGCCGTATGGTGAATTAAATTCCAAAAATTAAGTGCAGACTTCACACGGCCTAGGCACATGCCCATGTCTATGGCCGTGTCTCTCACTTGGCCGAGACACATGGCCATGTCCCGTGCCTGTGTGTTTACTACTGGGCATTCTATTTTTGCATTAATTAGGGTGCAGAGGACACATGGCCATAACACACGCCTATGGGGCAAGCCGTGTGTCACATACGGCCTAGGCACATGCCCGTGTGGACAAAATAAGGCTATTTACCAAGCCTTTTTGCCTCCCATACTTGCACCAACCTACACAACATCAAAACCACACCAATCCAAATATATATATGACTTCAAGGCACTTAACTCGGCATAACTAAGTGCTTCACCATCATCAAACATCTATAATCACATGCAACACATCATCATTCAACCATCAATAACCATAGGCTATATCATAATGGCATTGGCACATGCATGCATACATAGGTTTACAACCAAATAATCATTATGAGCCACATCTCATGACCTTCCTTATACAAAATGAATCAAATATCATCATAAGCCAACATATTTGGCTAAACCAATATGACATATAACAAAAAGACCAAGTCCCTATACATGCCATACTCAAAATGTTGAGACTAACTATACCCAAAAGTTCCAATTGATAGTGTGATCGAGTCTTCGACATCCTTCGATCCCTGAGCTAGCTTGGCAATACTATAAGAAAATGGAAAAGAAAGGGGAGTAAGCATAAAACTTAGTAAGTTTGCATGTAAATAATTAACAACATTAACCATGCTTTATTGTACACATAACATAATATAATTTATCACCATGTCATCAAGTATCATAGATACATTTTAAATCATGTCATTTACATAATGTACAATAAAACTCATGATCATGATTTATTCATTCACTTCTTACTGAGATCTCATCGATTTATAATCTCAATATGTATGAGCTTTGTGTACATGCCTGTACCCTTTCAACATGTTCATACCTTGTCATTTCGTTGATGAAATCTTTGGACTACCCGTTGAACCACTTGGAATACTAAAGGATACTCGGGAATCACATACACATAGAATAATACCAATGTCATATCCTAGATATGGTCTTACATGGGATTGCATATCGATGCTTATAGCCCATCTATGGTCTTACACGATTCTCATATCGATGCCATGTCCCAGACATGGTCTTACACGAAATCTCATAACGATGCCATATCCTAGATATGGTCTTACACGTAAACTCATAACCCTAATGTCATGACATTTGTATCCTAACTATTCCTAAGTTTCAACCGAGATTTTCTCGCTTATCGAACTCTGCTGAACAAATCCATAATGATAATTGTACAAGTCATGCAATAACAAAATATTAAATACATAATATAAGTTGCATTATTTACACAAAAACTTACCTCGGTTCCAAAATATGGCTAACTATTTGATTTAGTCCACAACCTTGTTCTTTCTTCAGTTTAGGTCCGGACTCCATTTTTCTTGATCTATACTAGAAAATTTAGCTCATTTAATTATCACATTGTTCAAATCAGTCCAAAAACCATACTTTGGTAAAATTATAGTTTTGCCCCTAAACTTTCACATATTTACAAATTAGTCCCTAGGCTCGTAAAATGAAATGTGTCCATTTTCTTTGTTACCCAAGCCTAGCCGAACCTAACACAAGCTCATAACAGCCCCTCATTTTTCTTCAAATCAAATTTTTACTACTCATTTTACAACTTTTACAAAAAGGCCCTTTTTAGGTGTTTTCATCAAAAATCACTTAGTAAAATATGTTTATTACACATCAAACTTTCATAATCTACCATGAAACACCAAAACACATGCATGTCACACATGGGTAAATTTTTAAACATGAACCCTATCTCAAATAAATGGTAAAAATAGCTAGATCGATTTATAATAACTTCAAAAACGTAAAAAAAAAAAATTAAAAACAGGGCTAGGATGTACTTACTATCAAGCTTAAAAAGTGAAAAACCCTAGCTATGGAGAGCTTCAAAGTTTTGGCCCTAGCTTGAAGAAGATGAGCAAATTTTTGCTTCATTTTTCCCCTTTTAATCTTTTATTAACCAAATGACCAAAATGCCCTTTTATTAAACTTTAAAATTTTACCTACTCATGCCCATTTTTGTCCTTAAAAATAAAAATTGGGCAAATTCCTATTTAAGGACCTCAAATTAATAATCCAAATTTATTTCATACTTAAAGCTTCTAGAACCTCATATTTTTCAATTTTTGCAATTTAGTACCAAAAAGTCAAATTGGACACTTATTCACAAAATTTCTTCATGAAACTTTCACACAATCATGCAAACATGTCATGGACCTCAAAACAATAATAAAACAAATATTTCTACTTCGATTTTTGGACTTGAAACCACTATTCCGACTAAACCCAAAATCGAGATGTTACATAAGTGCTAAATGAAAACCCGTAAGGGTTAAACAGAAGCTTATAAGAGCTGAACGGAAACCCATAAGGGTTAAACTGAAACTCAAAAGAGCTTAACTGAAACCCAGAAAGGTTAAACTGAAATTCATATGAGTTAACTGAAGCTCATGAGAGCTAAACAGAAAGCAAACATGGAAGTTCGTAACAAATGATGAACCTTGGCTTTACTTGGTAATTTGTCGTCAATTCCTCATTTACACTGAACGACTGTACTTAATCTTGCATTCCGTTCACTTCGAACATTTACTTTAATTTCATAATTTTAACAATAATTTTATTTTCAAAAATGATATAAATAAATATATATTACCATTCATCAAATTAACATATAACATCAAAGTTTAACCATACGAACTTTCCTAAGTTAATTTGTAAGTTTGTAGTAGATCAAGGACTATTCTATTAATTTTTCTTTTTCTCGTTGATCTACGGGCTCTTGATCTATGATATAAAATTATTCATGCATTAGCATATATTTCAGTTTCAATTCACTTTACAATCAGTGCCCTTTTAATTTCAAAATTACATAATTACCCTAACTTTTATAGTTTTTACAATTTAGTCCCTTACTAATTAGTCTACCAAATGAACTAATTTTTCTCAATTGACAATTTATCTTTATATTCCAGGCTATCTTACAGCCTTTGATACATAAAAGTTTAATAGCAAACCCTAATTCTTAAATTCTTCACAATTTAGTCCTAAAATCAATATCTATCAAATTCACTTTATAAAATCATCATATAACAAAATTAAAGCCCTAAATCCATATTAATTCATCAAAAACAACCAGCACTCATCAATGGTAACTTTCAAAATCACTCATAAAATCAAAAACTAATGAAGTAGATATTTGGACCTATTTGTAAAAGTCTTAAAAACACAAAAATTAAAAGGAATAAGTAAAATTGAACTCACTTGTAGCAAAAGAAAAGAAAAACCAGCTTTAGAAGCTTTCTCCCATGCCGTTTTTTTGCCAAAATTTCAAAGAGAGTGTCTAGAAATCTCTTTCAATTTCTATTTATTTGTTTAATTTTGTTTAATTTATAATTTTACCCTTCATTTGTTTTATTTTAATGTTTTTCATTAACATGCCGTCCAGCCATGTCAAATTAGGTATATTTGTCCATTAATTCTTCCATTATTTATTATTTAAATCATTTACTCAATTATTTTTTTAATTAACAAGTTTTGCACATTTTTCAATCTAGTTCTTTTTATTTAATTAACTATCAAAACATTGATATTTTCTAACGAAATTTTAAAACTAACTCAGTGACACTCCTTAAATATTTATAAAAATATTTACGGCTCAATTTATAAAATCGAGGTCTCGAAACCTCGTTTTTAGAACCTCTTAACCTAACACTTTCTTCTAAAACACAAATCACTATTTTAAAAGTCTTCCTAAAATCATATTTAACTCATAAATACTAAATAATAAAATTTTTGAACCCACTTGTCGAATTTAGTGGTCTCGAATCACTGTTTCTGACACCACTGTTTCTAAAACGAATATGGGCTCATTCATCCACCATGTGGATGGTTTTGATATTATATGATTTTGGTAGATGCATCTACAAAATAATCACATATGTGTTATCAATTTCCAACCTATTGTAAGAGCCCAATTTTGACCGGGCTAAAATAAACCAAAATAAAAAAATAAAAAATAATGTCTAGTCCATTTACAATAAACGGGCCTGAAGCCCGAATCCAATACCCTAAACAAAACTACCCTGTTAACCAAAGCCCAAATTATACCCAGCAGCCCAATGATAGCCCACTACCCAAATCCTAAACAGACATGTAATACCCTAAAATTCGAGTATCTAATTTAATGCATGTTTTGGTGCTTAATTTATGAAGGAAAAATTTTTCTTACTTCTTTTCGTAGTTATTATAGTCTTGAAGAAGAGTATAGAATTTTTGGAGTAGAATAATTTTATTTTGAGAGTATAATGAAGTGGATTAAGTGATATTAATACTTAAGTAAAAATAAGTGTCAAAGTGAAGCATAAGATGAGTAAATGGTAAGGTGGTGATGGCGCATGAGTTATGGCATGAGGGGAGTGGTTCGAATCCCTTGGTTAGCATCTAGAAATTTTTTTTTTTGGCTTTAATCCATGCATGTGTCGATAAGGGGATAAGGATGGATGAGTTGTATTGTTTTAATTTTGGTAAGTAAGACTAAAGGAAAAAGGTAATTTTTAACTTATGGTATGAAATCAAGGAACTTTGGAAAGATATGGGGCCATGAGGCTAGTATCAAGGAAGATGTTTTGGAAACAAATTCATGGTCATTTGACCAATGAATTTGGACGGCAATATGGCTAGGGGAGGTTGGCCGATTTTTGCTAGTAGCTTAGCTAGGGTAGGAATTTTGTTTTGGTCATTTCTAGCATCTTGTGCAACTTTGTTTTCTTTTTTTCTCTCAACCTTCTCTTTGGCCAACTTTGTGCTTTTGGTTTACCAAAATTCTTTTGACCATTTGGTCATTTTGCTATCACATTATTATTCTTTGTATGCCTTTTCATTGTGCTGAAAATACAATACCAAAGGTCATTCTTTTTCTTCCTTCCTCTATTGCCGAATGTACCTTGCTCTAACCACATCTCTTATTTTCTTTTTCTTCTTTTGATAACCGAATCCTCATCATCCCTTTCACTCATCTTTTAAATTTTCTTTTCAATCATCCTATCTCCATAAACATCTCTCATGGCCGAATGTTAGTGTGCCTTTGCCGAATCATTTTCTTTTCTCTTTGGTTTTCATAGCGAATCTCTCTATTCTTAAGCATCTTTCTCAATCATCTCTTTTCAACCGTGGAGAATAGGTAAGAGTTCTTTTAGTTTATGATTAGTTAATGGTGGTTTTGGCCGAATATGGATGGTGGTAAGAAGGATTTCTTGAATCAAAATACCCGTTCATTCTATTAACGTTTCTCTTTATTATACTTTAGTGCGATAACGGAAGATTGAAACTCGAGTGTTCGTGTGCATCTTGGAACATTTTTGGTCGACTCTCTTTTAGAGAAGCAAGAATCTTTGTGGTAAGGAAATCTCACCTTTAAGATCTTTAGTATTTTTTTTCGATATATTATTATTAGGATTAACGATCTTTTGATATTGAAGACTTTCAAACTAGGGAAGAAAAGGGCGGTGTTTAGTTTTCGTAAGAGGGGCGGATCCACTATTTCTCCTAAGTATAAACAAAGGGCGATTTCGGTAGTCCGGGATTTTTCACCGGGTTGCGGACCATCTACCGAAGGAAATCAACTATTTGAAGTAGTTCGTACTTCTGAGCCTTTGTACGTTAGTGGATTCTCAGCGAATAACGAATCGATAAATGAGGAGAAACCAAAAATTGAAGTGATTCAAAAACAAGAGGGTAAGGATTTGGATCGAATATCAATAACATATTTTTATACATGGTAGTGTCCTAATAAGATTGTATTATGTTTAGGTATTGAAGAGCGGGAAGGATTAGTACTCACGATATCGAGGTGTGTAACTTCACACTTTCCTCGAGTTTGGATGTTATTCGTGGTATGGAGTTAAATCGTAAAAACGACTAGATCGGTATAAAACGTAATAACTGGTACTTGGTGAAATTACATGAAAAAGGTTAATATGGTGAAAATTACGAAAAAACCCTCGATGAGTTAGATGGTAAAATATAAATTTTCATGTCTTCGTAAAATGGACCGATAAGTTTGATAATTAGTAAATGGGCCAAAAAATTATGCTAGTTAATAATTGGGCCGAAATCTCTGCTAGATTAATAATTGGGCCGAAATCTCATTAGATCGATAATGGGCGAAATCTCGCTAGATCGATAATTGGGCGAAATCTCGCTAGATCATAAATGGGCCATAATCTACATTAAATTGTTAAGCCAGTGAAATCCCGCTAGATCGATAAATGGGCCAAATTCCTACTAGATCGTAAATTTGGGCATAAGATGTTAAATTGCTAAATGGGCCAAATGATTGGGCCTTAATAAAATCAAATATTGACTCTTGTTAATGGGCCTTTTTAATAAAATCATGGTATGGTCGTAGACTACTTTGCATACATGTTGCATGGGTTGGGAAAATGATGAAGAGAAGAAAGGCTAGTTCGGTGGCTTTGCCAAAATCTAGTTCGGTGGCTTTGCCACAAAATTATATGGCTATTTGCCTCTAGTTCGGTGGCTCGCCACAAATAATAATTGGCTCAATGCCTCTAGTTCGGTGACTTTGTCACAATCTAGTTCGGTGGCTCTGCCACAAATATAAAAAGGCTTAATGCCTACGATTGGTGTGATGGCGGGGTGGGTTGACTTGATCCCCACAGGTGTGTTGGTTGGTACGGGGGTGTGTAGCGGATGGAAATTAGGTTTGGGAGGGAAAAATACATTTTGCATGCATATTATTAATTATGTTGTTAATTCTGCTTATGGGCTTAAGCCCAAATCCATAACTTAAAAAATCTGGCCCAGTGGACAAAGTAAGTGAGTTATACACTGAGTTCTAAGTAACTCACTCCCTCAAAATTTTCATCTCAGGTAATGGAAATTGACGTGGACTTGGGCCGAGGATGACTTCGTGGAGGCCATACTGCAAAACATGGGTTTATTAAACTTCAAACTTTTTAATAAGTATTTTTACTATTTTGGGTTGATGTAATAAGCGCCTCTATTAATATTTCATGGATTTATATGTGTGGTTGGTTAAAACTCTATTTTGGACATTTTATTATGGGCTGATGATTATATGATGTTTTTCTCAAAATAAATTGGGTTTTCAAATATATGAAATTCCTTTATAAATATTTTTAGTATTTTTAACTCTTATATAATTTACCTAAGGATTTTGATAATACAATATTAATGATGTTTTCAACTAATGTTTTCTAATATACATCAAATTTAAAATACTCTTTTGATTTTTACTAAACCTTGTACTTAAAAATAATATTGTAGATTTCGACTCTTTGAAATTTTTAAGATAGTTTCGATTCATGTAACAAACCAAATCCAAATCTTAATGCATAGACCGGGTTTGGGGTGTTACATTTAATGGTATCGAGCTAGTTTCAAAAACTTCGGTGTGGTTTAGGTTCACAAATAATTTCGTATGAATTCATTCAATTATGTTTTAAAGATCAAGATGGCACCACAAGCATCCAAGCAACAAGTCAAGTAAGTATTTATTACTTAATGATTACTATGATGATCATAGGAACACTCTACAACTTCTAGTTTTAGATGTGAAAATCGAGAGATTGAGACTATAGGATATGTTGCGAAAAACAACTTTATCTCTCAAATCTCATAAAACATCGTTAATAAACACTGAAACAATTTTTTGATTCATAAAACTTGTAATCAGATAAAAACGAATAAGCCATCATGAGCACTAGAGGACGTGGTCGTAGACGCGGTAGACGTGGCCGTGGTAGAGGCCGAGGTGCTACGACTGAAGCACCAAATAATATGCCGGAAATGGATGCACCCGCATCATTTGAGAGTGAGACGGGATCACGCGATCAAATGGAAAAAGATAATGCTTTGACACAAGCCATGCTGCGAGTCCTAGAAAGGGTCACCGGAACTAGAATTGGGCCAACAACTCGTGGGTCAATTTCAGAACGACTCAAGTCCAATAATGCAGAAGTTTTTGGAGGAGTTTTCGGTGTAGCTCCAAATGTGGCTGAATATTGGCTCGAAGCTGTGGAACGGATTATGGATGATATGGAATGCACTGTTGAGCAAAAACTGAAAAGAGCTGTGTCCTTGTTAAGAGACGAGGCGTATCAGTGGTGGCTCACTATTCGAGAAGGCACCGAAGCTGCACTGATTACTTGGGAATTCTTTAAAGCTGCCTTCCAAGGAAAATACGTTGGAATGAGTTATGTAGGCGCTTCAAGGAAGGAATTTGAATCTTGTACAAGGGAGTAAAACAAGAGCGAGATATAAAGTCGAAGTTTTTACATTTGAGCCGCTATGCTCGAACAATAGTATCAACAGATCATGAACGTTGTGTGCGTTTCGAGGATGGGCTTAATGATGAGTTGAGGGTTTTGATTGCTCCACAGCAAGTTAGAACCTTTTCCACGCTTATGGAGAAGGCCAAGATAGCCGAGGAGGCTAAGAACTCAGAACGTCAGAATCGAGAAAGATTTAGAAACCAGAGAGAGACACAGCAGTCTGGTTCTTCAAAGAGATTTTAGAAGAGACCTTGGAATGATGAACCAGTTCAAGGTAGAACACCGGTAACAAATAATCAAAGTCGAGATTGTGCTGAGTGTGGAAAAAGACATTTTGGAGAGTGTTGGAGGAAAACGGGCGCTTGTTACAAATGCGGTTCAATGGATCATCAGTATAGAAATTGTCCTCGACGTATGGATACGACTCAAGAAGTTTGTAATAATGATACACAGTCGGCCAGAGGTATTCAGTAGCCACCGAGAGGTCGTGGACCAGGTCGTGGTGGTAATGGGGCTGGTCGTGGTCAAGGTGCACCGGGTCAAGGCAATGGTCCTAGAGGGAACGCGGATGCAAGACAGCCTGGACTGGTCTATGCAATTAGACGCCGCGAGGACGGCAATGCACCAGATGTGATAACTAATACGTTCTTCATCTTCGATGTACCTGTTATTACATTAATAGATATTGGTTCTACCCACTCATATGTTGCTAGCGCCATATCTGGAAATTTGAATTTAGAATCTGAAATTACCGATAGTGAAATGACAGTAATTAGTCTTTTAGGACAGTCGGTAATTGTTAATAAAATGTTTAGAGACGTGCCCTTGGAAATTCAAGAGGAGGTATTCTTGACGAATTTGATGGAATTGCCTTTCGGCGAGTTCGATCTCATTTTGGGCATGGATTGGTTGGTTAAACATCGGGCGCAATTAGATTGTGCTGAAAAAAAATGTCAGTAAGAACCTCGGATGATAAGGAAGTCATATGATTGGTGAACGAAGGAACTACTTGGCAAATGTGGTATCTGCATTGAAGGCAGAGAAGTTGGTTCGGAAAGGATATGGAGCATTCCTAGCCTTTATCTGTGCTTTGGATGCCAAAGAGTTATCTTTGAATGATGTGAGAACAGTGAAGGAATTTTCTGATGTATTTCCCGAAGAACTTCATGGTATACCTCCAGATCGGGAAGTAGAATTTGGCATTGAGCTTTTGCCAGAACGACCGGTGTCCATTACTCCTTATAGGATGGCACCAAAGGAGTTGGCGAGCTTAAAGCTCAAATTCAAGAATTATTGGATCGGGATTTATTCGACCAAATGTGTCTCCGTGGGAGCACCGGCTTTGTTCGTCAAGAAGAAAGATGGATCGATGCGTATGTGTATTGATTACGCATAATTGAATAAATTGACGATCAAAAATCGGTATCCTCTCACGAGAATTGATGATCTGTTTGATCAATTAAAAGAGCTTGATTTTCTCCAAAATTGATTTGAGATCGGGTTATCACCAGCTTAAGGTGAAAGAAGCAGATATTTATAAGACGGCATTTCGGACTCGTTACGGACATTATGAGTTTGTAGTGATGCCGTTTGGATTAACCAATGCACCAACCGCATTTATGGACATGATGAACCGAGTCTTTCAACCATATTTAGACCGGTTTGTGGTAGTGTTCATAGATGACATATTGGTTTATTCAAGAAATGATGGGGAGCATGACACGATTTGCGTATAGTATTACTGATTACTTCGTGATAGCGGTTGTATGCCAAATTCAAGAATGCGAATTTTGGCTAAAGGAAGTGACTTTCCTAGGTCATGTGGTATCGGTGAAGGAATAACGGTGGATCTTCGTAAAATTGAGGCTATTCGGATTGGAAACCACCAACGTCGGTGGTGAAATACGGAGTTTCTTGGGTTTGGTGGTTACTATAGACGTTTTGTAGAGGGTTTTCGTTGATTGTTGCACCTAACTAAACTGCTTGCGGAAGGAGTTACGTATAATTGGATTGAAAGCGCAAGAGAGTTTCGAGAAATTAAAGAAGATCCCGACGGAAGCTCAGTTTTGATTCAAATAGGAGGCTGAAAAGAATTCATTGTTTATTGTGATGCATCTCACACGGTGCAGGTTGTGTGTTGATGCAAAATGGAAAGGTGGTGGCCTATGCTTCTCGTCAATTGAGACCGCACGAAGTAAACTACCCTACTCATGATTTGGAGTTAGTGCGTGGTCTTTGCTTTAAAGATTTGGAGGCACTATCTCTACGGTGAGAAATCTATTATCTACACGGATCACAAGAGTCTTAAATACCTCCTTACCCAAAAGGAGTTGAATTTGAGACAAAGAAGATGGGTAGAATTATTAAAGGATTATGATTTATCAATCGAATATCATCCTGGAAAGGCTAACGTGGTAGCTGACGTGTTAAGTCGTAAGGCAGTATCTGAATTGAGAGCATTGTTTGCTCATTTGAGTTTGTATGAGGATGGGAGTTTGTTAGCAGAACTTCAGGTGAAGCCTCTGTGGCTGGAACAAATCAAGGAAAAACAGACATCAGATGGAAAGTTGGGACCTTTACTTTAGCAAGTTGAAAATAGAGAAATCGAGGATTTTGGAATAAACACGGAAGGTGTGTTGTGCTTTCGAGGAAGAATTTGTATGCCTAAGGACTCAGATCTAAGGCAAATGATTCTACGGGAGGCGCATAGTAGCCCTTATGCTATGTACCCCGGAGGAAATAAGATGTATCGAGATCTCCGTGAACAGTATTGGTGGCCAGGGTTGAAGTGGGAGATTTCAGAGTTTGTGGGAAAATGTTTGACTTGTCAGCAAGTGAAGGCAGAACATCAATTATCGCTCAGATTGTTACAACCAGTAAAGATTCCTCTTTGGAAATGGGAACGGATAACTATGGATTTTGTTAGTGGGTTACCTTTAACACCTACTAAGAAAAATTTTGTTTGGGTAATTGTTGATCGCTTGACTAAGATCGCTCATTTCCTACCAACAGACGGATTTTCATTGCGAAGTTGGCGAAGCTATACGATCTGAAATTGTGAGGTTGTATGGGGTACCGTATCTATTATATCGCATGGATCCCTGATTTACATCACGATTTTGGAAAGCTCGCATGAAGCCTTGGGGACAAAGTTGAATTTTAGTACGGCTTTTCATCCTCGGTCGATGGTCATCGAGAGAGTAATTCGATATTAGAAGATATGTTAAGGGGATGTGTAATCGATTTCAGGGGTAGTTGGGAGGATTTTCTACCACTGGCAGAATTTGCGTATAACAATAGCTATCAGTCGAGCATTCAGATGGCACCTTACGAGGCATTGTATGGTCGTAGGTGTCGTTCTCCTATTTGTTGGACCGAGTTAGGCTTAACGATGATGTTAGGTCCCGAGATGATATCTCAAAGCAGAGGAAAAGGTAATGATTATTCGAGCACGGTTGAAAGAAGCCTCAGATAGATAGAAGTCGTATGCAGACCTGAAGCGTAAGGATATCGAGTATGATGTGGGGGATCAGGTTTTCTTGAAGGTCTCACCTTGGAAAAAGATTTTCAGGTTTGGAAAGAATGGCAAGTTAAGTCCTAGGTTCATTGGACCATATCGTGTCTTTCAAGCGTATTGGTCCAAATGGCCTATCGATTGAGTTACCTCGAGTTGGGTCAAATTCATAATGTTTTTCATGTTTCCATCTTTGAGGCATTATAGATTGGATCCTTCGCACATTGTACCGGTAGAAGAATTGGAGTTGAATTCAGACTTGTCTTTTGAAGAAGAACCAGTGGAAATCTTAGACCGAGATGTTAAAGTGCTAAGAAAGAAAACCGTGCCGTTGGTCAAAGTTTTATGGCGTAATCACGGAGCGGAGGAAGCTACGTGGGAGCCTGAGGAAACTATTCGGCAACAATATCCTCACCTCTTTTAATCAGGTAAATTTTGAAGACGAAATTTTCTTTAAGGAGGGTAGAGTTGTAATACCCTAAAATTCGAGTATCTAATTTAATGCATGTTTTGGTGCTTAATTTATAAAGGAAAAATTTTTCTTACTTCTTTTCATAGTTATTATAGTCTTGAAGAAGAGTATAGAATTTTTCGGGAGTAGAATAATTTTTATTTTTGAGAGTATAATGAACTGGATTAAGTGATATTAATACTTAAGTAAAAATAAATGTCAAAGTGAAGCATAAGATGAGTAAATGGTAAGGTGGTGATGGCGCATGAGTTATGGCATGAGGGGAGTGGTTCGAATCCGTTGATTAGCATCTAGAAATTTTATTTTTTGGCTTTAATCCATGCATGTGTCGGCAAGGGATAAGGATGGATGAGTTGTATTGTTTTATTTTGGTAAGTAAGACTAAAGGAAAAGGTAATTTTAACTTATGGTATGGAATCAAGGAACTTTGGAAAGATATGGGGCCATGAGGCTAGTATCAAGGAAGATGTTTTGGAAACAAATTCATGGTCATTTGACCAATGAATTTGGACTGACAATATGGCTAGGGAGGTTGGCTGATTTTGCTAGTAGCTTAGCTAGGGTAGGAATTTTGTTTTGGTCATTTCTAGCATCTTGTGCGACTTTGTTTTCTTTTTTTTCTCTCAACCTTCTCTTTGGCCAACTTTGTGCTTTTGGTTTACCAAAATTCTTTTGACCATTTGGTCATTTTGCTATCACATTAGTATTCTTTGTATGCCTTTTCATTGTGCCGAAAATACAACACCAAAGGTCATTCTTTTTCTTCCTTCCTCCATTGCCGAATGTACCTTGCTCTAACCACATCTCTTATTTTCTTTTTCTTCTTTTGATAACCGAATCCTCATCATCCCTTTCACTCATCTGTTAATTTTTCTTTTCAATCATCCTATCTCCATAAACATCTCTCATGGCCGAATGTTAGTGTGCCTTTGCCGAATCATTTTCTTTTCTCTTTGGTTTTTCATAGCCGAATCTCTCTCTATTCTTAAGCATCTTTCTCAATCATCTCTTTTCAACCGTGGAGAATAGGTAAGAGTTCTTTTAGTTTATGATTAGTTAATGGTGGTTTTGGCCGAATATGGATGGTGGTAAGAAGGATTTCTTGAATCAAAATACCCGTTCATTCTATTAATGTTTCTCTTTATTATACTTTAGTGCGATAACGGAAGATCAGAACTCGAGTGTTCGTGTGCATCTTGGAACGTTTTTGGTCGACTCTCTTTTAGAGAAGCAAGAATCTTTGTGGTAAGGAAATCTCACCTTTAAGATCTTTAGTATTTTTTCGATATATTATTATTAGGATTAACGATCTTTTGATATTGAAGACTTTCAAAATAGGGAAGAAAAAGGCGGTGTTTAGTTTTCGTAAGAGGCGGATCCACTATTTCTCCTAAGTATAAACGAAGGCGATTTGGTAGTTCGGGATTTTCCACGGGTTGCGGACCATCTACGAAGGAAATCAACTATTTGAAGTAGTTCGTACTTCCGAGCCTTTGTACGTTAGTGGATTCTCAGCGAATAACGAATCGATAAACGAGGAGAAACCAAAAATTGAAGTGATTCAAAAACAAGAGGGTAAGGATTTGGATCGAATATCAATAACATATTTTTATACATGGTAGTGTCCTAACAAGATTGTATTATGTTTAGGTATTGAAGAGCGGGAAGGATTAGTACTCACGATATCGAGGTGTGTAACTTCACACTTTCCTCGGGTTTGGATGTTATTCGTGGTATGGAGTTAAATCGTAAAAACGACTAGATCAGTATAAAACGTAATAACTGGTACTTGGTGAAATTACATGAAAACGGTTAATATGGTGAAAATTACAAAAAAGCCCTCGATGAGTTAGATGGTAAAATATAAATTTTCATATCTTCGTAAAATGGACCGATAAGTTTGATAATTAGTAGAAAAATTATGCTAGTTAATAATTGGGTGAAATCTACATTAGATTAATAATTGGGCGAAATCTACATTAGATCGATAATTGGGCGAAATCGCTAGATCGATAATTGGGCGAAATCTCTACTAGATCGATAATTGGGCCGAAATCTCTGCTAGATCGTAAATGGGCCGTAATCTCTGTTAAATTGTTAAACGGGCTGAAATCCCTACTAGATCGATAAATGGGCCAAATTCCTACTAGATCGTAAATTTGGGCATAAGATGTTAAATTGCTAAATGGGCCAAATGATTGGGCCTTAATAAAAATCAAATATTGACTCTTGTTAATGGGCCTTTTAATAAAATCATGGTATGATCATAGACTACTTTGCATACATGTTGCATGGGTTGGGAAAATGATAAAGAGAAGAAAGGCCTGTTGCCAAAATCTAGTTCAGTGGCTTTGCCACAAAATTATGGCTATTTGCCTCTAGTTCGGTGGCTCTGCCACAAATAATAATTGGCTCAATGCCTCTAGTTTGGTGACTTTGTCACAATCTAGTTCGGTGGCTCTGCCACAAATATAAAAAGGCTTAATGCCTACGATTGGCGTGATGGCGGGGTGGGTTGACTTGATCCCCACAGGTGTGTTGGTTGGTACGGGGGTGTGTAGCGGATGGAAATTAGGTTTGGGAGGAAAAATACATTTTGCATGCATTTTATTATTTATGTTGTTAATTACGCTAATGGGCTTAAGCCCAAATCCATAACTTGAAAAATCTGGCCCAGTGGACAAAGTAAGTGAGTTATACATTGAGTTCTAAGTAACTCACTCCCTCAAAATTTTCATCTCAGGTAATGGAAATTGACGTGGACTTGGGCCGAGGATGACTTCGTGGAGGCCATACCGCAAAACATGGGTTTATTAAACTTCAAACTTTTTAATAAGTATTTTACTATTTTGGGTTGATGTAATAAGGGCCTCTATTAATATTTCATGGATTTATATGTGTGGTTGGTTAAAACTCTATTTTGGACATTTTATTATGGGTGATGATTATATGATGTTTTCTCAAAATAAATTGGGTTTTCAAATATATGAAATTCCTTTATAAATATTTTTAGTATTTTTAACTCTTATATAATTTACCTAAGGATTTTTGATAATACAATATTAATGATGTTTTCAACTAATGTTTTCTAATATACATCAAATTTAAAATACTCTTTTGATTTTTACTAAACCTTGTACTTAAAAATAATATTGTAGATTTCGACTCACTGAAATTTTTAAGATAGCTCGATTCATGTAACAAACCAAATCCAGTCTTAATGCATAGACCGGGTTTGGGGTGTTACAAGACATGACCCAAGTGGCCCAAAAATTAAACAATTCCAGCAGAAGCCTAGGGTTTCTGGGAAACCCTAGACGCTGCAAACAGGAACTCCCTCGTCAAGCCGCAGTTTGCACCGCAGTTAGTGCGCCTCACCACCGCCGCTATCTTCGTCCACCTGCAAATGGAAAGGAAACAAATTGCAATAAAAAATGGCAAAAATATATGTATTCCTTTTATTTCATTTTATTTCGGGTTATAAAAACCCATCAAAAACATGTAACAGGGGGATAAAAAAAGGATACACAGACACAAAATACTAAAGTTTTACAGAAATAAAATACCAAACAGAGGTGATTTTCAATTTTTATATGTTATTATTTTATTTTATTTTATTTTCTTTCGATTTGTACATATTTTCATACAAAGCAGTATTAAAATAAGAAAAGGGATGGAATTTCATACCTGAGTGCCACTGTGGGTGATGGCGCATAGGTGCGTGGAGGTGGAAGGCCCTAAGCTCACTCCGATGAAGGACGAGGACCCTTTTGAGAGCATTTCAGAGCTCTCCTTCATTTTTTTTATATAAAGAATGAAAAAAAAATGTTTTTTTAAGCAAATTTTTAACTTATATAGTAAAAAGAAAACGGCGTCGTTTCAAAGGCCAGATCCGCGCGTTGACCCGACCCGGAGAAGGATCCCCGTGTTTTCATTGAATGGCCTAATTTCTATTTTAGTCCTCCCTCATTTTTATTATTTTTAATTCTGTTTATTTTAAATTCTTTTTATTTTTAATTTGGCCTCAAAACTCATATTTTGTTTCAATTTGATCCTTCGGGTTCTTCAAAGGTTTAATTCAAAACGTTGTCGTTTTAAATCTAGTATGATTCCCATATTAGTCCTTGTGGTTTAACGCGCAATTTAATTTAATCCTTTTATATTTGTTTTAATTGTTATTTAATCCCTGTCTTTTTATTTTCTTTTTTTCTTTTTATTCCATTTTAAATTATTTTAATATTGTAATTAAATTATTTTGTCATATTAAATATTTTTATTATTTATATATTAACTATTATATATTTTTATTATGTATATATTTTAAACTATTATTATTTATTATTTTGTTTTAATTATTTTTATTACATATTATTTTTAGATTAATATATTAGTTATTAGATTCTATATTTTTTAATATTTTGTATATTATATAATATTATATCTTATATTATTTTAAAATTTTTATTTTATCAAAAATCATTTATATTGTATAATATATTATTTATTTTTAAATGTAGTTTTATATGTATTAGATTATTATAAATATATTTTTATAAATTAGTTATTTATTTTAAAATATATTTTTCTTTTCTTTTCAATATATCTCGTATACATTTTTTTACATTTATTATTTGTTATATATATTTGTATGAAAAGTTTAATATCGCATGTGAAATTATCATGTTTATTAAGTTTTGTTATTTTGACATTTATTATATATATATATATATATATATATATACTTTGTTATTTATTTATGATTGCCTTAATGTAGTTATTTTTTCGTTATTTTATATTTTATTGTCTCGTATTAATATGATATTTTCATAGGATCATCATTTTAAAATAAAATGCATTTTGCAAAATTACTATACTTTATCTAAAGGTTTTTTAAAATAAGGCAATGTTTTTTTTTATTTAGAAATTCGGGAAGTAGTGCCCTAACATGTTGGGTTACGATTTTTCGTTTGGATAAATAACTAAATATCCTTTTAACAAGCTTTTGAAAATCATGAGATGTTTTTTGGTTACGAGGGTTTAAAAATATCGTGTCCCATCGTGCTGGATGTGATGTTTATATTTTTTCGGAATAAAGAAATCTCAAGTTTTAAATCAAAAAAACTTATTCTTGGGAATTCAAAACGTTGTGTCCTAACTTACTAGATATGATATTTTGCGTCTCGAGATAGGGATTTTCTAAAGACGTGCCTAGTTTCGAAGTCATGAGATGCTATATCCTAACTTACTGGGTATGGTGTTTTATTTTTTTGAGATAGGTAAGTCTGGTTTTTTTTTTCCTTCAAATAAAAAGACCATTTTCTAAAATTTTTCAAAGTTTCAACATTAGGACATGATTTTATGGATTAGGTACCAATTTTTTTGGGCGTTATGAGGGTGCTAATCCTTCCTCATACGTAACCGACTCCCGAACCCATTTTTGTTTTTTTCGTAGACCAAAATCAGTATTTTGAAATAAAACGTTTTTTAAGGTGATCCAATCACACCAAAGTAAAGGGATTGGTGGCGACTCCCATTTTTGTTTTTAAAAGTCGATCCCCGATTTCTAAAGATTTTAAAATGGTTTCGACAGCTTGGCGACTCCACTGGGGAAATAAAAGAGTCAAGCCGTAAAATTGATAATTTCATGTCCTTTTGTCTGAATTTAATTTTTTTTTAAAAATGATCCTTTTATTGCATGTAGTTCTAAATATATTTCTTTGCATTGCACTGCATGACCGTTGTGGTCACACCCTTAAGTGGGAGCGAGAAGCTATGCTTTCGTGAGGTTTTCACCTCCATAGGGGCTAGTGGACTGCTTTCGGGATACATTCGTACCTATGTCTTCGTGAGGTTTTCACCTCCGCATAGCCATAAGGAAATGTATTCCCATGAACCGGATTCGGTCTGTATGAGCCTATAATGGGTGAGGATTGAGGAATCCACTGGTTCGGGTACCTCAACTTTAGAACTAAATCACATATAGTAAACCCTAAAAAGCCCACCCTAAGTAGAACTATGTTGAACCATAGTAGTTACCCAATTAGATGTTTATTTACTTTTCTTGCTTTATATGTTGCAACACTAACTTGTTATGTTTCATCCTTTTGTGCATGTCATTTCATATTTAAAGAGGTATCGTTTCACGGTCAATTTCTAAAGTTAGAAAGTTGGTTATGGAGAACGAATTCCTTGATAAAGTGGAGGACAATGTGGTCGTCCGTACATGGTCAAAGCAAAGGCAATTAGAGAAAGGGAATAACTTAGCTGAGGGGCATATGTCGAATTACGGGATTTCGCTCGTATTAGTGTCACGCAAAATGAGCTTCAGGAGTTGAAGGGAATATGGACCCAGTGGAACGATGAGGCAAAGCAGCTGTTCTATTGAATTATGGTGATCTACCTTACTTGCTCGACGTCAAAGTAGATAAGTACTTATTCTGTACTATGACTCAGTTTTAGAATTTCGCTTATAGTTGTTTCACTTTCGGGAAAGTAGACTTAGTACCTACGGTAGAGGAATATACGACCTTGCTTCGTTGTTCGAGAATCCAAGTTGACAGAATTTATTCTAAGGCTGCTAATGTCCCAACCTTTGTGAAGAAGTTAATAAATATCACGGGGATGAGTGAACAGTGGGTTACAGCCAGAATTCAAGAGAAAGGTGAAGGTAAATGTGTTCCTTGGGTGAATTTGAGGGATCTGGTCCTAACACATCCAGATGCAAAGGAGAAGATTGACGTCTTTGCCTTGTGTATTTACAGTTTGGTACATCTTTGAATGCAAGTTGGAGAAAAGGCGAAGGCAGGTTCATTGGGTGCGTACAGTTGTTGTTGGCTTGGTTCCACAGTCATTTTTGGAAGGTGGAGAAAGTGTCTTATCGGGTTTTTCTGAGAGTTACTCTCTGTTGAAAGAGATGGTAGCTACACCGAGGAGAGAGGACGTGTCTGAGAAGAACTGGATAGTGCTACTTGAAATCTCCGAGAGGAATACGTCGAGTGGAGAGCCCCTTGGATGATTCCAGATGAAATTCTTTATCGATGTGGGAGTTTTGACTAGGTTCCTTTACTTAAAATTTGGGGAGCTATTGGATACGCTCCTCTACTTGTACTAAGATAATATGGATCGAGACAGTTCGTACCTGCAACACATGGACTAGCTTGGAATCAGACTCCTAGGATAAAGAGGTTATCTGCATGTCCAATGACAACCCCAGAATACATTGGATGGAGGATTAGAAGGGTTGATGATAACATCCCTGAGATGAATCCAGAAGACGCCCGATCAAGAGATGAATGCTTGCAAGTGGTCCCATCCGAGTTAGAAATTGTGAAGCAGGATTTTGAAAAGAAGTGTTTAGAGCTTGGAAAGACGATAGAGAAGCTGGAAGAAGAAAAGATATACTTGAGGCTAGATGTGGACGTGCAGAAATCAGAGGCCGAAAAAGTAAGAAAAGGGAAGATAAGAGTCGAAAAAGATTTGAATGACTTAAAGAAGGAGTGTAAAAAGTAGCATCTATCAATGAAAAATATCGAATTAGGGAATACTTTGTAACAGTGGAAACAAGAGATACAAACGAAAAAAGACAATGCTGACCATTGGGAAAGAAAGTTCCTAGAGATGCAGATGCGAAATGAGGCCCTAAAAAAGAGTTTGACAGAAAGCCAAGAGGAGAAATGTGGACTAAAGGCTAGAGTCGCTGAACTGGGATGGTTTCTTCACCACCATCGAAGCTGTAATTCTTCAATCGAGTTGAAGTCAAGTCTGAACAAGATTGAGGAAATGAAGGTAGGATTGAAGAGTTAGAATCAGCATTGCACAGTTGTGAACTTCGGATCGAGCTTTTTGAAACAAGAGAGGAGCATTGGAAATAAGAGCTTCACCATTCTCATGATCAAATTAGGAGTCGAGATTACCTCATAGGTGAAGCGACATTTCAGATTCGGGAGGTAGCTGATCATCTACAAACTTTTGGCATCACAGGCTGATATGTTGAGCATAAAGTATGAGCTACAGTCTGACCGTAGTCAAGAGCTAACTTCATTGTTTGGGAAAATCAAAACTTTAGGACTTAGGGCAAAAGCATATTTGTAGTCCGTTTTATGTAAATGATTTTTTTTTCTAATAAAGTTTTCTAAAATGAAGTTGAATCAGAATCGATGCCTCTTTGCATTCATGCATTTGCATTGCATCATTTGCATTAGACTTTTACAAAAAGACCCTCATTAGGTAAAAATATCTCAGTTAACTTGAAAAACATGGAACAAAGATTGGAGAGAATAGAGCAAAAGCAAATACAGATGCAGAGGCAATTAACCAAGATTCAACAAGAAATGCGGGAACAAATGCAAGAATTCCAAACCCTTGAAGGAATTGAAAGCGAGGAGGGAATTGGGGAACAATGCTTCCAAACCTTTGGATACTTGGGAATGTCATGAATGATGGGATTGAGGAAGATATATCTATGTTTTTAGAGCTGATCTATAGTAATGTGCAAAACATGCTTGTTGCTTTAAGCCTAGAGGCAATAAGACCCTTTTGTGAAATCGGCTTGTGTCCAAAATTTTATTTCAATAAAATGCATCTTTTGAATACATATTCTTTTATTCTTTCCATTTAATACTGTATATTCTTTTACCATATTCTTTCATTCTTTATTCATGACTATATCATGTAAATAATCATCCTTAGAATCATTTATTCTTTGGATTTATAACACCCCAAACCTGGCCCAAACACCATAACCGGATCTGGCGTGTCACTAAGGAGATTTTGAAAGATGTCGCAATTTCAGAAAAAACAATATTTTTCTTGAGTTTAACCTTTAATTCGGGAAAACTAAATGGTTGAATTATTTGTAAGAGATATGCATTTTATATTCATGCCTTAGTTTAATTAAAGCGTAAAATTTAAATGTCTAATAGTAATAAAAGCCCAAAATAAAACCAAAAAGAAAAGAAAAGAAAAGAAATGTAAAGCTAGTGGCCCATGGCCTTATTACAATGAAATTTAAAACCCACTAAATAAAAATAAATAAACTAAGTAGATTCTTTTGCTGAATCAAGATATTCTCTCGTATGGCCACCTTTCGCTCCTCTCCAGCTCGGTCCGATGCACTAGGTGCTACCTGAAAGATGTTAAATAATAGGGTGAGTCGCGAGACCCAGTGTGCAACCCTCGTGCACCATCAGATTGGGCCTTAGCCCTACAGAATAGATAACAAAATATAATATGTCAGGAATTATGCAAAGCCCAACCCAATCCTAGGTTTCCATCCGCTACACACCACCCTTACCTGCCAATCACACCATTGGGGATTTCTACAATCAACCCACACCACTACACACCATCGATGGCGCTTATCTCGCAGATTAGTCGCTCATCGTCAGATCATGGCAATAGCCACTACAACAGATCATGGCAAGAAGCCACTATAATAGATCATGGCAAAAGCCACTACAACAGAACACTTTCCCTTTCATCAATCACCCAACCCCGTGCAATAACAGAAATTGACATACATATAAAACATATCATCTCAATAGAAACATTCATTTATGAATGACAGTAATCACTAACCTGGTGATTTGCCTTTACCCTCTTCGGGTTTCAACCATTATGCCGGGATTTCGGCATTTAATAGAATATAGAAGATTTATGTACATGTACTAACAAACAAATCTGAATGGTGTGAAAAGTTACACACCTGATAAATACGTAGGACTACCCTCTATGTCGATACCCTTGCTAATCGGATCTATTACCCTTTGTCTACACCTTTGCTCAAAAGCTGGAAGAACGTGAAGATAAAGCTTTCCCTACATTCGGCCAAGGATTGTTATGTACCCGAATTTATATGTTTAACTAAACAAATCTCCTTACCTAAATCAATTGAATCTTGGAAGTAGGGTGATTCAGGTGCTACTGATTTAGAAACCTTCGCAATTTGATCTCCTTCAAATCCCAGAATGCTGCAAATTAAAGAAAAACACCCGATTAGTTAACCCTATAGCCATTCGGCTAGGATCTCTAAAAGCCGAAAAAAGATTAAACCACGCGAATCGACACTTACCTTCAGTTTCCTTCAAGATTTGGCAATCACGGGAGGTGAGATCTAGGGATTTTGGCTTTTAAGAAAATCACGGAAAAGATGGTCAAGAAGAATGCTGTCAAACAAAGGGTATTCGGTCAATGTGTTCGAAAGAGAAGAGACAGAAAATATCAGTGTTTCGGCAACTGGTGAAGCTTTAGAGGGTTTCGATTTTTGGTAGAAAAAGAAAAGAAGAAAAGAAGAGCCTTATTTTTGAAATTAGAGGAAAAGAGAAAAGAGAAAGAAGATCAAGACTATGCTTCAGGAAAAATAATGAAAATTCGGCATTTTTTGACTCTATCTAGCTGTCCCCCCTTTACATACATAGTCCCAATTTCGGCTACCTCTAGCCTCCTGGATAGCCTCTCATCTTTTCTCTTATCTTTATCAAAAATCACATCCAAAAGAGATTAAATTAGCTCTAACTCCTCCCTCCTTTATCAACATAATATCCACATATTTTAGACAGTAAAAATCCCTAAATATTAGCCTTGTTGTCGTCCCTCCTTACTCTCTTTTAAGTGCTGAATTTGGCCCAATAACTTGGGCTCCAAGCAACCAAAACTTGGGCCCTCTCCATCCACTAGTGACGCCACCCTTTACTCCCTTATGGCGCCATCCTACTTTGGGCCTCAAGCCCAAGTTGATATTTTTAAACACAGATACCTACCTTTAAATCCTATGGTGACTAAACAGAATATTTTAACCAAGGTTTCAGCCCATTCCTAAGCCCAATCTGGACCCCTAACCCTCAATTTAATATTTTAAACCATAGACACACAAAATGCATGGGCCCATTCAATCAGGATGTTACAGTTCTACCCCCTTAAAATAAATTTTGGCCTCGAAATTTACCTGATCAGAAGAGATGGGGATACTGCTATCGCATAACATCCTCTGGCTCCCATGTCGCTTCCTCTGCGCTGTGGTTTTGCCACAAAACCTTGACCAAAGGAACGGACTTCCTTCCCAACACCTTGACATCTCGATCCAAGATTTGCACTGGCTCCTCTTCAAAAGACAAATCTGGCCTTACTTCAATCTCTTCTACCAGCACAACGTGCGATGGATTAGAATGATAACGTCTTAGCATCGAGACATGGAACACATCATGTGTCTGCTCCAACTCTGAAGGTAACTCCAATCGATACGCCACTGGGCCCACACATTCTAACACCCGATAAGGTCCAATAAATCGGGGACTTAGCTTACCCTTCCGACCAAACCTCATTACCTTCTTCCACGGTGATACTTTCAAGAAGACTTGATCTCCTACTGTAAATCCCATCCTCTTCCGTTTAAGATCTGCATGCAACTTCTATCGATCAGATGCTTTCTTCAATCGAGCCCAAATTAACCTAACTTTCTCTTTCATTTCTGACACTAGTTCTGGAACCAACACCTGATGCTCACCCGACTCTGTCCAATAAGTTGGGGTACGACATCTCCTTCCGTATAACGCTTCATAAGGTGCCATCCGAATACTAGATTGATAACTATTATTGTACACGAATTCTGCCAAAGGAAAATACTCCTCCCAGCTTCCCCTAAAATCGATGATGCAACCCCTTAGCATATCCTCCAAGATCTGAATTACCCTTTCAGACTGTCCATCAGTCTGTGGATGAAAAGTGGTGCTGAAATCTAGCCTTGTTCCTATTACTTGATGAAGAGCCTTCCAGAATCGTGACGTGAACCTAGGGTCTCTATCTGATATAATTGACACAGGTACACCATGCAGTCTCACCACCTCAGCCACATCTAGCTTAGCCAACCTTTGCAGAGAAAAGTCGACACGAACCGGTATGAAGTGAGCAGACTTCGTCAGCCGATCCACAATCACCCAAATTGAATCCTTCTTAGTGGGCGTAAGGGGTAACCCACTAACAAAATCCATCGTGATTCTCTCCCATTTCCACTGTGAAATCTTTACCTATCAAGAACAACCTCAAGGCAACCGGTGTTCGCCTTCACCACGACACGCCAAACATTTACCCACAAATTCATACCTCTCGCTTGGACACTGCCACTGTAACTACTCGCAAATCTCGATACATCTTAACCCCTCCAGGATGCATAGCGTATGGGCTACTATGCGCCTCCTAAAGAATCATCTGCCTTAACTCCACATCCTTTGGCATACAAACTCTCTTACGAAAACACAGGACTTCAGCACCATTCAAACTATAGTCCTCTCCTTCACCACTTCGCACTTTCCAGAGTCGAGCACTCAAAACATCATCTAGAAGTGGCTTCTCCTTGATCTCACTTGTCCACATCGGTCTTACTTGGAGCTCAGCTACCAAACTTCCATCCTCATACAGACTAAGATGAGCGAACATCGCCCTCAAATCCGCTACCGTCTTCCTACTTAGCACATCTGCCACCACGTTAGCCCTACCCGAATAATGTTCGATCGAGCAGTCATAGTCCTTCAAGAGCTCAATCCACCTACGTTGCCTTAGATTCAACTCCTTCTGGGTAAGGAGATGCTTCAGGCTCTTATGGTCCGTGTAAATAATTGACTTCTCCCCATACAGGTAGTACCTCTAAATTTTCAGAGCAAACACTACCGCCGCCAATTCTAAATCATGCGTAGAGTAGTTCAATTCATGCAGTCTCAACTATCGAGACGCATACGCAACCACTTTTCCATCTTGCATCAACACACATCCGAGGCCCGTATGTGATGCATCACAGTAGACGATAAATTCTTTTCCTGCCTCTGGCTGAATTAACACTGGCGCTTCTGTCAAGATTTGCTTCAGCTTCTCAAAGCTCTCCTGCTGTTTGTCGATCCATACAAATGATACTTCCTTCCTCAACAACTTAGTTAAAGGTGCCGCTATCAATGAGAACCCTTCAACAAACCTTCTGTAGTACCCGGCCAATCCCAAGAAACTTCAAACTTCTGCCACAAATTTCGACAGTTTCCAATCCAATACGGCTTCTATCTTCTGAGGGTTCACCCTAATTCCCTCTATGGAAACTACATGTACTAAGAAAGTCACTTCCTTCAGCCAAAACTCACACTTACTGAACTTTGCGTACAACTGCTTCTCCCTCAAAATTTGTAACACCACACGAAGATATGCATCATGCTCCTCCTCAAACTTGGAATAAACCAGAAGATCATCGATAAACACCACAACGAACCAATCAAGATATGGTTGAAACACTCGGTTCATCATATCCATAAATGCTGCTGGCCCATTCGTCAACCCGAACGGCATCACCAAGAACTCATAATGATCGTACCGAGTCTGAAACGCCGTCTTATGAATGTCTCCTTCCTTTACCCTTAACTGATGATATCCCAACCTTAAGTCAATCTTAGAAAAGACCGAAGCTCCTTTGAGCTGATCAAACAGGTCATCGATTCTTGGCAGTGGGTACTTGTTCTTAATCGTTAACTTATTCAGTTGACGATAATCCACACACATACGCATGGATCTGTCCTTCTTCTTCACAAATAGGACCGGGGCTCCCTACGGAGACACACTCGTCGGATAAATCCATGATCCAACAGTTCTTGGATCTGGGCTTTGAGTTCCACCAACTCCTTCGGTGCCATTCTGTAAGGAGCAATGGACATCGGAGCCGTACCCAAAAGTAGCTCTATTCCAAACTCCACCTCGCGATCCAGGGGTAATCCTGGTAACTCCACAGAAAGACATCTATGAAATCCTTGACTGTTCGAACCTCATCGACAGTCATCTCTTTAACATCCAAAACACTGATAAAGGATAAAAATGTGTTGCATCCTTTCCGAATCATCTTAACAGCCTTCAATGCCGATACTATATTGGACAAATAGTTTCTTCTTTCTCCCAACACAACTGCCTCCCTGCCTTTCGGGGATTCAACACCATGCATTTAGTCTCACAATCCAACTTAGCACGATGTTTAGTCAACCAATCCATTCCTAAGATAAGATCAAACTCTCCAAATGGGAATTCCATTAAGTCTGCTGGGAACACTACTCCTTAAGTCTCTAAAGTTACGTCTCTAAATAGTTTGCCACTACCCTAGATTGTCCTAAAGGGCTAACCACAGTCATCTTCCTAGTAGTTGTTTCAGAGTCTAAACCTAGAGTCTCAGATACCGAACATGCAACATAGGAGTGGGTTGACCCAATATTAATCAAAGCAAGGTATGGGCTATTAGCAATGAGAAACGTACCAGTTATGACGTCCGATGCGTCACCATCCTCCCGTCGGTGAGCTGCATAAACTAGACCTGACTGTCTCACGTCTACATTACCTGCACCCCTACTAGGTGCTCCACAACCCCGAACGAACCCATTTCCTCCTCTGGCTACGCCACGACCCCTTGGTACGGGCTGACCACCTCTCCTAACTTGATCAGAACCTCATCTCGTTGGCTGTACTTGATCCACCTGTGGACAGTCCTTAATCATATGCTCCGTGGGTCCACACCTAAAGCATCCACCGGTTCTCCATCTGCACTCCCCATCATACACCTTCCCACAAGAAGAATATGATCGATTCTGAGCCATCGGAGCATGAGCTGGCCCATCAGACCTAGGCCTTTTCTGAAAATTTTTGGACCATTCTGACGGCCCAAAATTCCTCTTATTCCTATTCCTATCCTTATCCTTATTCTATTTCTCATTCTGCTTAAACTCCTTAGATATCTTAGCTTTCTCAACCAAAATCGCAAAGTTCCTTTCCCGTTGCGGTGCTACTAATACCCTCAGATCATCCCTTAGTCCATCCTCGAACCGTACGCAACGCTCATAGTCAGTCGCCATAATCCCTCGAGCGTAACAGCTCAACCGCAGAACTCCGCCTCGTATTCAGGCACGGACTTACTTCCCTGTACCAAGTTCAGAAATGCCTTCCTCTGCGTATCCACATAGATGACCCCAATGTACTTTCCTTGAAATGACTCTTTAAAGAAGTCCCAATCAATGCGGTCTGTGAAAGTACCCTCCTTCACCGTGAGCCACCACTGGTAGGCCTCGTCTCGAAGAAGAGACACGGCCCCCTTCAACTTCTCCTCTATAGTGAAGTCAAGGTCATCCATTATGCGCTCAGTTGCCTCTAACCAATACTCAGTTGTGTTAGGGGCTACACCAGAAACTCCTCTAAACATCTCCGCTCTATTGGCTCAGAGTCGTTCAGACACAGACTTCTGAGCTCCTGAACCTGCATCTACTCCACCACTCTTTCAAGGACCCAAAGATCACCGAGACATCGTGATCATCTCCACTGCTTGGTCCCGAAATTCTCCACACGGTGACAGATCCGACATCTCATTTCCTGACCCGTAGCTAGACCCTACTGGTTCGGACACGGTCATCCTACCCCTACCACGACCACGCGGCGGACGTCCTTGACCCCTTGTACTCATTCTTTTGATCGACGTTTATCTAATTAAGAATTTTTTGAATAATTAATTCTTCTCACTTATTAACCGTGAATAATCTTATGTAAAATCATTTCAATAGTAGTTCTTTCGAATTCGAATTTTATCTACGGGTTTAGTTCTCAAGTCGATACTTCCTAGTCCTAGAGTTCACCTTCAGTCAACATTCAGCACACATCAATCATAAAAACATCCTTGTAAACTTACATTCACCACCTAGGGGTATTTTCGTAATTTCACTACCCAGGGGTATTTTCGTAATTTCACTACCTAGGGGTATTTTTGTAATTTTACCTACAGGGGTATTTGCGTAATTTTTTTAAAATAGTGTATCTTGGTGATGTTTCAAAATAAGGGTATTTTGGTAATTTTGTAAAGTAGGGGTATTTTGGTAATTTTGCAATTTGAGGGTATTTCGGTAATTTTACAAATCAAGGGTATTTTGGTAATTTTGCAAATTAGGGGTATTTTGATAATTTCATAAATTTTGATAATTTCTAAATCAAGGGCATTTCGGTACTTTTTCAAATCAAAGGCGTTTTGGTAATTTATTACAAAACTAGGGCATTCTAGTAATTTTATGAAAATAGAGTGGCTGGTCCCTTTCGGGTTTTAGTTAGAACTTTGGCCCGTTAACAAGTCCTCACGGTTAAGGTGAACAGTCACTACGCACCACGTAGGATTCCAGAGAAGAGGAGGTGAGTCACTGGGACCGCTTAAATACCAAGCTCTCCCTGAATCCAATCCTAGACTTGCGTACACCTGTTGCCACACCTTAACTCAGCGACTTATTCCCGAATTTGTTTAATTAGGTTAAGTTTTATGGAAGTTGATAAGTATGATGTAAACTAGGCCTAAAGTCCATCAGATTCTAATTAAACTAGTTTACGTCCCATAAAGCCCATCGAGCCCACAGATACTTAACACACAATGGTTTAGAATACTTACCTGGCGGACTTGGGCCGGAGACGCAGGTGCCATGCCGAGCTAACAGACCTGTATCATTTGTAAAAATGCATGTTTCAAAGCCCATCTTTAGAAAACATTTTGAGCCCAAAAACCCTAAAGCCTAGTTTTGAACCGGGCTCTGATACCAATTTGTAACACCCTAAACCCTGCCCAAACACCATAACCGGATCTGGCATGTCACTAAGGAGATTTTGAAAGATGTCGCAATTTCAAAAAAAAAAAAATTTCTTGAGTTTAACCTTTAATTCGAGAAAACTAAATGGTTGAATTATTTGTAAGAGATATGCATTTTATATTCATGCCTTAGTTTAATTAAAACGTAAAATTTAAATGTCTAATAGTAATAAAAGCCCAAAATAAAACCAAAAAGAAAAGAAAAGAAAAAAAATGTAAAGCTAGTGGCCCATGGCCTTATTACAATGAAATTTAAAACCCACTAATTAAAAATAAATAAACTAAGTGGATTCTTTTTTTGAATCAAGATATTCTCTCGTATGGCCACCTTGCGCTCCTCTCCAGCCTGATCCGATGCACTAGGTGCTACCTGAAAGATGTTAAATAATAGGGTGAGTCGCGAGACTCAGTGTGCAACCCTCGTGCACCATTAGATTGGGCCTTAGCCCCACAGAACAGATAACAAAATATAATATGTCAGGAATTATGCAAAGCCCAACCCAATCCTAGGTTTCCATCCGCTACACACCACCCTTACCTGCCAATGACACCATTGGGGATTTCTACAATCAACCCACATCGCTACACACCATCGATGACAGTCATGCTGCAGTTAGCTGCTCATCGTCAGATCATGGCAATAGCCACTACAACAGATCATGGCAAGAAGACACTACAATAGATCATGGCAAAAGCCACTACAACAGATCATGGCAAAAGCCACTACAACAGAACACTTCCCCTTTCATCAATCACCCAACCCCGTGCAATCATAGAAATCGGCATACATATAAAACATATCATCTCAACAGAAACATTCATTTATGAATGACAGAAATCACTAACCTGGTGACTCGCCTTTACCCTCTTCAGGTTTCAACCATTATGACGGGATTTCGGCATTTAACAGAATATAGAAGATTTATGTACATGTACTAACAAACAAATCTGAATGTTGTGAAAAGTTACACACCTGATAAATACGTAGGACTACCCTTTATGTCGATACCCTCGCTAATCGGATCTATTGCCCTTTGTCTACACCTTTTCTCAATAGTCGAAAGAACGTGAAGATAAAGCTTCCCCTACATTCGGCCAATGATTGTTATGTACCCGAATTTATATGTTTAACTAAACAAATCTCCTTACCTAAATCAATTGAATCTCGGAAGTAGGGTGATTCAGGTGCTACCGATTTAGAAACCTACGCGATTTGATCTCCTTCAAATCTTGGAATGTAGCAAATTAAAGAAAAACACCCGATTAGTTAACCCTATAGCCATTCGGCTAGGATCTCTAAAAGCCGAAAAAGATTGAACCACGTGAATCGACACTTACCTTCAGTTTCCTTCAAGATTCAGCAATCACAGGAGGTGAGATCTAGGGATTTCGGCTTTTAAGAAAATCACGAAAAAGATGGTCAAGAAGAATGCTGTCAAACAAAGGGTATTCGGTCAATGTGTTCGAAAGTGAAGAGACAGAAAATATTAGTGTTTCGGTAACTGGTGAAGCTTTAGAGGGTTTCGATTTTTGGTAGCAAAAGAAAAGAAGAAAAGAAGAGCCTTATTTGCCGAAATTAGGAGGAAAAGAGAAAAGAGAAAGAAGATCAAGACTATGCTTCAGGAAAAATAATGAAAATTCGGCATTCTTTGACTCTATCTAGCCGTCCCCCCTTTACACACACAGTCCCAATTTCGGCCACGTCTAGCCTCCTGGATAGCCTCTCATCTTTTCTCTTATCTTTATCAAAACTCACATCCAAAAGAGACTTAATTAGCTCCAACTCCTCCCTCCTTTATCAGCATAATATCCACATATTTTAGACATTAAAAATCCCTAAATATTAGCCTTGTTGCTGTCACCCCTTTACTCCCTTTTAAGTGCCAAATTTGGCCCAATAACTTGGGTTCCAAACTAGTGACGCCACCCTTTACTCCCTTATGTTGCCATCCTACTTTGGGCCTCAAGCCCAACTTGATATTTTTAAACACAGATACCTACTTTCAAATCCTATGGTGACTAAACAGAATATTTTAACCAAGGTTTCCGCCCATTCCTGAGCCCAATCTGGACCTTGAACCCTCAATTTAATATTTTAAACCATCGACACACAAAATGCACGGGCCCATTAAATCAGGATGTTACAGGATTTGTCTTCCTTGGAGCCTACAATAGGTCTCCAGATATCAATGACATAAGCGACGTTACTGACTCCCTTTTTGAATGAGATATGGGTCTAGGGGATCTAAGGACTTTGAAGATAACAGAGATTGTAATAGATCTTCTGATTTGTTAAGAGTGGTTTAGCAAGATGAAAAACAATCCTTATTTGACAAAGGACCAGCAGAAATTATGGGCCTAGAAAAGGGGTAAAGATTGAAGCCCAGCTTACCATAGAACTAATGCGAGACATCAAAGATGTTTTGCACGATCATATCAGGACATACTTGGGATATTAAGATGCGAACTAAACATGAGGATCAGGTACTATCGATCTACATAGAAAGGGGACGTATCAATTATGCCGCATTAAAGGAGACAAGATTTATGTGCCTTCGCTAGTTCTTCACCAATTTTCCATATGTGAAGGCATGGATGTGATGGGGTCAATCTCATCAAAAGATTTTAGCCAATATTGATTCATCATCGTTGTCATCGTTTACTTCACTAAGAGGGTGGAATTAGCTTTATATGCCAATGTTACAAAGTCGAAGTCATCAAATTCATCAAAAAAAATGAAGGAAAAGTTTAGATGCTAGCAGAATGCCATAAAGGATCGCGTTTAAATAACTGTACAAATTTAAAGTTTACATTTTGTCCAAAGATCAGGCAGCATATCACAGTGCAACAAAAGTTGCCAAAAAAAAGGTGACTAAGACTTGTAAAGATTGACATAAGAAGCTATCACTACTCTCTATGATTATCGAACGTTGGCCTGGACCTTTGCCGGGGCAACATCTTACACATTGATTTATAGATGGGAAGTGTTTTCATCAATTGAACCTAATTGAAGAAAAAGGTTAAAAGCTATTTGTCACAGCAAGATGATGCAAGCTTACGTTAAAGAAGTTCATCTTAGGGAGTTGTATGAAGAAACCTGAGGTTGAAAAAGATTTTTCTTCTACAAAACATTTTTAGTGAAAAGCATATGCCGAACTAAGAAGGACTTATGTAGGGCCTGTTCTAGAGGAGCATTGATATTGACTGAGATGGATGGTGAAGACTTGCCCAATCTGGTGACTTCAGGTTTAGTCAAGAGATATTTTACCTGGAAGAGGAAAGACCAAGGTGAAAACCCGTAAAGGGCACCTCAAAAAAAAAAGGAGAGGCCAAGGCGAAAACCTGCAAAGGGTGCTTTGAGACCAAAGGGGATTTGAGTTGAAAACTCGAAAAGGGCGGCTCAAATTTTGACCAAAAGGTGGGGCATACAGTAGTCTTGCTATGTCTGAATTAACAATGAGGAAGTATGTTACATCTTGGGGCATCGATAAAATTCTCAGGATCCCCTAAACACATGTTGAGCTTAAAATGGTCCTCAAGAAATTGGAACAGAGAAGCTTAGACTGCGATATCTGGGGCACCTAGTTTCCCATCTTATTCATTCTCAATTTGCTGTCTTATTCTTTTCAAGATACACCCCAATCAATTTTCTTTTATTGCTTGGGTTATCTTTGATTAAATTATTTTTTGGAGTTATGCTCCTGACTAATTTCCTTCTCATCCATTTCTGTGACTTTTTTAGCATTTTATATTGGAATTATGATTTATAGACTAATAAAACTTTCATAAAAGGAGTTTCGCATATTACTCTAGAAGCTTGTAAATAATATGAGGAATCTGAAACATGACCATTGTTCAGAACTCACCATGTAACATCCCCAAACCCGCCCTTACGAGCCTTGACCGGATCTCGTTATGTCTTTGCGGAAAACGTTGGAAAATCTTTGTCTTTAGGATAAACTTGAAAATTTTGTTAACTTTCGTAAAATATGTCCATTAAAAATTATTTAATCTCGTAAGTCTTAGATAAAATATGTGAATTAAAACTTAATTATAATTTATTATATTATAAATCATTTGAAGGAAATATATCTAAGTATAATATAAACCCTAATTAAAAAGATAATAAAATGATCCCAACAATAAATAAAGAGGCCTTTTATTACAACCGATATTTAAACCAAAACTTAATATAAATAAGCTTTAAAATATTTAAACTCTTCCTTCTCGCATGGGCCACCATGTGTCCTCTCCGATCCGTCCAATCTCAAGAGTCACGAAATGTTAGGAAAATAATTGGTGAGTCACACTGACTCAAAGTGTAATTAAACCACCGATATCCACCCACATGTTAGCCACAAATCAACCCAAATTATCAAATGTAACATAAAAATATAATCACATGGATATTACCACAACTGGCTTGGCCCACAATCAAATCATATTCAAGCACTGGCTAGGCCTTTTCTCATTAATTCACGACATCGGCTTGGCCCATTTCCACGTATGTTCCCAAAACATACCTATCCACATGTCATATTGGGCTTGGCCCATTTCCATATCATTTCATAACAAAACAATGCAACATGAAACCCAACCCAATCCTAAGGTCCATCTGCTACACACCCCTTAACCACCTACCACACACCGGGACTATCGAGTCACCTCTCCTTTTCCCTCCAAAAGGCAACTAATGCCATCCACGATGTAGCGTATGGCTAACATCAAACCACGATGGAGCACACAAAGAATCCATCAAGCCACGATATGGCATAAGCCAATATCACCAAGGTAACCACGCGAACTAAATCAAGAAGATCCACAACGCGACCTCGATCGGCGCCAATCCACGATGTAGCACAAAGTCGACATCAACCACGTACTCGAAGTGCACCCGCATCTTCTTCGTAAACCCACCCATGCACATGTAACATAATATAATGACATAATGAATAAAGCATGTACATGATATTCGTGCATACATTCATATTCATAGACATACTCACATACACGATTAATAACCACATCTCAACAGATTTGATACTAACTGTTTATCGACATACCCTTTAAGGGTATCCGGTTCACATAGTCACTTGCACTTATTAACACATATTTAACACATACACCTATCGCATACATATCATATACCCGAAATCGATGGGTTAATCACACACCTTATAACTCAAGCTCTAAACCTCGATCCCGACGCTATCGCTAGCGAGACTACCGTTATCCGCCTATCGCTTTTTACATTGACGCCCACACCCGGTGGCCAATCACGAACAATTAAACCGATCTCTTCTTGAACTTCGGATGGGAGTTTTCCTTCTCCTCTTGATTGGCACTCGCATCCATCGACGATACTTAATCGTAACACTTCGTTAATTATCAACAAAGTCATAAGCTAGGTAACAAATCTTAAATAAAAATACCTTACTAACTCAACTGGTCGGATCCCGAATGCTCTTACAACACCGTCAAATCCCACAATAATACCACATTAGATTCGCCCTAACATCATTCACTTAACAATCTTAGACTTAATCGAATACTAAATACATAACTTACCAAATAAACCCTTACCACCACTTACCAAGTCGATCGCTAGCGATCGAGGCTTGTTGAATACCTCAAAATCCTAGAGTACCTTCAACAACGATTGCAACGAAAACCCAAGAGATCTATGCTAATATTCGCCAAGGTGCTACCAAATTAAGGAAAGGAAATTGGCACAAGGGTGAGGTGTAGATTCGGCTACCAACGATTGAGGAGAAGAATCCAAGAGATCCACACCACACCTAGAATTCACCAAGGTGCAAACTAATAGAGAGGAGAAGTTTTGCTATCAAGGAATTAAAAGAGAACAATAAAATATTTGACTAAAAAGCCAAAGGAGAAATCAGCAAGGGTTAATGTTGTTTGGGAGGATTTTGGTTAAAAATAAAAATAAAAGAACTCCCCTAGAACATTCGCAAATGGTCAAAAGAAATTCAAAAGAGGGTCGCCCATTAAATAGGAAATTCGCACTTGCTCCCCCTTGAAGACTCCACATTCGGCTACCACCTTCAAAAACTCCTAACCGCTAATTCAAATGCTAAACAACTCCAATTAAATCTTATCTTCATCCATTCAAAAACAATTTGAATGGTTCCACTATTATCCTAATTATCCTACAATAAAAAAACAAATACTAGATAAAATTAAACACCAATCCCACCTAGTCTGCCTAACACTTATCACCATCGCCCAATTAATTATTAAAAAAACTTCAATTTACAACACCCATGTGCGTCCCACACTCACACGATTGGCAACCAAAAACAAATCTACCTACAAATTTCTGTGATTCGAACGGGAGACTGGGAAAGCCAAGAACTAACTAGCGCCTGTGCCATTCTACCACTTTGATTTTTATGCTATAAACCCGCAATTTATTCTTTTAAGCCTTACTTCCTTAGTCCCTTCCTTTTAACGCCCTAAAAACAAAATAAAACTCTTATCGCCGCCACCGGATTCGAACCTGTGTCCTTAATGGCGCCCTCCCCAAACTCATAAGCCAAGACGAGCCACTTTGCCAATCGGTCTTTCACGCTCAATAACTCGCCATTTATTTATAAGCATACCGCCCAGTCCCCCTAATTAGCGAGAGATAAAACAAAATTGCTGCCTTAGCAATAACCTTGACCCTTAGGCGCCACCTTCCCAAGCCCCAAACAAGACCCTCCATGCCACTCCACCAAAGACTCCTCTTGCGCCATAAATTCTGGGAAAAATATACTTAAGGCCTCCTTGGCCTGCTTCCCTTTCCACTAAAAATACAAAATTTTCCAAGCCTTCCCCTTTCATCCAAACATTTCTAAAACCCCTAAAACCCATCCAAGCACTCCCAAAACCTACTAACACTGAATTACACACAACCTACATAGCCCCTAAAACCGTGGTGTTACAATTCTACCCTCCTTAAAATAATTTCGTCCTCGAAATTACTTTACTAACAAACGTCCGTACAATCTATCTTACCACCTTACGCTTATGTCATGACTGATCTTACTAAGACTATCATACCTTCCCAACACAGCTTCTAAGTTCTCACCGAGATCCAAATCATACAGAAAGAATTAACTTACAAACAAGGAGAACAATTAAAGAGTATTCCAAAACAAAGGAGCTTACCCGATATCACATCCTTGGTTGACTTTGACTAGAACCACGACCCTTCGCTGCTCGAGGACAATTCTTAACCAGATGTGCCTTAGATCCACACCAAAGCATTCTTTATTATTTCCCAACACTCTCCCGTGTGAGGTCTTCCACACCGAAAGCACAAGGACGATTCCGATCCACCGGTACAAGTGCACTTACTGTGGTTCTTGGTCCTTAGTCTTTTTCGGGCATTACCAAACGACATCGATGATCCAACCTTTCTTATTCACGCTCCTATTCTTCTCTGCTTTCCCTTATAGTCTTCTTAACCTCTTCAACGATCCGAGCTTTCTCCACTAGCACCGCTAAGTCTCTCTCTCTGTATGGAGCAATCAACTCACGCAACTCATCTCGAGCCCATCTTCGAATCGAACACTTCTTTCGTAATCGGGCCACAATTCCCTTAGCATCGGGCTTAACCGCACAAATTCCGCTCAGACTCATTTATCGACTTATTCCTTGTACTAGATTTAGAAACGCTTTCCTTTGCGAATCCAAATAACTAGCTCCTACGCACTTCCTTCAAACTTGGCCTTAAAGAAATCCCAATCCAATGATCCGCCGATACACCTTGTTTGATGGTGAGCCACCAACGATAGGCCGTGCGAAGTAAAGAAACAGCCTTCATTTTTTCTTCATTGGTGCAATCCAAATCATCCATGATTCTTTCACCGCTTCTAGCCAATACTCGCTACATTAGGAGCTACTCCCGACACTCCTCTAAAGATCTCGGCTCGCTCGATCTAAGCCTTTCCGATACCGACTTCGAGTTCCATTTCCTCTACTAACTCCCGCTACTCGCTCTAGCACTCGCAACATGGCCCACGACATCGCATCATCTTCTCCTATTCGATCTTGTTCCTCATGACCCCGTCAAGCACTTCACTTCGACCCATGGCTGACCCTATCGGTTCCGATGTCGCCATTCTACCTCTCTGCGTCCCCTAGAACTCATCTCTATCGCCTTGATTTATCTAATTAAGAAGTTTTATGCATTAGTAATTGTTCCAATATTTAACCACGAGCAAATTTTATGAAATGAAAGATATTTAGAAGTAGTTCTTTCGATCACACAAAGTTTGATTCGAGTTTACTACTCTAGTTCAAGAATCACATTCCTTCCTCAAGAAGGCACATTCAAGTGGTATCTACCACACATCCACTATTAGGACATTTACTGCTTTTACCCTGTGGGTATTTCCGCATTTTCCTCTGAGGACATTTTCTAATAAACCGTAAAAATTTTAAAACTTTAATAAACCGGGACATTTTGAAATTTCCACAACTAGAGGGTATTTCTAAAAAAATTTGTCAAATTAGAGATACAAAGAAAATTTTAGAAACCGGGGTATTTTAGTAATTTTGTCAACTGGTAATTTTGTAAATTTCAAAAGTCTGGGTATTATTTTGAAATACAAAACTTGGATACTTTTGCAAAGTGAGAGAATTTCATTAAAGTTAGGGTTATCTTAGAAATTTTGAAAGTCGTGGCATTTTAGTAATTTTCAACACAGGGTATTTTTGTAAATTTTCCCAAATCGGGTATATTGATATTTTGAACACTAGAGATTTTAATATTTTGCAAAGTGAAAATCATTTTAACAAAAGTTGAGGGTAGAAAAGGTAATTTTACAATATAGGGGCATTTTGTAATTTTGTCACTAGGGCAATTTGGTAATTTTGGTAAATAAAAAAATGTTTTTTTTATTTTTATTTTTTCAAAACCAGATTTAGGGTTTACAAACCAAAAGGGTAACTTTAAAATTTTAAAACCAAGAACTTTAAAACAAAGAAGGCTAATCCTTTCGGGTTTTAATAATTGGTTCACCGTGAACAAGTTCTCTTGGTTAAGGTGAACCGTAGCTACGCACTGTAGGATTCAAGTGAGAGGAGGTGAGTCACGCGGATCGCTTAAATACCAAGCTCCCACTGAATACCACTCCTAGACATGGGCACACAAAGTTGCCACACCTTAACACTCACGACTTACTTCATGTGTTTGTTTAGTAACCTTAAGTCTTATGCATATGTTTGGGTAGACTAGTCCTAGGGTCCAAAAGCTTTAATATTCTAATCTACGAGCCCAAACTAAGCCCATAGTAATTCACATCAACAAATCAAGTCTAAAATACTCACCCGTGGACTTCTGCCGAGGTATAGTTGCCATGCCGTAAAAACACCAAATAAAAGCCCATATTTTGAAAAGCCCATTTTGAAAATGTTTTGGGCCCAAAACCCTCAAAGCCGAAGTTTTGAACCTGCTCGATATTAATCAGAATATCCCCAAACCCGCCCACGAGCCTTGACCGGATCTCGTTATGTCACCATGAAAAACGGTTGGAAAATCTTTGTCTTTAGGATAAACTTGAAAATTTTTGTTAACTTTCTAAAATATGTCCATTAAAAATTATTTAATATCTGAAGTCTAGATAAAATATGTGAATTAAAACTTAATTATAATTTATTATATTATAAATCATTTGAAGGAAATATATCTAAGTATAATATAAACCCTAATTAAAAAGATAATAAAATGATCCCAACAATAAATAAAGAGGCCTTTTATTACAACCGATATTTAAACCAAAACTTAATATAAATAAGCTTTAAAATATTTAAACTCTTCCTTCGCATGGGCCACCATGTGTCCTCTCCGATCCTGGTCCAATCTCAAGAGTCACCGAAATGTTAGGAAAATAATTGGTGAGTCACACTGACTCAGTGTGTAATTAAACCACCGATATCCACCCACATGTTAGCCACAAATCAACCCAAATTATCAAATGTAACATAAAATATAATCACATGGATATTACTACAACTGGCTTGGCCCACAATCAAATCATATTCAAGCACTCGGCTAGGCCCTTTTCTCATTAATTCACGACATCGGGCTTGGCCCATTTCCACGTATGTTCCCAAAACATACCTATCCACATGTCATATTGGGCTTGGCCCATTTCCATATCATTTCATAACAAAACAATGCAACATGAAACCCAACCCAATCCTAAGGTCCATCCGCTACACACCCCTTAACCAAATTTACCACACACCGGGGACTATCGAGTCACCTCTCCTTTTCCCTCCAAAAGGCAACTAATGCCATCCACGATGTAGCGATGGTTAACATCAAACCACGATGGAGCACACAAAGAATCCATCAAGCCACGATATGGCATAAGCCAATATCACCAAGGTAACCACGCGAACTAAATCAAGAAGATCCACAACGCGACCTCGGCCGGCGCCAATCCACGATGTAGCACAAAGTCGACATCAACCACGCATCAAGTACACCCGCATCTTCTTTCGTAAACCCACCCATGCACATGTAACATAATATAATGACATAATGAATAAAGCATGTACATGATATTCGTGCATACATTCATATTCATAGACATACTCACATACACGTATTAATAACCACATCTCAACAGATTTGATACTAACTCGTTTATCGACATACCCTTTAAGGGTATCCGGCTCACATAGTCACTTGACTTATTAACACATATTTAACACATACACCTATCGATACATATCATATACCCGAAATCGATGGGTTAATCACACACCTTATAACCTCAAGCTCTAAACCTCGATCCCGACGCTATCGCTTAGCGAGACTACCGTTATCCGCCTATCGTTTCACATTAACGCCCACACCCCGGTGGCCAATCACGAACAGATGAAACCGGTCTCTTCTTGAACTTCGGGATGGGAGTTTTCCCCTTCTCCTCTTGATTGGCACTCGCATCCATCGACGATACTTAATCAGAACACTTCGTTAATTATCAACAAAGTCATAAGCTAGGTAACAAATCTTAAATAAAAATACCTTACCAACTCAACTGGTGGGATCCCGAATGCTCTTACAACACCGTCAAATCCCACAATAATACCACATTAGATTCGCCCTAACATCATTCACTTAACAATCTTAGACTTAATCGAATACTAAATACATAACTTATCAAATAAACCCTTACCACCACTTACCAAGTCGATCGCTAGCGATCGAGGCTTGACCAATACCTCAAAATCCTAGAGTACCTTCAACAACGATTGCAACGAAAACCCAAGAGATCTATGCTAATATTCGCCAAGGTGCTACCAAATTAAGGAAAGGAAATTCGCACAAGGGTGAGGTGTAGATTCGCTACCAACGATTGAGGAGAAGAATCAAGAGATCCACACCACACCTAGAATTCACCAAGGTGCAAACTAATAGGAGAGGAGAAGTTTCGCTATCAAGGAATTAAAAGAGAACAATAAAATATTTAACTAAAAAGCCAAAGGAGAAATCAGCAAGGGTTAATGTTGTTTGGGAGGATTTTGGTTAAAATAAAATAAAAGAACTCCCTAGAACATTCGGCAAATGGTCAAAAGAAATTCAAAAGAGGGCGCCCATTAAATAGGAAATTTAAGACTTGCTCCCCTTGAAGACTCCACATTCGGCTACCACCTTCAAAACTCCTAACCGCTAATTCAAATGCTAAACAACTCCAATTAAATCTTATCTTCATCCATTCAAAAACAATTTGAATGGTTCCACTATTATCCTAATTATCCTACAATAAAAAAACAAATACTAGATAAAATTAAACACCAATCCCACCTAGTCGTCTAACACTTATCGCCCATCGCCCAATTAATTATTAAAAAAACTTCAATTTACAACACCCATGTGCCGCCCCACACTCACACCAATTGGCAACCAAAACAAATCTACCTACAAATTTCTGTGATTCAACACAGACTGGGAAAGCCAAGCACTAACTAGCGCCTGTGCCATTCTACCACTTTGATTTTTATGCTATAAACCCGCAATTTATTCTTTTAAGCCTTACTTCCTTAGTCCTTCCTTTAACGCCTCTAAAACAAAATAAAACTCTTTATCGCCGCCACCGGATTCAACCTGTGTCCTTAATGGCGCCCTCCCAAACTCATAAGCCAAGACGGAGCCACTTTGCCAACCGGTCTTTCACGCTCAATAACTCGCCATTTATTTATAAGCATACCGCCCATCCCCTAATTAGCGCAGAGATAAACAAAATTGCTGCCTTAGCATTTCGAACCTTGACCCTTAGGCGCCACCTTCCCAAGCCCCAAACAAAGACCTCCATGCCACTCCACCAAAGACTCCTCTCATGCCATAAATTACCGGAAAAATATACTTAAGGCCTCCTTGGCCTGCTTTCCTTTCCATTAAAAATACAAAATTTTCCAAGCCTTCCCTTTCATCCAAACATTTCTAAAACCCTAAAACCCATCCAAGCACTCCCAAAACCTACTAACACTGAATTACACACAACCTACATAGCCCTAAAACCAGGGTGTTACACACCAAGCCTAAGGGCTCGAAACATTGAAAAATGATTTTCTCTTCAAATTCTTATTGGATAAGACAATTTTGTTGGTGACACCATATCGAAAAATGACAAACAAGGTCAATCCAAGTGTAAAAGGGGATTATTTTCGAAATACCGTGCATCCATTCAGACACATACATCTGGTCATTACACCCAGGGAATGATGTAACAGATTGAAAGTGATACAAGTTCTGTGCCTCTGAATGGTAACAGAAATATGGAAGAAACCAAATGTTATTCCCCTGAAGTTGCAGTGGGAGATACCAACTTCATGTCCCAAGGTTCAAGTGGAGAGGACTCAGAATTACCATGGGCAGAACATGACTGATACTTCGTAAGGAGCGAAGAGGAAACTTTGGCGGATGAATGAGTGATGACACTTTAAATAGGAAGCATTCTCATAACATTTTGCATTGCATGTCTAAATTAGAAGCATTTGATACATTTCGATTAAGGCATCCTAATTATTAGACATAAGCATATACCCATTCTACAGGTTATGTAGCAAGATCAAAGACATCAGTCTAGCAATCCCTGAGTTTGTAGGGAGAAGATTGAAGATAGCAGGTCTGGCAATTCCTGAGTTTGCAGGAAGCAAATCAAAGACATCAGTCTGGCAATCCTTGAGCTTGCAGGGAGCAGATTGGAGATAGCAGATGTGGCAATTCCTGAATTTGCAGGAAGAAAATTGAAGACATCAGTCTGACAATCCCTGAGTTTGCAGGGAGCAGATTGAAGATAGCAGATTTGGCGATTCCTAAAATTGCAGGAAGCAGATCGAAGACATCAGTCTGGCAATCCCTGAGTTTGCAGGGAGCAGATTGAAAACAGCAGATTTGGCAATTCTTGAAATTGCAGGAAGCAGATAGAAGACATCAGTTTGACAATCCCTGAGTTTGCAGGGAGCAGATTGAAGATAGCAGATTTGGCGATTCCTAAAATTGTAGGAAGCAGATAGAAGACATCAGTCTGACAATCCCTGAGTTTGCAGGGAGCAGATTGAAGATAGCAGATTTGGCGATTCCTGAAATTGCAAGAAACAGATCGAAGACATCAATCTGGAAATCCCTGAGTTTGTAGGGAGCAGATTGAAAATAGCAGATTTGACGATTCCTGAAATTACAAGAAGCAGATCAAAGACATTAGTTTGGCAATCCCTGAAGTTGTAGGGAGCAGATTAAAATAGTAGATCTGGCATTCTTGAGGTTCCAAGAAGTAGATCGAAAACATCAGATCTTGTTTCCCTGAGTTTGCAGTGGAGCAGATCAAAAGATAGTGGATACTGCCTTCATGAAGTTGAAGCTATCAAACTTACTGAAATCAAGATGAAGTTTCAATACCGTTGAAGTTGCAGTGGAGTTGGAGTCATTTGAAGAAGACAAGGATCAAGAAGTCGAGGCTTGGCCAAGACCGGTCAAAACTGGTCCTTTTATAATCTTTGCTCTATTCTCGTTACATGATAATGAGCAAAGAGGGGCAGCTGTAAGAGCCCAATTTTGATCGGGCTAAAACAAACCAGAATTAAAAATAAATAAATAATGTCCAGTCCATTTACAATAAACGGGCCTAAAGCCCGAATCCAATACCCTAAACAAAACTACCTAGTTAACCTAAGCCCAAATTATACCTAGCAGCCCCATGATAGCCCACTGCCCAAGTCCTAAACAGACACGGCCCAAGTGGCCCAAAAATTAAACAATCCAAGCAGAAGCCTAGGGTTTCTGGGAAACCCTAGACGCCGCAAATAGAAACTCCCTCGTCAAGCCTCAGTTTGCGCCGCAGTTAGCGCACCTCACCACCGCCGCTATCTTCATCCACCTGCAAATGGAAAAGAAACAAATCGCAGTAAAAAATGGCAAAAATATATGTATTCCTTTTATTTCATTTTATTTCGGGTTATAAAAACCCATCAAAAACATGTAATAGGGGGATAAAAAAAGGGATACACAGACGCAAAATACTAAAGTTCTACAGAAATAAAATACCAAACAGAGGTGATTTTCATTTTTTATATGTTATTTTTTATTTTATTTTTCTTTCGATTTGTACATATTTTCATACAAAACAGTATTAAAATAAGAAAAGGATGGAATTTCATACCTGAGTGGCACCATGGGTGATGGCGCGTAGGCGCGTGGAGGCGGAAGGCCCTAAGCTCATTGACAGAACTCCGATAGAAGGACGATGACCCTTTTGAGAGCATTTCAGAGCTCTCCTTCATTTTTTTTATATAAAGAATGAAAAAAATGTTTTTTTAAGCAAATTTTTAACTTATATAGTAAAAAGAAAACGGCGTCGTTTTTGCTTAAGCTGATAAGCATAAAACGACGTCGTTTCAAAGGCCAGATCCGCTCGTTGACCCGACCCGGAAAAGGATCCGCCCGTTTTCATTGAATGGCCTAATTTCTATTTTAGTCCTCCCTCATTTTTATTATTTTTAATTCTATTTATTTTAATTTTTTTATTTTTAATTTGGCCCTAAAACTCATATTTTGTTTCAATTTGATCCTTCGGGTTCTTCAAAGGTTTAATTCAAAACGTTGTCGTTTTAAATCTGGTATAATTCCCATATTAGTCCTCGTGGTTTAGCGCCCGATTTAATTTAATCCTTTTATATTTGTTTTAATTGCTATTTAATCCCTATCTTTTTTATTTTTATTTTTATTCCATTTTAAATTATTTTAATATTGTAATTAATTTATTTTTCATATTAAATATTTTTATTACTTCTCGCTTATTTATATATTAATTTATTAATGATATAAAACTATTATATATTTTTATTATGCATATATTTTAAACTATTATTATTTATTATTTTGTTTTAAATATTTTTATTACATATTATTTTTAGATTAATATATTAGTTATTATATTCTATATGTTTTTAATATTTTGTATATTATATAATATTATATCTTATATTATTTTAAAATTTTTATTTTATCAAAAATCATTTATATTGTATAATATATTATTTATTTTATAAATGTAGTTTTATATGTATTAGATTATTATAAATATATTTTTATAAATTAGTTATTTATTTTAAAATATATTTTTCTTTTCTTTTCAATATATCTGTATACATTTTTTTTACATTTATTATTTGTTATATATATTTGCATGAAATGTTTAATATCGCATGTGAAATTTTCATGTTTATTAAGTTTTGTTATTTTGACATTTATTATTATTATTTTATATATATACTTTGTCATCTATTTATGATTTCCTTAATGTAGTTATTTTTTCGTTATTTTATATTTTATTGTCGTATTAATATGATATTTTCATAGGATCATCATTTTAAAAAAAATGCATTTTGCAAAATTACTATACTTTATCTAAATGTTTTTTAAAATAAGGCAATGTTTTTTTTATTTAGAAATTCGGAAAGTAGTGCCCTAACGTGCTGGGTTGCGATTTTTCGTTTGGATAAATAACTAAATATCCTTTTAACAAGCTTTTGATAATCATGAGATGTTTTTTAGTTACGAGGGTTTAAAAATATTGCGTCCTAACTTACTGAATATGATATTTTGCGTCTCGAGATAGGGATTTTCTAAAGACGTACCTAGTTTCGAAGTCATGAGATGCTATATTCTAACTTACTGGGTATGGTGTTTTATTTTTTTGAGATAGGTAAGTCTGGTTTTTTTTTCTTCAAATAAAAGGATCATTTTCTAAAATATTTCAAATTTTCAACATTAGGACATGATTTTATCGATTAGGTACCAATTTTTGGGCGTTATTAGGGTGCTAATCCTTCCTCATACGTAACCGACTCCCGAACCCATTTTTGTTTTTTTTCGTAGACCAAAATTAGTATTTTGAAATAAAACATTTTTTTAAGGTGATCCAATCACACCAAAGTAAAGGGATTGGTGGCGACTCCCATTTTTATTTTTAAAAGTCGATCCCCATTTTCTAAAGATTTTAAAATGGTTTCGACACCTGTTATTTGCAAGATTGCTTGTTTAAATAATTAATTTCATATCATGCAATTAAGACAATTCATCTTGCTAATACTAATGAGTTTATATTCCAATCTTTTATTGATTGAGTTTGAAAAACTTTTGTAAAAGTTTATGCATAATGGTTTAGAGAAATTATTGATTAAACATCTCTGATTAATGTCTAAACCATTACTTATGAGAACTAAACTTCCTATTTTAACATGAGATTATGTTGATTTACGTGTTGTACGCATCAAGCCAATAAGTTATAAATACTCCCCATTACAATTGGTTTTTGATCAAGAGCTAAATATTTCTCATTTTTGAATTTTTGTATGTACGTATATGTTTCAATTGCTCCACCACAATGTACAAAGATGAGTGAATCCGCAAAGAAAGTTGGGAATATATATTAATTACAAGTTTCTTTATATTATTAGATGTTTTGAATGTATTCGAGATTCAATTATTACATGATTTGTGATTACAATTTTGATTCGATAGTTTTCCCAACATTAAGGGTAGAGAAATAATAACTTGTAATAAGTTAGGGGGAGAGTAATTTAAACTAGAAGTTCAATAAGGATAACTCATTACAAGTTAACTGTTAGATATATTTACAAACTTAATGAGAATAACCAAGTGTTATATTCCATCTAATATTTTAATTTGAATCAAAGTCCTAGTAAGACAATCAGATAGAATAAATAACAGATTGATCGATTCTAAAGATGAAAATTCTTCTAAATGGTCATATAGTGGAGGCGGGTGCTTCAGAAGAGACCGAAGACATAACTAATAAGTAAAACTTCAGAAGAGATTTAGGAAAACTTCAGAAGAGATTTAGGTACCTGAAACTGAATTTTAAAATAATGAAAATGAGAGATCTCGATAAGTTATGTCAATTCGGAAAAATGTGGAACCAAATAATAAAAGTGGTCGACAATGATTTTGCATGCAATGTTATTATTATTGAAATAATGAAATAAAATGAGGATCTTAAATCAACCTATTGAGAAATATAGATATGGAATAAATTGACAAAAATAGAAAGACGCAACTCAAGTACAACTAAATTCGTGGAGTTTTTGGACCAGTAGTCCAAATATCTAAAGGTATAAAGCCAGTGAGGGTGCAATTGAAGTAGTTTTACAAAAGCGGAATAAAAATATGAAGTATTTCGCTAAGTCCTAGCATTGATTATGAAAAGATATAATATTCTTTTGTGGTGGATGCAATAACCTTTAGATATATTTAATTGACAATTCATAAAAGATTTAACTTACGTCTAATGGTTATTGTTACAACCTTTTATGAATCACTATATAGTAAAGTTTATATTAAAATCCTTGAAGGATTTAGGATGCTAGAAGCATATTGAAATTCTCAAGAAATTGTTCATTTATATGAATTGAAATAATTGAACATATGTGGTAAATTTGACTTAGTCAATAGTAGTTGAAAGAGGATTATAAAATGATCCAAAACATTTATTTGTATTTTTATAGAAGGATCATGTTTAAAGTTTGCTATGATTATTGTTGAAACTCCTAAAGAGATCAAAATATGTTTCCCCAAAATTTTCCCTCACTCATGATTTTCAAAAGAATGGTGATATAAATGCTTAGCAATACATTCAAATAGTCATTTGAAAAACTAGTATTCAAGATTTAATACGTAGAATATGAGAAAGTATGTGATATTTTCATGAGGGGGAGTAAATACGCATTGTATTCTTTTTCCCTTAACCGAGGTTTTTTCCTATTGGGCTTTCTTGGTAAAGTTTTTAATAAGGCAACATATTATGCGTATTATAAATTGTGTTCTTTTTTTCCTTCATTAGGTTTTTATCCCACAGGGTTTTTCCTAATAAGGTTTGGCGAGGCACATTATCTACCAATGGACATCAAAGGGGGAGTGTTATGAATATCTTATTAAGTGCATGTTCATCATGATCAAGATAAAGTTTTAATATACTTTAAATTCTAATAGATATTAGAATTAGATCTCTACTTCTTTTATACTTCTTATGCCTATAAATAGAGACTCGATGAAGTATTGTAATCACCACTTTTGATCAATAAAGTACATTCTCTATTGCTTTCATATTTTCTTTGTTCTTTATTCTCTCCATCTCTCTTTATTTTATAACATATTCTAAATTTTATCCTTAATTTTAAACATTTTATTTTATTCTAAACAAAATTAAATTTTAAACGCAAAGTTTATATAGGATAATATAATATTAAAATAAATAAAATCAAATATATTTAATTGAAAATATTCTCCATTAAGTGATAAGTAGCTCTTATCTACATATTATTTGCCACACTTTTTATAGAAAAAATTCTAACATATTGTTTTATTTAAATTATCAAACCTATGTAAAAATTAAATCAATTGAAAATTAATATGTTCAATTGGTTTAATTTTTCAATTTATTTGAAAGATTAAAAATTAAGTGTTGAAAAAAATAAGTGTTGAAAAATAAATATTAAAAATTAAGTGTTAAATATAAGTTATAAAAATATGTTTGGTGTATTACTTAAAATTAAATATTGATTATAATTAGATTGTTTGATAAATGATAATATAATCTTAAAAGAAATAGAATAAATAAAAACAATTGAACTTATTCTTTATTAAGTGATAAGTAGGTCTTACCTACCTATCATTTTCCACACTTTTGTATAAAAATTATATTTAATAAATGTTATTGTGGATTATCAAATGTGTTTAAAAAAAAAAACTAAGTTTTTGAAAATATTAATTCTCAATGAATTGAATTTTTTGAACACTTTATAAACAGGTCTTAGTAAATACAAAAATATTTTTTAAATAAATATAAAAAGTAGATTTGAACATCTATTATCCATATTGGTTAAATCAAGCTGTTTGGATAATGAACATTTTCAATTTGGTTAAAATATGCTATTAACCCTTATGTTTTTATAGAATTTGAGATTTAATCCTTATGCTTTAAAAGTTAAAAATTCAATCCAAAAAATTTAAAAGTTTTAGTTCAATCATTATTGCCATTGATTGTTTTTGTCAATAATGTCAACTTAACATGTTTATTCCCATCAATCATGTGACATGCCACGTGAGGACAACTCAATTTGTAATGCCCCTAAAATCATCATGCTAAATTTGTAAAGTGTAATACTCGGAATGTGTATAATTGAATTATCACGTAAATGAAATAAGGAACATTAGTGTTCGTAGAGGAAGGCATTGGATATTGGAGAAAGTTGAAACAAGTACTATATAGTGAGATATAAGTCCGAGGTATTAACTAAATTGTAAAAAAGTAAAAAGTGTTGGGATCAAAGTGTGAATATTAAAAAGTTGAGGGGTTAAAGTGTAAATTTTAAAATTTGAAGGACTAAAAAGAAAATAACCAAAAGTGAAAAAGACATAAATGGAAATATAAAATTTCACCAAGGGTAAAATGGTCATTTAGCAAGAAATATAATTTTGGGAAATTTATCAAAATGCCCTTGGAAATGTGAATGAATTGTGACCATTGGATTTGCTTAGTCTTGTAGTATAAAATACGAGCTCTTGAATTGTAATCATAATGTTGGCGATATTTTACATTATTTAATTAGTTAATTATTATTTTAATAATATTTTATTTAAATTTTTTATGAATATTTTAAATATGTAAAGTTAGTATAAAAGAAAGGAAAGATGGAGAAAGTTCTTATCTTTCCAATGTGAATGAGAAAAGGGAGAAGAAACTTTTTTTCTTTACAAATTAGTCATTTTTCATCAATGTCATGATTTTCACTAAAACTTCTTGAGAATTTCCATAGTCACCAAAAAGAAAAAGTGAAGTAAAGATCTAAAGAGTTTTATAATCATCTTGGAAGCAAGAAATTAGAGGGTGCAAGTGAAGAAAGTAGAGAAGAAAGTGAATAGATTAAAGAGACAAGGTAAGAATTCAAGTGTTTTCTTATGAAATTTATGTTTAGTTGAAGTAGAGATAAGAGAAAGCGAGTTTTAGTAAAGAAATTGATTATGTATTTGATGTGTTCATGAAGTAAAAAAAAAAAAAAAAGAAATGATGAAAGTGTTGGAAAATAAAGTGAAGGTGGTGACAAAAGACAGGAAGGAAGTGAATTCAAAGAAAAATAGTGAAATTTTAACAAAAGAAAAGTCTTACCTTAATTAAAATATGTATGATTTTTAATTAAATTGTTATGCTAAAGTTCTTAATGTTTAATTATATATGTGAAAAACTTAATGTTCATTATGAAATTAATTATAAAGAAATAGATATATGAGCTTGGTTTTAATAACAAAGTGAATAGACTAAGGGTCTGTTTGTTTGTCAGTAAAATGTTTTCCGGAAAATGATTTCTGGAAAATGATTTACTTTTCTAGAAAATGATTTACTGAAAATATTTTCTGGTGTTTGGATGAATCTGTGTAAAATATTTTCTGTTGTTTGGCAGATTTCCTAAAAATATTTTCCGGAAAAGTTATTTTTACATATATTAATAAATTTATATACATATTAATAAATTTTTATATTTTAAATTATTTTTACATATATTGCAATGATTTATTTATAAATAAACAAATCAACTTAAATATATAATAATACTCAATTATTAAGCTATAATATTAACCTTCATAGATTGAAAACAACCAAAGTCAAATAAATGATTCAGTAATTGTGTTAAAAAAATTAAAAAAAAACAAGGATTGAATAATTATAAATTAGCTTCCAAACCACAATTAATACTAGAAATTAATAATATTATCCAAATGCATAATTAGTAGTACACAACATAATAACACCACACTCTAGCACAAAGATCAATTGATCCATTGTAACACCCCAAATTAGGGGTTGTTTGTAACTTAGCTAATTTTCCATGTGTGTACTTGAAGGGTTAAATTCTAGGATTTATTTGACATATTTAAGGGTCTAAAAATAACCCGAGTTAGGCCTGATCTAGTGTTAAAATATTTTTTTTTTAGTACCATAAAGGAGGGAGCTAGATGAGATAAGGCTTTAATAAAATTTTGGGTGAGTTAAGACACAAAGAACTCATTGGCAAAGTGGTGCCCATGCGTCACTTAGGAGCTGGAGGTGTGCGTGGGCGCTGGTTCGAGGGGCTGGAGCAGCATCTTGCATGTTTTATTTTTGATATGCGGTTATGGGCTGGAGTAGGAAGGGTTTAAAATTTAAATGGTGTGGCTTTATGGCATGAAGTCGGGCTGGAAGAGGTGGTTAGGGACGTGGAAGAGAGGGCTGCAGTAGTAGGTCCTGCGTTCGAACCGAAGCAACAGTGGGGATTTTATCTCTTTTTCTGTTTTAGCGTTAGAAGGGAACTAAGGAGGGAAGGCCTAAAAGAAATTATGGCGCGTTGGTATCACAAAGCAACGCCTGGCCTAAGTGGCCTGGGGCGTTACTTGGCTGCATGGGTTCTAACAGGTCCCATGTTCGAGACCTATGGGTGGGGTGGTTTTTCTTTTATTTTGCAAAGAATTGGGCAAATGGGACGGCACATGGGTGTTTGGTTCCTTGTTTTTGCATTCGGCTGGAGGTTGGCAAGCACATGGATTCTTTGTTTTTTTTTTTATTTGATGGGATAATAAGGAGGATAATAGGAATTTTTATTTGGATTATTACTTGAATAATCTAAATAGTTGGCGAGAGGAAAAATAGGCATGTGGCTAATTCAAATTATTTTGAATTAGTTCAAACTGTGGCCAAGAGAAAACAAGGAGTTGGCCGCACATGGGGTTTTTCGGCTAGTTGATGGGCACATGGTCTCTGTTTGGTTTCTTTTATTAATTATTTAGATAATGAGATAATAAGAGATAATCAAGGATGGTAGTGGAATGAATTTTAAACACTTCAAGGAGAAGTGGACGGCAAGCTCAAAAAGGGGGTTAGAATGCCTATAAAAACACCAACTTATCACTTTGTTCTCTTTTTCCCATTATTGCTACTAGTCAAATTCTTATCACATTTTTCCTTCCACTATTTTCTTTCCATTATTTTTCTTCATAAAACCGAATACACCCATTTGATGTGCAATTTCTTTCTCTATTTTTTTAAAACACCTAGGCGAATATTGTACAAGGGGGAGGCTTTCTTTTAATCACTTTTGGGAAGGTAAGTGTGTTTGGCCGAATGCCCATATCCTCTCTTCCTTTCTTGTCGACTTTGATAAAGGTAGGTAATTGGTTTCGGCAATTAACGTTAAGGGTGCTAATCACTTGTTGAATCAAATCTGTCTAGGTGCTTCGGGATTTTGAGATCGTCAAACTAAGCTTTCATTCGTGACCAATCGAGTGGTAAGTGGTGGTAAGAATCGATTTTCATGGATTTAACTTGCAAGTATTCAAAGCCGAAGGCTATTAGCTTTATTTACTAACCGATGGTAATTGGTGAAGCAGATTCGGGAATCGGGTGTTGTGATTAGTATCCAAAAGCGAGAAGGTAAGGATTCGGGTTCAAAAGGAGAACCCTTTTAAATATTTGGGTTGGCCGATTAGGCCATAGTACTAATTCTATGTTGGCGAATATAGGTGCGAGAGAAGCTGTGGTGATCAACACCCTTTTCGGGATTTAGAGCATTCAGTGGTGACAGGTGTGTACATACACACTTATAATAATTAATTAAATGCATGCTATGTGTAAATCTGCTTTATGTAGATACGGAATTAGTACCTTGATGGTACAAGCGAGGATCTCGGTAAGTCTCTGTCAATATGTGATTGTTAAATATGCTTTTGGGAAGCATGGCTTATTTGATACATGTAATAAATGTATGTTGACTTAAACTCTGTTCATAACTGTTTGATATGGGTTGATGAGTGGAGGGGGCAGTTATATTGTGTCGACGGACACCAGTGTTTTGGTAACACACTGTGACTACGGTCACCAGAGGTTTGGTACCTCCAGAGGTTTGGCACCTCATAGCGTCTCATCCCTGTGGCTTAGCACCACCGTGGGTTGGCCCCACTTTGAGATATGGGATTGACGCCAGTGATTTGGTATCACGCGATGGGTTGGCCCCATCAATCGATTTGTGTCTTCGGACACGGAGGTTTGGTACCTCCAAGTGATTTGGTATCACATCTGTGACTATACGTCACCAGTGGTTTGGCACCACCAGTGATTTGGTACCACAATGGGGTAGACAGAGGCGTTTGGTTGGCTAGGTTGGGTATATGTCTTAATGCATGATTAATGTGCTATATAGTGTGTATGATGTGGTATTTACCCGGGAAGGGTTACATCTTGAGTCTTGGTGACTCACCTTCTCCTTTATTTTTTTCGGGTGACACATAGTTCATGGATATGGAGCCAGGAGGGACTTGAGGTGGCCATGCGGTGGAGTTTTAAATTTATTAGACTTTGAATTTGGTTCTTTACATTTTTCTTTATTTTTGGTTGATTTTAATTGGGTTGTAATAAGGCCTCCTAAAAATTATTTTAATCTTGTGATATGCTTGAATATTCGTTTGGACTTTATGTTTATAAGAATGAATCCACATGTTTTTCCAAAGTAATCGAAAAAGGGTTTTCAAGTACCATCGGGTACATATAAAATATACATAATAACTTGTCTTAACAAATATTTTCAAAATAAATCCAAGTATAAGATTTGTACACCTCAACTGCTTTTTTTTTTACAAAACGCTATCTTTTATCAAAACTTAAACCGTTTTTAAAAGATTTCAAAAGGTTTTTCTCCGTAGCAAACCAAATTCGATTGAAGTGTTTGGGTAGGGTTTGGTATTATAAATTGGTATCGAGCCAGTTCAATACTCACCAGAGGGCCCAAGGCCCAAAAATGTTTTAGTAGGCCTTTTAAAGTATTTTCGGTTTTTGAACAAAGATGGCACCGAGTCTCCGCACCTATCCGCCTGTAAGTACTTCTATCCATTTCGTGAATATTTGATGTGGGGTAGAAGGGTAAAATGGGAACGAGACTACTAGAGTAGAAACTATTGAACCTAGGGCTAGCATACCCCAACAAAAATTTCATAAAATTTAATAATTACCGAACAAAACACGTGAGTTGTCAATGAGCAAAGGATGTGGCAATCATTATCGCATGTCTAGGATTGGATTCGGTGGGGCACGGTATTTAAGCAGATCCTCGTGACTCACCTCCTACTCACTTGAATCCTACCTAGTGCGTAGTAACGGTTCATCCTAGCTAAGACGACACACTCACAGGCTAAATTCAATAACTAAAACCCGAAAGGGACTAGCCGTCTTGTTTTGGGAATAATTAAAATTTTTGAAAAAAAAGACCAAAATACCCCTTAGTTTGAAAAAAAAAAGACCAAAACATCCCTGGTTTGTAAAATACCCTCCGTATGGAAATCTTCAAATAGAAATTTTCAAAAAAAAAAACATCTTTCTTTTTGTGAAATCTCTTAGAACTCAATTTTTGGGAATTATTTTTGTGAAAATAACCTGATTGTGTAAAATTACTAAAATACCCTTAGGGGTAAAATTTCGAAAATGCCCTTGAATTATGAAATTTCCAAAATACCCACTGTTTTAATCCAAAAATTTCATCACATGAAAAGTGCCCAAAAATCGTAAAATTCAAAAACAATATGATTTTGTAAAATTACAAAATTGCCCCTAACCTACAAAATTACCAGAATACCCCTAACTTTCAAAATTTTGCAAACACCACTATTTTGGAAAGTGCAATCATCAAAAAGAGCCCTCAAAGATTTACAATTTTTGAAATATCCTCGATTCATCAAATTTTATAAATTCATCCTAATTTGTGGAAAATTACCAAAATGCCCCTGAGTTTCAAAATTCACCGGAAGACCCCCGAATTTCAAAATTTTTCAAAATAACCAGGAATTAAGAGTTTTAAAGTAATTTTTGATAAAATCATCCGAGAACCTGTATTTCTGAAAAATTACGAAAATACCCCCGGGTAGTGGAAAAACAATCACCATGAAATCAACAATGTCTCTTTGATTGAATGAATGGAAAACGGTGTGCTTGTATGATTACGAGAGAACCACTCTTTAAATTCCTATCATAAAATTTCTTCGTGGATAATTAGTGAAACAAGTACTAATCCATAAAATTTCGTAACTAGATTAAAGCGCAATAGTTAGAATGAGTTCAAGAGGTCGTGGACATCCGCCGCGTGGTCGTGGTAGAGGCAGGATAATCGTGTCAGAACCCGTGAGGTCGGGTCAGGAATCGAAAAATGGGGTACCACCGCCACCACCACCCCCAATTTTTAGAGCTGAGGAGCAGGATCAGACGGGAGGTGAGGCAGTAACACAAGCTGTGTTGCGAGTCCTTGAGATGGTGGCTGGGGCGAGTGGAGGTATGGGAGCTCGGAAGTCTGTACCCGAGCGACTCCGATCTAACGGAGTTGAGATATTTTGGGGTGTGTCGGGAGTGGCACCCAGTGCAGCGAAATATTGGCTAGAATCAACGGAAAGGATTATGGACGATCTTGACCTGACTAATGAGGAGAAGTTAAAAGGAGCAGTGTCGCTTCTGAAGGATGAAGCGTATCAGTGGTGGCTCACGGTCCGAGATGGTGCCACGACAGATGATCTTACATGGGATTACTTCAAAGCTGCTTTTCAGAAGAAGTATGTGGGCACCAGCTACACTGATGCTCAGAGGAAAGCTTTTTGGGGTTAGTGCAAGGAACTAAGTTAGTGTCGGAATATGAGGCGAAATTCTTAAGGCTGAGTAGATATGCTAGAGGCATTGTGGCTACTGAACATGAGCGCTGTGTCCGCTTTGAGGACGGACTTAGAGATGATTTGAGGTTCTTGATTGCCCACAAAGAAGTTCGTGAGTTTTCATCTTTAGTGGAAAAGGATAAGGTAGCCGAAGGGATCAAGGAGACCATAAGACAGAAGCATGATAAGAGCAACCAGAAGAGAGGCTTTGGATCGCCTGGATCCGGCAGTAATGTGGAGAAGAGGGCTAGATTTGGGGAATCAGGAAGAACCACAAAGCCTGCTCAGTGGCCACCTCAGTGTGTTAGATGCGGAAAATCCCACTCGAGAGAATGTTTGGCTGGAAGTAGAGGGTGCTTTGAGTGTGGATTGTTGGATCACCGTGTAAGGGATTGTCCTCGGAAGTTAGCTAAGAATCAACCAGAGGGTCGAAACCGTGCTCAGGATAGAAATGAAGGACCACCACAGAGGGGTTGAGGTGCAGCTAGAGGTAATGGAAATGGTAATGGGCGTGGCCGAGGTACTGAAGGTGCAGAGGCGAGGCAACCAAGGTTGGTTTATGCAGTTGGTCGTCATGAGGAGGAAGATGTGCGGACTTGACAACGGGTAAGTTTCTTATTTTTGGAATACCCTTATTTGTCTTGGTTATGGTTACGTTAATTCACTCTTAGGTTGCTAGTAAAGTGTCTGGAACTTGGATTATGAACGTAGGGAATGTTTCTAGGAAGTATGATAGTTCTTTAAGATCGAGTCTTGCAGCGAGAGCGTAGTGTGATGAGTTAAGGATGCACGATTGAACGATAGTAAGTAATTTCGAGGACGAAATTATTTTAAGGGGGTAGAATTGTAACACCCCAAATTAGGGGTTGTTTGTAACTTAGCTAATTTCCCATGTGTGTACTTGAAGGGTTAAATTCTAGGATTTATTTGACATATTTAAGGGTCTAAAAATAACCCAAGTTAGGCCTGATCTAGTGTTAAAATATTTTTTTTTAGTACCATAAAGGAGGGAGCTAGATGAGATAAGGCTTTAATAAAATTTTGGGTGAGTTAAGACACAAAGAACTCATTGGCAAAGTGGTGCCCGTGCGTCACTTAGGAGCTAGAGGTGTGCGTGGGCGCTGGTTCGAGGGGCTGAGCAGCATCTTGCATGTTTTATTTTTGATATGCGGTTATGGGCTGGAGTAGGAAGGGTTTAAAATTTAAATGGTGTGGCTTTATGGCATGAAGTCGGGCTGGAAGAGGTGGCTAGGGATGTGGAAGAGAGGGCTGCGGTAGTAGGTCCTGCGTTCGAACCGAAGCAGCAGTGGGGATTTTATCTCTTTTTCTGTTTTAGCGTTAGAAGGGAACTAAGGAGGGAAGGCCTAAAAGAAATTATGGCGCGTTGGTATCACAAAGCAATGCCTGGCCCAAGTGGCCTGGGGCGTTACTTGGTTGCATGGGTTCTAACAGGTCCCATGTTTGAGACCTATAAAGGGGGTGGTTTTTCTTTATTTTGCAAATTGGGCGGCAATGGGACGGCACATGGGTGTTTGGTTCCTTGTTTTGCATTAATTTGGAGGTTGGCAAGCACATGGATTCTTTGTTTTTTTATTTGATGGGATAATAAGGAGGATAATATGAATTTTTATTTGGATTATTACTTGAATAATCTAAATAGTTGGCAGAGGAAAAATAGGCATGTGGCTAATTCAAATTATTTTGAATTAGTTCAAACTGGTGGCCAAGAGAAAAACAAGGAGTTGGCCTGCACATGGGGGTTTTTTGGCTAGTTGATGGGCACATGGTCTCTGTTTGGTTTCTTTTATTAATTATTTAGATAATGAGATAATAAGAGATAATCAAGGATGGTAGTGGAATGAATTTTAAACACTTCAAGGAGAAGTGGACGGCAAGCTCAAAAAGGGGAGGGTGCCGAATGCCTATAAAAACACCAACTTATCACTTTGTTCTCTTTTTCCCATTATTGCTACTAGCCGAAATTCTTATCACATTTTTCTTCCACTATTTTCTTTCCATTATTTTTATTCATAAAAACTGAATACACCCATTTGATGTGCCAAATTTCTTTCTCTATTTTTTTTAAAACACCTAGGCCGAATATTGTACAAGGGGGAGGCTTTCTTTTAATCACTTTTGGGAAGGTAAGTGTGTTTGGCCGAATGCCCATATCCTCTCTTCCTTTCTTGTCGACTTTGATAAAGGTAGGTAATTGGTTTCGGCAATTGACGTTAAGGGTGCTAATCACTTGTTGAATCAAATCTGTCTAGGTGCTTTGGGATTTTGAGATCGTCAAACTAAGCTTTCATTCGTGACCAATCGAGTGGTAAGTGGTGGTAAGAATCGATTTTCATGGATTTAACTTGCAAGTATTCAAAGCCGAAGGCTATTAGCTTTATTTACTAACCGATGGTAATTGGTGAAGCAGATTCGGGAATCGGGTGTTGTGATTAGTATCCAAAAGCGAGAAGGTAAGGATTCGGGTTCAAAAGGAGAACCCTTTTAAATATTTGGGTTGGCCGATTAGGCCATAGTACTAATTCTATGTTGGCCGAATATAGGTGCAGAGAGAACTGTGGTGATCAACACCCCTTTTCGGGATTTAGAGCATTTAGTGGTGACAGGTGTGTACATACACACTTATAATAATTAATTAAATGCATGCTATGTGTAAATCTGCTTTATGTAGATCTTAATTAGTACCTTGATGGTACAAGCGAGGATCTCGGTAAGTCTCATCAATATGTGATTGTTAAATATGCTTTTGGGAAGCATGGCTTATTTGATACATGTAATAAATGTATGTTGACTTAAACTCTGTTCATAACTGTTTGATATGGGTTGATGAGTGGAGGGGGCAGTTATATTGTGTCGACGGACACCAGTGTTTTGGTAACACACTGTGACTACGATCAACAGAGGTTTGGTACCTCCAGAGGTTTGGCACCTCATAGCGTCTCATCCCTGTGGCTTAGCACCACCGTGGGTTGGCCCCACTTTGAGATATGGGATTGACGCCAGTGATTTGGTATCACGCGATGGGTTGGCCCCATCAATCGATTTGTGTCTTCGGACACCAGAGGTTTGGCACCTCCAGTGATTTGGTATCACATCTGTGACTATACGTCACCAGTGGATTGGCACCACCAGTGGTTTGGTACCACAATGGGGTAGACAGAGGCGTTTGGTTGGCTAGGTTGTGTATATGTCTTAATGCATGATTAATGTGCTATATAGTGTGTATGAATATTTTCAAAATAAATCCAAGTATAAGATTTGTACACCTCAACTGTTTTTTTTTTTACAAAACGCTATCTTTTATCAAAAACTTAAACCTGTTTTTAAAAGATTTCAAAAGGTTTTTCTCCGTAGCAAACCAAATTCGGTCGAAGTGTTTGGGCCGGGTTTGGGCTGTTACATCCATCACTTCCACCACCAACCATTTCACAATCCATAGCAACGGCTTTTTGAGCTTTTCCATTGTGCATTTCATCCATGATTGAACCTGACATAGTAATTTAGATTCTATACAAGGCATGATCTTTGTTCCCTACAACAACAACATAATATTAGGTTATATCAAGTTATAATGTAATATGAATGTGTTCCATCCCTACACATAAGGTATTCAACCATCTAGTCTCAATTTTAGCCAAAATTTTCCTTGTTTTCAAGATTATTTTGACATAGAACTTACTGTATAAAAGTACAGACATAGACAATAAGATTGCAAAATGTTACCTTTAATCAAATGATCATGTAGTCCATGTAGGCATGTGTATACTTCTGATATGAAAGATCATTACGTAAGAATATAAGTCATACAGAATAAGCATGATAGTTCACATACAAGGTGAATTACTACTACCGAATCACTAGAATGAAGCATGTGATACATAATCTAGCGTTTATCCCGTAGATGAAACCCTTAAGTCATTTAGCTTACAATCATAAGTACTCACTTTGCTTGTAGGTATCAATCAAGAATGCTTTATCTATGAAAACTAAAGTACTTACACTTGCTCGTATTTTCTACACGATCATGATCATTAATACAACCAGCTTCAAGGTACGACTTTAACCTCTTGGTTTCATTGGCTTTAAAATGTTCTCAATCAACTTGGATGTCTTCTTTATTGGAGGTGTCGAAAAAACTCTAAAAGATAATTGAAAAATACTATCACTAAGGAAATGGAAAGGACACCACCCCAACAATTGCAATGGATAAAAACAATAATCTTTGGTTCGTAAAGCGCTAACCTAGTCCTTCTTTGAAAGCCCGTAAGTAGTTTGCCTCCAACAGCACCAATTCATCAAGCTTTGCCACCGCAATGCTCCAAAGTACCAGTTCAGAATTCAGTGAAAACCCAACACTTCATAATTTTTATTTCTATAAAAAAAAAAAAGAATAGATAAAACCCTCCATACTAAGGTGTCGATATACAATTTCTAAAGCAACTAAAGAATTAACACAGCAAAATCCAATGTATAGAAGCATTGGAGTAAGTTTAATAAATGTGAACAAAGTTTTATGTATTGATTACCCTGTCAAAAAATCATTATAAATTTGGAAAATCTTATACTTCGCTTCTTCTTTTAATTTCTTCTCTTCTTCACCTTCCATTTTTGAAAAAAAAAAGGGAGCTTCAGAAAGTAGTCATATAGAATATAACCATAAAAGAGGTACAAAGCACCATTTTTAGCAGAGGAAATTCTAAACTTTGAGAAAAGATGAAGATAAAGTATACCTTTCTGACTCTGAATCCGCAAAATTCCCTAAAAATCTATAATGATTCCAGATGGCAGTATGGAAAATCTCTATTTCACAAAGCTTAATAGTCTAAAAAATTGAGTCGAATAAAGCCAAACGTTGATTCCCATATACAAAGCCAACATTTTGCCGGAACAAGAACACTCATAGTCACATAAACAATTTGTTGCAATTGATTGAAACATAACTCAAAAAGAAAGAAAAGAAACGAAATATCTAAAAATTCGCTAATCCCATTGCAGAGACACACAAACCAAAGATTTCAATGCTCATGTGAATTTTAACATTTCCCCCAAAGCCTATCTCTTAAACCAATACTTCATAAAGAAAATTTCCCAAAAAAATTAGCAAAGCTTGATTCAGTGAATACAAGAACTTATAAATCAAACATCCAAAATATAAAATCAAGAAAAATATAGTCAAAATACATGCAACAGGCATATTAATGATTAATATTATAGACAATTAAAAAAGGGAAGAGAAGTAAAGCTCTATGAGTGATAAGGTTCCAATTAGCATTTTAATCACAAAGCTTACTTACAAAGGGAATAGGGGCCACTAGGCAGAACATTTGCTTATGCTTCTTAAGGGCAGAGGGGCTATCCAAAACTTTTAAACAAAGATTGCAACCTTGTTCCACAAAAATCTTCGAACAATTTGTTTTCGATAATGGACCTATGTAGAAGGAAAGAATTAAGAATTACACATAAAATCGTTGACAAATGAGAATGAACATGCAGATTATCTTACTATTAATATGTTCCCACACCGATTCAAAAGATTTGCAGTGCTTTTGACACACCCAACATCTAGGTTGATGGACTGAATGGTACGAGATTTTCATGTGCTTAATAAGATGCAAATTTCTATTAAATTGTTTATTGCATGCAGGGCATTTTTGCCTGTAATAGAAAATGAAGAACAATGAAATGTTTACTTCACATGCATTATAATCACAACCAATGCATCATCATCAAACAAAGACAATATATCAACTAAAAGATCTAAATAGAGGGAAGGCTACTGAAGCTTTGGGAACTTTCCAGCAATATCTTATTTCCCCCCTTATTTCACAGTATCATGCTCAAACAATTTTAACTCCAATTACTAATTCCCTATGTCAATTGTTTCCATAACTAGAAGAAACAACAAAGTAAAAGGTTAAGGGGAAAAAAGGTAAGCCCTTTTCAACATTGTAGCTGAAAAAGTAGGCATTAGAAACCAAATAAAACCTTAGAGCAAAAGAAACACAATAAAAGAGTGATTCCCAAAAATTTCAAGCAAACAAAAGGAACTAAGAGCATGTGTTACTTTCTTTAGCACCCAGAAGTAAAAAAATCAAGTAAAAGAAAAGTAAGTGAACCAATGACACATTTTCTTCCACATTCTTGCCCATATGTAAGAAGAATCCAAACCCATCTCATAAATAAATGATCAAAAGGTTAGAGAGAAATGGTACCTTGAGGTTTTGGGCTTTGGAGGATCGGGGTCGGAGGCCATCAAAAGTAGAAGCAGAATTAAATTTTTTGGTAAACAGAAACGTGGGTTTGGGTAAAAAGAAGTTAGCAATTGAACTCTTCAATAAGTGGGAGAGACAAAGTGGGAAGTGCAACAGACGCAAAGAAATTTTTGAAGCTGAGACGAGAGTGTAGAGAAGGGAATGGAAAATGTCTTACTGATTCCAAATCGGTAAGACTTTTTCCAGAAATAAGGAAAGGTTTTTACCCGTGTTTGGAAAAGGTTTTCCTTTAGGAATTCATTTTCCACCAAACAAACACTGGAAAATTCAGAAAATGTTTTTTGAAAATATTTTTCACCAAATAAACAGACCCTAAGTGTAGTGAAATTAAAGTAAAAAGAACTAGACTGGAAACAAAGCTTATGTGTGAAATAAAAGATATGATAAAAAGATTTAATGAAGGGTTAAGTGTAAGTGAGATTGAATGCAAGTTGTAACACCCCTAACCCGTATCTGTCACCGGAATAGGGTTACAGAGCATTACTGGAGTTTTCATTTCAAAACGAACAAAATTTATAAACATTTCAATTCATGTCATTAATCATATGAAAACCAAATCATAATATGCATATCGTCCCTTATACGAGCCCTCGAGGCTCTAAAAGCACATTAGAAACAAGTCGGGACTAAAACAAAAACATATAGAATTTTTCAAAAAAAAATAAAAATTTTCAAAACTGCAGGGGTCACACGGCCAAGAGATACGCCCGTGTCTCAGGCCGTGTGGGTATTCGAAGTAGGGACACATGGCCGTGTCCTAGCCCGTGTCCATGCTAGTGTAATTCACTGACTTGGGTTACACGGCCAAGCCACACGCCTGTGTGCCAGGCCGTGTACCCTTCGAAATGACCTCACACACCCGTGTGGTAGGACGTGTAACAGCTTGACTTGGAACCCTTTGATAGCTATAGGGGACACATAGCTGTGTCGCTTGGCCATGTGTCACACACGATTGAGACATATGCCCGTGTGGAAAAAATAGGCCATTTTCAAGCCATTTTTCTCACCCATTCATGCGTATACCTACAATCACTTTTGCACATAAAATTAAGCCTTCAAAATGCACCAAAACCATGCATAATCAAGCTAATCAAATATGATACATTTGCATAAAACCAATATGCCCAAAGGCACCTCAATGACAACATATAAACATATGTAACCATGTGCATCATTTAACCAACAATTATCACTTTGATCACATACTAAATTCACACTCACAAATACCAAATTTACCATTTAGCAAATAGCATCATAACTCATATATGTCAACAACATTTTCATACCAAAATGACTATATTCACTTCCATCATCTAAGCATCCATATTCAACCATTTCAAACATTCAAAATACCAAATTCTCAAGCCAAAACATTTTGGCCAAAACAAATGGCTACTTCAACAACCAAAATACCTATACATGTCATTATAACCAAACTTAGAAACATCCAAAATTACCGATATAGCTAATGGATAGTGTGATATAACTCCGAAAAGCTTCCAACCCAAACGAGCTTCCGATTCACTATAAAACACAAAAATTAATACAAAGTAAGCATAAATGCTTAGTAAGTTCGTATAATGTAAAACACAACTTATCATTTCAACACATAATAGGTAAGTTAAACATGGCATAATCCAACCACAACTTGACCAAAGCCTAAGCATGTACATCAAACATATTAGCCATTTAAAAATATAACAAAGGCAACATAATCATGGATGAGCACAACATTTAATCATGTATCATATACATATATCATCCATCAATCTCAATATACCATGTATTACCATTTCAATGAAATTCACATGTGTCCATGTCTTAATTCATATTGAACTCTTACGATCTCGTATCTGAATAATTCCTGTTGAACTATTTAGAATACCGTTGGATACCCAGGATAACTCATACATAGTGTGCTAACTCATATAACTGTAATCTGTCAATTCCTGTACATGTATGCTCACACGAGCTATGAATCTGAATTCTCACACAAGCTGTGAAAATGGGTCTACTCACAAGAGCTGTGGGTCGAAACATAGCTACACAAGGCTACTCACACGAGCTATGGAGTATCCACAACACATGTAGCACCTCAGCCATTGGTAGGATGTTCAAGACCAGCACTAGAATCATGTAAACCCTAATGACATGTCATTTGTATCCTACGAATTCTTAAGGTTCAAATGGGGCTTGGTAATCGTCGTACGTCGTTGGATATGCATTCGGTATGTAACACATTTATAATTCAATTGAAAACATATAAACACAATATAATTACACGAACTTACCTCGACGAGTAAATGTACATACAGAGGCTACTAATCAAAAACTTTATCTTTGCCTCGATCTAAAGCCGTACAAGATTTTTCTTTATCTAAATGGATAATTTTAGCTCAATTCAATAATTATTTTATTCAATTTAACCCAAATTCACATTTTTATAAAAATTAGAATTTTGCCCTTATACTTTTGATTTTTTTAATTTAGTCCATAGCTCATAAATATGGAAATTCATGCAATTTAACCACAACCCATCATAACCAAATATCAAATAGGTCCCTAGAAAGCCCTATATTTCATTTATTTCACAATTTCACCATTTATATTTTTCTATTTAATCCCTATTTGACAATTTAACCAAAAATAACTTAACAAAAGTTGTTTATCTTACAACAACTAACTATTTTTGTAACACCCCAAACCCGGCCCAGAAGTTAGGCCCAAATCTGGTGTGTCACAATGAAGAAAACATATAAAGGATCTTGTGATTCATACTAAAATAGGTGTAATTGAAGAAAACAAATTTGATTAGAAATATTTGATAAAAATACTACTAATTTCGAAGGTTGATTGATAAATCGATAATTGAAATAGTGAGTTTTAAAACCATGACTTTTGAAAATATCGTTGATAATTCGAAAGAAAATCAGAGTTAAATTATTTGCAAAAGTTTATATAAAATCCATTTGTTAATCAATTTAGAAAATCTTTATTTATAATTTTTAGAAAATTCCACTTAAAGTATCTCAAGCGAATAATAAGCACGACAAAACATAAGCAAAATAAAATATCCTGGATGCCTTATTACAACTTTAAAAACACAAAATAATAAAAGTAACGAAATAGAGCAGAAAACTAATTTACTAAAGTTCGAAACTTTTATTTCCGAAGTATGGCCTCCACCGAGTCATCCATGGGCCCAAGTCCACATCATGTTACATTATCTACAAGGATTAAGAAATAAGGGGATGAGTTACAAGAACTCAGTGTATAATCCCCTTACCATTATCCACTAGGCCTGAACCCGTAAAGCAATATCTTGGGCCGGAGCCCATGTAGCATAATCTTGGGCCTAAGCCCACTTTCATGTAATAAATAAATGATATGAATGCAACCCATCCCATCCAGCCAATCTCTCCACCTGTACCAACCAATCTCTCCTATGGGGATCAAGTCAACCCACCTCGTCAATCTCTCCACCCGTACCAACCAATCTCTCCTGTGGGGATCAAGTCAACCCACCCCGCCAGTCTCTCCAATTTGCAGTCAAACTGCCATTTATAATATTTGTGGCTGAGCCACCAGAATCATATACGGTAATATAATCGGCACACAGCCTTAATCACGATGGCACAAAGCCATAGTTAAATTGGCACATAGCCATTATCAGAATTTGTGACAAAGCCACCGGTCTACTGTAACATCCTGATTGAATGGGCCCGTGCATTTTGTGTGTCGATTGTTTAAAATATTAAATTGAGGGTTAGGGGTCCATATTGGGCTCAGGAATGGGCTGAAACCTTGGTTAAAATATTCTGTTTAATCACCATAGGATTTGAAGTTAGGTATCTGTGTTTAAAAATATCAAGTTGGGCTTGAGGCCCAAAGTAGGATGGCGTCATAAGGGAGTAAAGGGTGGCGTCACTAGTGGATGAAGAGGGCCCAAGTTTTGGTTGCTTAGAGCCCAAGTTATTGGGCCAAATTCGGCACTTAAAAGGGAGTAATGGGGGACGACAACAAGGCTAATATTTAGGGATTTTTAATGTCTAAAATATGTGGATATTATGCTGATAAAGGAGAGAGGAGTTGGAGCTAATTAAGTCTCTTTTGGATGTGAGTTTTGATAAAGATAAGAGAAAAGATGAGAGGCTATCCAGGAGGCTAGAGGTGGCCGAAATTGGGACTATGTGTGTAAATGGGGGGGACGACTAGATAGAGTCAAAGAATGCCAAATTTTATTATTTTTCCTAAAGCACAGTCTTGATCTTCTTTCTCTTTTCTCTTTTCCTCCTAATTTCGGCAAATAAGGCTCTTCTTTTCTTCTTTTCTTTTGCAATCAAAAATCGAAACCCTCTAAAGCTTCACCAGTTGCCGAAACACTGATATTTTCTGTCTTTTCTCTTTCGAACACATTGACCAAATACCCTTTGTTTGACAGCATTCTTCTTGACTGTAACACCCCAAACCCGGCCCAAACGCTACCACCGGATCTGATATTTCACTTAAGGGATTTTACAAAAAACATGTCGCATTTTGGAAAACAATTACTAGGTTTAAACCTTTTTTTTCGAAAGCTTAAGAATTCATTAAAGTGTAAAATATTAAGTTATAAATTATCTTGGTGGATTTTAAATAAAAAACTGAAATTTCGTACATGTCTTAACTTAATTGGAAACATAAAACTTAAAAGCCCAACATAAAACCCAAAACAAATATAATAGTCTAGTGGCCCGTGGCCTTATTACAACCATTTTTAATAATCTGCAAAATATAAAAATAACAAACTAAAGTCTTCTAGCTGAATCTAATTGCTCTTTTGCATGGCCACCTCGCGTTCCTCTCCAGCCCGGTCCGATGCACTATGTGTCACCTGAAATTGTTAAATTAAAAGGGTGAGTCGCGAGACTCAGTGTGCAACCCTCGTGCACCATTAGATTTGGGATTTAGCCCCATAAAACATAATAATCAAAATTGATATACAAAACAAAAATAATATGCAAAGCCCAACCCATATCTTAGGTGTCCATCCGCTACACGCCCCCGTACTAGCCGTTCACACCATTGGGGATTTCTACAATCAACCCACACCGCTAGACGCCTTGATAGCAGTCGTACTGCTCATCATCAGATCATGGCCATAGCCAGTACAACAGATCATGGTAGAAACCGCTACAACAGATCACGGTAAGGAATCGGTACAACATATCACGGTAAGGAACCGCTACAACGGATCACGGCAATAGCCGCTACAACATATAACTTCCTCCTTTCTTCAAACCCAACCCATGCAATCACGTAAAATCAATATACTTATATCATTTAATCAGAACATTCACTAACCTGGTGATTTGCTTATACCCTCTTTGGGTTTCCGTCATTATGCCGAGATTTCGGCATTTATCAAAATATATAAGACTTATAAACATATATTAATCAAACAGATCTAGATGGTGTGGAGAATTACACACCTGATATCGCGAAATCCAATATTCTTAGTCGATGTCCTTGCTATCCGGATCTCTTATCCTCAATCTATAGCCTTGGAATCCCAAAAATAACATGACTCAAAGGTTACTGAACCTTGACTTTAAAGATCTAGGCGTTGGACTCTTTTTTAGATCCCAAAATACCGAAAAATAAGAAAAACCTTTGATTAGTCACTTGATTAGCTATTGGGCTAGAGACTTTGAAAAGCCGGAGAAATATTGGATACTCAAAATTGACACATACCTATTGATTTCTTCAAAATTTTGGCACAAGTAGGTAACCCAGAATGATTTCGGCACACATATGGAAGACTAGATCTCACGTTTTCGGCTTTTAGAAAATCTAAGCGAGGTGTTTCAACTTTGAAGAAAGTAAGAAAAAAGTAAGGGAAGCTTAGAGGTTTCGGCTAAAGGGTTTGAATGAGATGAGAAAAGAATTTGTCAGAGGTTCGGCCAACTAAAGAGAAGAAAAGAAAAGAGAGGGAGAATAGCATAGGAATTTCGGCAAAGCAAAAGGAAAGATGAGAGAACTAGCTAGGAATTTCGGCATACATACCTTAAGCCAAAACCGAATACCCTCTTCTTTTCAAATTTTTAATAATTTCGGCTAACATTAAACACTTAAAGATGGCTCTAATCTTTGATCTATTATCTCCTCAAAAATAGCCTTAATTCCTCTCTTCATTATCTGCCTAATTATCCACATAAAATAAACATTAAAATCCTAAAATAGCCTTGTGCCGTCCCCTATTGTCCCTTTAAATGCCAAAATTTAGCCTCAAACTTGGGATCCAAGCAGCCAAATTTTGGGCCTTCCTCATACTCAAGTGACGCCACTTAAATCTCCCCCATTGTGCTCCTAGTTCTTTGGGCCACAAGCCCAATATGTCACTTAAACTATGAAAACTTTAATTTAAGCCCTTAGAGTGTCTAAACAAAATATTTAAAACAAGGCCTCAGCCCAATTTGAGCCCCAATTGTACCTCAAATTCTCAAATTAATATTTTAAGCAGTCAAACACATAAAATGCACAGACCCAATTATTCAGGGTGTTACAGTTCTACCCCCTAAAATAAATTTTGTCCTCAAAATTTACCTGATCAAAAGAGATGGGGATACTGCTGTCGCATAACATCCTCTGGCTCCTACGTCGCCTCTTATGCACCATAATTTCACCATAGAACTTTGACCAAAGGGACGGACTTTCTTCTCAACACTTTTACGTCTCGATCTAAGATTTGCACTGGTTCCTCCTCAAAAGATAAATCTGACCTTACTTCAATTTCTTCCACTGGCACCACGTGCGATGGATCGGAATGATAACGTCTTAGCATCGAGACATGGAATACGTCATGTATCTATTCTAACTCTGAAGGCAACCCCAAACAATAAACCACTGGGCCTACACGTTCTAGCACCCGATAAGGCCCAATAAACTGAGGACTTAGCTTACCCTTCAGTCCAAACCTCATTACCTTTTTCCATGGAGAAACCTTCAAAAAGACTTGGTCTCCTACTGCAAATTCCACCTCCTTCCACTTTAAATCGGCATAAGACTCCTGCCGATCAGACGCTTCCTTCAATCGAGTCCGTATTAACTTAACTTTCTCTTCTGTTTTCGAAACTAGTTCTGGACCCAATACCTGACGTTCACCCAACTCCGTCCAACAAGTAGGAGTACGACATCTCCTTGCATATAATGCTTCGTACGGCGCCATCTGAATACTAGCTTGATAACTATTATTGTACGCGAATTCAGCCAAGGGTAAATACTCCTCCCAACTACCCCTAGAATCAATGATGCAACCCCTTAGCATATCTTCCAAGATCTGAATTACCCTATCAGATTGACCATCGGTTTATGGGTGAAAGTGGTACTAAAGTCTAACCTTGTTCCCATTGCTTGCTGAAGAGCCTTCCAAAATCGTGACGTGAACCTAGGGTCCTATCCGATATGATCGACACCGGTACACCATGTAATCTTACAACCTCAGCCACGTACAACTTAGCCAACTTTTGTAGAGAAAAGTCCACTCGAACCGGTATGAAGTGAGCAGACTTCGTCAGTCGATCCACAATTACCCAAATTGAATCTTTCTTAGTGGGCGTAAGGGGAAACCCACTAACGAAATCCATCGTGATTCTTTCCCATTTCTATTGGGGAATCTTCACCGTTGCAACAACCCCGAAGGCAACTGGTGTTCAGCTTTGACTTGCTGACACGTGAAACACTTTCCCATATATTCTGTAACTTCTTGCTTCAAACCTGGCCACAAGAACTACTCTCGCAAATCCCGATACATCTTAACTCCTCTAGGATGCATAGCATAAGGGCTACTATGCGATTCCTAAAGAATCATCTGTCTTAACTCCACATCTTTTGGCATACAAACCTTCCCACGGAAACACAAAACTCAATCACCATTCTAACTATAATCCCCTCCTTCACTATTCTGCACTTGTTGGATCTGAGTACTTAAAACATCATCCAAAAGTTGCTTCTCTTTGATCTAACTTGTCCACAAAGGTTTTACTTGAAGTTCAACTACCAAACTGCTATCTCCATAGGCTAAGATGAGTGAACATTTCCCTCAAGTCTGCTATCGCCTTCCTACTCAACGCATCCGCCACCATATTTGCCTTACCTGGATAGTACTCAATCGAGCAGTCATAATCCTTTAACAGCTTGATCCACCTTCTCTGTCTTAGGTTCAACTCCTTCTGAGTGAGGAGATACTTGAAGCTCTTATGGTCAGTGTAAATAACTAACTTCTCCCCATACAAGTAGCGTCTTCAGATCTTCAGAGCAAACACTGCCGCCGCCAATTCCAAATCATACGTAGGGTAGTTCAACTTATGCGGTCTTAACTGTCGAGACGCATACGCCACCACTTTTCCTTCTTGCATCAACACACACCCTAAACATGTATGTGACGCATCACAGTAGACGGTAAATTTTTTTCCCGCCCCTGGTTGAATTAACACCGGTGCTTCTGTCAGGATTCTCTTCAACTTCTCAAAACTCTCCTGCTGTTTATCGGCCCATACGAACGATACTCCCTTCCTCAACAACTTAGTTAAAGGTGTCGCTATTGAAGAGAACCCCTCAACAAACCTTCGATAATATCCTGCTAATCCTAAGAAACTTCGAATCTCTACCACTGACTTTGGCAGTTTCTAATCCAATACAACTTCTATCTTCTGAGGGTCACCCTAATTCCTTTTGCGGAAACCACATACCCTAAAAAGGTCACTTCCCGTAACCAGAACTCACACTTGTTGAACTTAGCAAACAACTGCTTCTCCCTCAGGATTTGCAACACCACTCAAAGATGTGCATCATGTTCCTCCTCAGACTTGGAATATACCAGGATATCGTTGATGAACACCACGACGAACCGATCAAGGTATGGTTGGAATACCCAGTTCATCATATCCATAAATACTGCTAGAGCGTTCGTCAACCCGAACGGCATCACCAAGAACTCATAATGACTGTTCCGAGTCTGAAATGCTGTCTTATGAATGTCCCCTTCCTTTACCTTTAACTGATGATAACCCAACCTTAGATCAATCTTTGAAAAGATTGAAGCTCCTTTAAGTTGATCGAACAGGTCATCGATTCTCAGTAATGGGTGCTTATTCTTAATCGTCAACTTATTCAGTTGACGATAGTCCACACTCATACGCATGGAGCCATCCTTCTTCTTCACGAATAGGACTGGCGCTCCCCATGGAGACACATTCTGTCGGATAAATCCTCGATCCAAAAGCTCCTAGATCTGAGCTTTGAGCTCCACCAGCTCTTTCGATGCCATTCAATAAGGAGCAATGGATACCGGAGCTGTACCCGAGAGTAGTTCTAATCCAAACTCCACTTCGCGATCTGGGGGTAATCCTGGCAACTCCTCCGAAAAGACATCCACAAAATCCTTGACTGTTCGAACCTCATCGACAGTCACCTCCTTAGCATCCAAAGCACTAATAAAAGCTAGAAAGGCGTTACATCCCTTCCGAATCATCTTAACAACTTTCAACGCCGACACTATGTTGGATAGATAATTCCTTCTATCTCCTAACACAACCACCTCCCCGCCTTCTGGGATACTTAACACCGCACGCTTAGACCCACAATCCAACTTAGTATGATGCCTTGTCAACCAATCCATTCCTAAGATAAGGTCAAGCTCTCCAAATGGTAATTCCATTAAGTCTGCCGGAAACACTACCTCTTGAGTCTCTAACGGTACATCCTTAAATAGCTTGTCCACTACCCTAGATTATCCTAGGGGGCTAACTACAGTCATCTTCCTAGTGGTTATTTTATGGTCTATACTTAGAGTCTCAGATACTGAACATGCAACATAGGAGTGGGTTGACCCAATATCAATTAAGGCAAGAAAAGGGTTGTCAATAATAAGAAATGTATCGGTTATAACATCCGATGCGTCACCATCCTCCCGTTAGTGAACTGCATACATTAGACCTGGCTGCCTCGCATCTACATTACCTACACCTCTACCAGGTGCTCCACGACCTCGACCAGATCCATTTCCTCCTCTGGTTGCACGATGACCCCTTGATCTAGACTGATCACCTCTCCTAACCTGACCCGAACCTCGACTCACTGGCTGTACCTGATCCATCTGAGGACAGTCTTTAATCAGATGTTCTGTGGATCCACACCTAAAGCATCCACTAGTTTTCATTCCGCACTCCCCATAGTGCGTCCTCCCACATGTAGAACATGCTCGATTCTGGCCCGTCGGAGCACGAGCTGGCCCATCAGTCCTAGGCCTCTTCTGAAAGTTCCCAGATGCTCTTGATGGTCTAAAACTTCTCTTACTCTTACCCCGATCCTTATCCTTTTCTTGTCTCTCGACCCGTTTCACTTCCTCAGTTATTTTAACCTTATCTACCAAAGCCGCAAAAACTCTCTCTCTCTGCGGTGCTATCAGAACCTTTAACTCATTTCGCAGCCCATCCTCAAACCGTACACAACGTTCATACTCCGTTGCTACCATTCCCCGAGTGTAGCGACTCAAGCGCAGAAACTCTTTCTCATATTCATCCACAGACTTACTTCCCTGCACCAGGTTCAAGAATGTCTTCCTTTGTGCATCCATATAGCTGGCCCCAACATACTTTCCCTGGAATGACTTCTTAAAGAAATCCCAGTCAATCAGGTCAGTAGCAGTACCTTCTTTCACCGTGAGCCACCACTAATAGGCCTCATTTCGAAGAAGCGACGCGACCCCTTTCAACTTTTCCTCTACCGTAAAGTCTAAGTTATCCACTATGCGCTCAGTCGCTTCCATCCAATACTCAACTGTGTTAGGGGCTACACCAGAAATGCCCCTAAACACTTCTGCCCCATTGGCCTTAAGCCGCTCCGGCACAGATTTCTAGGCTCCTGTGCCCATGCCTACTCCAGCAACTCTCTCAAGGACTCGCAACATCGCCTGAGACACAGCATCATCTCCGGTCGCCTGATCCCATAACTCTCCCTCCACAGCTGGAGGATCCTGCATTTCATTTCCTGACCCGTGGCCAGACCCTACTAGCTCAGACAAGGTCATCCTACCCCTACTGCGTCCGCGTGGCGGACGTCCTTGACCTCTTGTACTTATTCTTCCGATTGGCATTTATCTGATTAAGAATTTTATGAATCATTAATTCTTTCTACTGTTTACCATGGACAGTCTTATGAATAATAGTTTTAAAAGTAGTTCTTTCGAATTCGCATTCACAAAATAGTCTCAAGTTCGTATCCCCTAACTAGAATAAGACACATACATTGAATCACCATCATACAAATAGCATCCCAGCACTTACATTCATCACATAAGGGTGTTTTCGTTATTTCACTACCCAGGGGTATTTTTGTAATTTTTCCTATAGGGGTATTTTCGTATTTTCCAAAATAGAGTTTCTTTGTGATTTTGTGAAATAGGGGTATTTTAGTAATTTTGCAATCCAGAGGTATTTTGATAATTTTAAAATTCGGGGCAATTTAGTAATTTTACAAATCAGGGGTAATTTGATAATTTTACAAACCAGGGGTATTTTGGTCATTTTGCAAAATAAGGGCAGTTTGGTAATTTTTCAAACTAGGGATATTTCGATGTTGTTATTGCTGTTTTTTTTAAACTGGGGTACTTTGGGGAAATCTAGTTTCATAGTCTGGGTTATTCTTGTAAACATGAGGTTTTTCGGTAAAGTTTTCAAAAATGGTTGATTGGAAATTTTTTAATGTATTTTTGAAAATTTTACAAAACTTGGGGATTTTTTTTTGAAAAAAATAGGGTGGCTGGTCCCTTCAGGTTTTAATTATAAGGTTTAGCCCATCAACCAATCCTTGTAGCTAGGATGAATAGTCACTACACACCAGGTAAGATTCTAGTGAAGAGGAGGTGAGTCACCAGGACTGCTTAAATACCAAGCTCTCCCTGAATCTACCCCTAGACATGCATATGTCTATTGCCACACCCTAATCTTGCGGCTCGTTCATGGGTTTGTTTAGTGGAATTAAGTCTTATGAAATTTAAGAAGTGGTTTAAGCTAGGCCTAGAGTCTATCAAGTTCTAATCTGATTAATCTACGTCCCAATAAGCCCATTAAGCCCACATATATTTCACACAATGGTTTAGAGTACTTACCTGGCAGACTTGGGCCAGAGACGCAGGTGCCATGCCGAGCTAACAGACTAGGTATCACTTAAAAACATCTATGTTTCGAAAGCCCATTTTTAGAAAATGTTTTGAGCCCAAAAACCTCAGAGTCGAGTTTTGAACCGAGCTCTGATACCAATTTGTAACACCCCAAACTCGGCCCAAACGCTACCACCGGATCTGGTATGTCACTTAAGGGATTTTACAAAAAACATGTCGCATTTTGGAAAACAATTACTAGGTTTAAACCTTTTTTTTTCGAAAGCTTAAGAATTCATTAAAGTGTAAAATATTAAGTTATAAATTATCTTGGTGGATTTTAAATAAAAAACTGAAATTTCATACATGTCTTAACTTAATTGGAAACATAAAACTTAAAAGCCCAACATAAAACTCAAAACAAAAATAATAGTCTAGTGGTCGTGGCCTTATTACAACCATTTTAATAATCCACAAAATATAAAAATAACAAACTAAAGTCTTTTAGCTAAATCCAATTGCTCTTTTCATGGCCACCTCGCGTTCTCTCTCATTGATCAGATGCACTAGGTGTCACCGAAATTGTTAAATTAAAAGGGTGAGTCATGAGACTCGATGTACAACCCTCAGACACCATTAGATTTGGGCTTTAGCCCCATAAAACATAATAATCAAAATTGATATACAAAACAAAAATAATATGCAAAGCCCAACCCATATCTTAGGTGTCCATCCGCTATACGCCCCCGTACCAGCCGTTCATACCATTGGGGATTTCTACAATCAACCCACACCGCTACATGCCTTGATGGCAGTCGTGCTGCTTATCATCAGATCATGGCCGTAGCGACTATAACAGATCACGGTAGAAACCGCTACAATAGATCATAGTAAGAAACCACTACAACAGATCACGGTAAGGAATCCCTACAACGGATCACGGCAATAGTCGCTACAACATATAACTTCCTCCTTTCTTCAAACCCAACCCATGCAATCACGTAAAATCAATATACTTATATCATTTAATCAGAACATTCACTAACACGGTGATTTGCTTATACCTCTGTAGGTTTAGTCATTATCTTTGGGATTTTGACATTTATCAAAACATATAAGACTTATAAACATATATTAATCAAACAGATCTAGATAGTGTGGAGAATTACACACCTGATATCGCGAAATCCAATATTCTTAGTCGATGTCCTTGCTATCTGGATCTCTTATCCTCAATCTATAGCCTTGGAATCCTGAAAATAACACGACTCAAAGGTTATTGAACCTTGACTTTAAAGATCTAGGCGTTGGACTCCTTTTCAGATCCCAAAATACCGAAAAATAAGAAAAACCTTTGATTAGTCACTTGATTAGCTATTCGGCTAGAGATTTTGAAAAGTCAGAGAAATATTAGAAACTCAAAATCGACACATACCTATTGATTTCTTCAAAATTTTGGCACAGGTAGGTACCCCAGAATGATTTTGGCTCACATATGGAAGACTAGATCTCACGTTTTCGGCTTTTAGAAAATCTAAGCGAGGTGTTTCGGCTTTGAAGAAAGTAAGCAAAAAGTAAGGGAAGCTTAGAGGTTTCGGCTAAAGGGTTTAAATGAGATGAGAAAAGAATTTTTCAGAGGTTCGGCCAACTGAAGAGAAGAAAAGAAAAGAGAGGGAGAATAGCATAGGAATTTCGGCAAAGCAAAGGGAAAGATGAGAGAACTAGCTAGGAATTTCGGCATACATACCTTAAGCCAAAACCGAATGCCCTCTTCTTTTCAAATTCTTAATAATTTTGGCTAAAATTAAACACTTAAAGATGGCTCCAATCTTTGATCTATTATCTCCTCAAAAATAGCCCTAATTCCTCTCTTCATTATCTGTCTAATTATCCACATAAAATAAACATTAAAATCCCTAAAAATAGCTTTGTGCCGTCCCCCCTATTGTCCCCTTTAAATGCTGAAATTTAGCCCTCAAACTTGGGCTCCAAGCAGCCAAATTTTGGGCCTTCCTCATACTCAAGTGATGCCACTTAAATCTCCCCTCTACCGTGCTCCTAATGGCTGGGCCACAAGCCCAATATGTCACTTAAACTATTAAAACTTTAATTTAAGCCCTTAGAGTGTCTAAACAAAATATTTAAAACAAGGCCTCAGCCTAATTTTAGCCCCAATTGTACCTTAAATTCTCAAATTAATATTTTAAGCAGTCAAACACATAAAATGCACAGACCCAATTATTCAAGGTGTTACATTGACCATCTTTTCTGTGATTTTCTTAAAAGCCGAAATCCCTAGATCTCATCTCCTGTGGTTGCCGAATCTTGAAGGAAACTGAAGGTAAGTGTCGATTCGCGTGGTTCAATCTTTTTCCGACTTTTAGAGATCTTAGCCGAATGGCTATAGGGTTAACTAATCGGGTGTTTTTCTTTAATTTGCGATATTCCAGGATTTGAAGGAGATCAAATCGCGTAGGTTTCTAAATAGGTAGCACCTGAATTACCCTACTTTCGAGATTCAATTGATTTAGGTAAGGATATTTGTTTAGTTAAACATATAAATTCGGGTACATAACAATCATTGGCCGAATGTAGGGGAAGCTTTATCTTCAAGTTCTTCTGGCTTTTGAGCAAAGGTGTAGACAAAGGGCAATAGATCCGATTAGCAAGGGTATCGACATAGAGGGTAGTCCTACGTATTTATCAGGTGTGTAACTTTTCACACCATTCAGATTTGTTTGTTAGTACATGTACATGAACCTTTTATATTCTGTTAAATGCCGAAATCCCGGAATAATGGTTGAAACCCGAAGAAGGTAAAGGCGAATCACCAGGTTAGTGATTTCTATCATTCATAAATGAATGTTTCTGTTGAGATGATATGTTTTATATGTATGCCAATTTCTGTGATTGCACGGGGTTGGGTGATTGATGAAAGGGGAAGTGTTCTGTTATAGTGGCTTTTGCCATGATCTGTTGTAGTGGCTTTTGCCATGATCTATTGTAGTGGCTTCTTGCCATGATCTGTTGTAGTGGCTATTGCCATGATCTGACGATGAGCAGCTGACTCCAGCATGACTGCCATCGATGGTGTGTAGCGGTGTGGGTTGATTGTAGAAATCCCTAATGGTGTGATTGGCAGGTAAGGGTGGTGTGTAGCGGATGGAAACCTAGGATTGGGTTGGGCTTTGCATAATTCCTGACATATTATATTTTGTTATCTATTCTGTGGGGCTAAGGCCCAATCTGATGGTGCACGAGAGTTGCACACTAAGTCTCGCGACTCACCCTATTATTTAACATCTTTCAGGTAGCACCTAGTGCATCAGATCGGGCAGGAGAGGAGCGCAAGGTGGCCATACGAGAGAATATCTTGATTCAGCAAAAGAATCTACTTAGTTTATTTATTTTTAATTAGAGGGTTTTAAATTTCATTGTAATAAGGCCATGGGCCACTAGTTTTACATTTTTTTCTTTTCTTTTCTTTTTGGGTTTATTTTGGGCTTTTATTACTATTAGACGTTTAAATTTTATGTTTTAATTAAACTAAGGCATGAATATAAAATGCATATCTCTTGCAAATAATTCAACCATTTAGTTTCCCAGAATTAAAGGTTAAACTCAAGAAATATTTTTTCCCAAAATTACGACTTCTTTCAAAATCTCCTTAGTGACATGCCAGATCCGGTTATGGTGTTTGGGCCGGGTTTGGTGTGTTACAAATTGGTATCAGAGCCCAGTTCAAAACTCAGCTTTGGGGTTTTTGGGCTCAAAATGTTTTCTAAAGATGGGCTTTGAAACATGCATTTTTACAAATGATACAGGTCTATTAGCTCGGCATGGCACCTGCGTCTCTGGCCCAAGTCTGCCAGGTAAGTATTCTGAACCATTGTGTGTTAAGTATCTGTGGGCTCGATGGGCTTTATGGGATGTAGACTAGTTTAATTAGAATCTGATGGACTTTAGGCCTAGTTTACATCATACTTATCAACTTCCATAAAACTTAACCTAATTAAACAAACCCGGGAATAAGTCGCTGAGTTAAGGTGTGGCAATAGGCGTACGCATGTCTAAGATTGGATCCAGGGAGAGCTTGGTATTTAAGCAGTCCCAGTGACTCACCTCCTCTTCTCTAGAATCCTATCAGTGCGTGAGGATTTGTTCACCTTAACCGTGAGGACTTGTTAACGTGCCAAAGTTCTAACTAAAACCTAAAAGGGACCAGCCACTCTATTTTCACAAAATTACTAGAATGCCCTAGTTTTGTAATAAATTACCAAAATGCCCTTGATTTGAAAAAGTACTGAAACGCCCTTAATTTAAAAATTATAAAAATGTATGAAATTACCAAAATACCCCGAATTTGCAAAATTACCGAAATACCCCCAGTTTGGAAAATTACCGAAATACCCCTAAATTGTAAAATTACCAAAATACCACTACTTCATGAAATTACCAAAATACCCTTATTTTGAAACATCACCAAGATACACTATTTTGAAAAAAATTATGAAAATACCCTTGTAGGTAAAATTACGAAAATACCCCTGGATAGTGAAATTACGAAAATACCCCTAGGTGGTGAATGTAAGTTTATAAGGCTATTTTTATGATTGACGTGTGCTGAATGTTGACTGAAGGTGAACTCTAGGACTATGAAGTATCGACTTGAGAACTAAACCCGTAGATGAATTCAAATTCGAAAGAATTACTATTGAAATGATTTTACATAAGATTATTCGCGGTTAATAAGTGAGAAGAATTAATTATTCATAAAATTCTTAATTAGATAAACATCGATAGAAAGAATGAGTACAAGGGGTTGAGGATGTTCATCGCATGGTCATGGTAGGGGTAGGATGACCGTGTCTAAACCAGTAGGGTCTGGCTACGGGTCAAGAAATGAGATACCGGATCTGCCAGCTGTGGAGGGGAAATTTTAGGACCAAACGGGTGGAGATGATGCAGTGTCTCAGGTGACGTTGTGGGTCCTTGAAAGAGTGGCTGAAGTAGGTACGGGTTTAGGAGCTCGGAAGTCTATGTCTGAATGACTCCGAGCCAACAGAGCGGAGATGTTTAGGGGAGTTTCTAGCGTAGCCCCTAACACAGCTGAGTATTGGTTGGAGGCAACTGAGCGTATAATGGATGACCTTGGCTTCACTATGGAGGAGAAGTTGAAGGGGGTCGTGTCTCTTCTTCGAGATGAGGCCTACCAGTGGTGGCTCACAGTGAATAAGGGTACTTCTACAGACCGCATTGATTGGGACTTCTTTAAAGAGCCGTTTCAAGGAAAGTACATCGAGGCCAGCTATGTGGATGCACAGAGGAAGGCTTTCTTGAACTTGGTACAGGGAAGTAAGTCCGTGTCTGAATACGAGGTAGAGTTTCTACGGTTGAGCCGTTACGCTCGAGGGATTGTAGTGACTGACTATGAGCGTTGCGTATGTTCAAAGATGGACTAAGGGATGAGCTGAGTGTATTAATAGCACCGCAGCGAGAAAGGAACTTTGCATTTTGGTTGAGAAAGCTAAGATATCTGAGGAGGTTAAGCGGACTGAGAAACAGAATAAGGATAAGGATAAGAATAGGAATAAGAGGAATTTTGGACCGTCGGGATCATCCAAAAATTTTTAGACAAAGCCTAGGTCTGATGGGCCAGCTAGTGCTCTGACGGGTCAGAATCGATCATGTCCTTCATGTGGGAAGGTGCATTATGGGGAGTGCGGATGGAGAACCGGTGGATGCTTTAGGTGTGGATCTATGGAGCATATGATTAAGGCTGTCCACAGGTGGATCAGGTACAGCCAACAGGATGAGGTTTTGATCAGGTTAGGAGAGGTGGTCAGCCTGTACCAAGGGGTCGTGGCATAGCCAGAGGAGGAAATGGTTCGGTCGGGGTCGTGGAGCACCTGGTAGGGGTGCAGGTAATGTAGACGCAAGACAGCCAGGTCTAGTTTATACAGCTCACCGACGAGAGGATGGTGATGCACCGGACGTCATAATCGGTACGTATTGCTAATAGCCCATACCTTACTTTGATTGATATTGGGTCAACCCACTCCTATGTTGCATGTTTAGTATCAGAGACCCTAGGTTTAGACTCTGAAACAACTACTAGGAAGATGATTGTGGTTAGATCTCTGGGACAATCTAGGGTAGTAGACAAACTGTTTAGAGACGTACCTTTAGAGACTCAAGGAGTAGTGTTCCTGGCAGACTTAATGGAATTACCATTTGGAGAGTTTAATCTTATCTTAGGAATGGATTGGTTGACTAAACATCATGCTAAGTTGGATTGTGATACTAAACGCATGGTGTTGAATACCCCGGAAGGTAGGGAGGCAGTTGCGTTGGGAGAAAGAAGGAACTATTTGTCCAACATAGTATCGACATTGAAGGCTGTTAAGATGATTCAGAAAGGATGCAATGCATTTCTAGCCTTTGTCAGTACTTTGGATGTTGAGAAGATGACTGTCGATGACGTTTGAATAGTCAACGATTTCACAAATGTCTTTCCTGAGGAGTTGCCAGGATTACCCCTAGATCGCGAGGTGGAGTTTGGAATAGAGCTACTTTCGGGTACAGTTCCGGTGTCCATTGCTCCTTACAGAATGGCGCTGAAGGAGCTGGTGGAACTCAAAGCCCAGATCCAAGAACTGTTGGATCGTGGATTTATCCAACCGAGTGTGCCTCCGTAGGGAGCCTCAGTCTTATTTGTAAAGAAGAATGACGAATCCATGCGTATGTGTGTTAATTACCGTCAACTGAATAAGTTAACGATTAAGAACAAGTACCCACTGCCAAGAATCGATGACCTGTTTGATCAGCTCAAAGGAGCTTCGGTCTTTTTTAAGATTGACTTAAGGTCAGGATATCATCAGTTAAGGGTAAAGGAAGGAGACATTCATAAGACGGTGTTTCGGACTCGGTACGGTCATTATGAGTTCTTGGTGATGCCGTTCTGGTTGACGAATACGCCAGCAGCATTTATGGATATGATGAACCGGGTGTTTCAACCATATATTGATCGGTTCGTTGTGGTGTTTATCGATGATATTCTGGTTTATTCCAAGTCTGAGGAGGAGCATGATGCACATCTTCGTGTGGTGTTGCAAATTTTGAGGGAGAAGCAGTTGTACACAAAGTTTAATAAGTGTGAGTTCTAGCTGAAGGAAGTGACTTTCTTAGGCATGTAGTTTCCGTAGAGGGAATTAGGGTGGACCCTCGGAAGATAGAAGTCGTATTGGATTGGGAACCACCAAAATCTGTGGAAAAAGTTTGAAGTTTCTTGGGATTGGTCGGGTACTACAGAAGGTTTGTTGAAGGGTTCTCATTGATAGCGACACCTTTAACTAAGTTGTTGAGGAATGGAGTATCGTTTGTATGGATCGAAAAATAGTAGGAGAGCTTTGAGAAGCTGAAGCAAATCTTGAATGAAACGTCAGTGTTAATTCAGCCAGAGGCGAGAAAAGAATCTACCATCTATTGTGATGCGTCACACACGGGCCTCGGATGTGTGTTGATGCAAGATGGAAAAGTGGTTGCGTATGTGTCCCGACAGTTGAGACCGCATGAATTGAACTACCTTACGCACAATTTAGAATTGGCGGTGGTAGTGTTTGCTCTGAAGATTTGGAGGCACTACTTGTATGGGGAGAAGTCGGTTATTTACACGGACCATAAGAGCTGAAGTATCTCCTTACCCAGAAGGAGTTGAATCTAAGGCAACATAGGTGGATTGAGCTCTTGAAGGACTATGACTGCTCGATCGAATATCATCCGGGTAGGGCTAACGTGGTGGCAGATGCACTGAGTAGGAAGGCGATAGCAAATTTGAGGGCGATGTTCGCTCATCTTAGTCTGTATGAGGATGGAAGTTTGGTAGCTGAGCTCCAAGTAAGACCTATGTGGACAAATTAGATCAAAGAGAAGCAACTTCTAGACGATGTTTTGAGTGCTAGACTCCGGCAAGTGCGAAGTGGTGAAGGAGAGGACTATAGTTTGAATGGCGATGGAGTTCTGTGTTTTGTAAGAGAGTTTGTATGCCAAAGGATGTGGAGTTAAGACAGATGATTCTTCAGGAGGCACATAGTAGCCCTTACACTATGCATCCTAGATAGGTTAAGATGTACTGGGATTTGCGAGAGCAATTCTGGTGGCCAGGTCTGAAGTGAGAGATAACAGAATTCGTGAGTAAGTGTTTGACGTGCCAGCTGGTGAAAGCAGAACACCAGTTGCCTTCGGGGTTGTTGCAGCCGATAAAGATTCCGTAGTGGAAATGGGAGAGAATCACGATGGATTTTGTTAGTGGGTTACCCCTTACGACCACTAAGAAAGATTCAATTTGGGTGATTGTGGATCGGCTGACGAAGTCTGCTCACTTCATACCGGTTCGTGTCGACTTTTCTCTGCAAAGGTTGGCTAAGCTGTATGTGGCTGAGGTGGTGAGACTGCATGGTGTACCTGTGTCGATTATATCGGATAGAGACCCTAGGTTCACGTCCTGATTCTGGAAGGCTCTTCATCAAGCAATGGGAACAAGGCTAGATTTCAAAGCTTTTATCCTGATCGATGGGCGATCGAAAGGGTAATTCAAATCTTAGAGGATATGCTAAGGGGTTGCATCATCGATTTTAGGGGAAGCTGGGAGGAGTATTTTCCTTTGGCAGAATTCGCATACAATAATAGTTATCAATCTAGTATTTGGATTGCGTCTTATGAAGCGTTATACGGAAGGAGATGTCGTACCCCAACTTGTTGGATAGAGTTGGGTGAGCGTCAGGTGTTGGGTCCAGAACTAGTATCAAAAACAGAAGAGAAAGTTAGGTTAATTCGAGCTCAGTTGAAGGAAGAGTCTGATCGTCAGAAGTCGTATGCGGATCTTAAACGGAAGGGGATGGAATTTGCAGTAGGAGATCAAGTCTTCTTGAAAGTATCACCGTGGAAGAAGGTAATGAGGTTTTGTCGGAAGGGTAAGCTAAGTCCCTAGTTTATTGGACCTTATCGAGTGCTAGAATGTGTGGGCCCAGTGGCGTACCGATTGGAGTTACCTTCAGAGTTAGAGCAGATACATGACATGTTCCATTTCTCGAAGCTAAGACATTATCGTTCTGATCCATCGCACGTTGTGCTGGTAGAAGAGATTGAAGTAATGCTAGATTTGTCTTTTGAAGAGGAGCCAATGCAAGTCTTGGATCAAGATGTAAAGGTGTTGAGAAGAAAGTCCATTTCTTTGGTCAAGGTTTTGTGGAGAAACCACGGCGCGGAGGAAGCGACATAAGAGCCAGAGGATGTTATGCGATAGCAGTATCCCCATCTCTTCTAATCAGGTAAATTTTGAGGCCGAAATTTATTTTAAAGGGGGTAGAACTGTAACATCCTGATTGAATGGGCCCGTGCATTTTTTGTGTCGACGGTTTAAAATATTAAATTGAGGGTTAGGGGTCCATATTGGGCTCAGGAATAGGCTGAAACCTTGTTTAAAATATTCTGTTTAGTCACCATAGGATTTGAAGGTAGGTATCTGTGTTTAAAAATATCAAGTTGGGCTTGAGGCCCAAAGTAGAATGGCGCCATAAGGGAGTAAAGGGTGGCGTCACTAGTGGATGGAGAGGGCCCAAGTTTTAGTTGCTTGGAGCCCAAGTTATTGGGCCAAATTCAGCACTTAAAAAGGAGTAAGGGGGGACGGCAACAAGGCTAATATTTAGGGATTTTTAATGTCTAAAATATGTGGATATTATGCTGATAAAGGAGGGAGGAGATGGAGATAATTAAGTCTCTTTTGGATGTGAGTTTTGATAAAGATAAGAGAAAAGATGAGAGGCTATCCAGGAGGCTAGAGGTGGCCAAAATTGGGACTGTGTGTGTAAAGGGGGGACGGCTAGATAGAGTCAAAGAATGCCGAATTTTCATTATTTTTCCTAAAGCACAGTCTTGATCTTTTTTCTCTTTTCTCTTTTCCTCCTAATTTCGGCAAATAAGGCTCTTCTTTTCTTCTTTTCTTTTGCTACCAAAAATCGAAACCCTCTAAAGCTTCACTAGTTGTCGAAACACTGATATTTTCTATCTCTTCTCTTTCGAACACATTGATCGAATACCCTTTGTTTGACAGCATTCTTCTTGACCATTTTTTTCGTGATTTTCTTAAAAGCTGAAATCCCTAGATCTCACCTCCTGTGATTGCCGAATCTTGAAGGAAACTGAAGGTAAGTGTCAATTCGCGTGGTTCAATCTTTTTCTAGCTTTTAGATATCTTAGCCGAATGGCTATAGGGTTAACTAATCGGGTGTTTTTCTTTAGTTTGCAGCATTCTAGGATTTGAAGGAGATCAAATCGCGTAGGTTTCTAAATCGGTAGCACCTGAATCTCCCTACTTCCAAGATTCAATTAATTTAGGTAAGGAGATTTGTTTAGTTAAACATATAAATTCGGGTACATAACAATCCTTGGCCAAATGTAGGGGAAGTTTTATCTTCACGTTATTTCGGCTTTTGAGCAAAGGTGTAGACAAAGGGAAATAGATCCGATTAGCGAGGGTATCGACATAGAGGGTAATCCTTCGTATTTATCAGGTGTGTAACTTTTCACACCATTCAGATTTGTTTGTTAGTACATGTACATAAATCTTCTATATTCTGTTAAATGCCAAAATCCCGGCATAATGGTTGAAACCCGAAGAGGGTAAAGGCGAATCACCAGGTTAGTGGTTTCTGTCATTCATAAATGAATGTTTCTGTTGAGATGATATGTTTTATATGTATGCCGATTTCTGTGATTGCATGGGGTTGGGTGATTGATGAAAAGGGAAGTGTTCTGTTGTAGTGGCTTTTGCCATGATCTGTTGTAGTGGCTTCTTGCCATGATCTGTTGTAGTGGCTATTGCCATGATCTGATGATGAGCAGCTAACTGCAGCATGACTACCATCGTTGGTGTGTAGCGGTGTGGGTTGATTGTAGAAATCTCCAATGGTGTGATTGGTAGGTAAGGGTGGTGTGTAGCGGATGGAAACCTAGGATTGGGTTGGGCTTTGCATAATTCCTGACATATTATATTTTATTATCTATTCTGTGGGGCTAAGGCCCAATCTGATGGTGCATGAGGGTTGCACACTGAGTCTCGCGACTCACCCTATTATTTAACATCTTTCAGGTAGCACCTAGTGCATCAGACCGAGCTGGAGAGGAGCGCAAGGTGGCCATACAAGAGAATATCTTGATGTAGCAAAAAAATCTACTTAGTTTATTTTTTTTTAATTAGTGGGTTTTAAATTTCATTGTAATAAGGGCATGGGCCACTAGCTTTACATTTTCTTTTCTTTTCTTTTTGGGTTTATTTTGGGCTTTTATTACTATTAGACATTTAAATTTTATGTTTTAATTAAACTAAGGCATGAATATAAAATGCATATCTCTTGCAAATAATTCAACCATTTAGTTTTCCGAATTAAAGGTTAAACTCAAGAAATATATTTTTTTCCGAAATTGTGACTTCTTTCAAAATCTCCTTAGTGACATGCCAGATCCGGTTATGGTGTTTGGGCCGGGTTTGGGGTGTTACATCTACTCTTCTCTTCATTCAAGTTTCCCATCCCATGCAATATGTAAATATGCAACATACATAGTAACTCATGATATTTATAGATACAAACAACAATCATTAACTTAGAGATTCATTACAAAAATTCGGCCCATTATAACACTTTGCAAATTGGCCCATTAGGGCAATCTATCAAATCGGCCCATTAGGGGCATTTTTGTAATTTGGTAATCTTACCCACTAAGGGTATTTCGGTAATCTTATCGACTAAGGGTATTTCGATAATCTTACCCACTAAGGGTATTTCGGTAATTCGGTCCATAGGGACATTTCGGTAATTCTACAACCCCGGACTTAACTAGTAATTTGGGGTATAAAAATTGAAACTTTCCATCTGCATTATACTGACTAAATTGACTATAACTTAAGTTAGGAATCTCGAAATTTAGATCCGTAAATTTTCCTTGAAACAACTCATTTATCTTCTTACTACAATTTTTCCAGAATTTTTTGGCTTATCCGTTTTGTACATTTTATTCATTAAAGCTTCCCCTGATTCACTGACCAACGATTCTGACCTCTCTTACCCTAAATTTAAATATCTCATTGTATAGTTTTCATATGTTGCTCCCACTTGTTTCTATTGAAAATAGACTCACTAAGGAATCTATACATATAAATTATAACTCATAATTAGCTTTGTACAATTTTGAATGATTTTTCCAAGATAGAATAGGGAACCACGAAGTCATTAAGAACCAGTCTTACTAAAATTAAAATATAATAGAATATAAAATTGCTATTCCTCATCTGTTTCTTTCATATAAAACTAGGCACAGTAAGCTTTAATTCTATATCTTATTTACTTTCTAATTCCCTTTCTCCTATTTTTCGTGATTTTTCAAAAACACATCACTGCTGCTGCTAAACTGTTTCATTGCAAAATATGGTTACTACTACGAACATACGCACGCCCGAGTGATCAAAAATGCCGGTTTCTATCTTTTCGATCTTTCAACCGAATCACAAAACATTTCATACAAATATTCAGAAAGTTGTGAGATTACACACCATTTCAAACATGTATTCGGAAGGGTACGGGATTACACACCTTATTACGGGTTGTGCTTTCTACTGAATTCAACACCACGGATGTGATCTCCCTCAGTGCACCAAAAATCGATCCCACCCTTTTGCTACTGAAATCCTGTCCTAACAATATTTGGTGGGCGAAAGAGTTGTTAGCAATATCCCACCTTTGGCCAAAATAAATCTTATAACAACGTTCTTACCCCACTTGCTTGACAAGTCGAAGATAATGATTTGGTTAATACAAATCACTTATGCTCCTTCACCTTGCTCAAAATTGAAAAGGAGATGACCCGAAATACTCAAACAAAAGTACCCAAAACATCACTCTCAAAAAGAAACCCGAAAGAACACTCAAAAGCAAAGAAAAGTTTCAGTTTCTCCCATTACACCAAATGACCGAAAATGATATTTGGAAAAAAAAAACACAAAATGATCAAAGGAGAAGAAACATCTCTCATGCACAAGACTTGCAAAAAGGAATGGAAAATTTGGCTACCATCTCCTCTATCGAAACCGTCCATGCCTTGGCAACAAGGTCAAAAGTTTGCCAACCCAAACTTTCCAAAACACTTTCCTCTCTTTGGGCCAACATGTTCCCTATACTTTCCTTTTCTTTTGATTCCTTTCCTTACCTTCATCCTTTCCTTGTTTCCTTAGCCACCTTGCCAAAATTAAAAAGTCCACCTTGCCATATATATCATCTTAGCCGACACTTAGGGAAAGAAAACAAAAAAAAAAATAGTCAAAATTTGCACAATATAGGATTTCAACCTCCTACCTCAAAGTCCTTTATGTGGCGCATATCCCCTTTACCATAAGCTCCTTTGTGCTAGCAAATTACCCATTATTTACTTAAGTCTTAATGCCATTTACCTTTTCTCCTTAAAGTACTTCAACACAAAAATTTACCTATAACCTAACTTGAACCCGGAGCTTCCTAGAAACCCCGTAACCTTCCAAATTCACTTAACTAATAAGTCTAATTTGCTACAACGCCATTCTCATATTCTTGAAAATTTTAAACATTCTTACGCCCAAGGCCCATTGGGCCCAATCCTACTAGGCCCAATTTTGGGATGTTATAATTCTACCCTCTTAAAGAAATTTCATCCTCAAAATTTCCAACTATAGGAACAGTCGCACATCCTAACCTAGCACACTACACTTTCGCTGCGCACTCTGATCTTAATAACACTAATTCACTTTCTATCTTAATTTTGGAAACTCTTCAAATCATCAAATATTTAATCCTCAGAAGCAAACATGTATTTATCACTCATTCATAAAATTTTCTACATTCAAACATCACGTCCAACGAAAACATACATGACTTGATGGTGATGAAACAATCCCGAGCCTTATGTTCCTTAGACCCACATGTCAAACATGCTCTTGACCTCCTCCAGCATCATTACCACCTCGACCTGGCCCACGGCCTTTCAGTGGCTGCTGAGCGCGTCTAGCTGGCTGCAAAAAATCGTTACGAACCCCTTGAATATGAGCAGGTTATTGAGAACAATCCTTAAACCGATGATCCTTGGAACCACATCAGAAACAACCACCGGTTCTCTTCTAGCATTCACCCGAGTGAAGTCTCCCATAATCCGCATAAGGCTGTAACTGATTGGTAGCAGCTTGTACCCTTGCTTGAGCTGGCTCCTCATTCTTGGGCCTCTTCTGAAAACCTATATCAGGACCTGAGTACCCAGAGTCTTTCTTACTCCTGCTCCTATCTTGTCTCGGTTTTGTCGCTCTAAGTATTTAACCTCCTCGACTATTTTAACTTTTTCCACAAGTGTGGCAAAATTTCTCTCCTTTTGTGGGGTAATTAGTACTCGCAATTCATCGCGAATCCATCTTCAAATCGCACACAGCGTTCATAATCAGTCAGCACTATTCCCGACCATACCGACGCAAATGCAAAAATTTCGCCTTATATGCTGCCACAGATTTATCTCCTTGAACCAGATTCAAGAACTCCTTCCTTCGGGCATCCACATAGCTAGCCCTGACATACTTTCCTTGGAATATGGTCTTGAAGAATTTCGAATGTCGATCGGCTTGAGTGCCTTCGAGCGATAAGCCACCATCGTCACGCCGTCTCTTAGCAAAGACACCACTCCTTTCAGTTTCTGCTTGGCGGTGCAATCCAAATTGTCCATGATTCGCACCATCGCCTCAAGCCAGTACTCCACTACATTTGGGGTTACACCCAAGATACCCCTAAAAACCTTAGCTCCATTCGATCTGAGTCGCTCCGATATCGACCCACGAGCTGCCGACCCAGTTCTTACCCCAACAACTCTTTTCAGAACTCGCAACATTGCTTTGGACAGTGCGTCGTCCTCTCTCGTACGATCGTGTGACCCAGCTTCAGTCATGGGTGACGCAGGGGCGTTCATTTCTGGCATATGTCCCGATGCCTCAGATACAACTCTAGCACCTTGGCCTCTACCACGGCCACGTCTACCGCGTCCACGTCCTTTAGCGCTCATATTTGCTAATTTGATTTAATCAGGTTAAGAGTCTCATGAATCAGTTATACTATTTCAGTGTTTATTAAACAATATCTTATGAAGTATAAGTGTAGAAGTTGTTTTCGCAAAATGCATCCTATAGTCTCAATCTCTATAGTTTCAGCTCCTAAGGCTAAAAGTTCTAGAGTATATGTACAATCATATCACAATAATCATAATCATAAAATGATAACATTTCTTACTTGACTTTGTGTTGGATACCCGTGGTGCCATACTTCCTTTAGAACATGCATTCTTAAAATTCAAACAGCTTTGGAAAAAGTTTTTGAACCCAAACCATAGCCGAGTTTTGAAACTGGGCTCTGATGCCATAAAATGTAACACCCCAAACCGGCCCAAAGGGTAGGCCCGAACCTGGTGTGTCACAATGAAGAAAACATATAAAGGATCTTGTGATCATACTAAAATAGGTGTAATTGAAGAAAACAAATTTGATTAGAAATATTTGATAAAAATACTACTAATTTGAAGGTTGATTGATAAATCAATAATTGAAATAGTGAGTTTTAAAACCGTGACTTTTGAAAATATCGTTGATAATTCGAAAGAAAATCAGGGTTAAATTATTTGCAAAAGTTTGTATAAAATCTATTTGTTAATCAATTTAGAAAAACCTTTATTTAGAATTTTTTAGAAAATTCCCACTTAAAGTATCTCAAGCAGAATAATAAGCACGACAAAACATAAGCAAAATAAAAATATCCTAGAGGCCTTATTACAACTTTAAAAACCCAAGATAATAAAAGTAACAAAATAGAGCAGAAATTTAATTTACTAAAGTTTGAAACATTTATTTTCGAAGTATGGCCTCCACCGAGTCATCCATGGGCCCAAGTCCACATCATGGTACATTACCTACAAGGATTAAGAAAGAAGGGGGTGAGTTATAAGAACTCAGTGTATAATCCCCTTACCGTTATCCACTGGGCCTGAACCCGTAAAGTAATATCTTGGGCCGAAGCCCATGTAGCATAATCTTGGGCCTAATCCCACTTTCATGTAATAAATAAATGATATAAATGCAACCCATCCCATCCAGCCAATCTCTCCACCTGTACCAACCAATCTCTCCTATGGGGATCAAGTCAACCCACCCCGCCAGTCTCTCCACCCGTACCAACCAATCTCTCTTGTGGGGATTAAGTCAACCCACCCCTTGATCTCTCCAATTTGCAAATCAAGTCGCCATTTATAATATTTGTGTTTGAGCCACCGAATCATATCTGATAATATGATCGGCACACAGCCTTAATCACGATGGCACAAAGCCATATTTAAATTGGCACATAGCCATTATCAAATTTTGTGGCAATGCCACCGGTCTACTCTTCTCTTCATTCAAGTTTCACATCCCATGCAATATGTAAATATGCAACATACATAGTAACTCATGATATTTATAGATATAAACAACAATCATTAACTCAGAGATTCATTACAAAAATTCGGCCTATTATAACACTTTGCAACTCGGCCCATTAGGGAAATCTATCAAATAGGCCCATTAGGGGCATTTTTGTAATTTGGTAATCTTACCCACTAAGGTTAATTCGGTCCATAGGGACATTTCGGTAATTCTACAACCCCGGACTTAACTACTAATTTGGGGTATAAAAATTGAAACTGTCCATCTGCGTTATACTAACTTAATTGACTATAACTTGAGTTAGGAATCTCAAAATTTAGATCCGTAAATTTTCCTTGAAACTAGACTCATTTATCTTCTTACTATAATTTTTCCAAAATTTTTTGGCTTATCCTTTTAGTACATTTTATTCATTAAACTTCCCCTAATTCACTGACCAACGATTCTGACCTTTCTTAGCCTAAATTCAAATATCTCATTGTACAATTTTCATATATTGCTCCCACTTGTTTCTATTGAAAATATACTCACTAAGGAATCTATACATATAAATTATAACTCATAATTCGCTTTGTACAATTTTGAATCATTTTTCCAAGATAGAACAGGGAACAACAAAGTCATTCAAAACTAGTCTTACTAAAATTAAAATGTCATAGAATATAAAATTCCTCTTCCTCCTATGTTTCTTTCATATACAACTAGACACAGTAAGATTTAATTCTACATCTTATTCACTTTCTAATCCCCTTTCTCCTATTTTTCGTGATTTTTCAAATCACGTCACTGCTGCTGACTAAACTGTTTCATTGCAAAATATGGTTACTACTACGAACATACGCATGCCCGAGTGATCACAAATACCGGTTTCGCCTTTTCGATCTTTTGACCGAATTACAAAAAATTTCATACAAATATTCAGAGAGTTGTGAGATTACACACCATTTCAAACATGTATTCGGAAGGGTACGGGATTACACACCTTATTACGGATTGTGCTTCCTACCGATTTCAACACCACGGATGTGATCTCCCTTAGTGCACCAAAAATCGATCCTACACTTTTGCTACTGAAATACCATCCTAACAATATTTGGTGGGTGAAAGAGTTGTTAGCAAATATCCCACCTTTGGCCAAAACAAATCTTATAACAATGTTCTTACCCCACTTGCTTGACAAGTCGACGATAATGATTTGGTTAATACAAATCACTTGTGCTCCTTCACCTTGCTGAAAATTGAAAAGGAGATGACCCAAAATAGTCAAAGAAAAAGTACCCAAAATGTCACTCTCAAAAAGAAACCCGAAAGAACACTCAAAAGAAAAGAAAAGTTTCAGTTTCTCCCCTTACACCAAATGACCGAAAATGATATTTGGAAAAACAAAAATACAAAATGATCAAAGGAGAAGAAACATCTCTCATGCACAAGACTTGCAAAAAGTTATGGAAATTTCGGCTACCCTCTCCTCTCACCAAAACCGCCCATGCCTTAGCAATAAGGTCAAAAGTTTGCCAACCAAAACTTTCCAAAACACTTTCCTCTCTTTGGGCCAACATGTTCCCTATACTTTCCTTTTCTTTTGATTCATTTCCTCACCTTCATCCTTTCCTTGTTTCCTTAGCCACCTTGCCAAAATTAAAAAGTCCACCTTGCCATATATATCATCTTGGCCGACACTTAGGGAAAGAATACAAAAAAAAATAGTCAAAATTTGCACAATATGGGATTTGAACCTCCTCCCTCAAAGTCCTTCATGTGGCACCATATCCCCTTTACCATAAGGTCCTTTGTACTAGTAAATTACTCATTTATTTACTTAAGTCTTAATGCCACTTACCTTTTCTCCTTAAAGTACTTCAACACAAAAATTTACCTATAGCCTAACTTGAACCCAGAGCTTCCTAGAAACCCCGTAACCTTCCAAATTCACTTAACTAATAAGTCCAATTTGCTACAATGCTATTCTCATATTCTTAAAAATTTTAAACATTCTTAAGCCCAAGGCCCATTGGGCCCAATCCTACTAGGTCCAATTTCGGGATGTTACAATTTTCTTCCATAAATCATCAAAACTCATACACATTCATTCATGGAAAAACTTTAATAGTTTAACAGTTTCACAAATTAGTCCCTAGGCTAGCTAGATTTAGCTACAACGATCCTAAAAACATAGAAATCATTAAAAACGGGATGAAAAATCTTACCATACAAGCAAGAGAAGTGGCCGAATGATAAAGCTCTCCAATGGATTTTTCTTAACCCTAAATTCGATTGAAGATGATGGAAAAAGATGATACTTTGTTTTGTTTTATTTAATTTATCATTTATTTACTAATTTACTTTTATAACCTTTTAAAACTTACATAATTTCAATATTACCAAGACATCACATTCCACTATAAACATGAATGGTGTAATTACCATATAAGGACTCATACTTTAAGGTTCTATATCTATTTAATACCTTTAGCTACTAGAAAACAACTTTTGCACTTTACGCGATTTAGTCCTTTTTATCAAATTAAGAAATAAGCGGTAAAATTTCTTAAAAAAATTTTTATAATGTATTACTATCATCTTGTAGACAATAAAATAATAATAAAATAAATATTTTGACTTCAGATTTGTGGTTTCGAAACAACTATTTTGATTTCACTGGGAACGAGCTGTTACATAAGTGATATAGAAGAGATATTGTAATAGATATATGTGAATTATTTGATGTTAAAAAATTAAATTGTAAAGCATTCAAAAAGTGGTTTAGTGTCTTAAGACTGGGAAATAACATATTTACGTGAAGCAATTATGGAAGTGAAATGTATGTTGAAGTGAGAATATAGTGATTATTGAATAATGTGATAATAAAGACTAAATTGTAAATAGTATAAAATAATTATATAAATTAAAATAAATACGTGAATGGGTTTAAGTGAAGTGTATATATGAATGTGAATCAAGTGCGTAGTGTTGATGATTTAATTTATGTTATTAAGGATTAAATTGGAAAGTGTGTAAAATTTCAGTTGAAATTGAATTTATGAATGAATTTGATACAAATATTATCAATGCCCATGTAGACAAGATTAGAATTTGTTGGATATAAATGGCATGCCATTAGGAATACCATAGCGTACTTGTGAAATTTTGCACTCTAGTGCTTATAATTTAGCACTTATATGCTCGTGTGTTTATGATTTCATTCTGTTTATCCTTCTTGTTCACTCGAGTCTAGAATGGACAACGTGAGTAATATATAAAAGATAAGTGTATGATGAAAGTACAGTAAGTGATATTAGGTGAGATTGCAAGTGAAGATAAACATTTAATGTGTAACACCCCATACTCAGTTTGCTTGCCAAACCCAAGATATGGAACGCCACATTAGCCACCTAAGTGACTCTCCATTAGCACCAAACCTAACCTCCAACACACCACAAGTTAAATCATAAAACATATATAAATATAAGAAAGTACAAGCTCGCGAACTTACTTCGCTTGCTTCATGCTATGCAACAGAAATAATATGCCAACCTACTTTGTATATGAGAACTTAACTACTCTTTTCATAGATATTGAAGAAAGGAATTAAGAACATGCGAATCCTAAATTTTGCAAAACAAAGAACACAGCAGTTCATCTATCTAACATAAGGGTTAGCTTGCACAAAACATAAACTTCATAGAATAAATTTCTTAAAACAGGGTAAGTCTCTCGAACTACCCCTATGTGCTTGAATACTACAAGCATGATTCATAGGGTTTTTCCTATAGAATATATCAATATCCATTAAAGGTTCACCAATCGTTGGGGTTCGCACTTAACACAGTTCGCAACCTGATAAACCGTAAAAGTAACATATTTTAACCCCATATTTAGTATGCCTTGATTTATGTAAAAAGGTGCTTTTAATCCTTTCTTTTCATATCTTATACTCAGGAAAGCACCTAAGGATAAAAAGAACGAAAAACAGGCTTAAAACAGACTAAATTGGGCCAACCCAATAATTCGACACGGCCTGGCCCAAAAGCCCACACGATCGTGTCTCGCTGAACACTTAGAGCACGGCCTCGACTCTGCCACACACAACCCTGCATCATCCATTTACCACACGGACGTGCCTAGTGATCAACATGGCGTCTCCCAACCGATGAATTCAAGCACGGTGCGAACCCTAAATTACTGCCAGTGCCACTGTGCCCTAAATGATAGAATTGAGACATGGCCCAACCACGATTTACACGGGCGTGTGCCATGGCCGTGCCCCTGCCGCAGGAAAGAGCAATTTCACTCGAATTTGGATGCTTGAAACCAAAGAAACATACTCCTAAGTCTATTTAAACACCCTAATAGTAATTCTACTTGAAGGAGGTACTTAGGAGCCAAGTATAGCATCTCAAAGCCTATATAAACAACCCAAGGTAGACATTGAAATAGGGGCTTTCGCAGAGGCTTTTGTCGAAGCTTTCATTTTTTAGGGAAATTACTTGAAGATAGCCAGTTGATTCATCTTAAGAAGCCAGAACTCCACTCAAGACGGAGGATCTCCTCTTTAATTCCTTCAAGGGGTTCTAGGGATTTCTTATGTTTTGTTTTATCTTTTCTCTTGAGATGTTTTCTTATTTTGTTATGAACTAAACCCTTCGGATACCTGAAGGGGATGAAACCTATGATGGATTTTGTTATTTGATTTCTAAATTATATGATAAGTACTTAGTTTGTTCTTAATTATGTTGCTTAATTTAATCTGATGTGCTTAGGTGGAGGAGGAATACACCCTACCTAAGAGTAGATCTAGCATAATTGAGCGGAGTTGATCAGGCGTCTAGAGATAGGGTTACGAGATTTTGTCGGATTAGGGTGAAACCTAATATGGGAATCCATTGATCGATTTATTGCTTCCTTAAGGGGTTATTATAAGAGAATGAGAGTTCCACTAACTAACCTAAGGTTAGACGTTATTCACCTCGAGAGAGGGTTTAATATAGGTTAGGGAGTCTCACGGATCAAGCTAAGTAAAGAAATCATATGGTTTGGGGAATAAATAATAAGTGAAGTCATAGGTGGATTCTTCCTGAGGGTATCGTCTTCATCAACTGAGTTTTCCTAAAGTCTTTCTCCAATTCATTCTTTTGTCTTTGCATTTAGTTTAAGTTTTTTTCATTAATTTAATAAACCAATCACTCCATATTTCAGGCTAAATAATAAAACGAAAGTGAGTAGTAGTACTTTTAGGTTCCCTTGGGTTCGATAAGATATTCTTGCCTAAACTATACTACAGTTCGATAGGTGCACTTGCCTCTATCGTTGTCATAGTTAGTCTACAGGTTCGATCATTCTTTTTATAAATATTAAAACTCGACTGTTTGACACGATCAAGTTTTTGGTGCCGTTGTAGGGGAACTCTAAAATATTAAGAAAGCTATATTTCTATTACTTTAGCCATTATTTTTTTCTTATTTTTCTACATATATCTTTGTTTTTCTAAATTTCTTTCTTTCTTTTCCTAGCAGGAACCTCTAGTTTATGAATAGAAGAAACCCTAGAGGACCATTAGAATACGAAAGTGACATTGAAGCTATTGCTCGCAGAAATCGCAGAAAAATTAGATGAGCTCTAGACTACCAAAGAGAAGAACAAGACAGATCCAATCCTACTGAAGGGATGGATGAAAACAATCCACTACCAAATGTGCAAGAATAGAATGCTCCGCGTACTATGTATAATTATGCTAAACTTAATTTGACAGGAGCAGAATCTAGTATTGTTAGGCCCACTATAGCTGCTAATAATTTTGAATGAAAGCCTAACACAATACAAATGATTCAACAGTTTGTTCAATTTGATGGTTTGTAGGATGAAGATCCAAATACTCATATATCTAATTTTTTAGAATTCTGTGATACCTTCAAAATAAATGGTGTTTCTGATGATGCCATACGTCTTTGGTTATTTCCTTTTTCATTAAGGAATAAAGTAAAGCAGTGGTTGAACTCGTTGCCACGAGGGTCAATCACCACATGGGATCAAATAACCGAAAAATTTCTTTTAAAATATTTTCCACCAGCCAAAACGGCCAAATATAGGAATGACATATCTTGTTTTGTGCAGAATGACGCAGAAACATTATATGATGCAGGGGAGAGATATAAGGACCTCCTGAGAAGATTTCCATACCATGGATTACCTTTGTGGCTTCAAGTCCAAACTTTTTACAATGGTGTGAATTCTCCAACTAGGCAAATGATTGATTCATCAGCCGGTGGAACTTTGAACAACAAAACTCCTGAAGCAGCTTACGATTTTATTGAGGAGATGTTGTTGAACACCTATCAATGGCAAATTACAAGGGTTAAACCGACAAAATTAGTTGGAGTTTTTAACATAGACGCAGTAACAATGCTGTCAACACAGGTGGAGTTAATGAATAAAAAGGTTGATAACTTATGTTCTTCACAGGTACACCCAGTAATGCAATGCGAAGCAAGCGGGAATGTGGCGCCACCCAGGAGCAAAAAATGAGCAAACAAACTATATAGGTAATAATTTTCGATCTAATAATCCTTATAGTAACACTTATAATGAAGGTTGGAGGAACCACTCAAATTTTTCATGGGGAGGACAAGGAAATCAAGGAAATCAAAGGCAGCAACCTCCTCCAAATTACCAAAATCAGCCCTATCCACAGGAAAAGACATCAAACCTTGAAGAGATGCTAACAAAATTTATGGCAGCTACAGTTTCTCATCTCCAAATGACGGAAGCAACACTTGATGAACAGTAAATCTCAATCAAGGGAATCAAGACTCAGGTGGGAGAGCTTATTACGTCAGTGGGAATACTTACTGAAATAGTATGTGAAATACGGACAGAAATCTTTTCCAAAGACACAGAGCAAGTAAGGGCGGCCACACTAAGGAGTGGCAAAGAGCTAGTTGAACCACAAAGAAAGGCACCACATGAGGTTATCAAGAAAAAAAGTGTAAAAGTTGAGAACGACAACACGTTGCCTAAAGAGAATAGAACACAAATTCCATATCCAGAAAAATTGAAGAAAGAAAAATTGGATGCTCAATACGGTAAGTTCCTTGAACTCTTTAAAAAAATACATATTAACTTACCTTTTGTCGAAGCTATTTCCCAGATGCCAAAGTATGCAAAATTCTTAAAGGAACTTCTCACAAATATGCAAAATTCTTAAAGGAACTTCTCACAAACAAAATGAAGCTTGAGAAAGTATCAAAGGTGGAGCTTAATGAAGAGTGTTCAGCCCTTCTCCAAAATAGACTACCACAGAAGTTAAAAGATCCAGGGAGTTTCACTATTCCTTGCTTAATTGGTAGTTTAAACCTCACGAAAGCATTAGCAGGCCTATGCACTAGTATCAACTTAATGCCTTATCGATTGTTTAAATGGCTAGATCTTAGGGAACCAAAACCCACTAGGATGAGTATTCAATTAGCTGATAGATCTATTAAATATCCTAGAGGAGTTATTAAAGATGTCTTGGTAAAAATTGATAAATTTATTTTCCCTGTTGATTTCGTTGTGTTAGACATGGATGAAGACATCAATGTTCCTTTAATCTTAGGGCGTCCTTTTTTAGCCACTGCTAGAGCTATTATTGATGTAGGTGATGGCAAACTAGCACTAAGGATAGGTGATGAAGAACTTATTTTCCAATTTTATGATGCCATGCGATATTCTAAAGAGCAAGATGATTCCTATTATTTTGTTGACACTACTGATCATATTATTAAAAATTCATTACAGGAAATCCTGCAAGATGACACGATGGAACTGTGTCCGCTTCAAAGAGAGGAGGAAGAGGATGAAGAAATGAGATAAGTTTGAATAAATCATCATTCAGACAAATGAAAGAAGAAAACATTGAAGAAGATGACGTATTAAAACAAAAACCCTCCATCGAAGAGCCGCCCAAATTGGAATTCAAACAGTTACCAAAACATTTAGAATACGCATTCCTTGGGGACAATTCTATGTTACCGGTAATCATCTCTTCAAAACTAGAACCCAAGGAAAAGGAGGAGATGATAAAGGTACTAAGAGAACACAAGAAAGCCATAGCTTGGAAAATTTCTGACATCAAGGGAATAAACCTCGCGTTTTGCACCCACAAAATTTTAATGGAAGAAGAATATAAACCGTGTGTGCAACCTCAGAGACGATTAAACCCTAACATGAAAGATGTGGTCAAAGCCGAGGTAATTAAACTTCTAGATGCAGGAATAATTTATCCTATTTCTGACAGCACTTGAGTAAGTCCTGTGCAGGTAGTTCCAAAGAAAGGAGGAATGACAGTAGTGCCCAACGAAAAGAATGAGTTAATTCCCACAAGAACAGTTACGGGTTAGAGAGTTTGTATAGACTATAGAAAGCTGAATGATGCCACCAGAAAAGATCACTTTTCTCTACCCTTCATTGATCAAATGTTAGAAAGACTATCTGGGTATATGTACTACTGCTTCTTGGACGAACTCTTCGGCTACTTCCAAATTCCTATAGCTCCGGAAGACCAAGAGAAGACGAAATTTACATGCCCATACAGTACGTTTGCTTATCGTAGAATGCCTTTTGGATTATGTAATACTCCTGCCACTTTTTAGCGTTGCATGTTGGCAATTTTTGACGAACTCGTAGAGGACATCATGGAGGTATTTATGGATGATTTCTCGGTATTCGGTAATTCTTTCCAACTTTGCCTTAAAAATTTAAAACGAGTTCTAATTAGATATGAAGAAACAAACCTTGTTTTGAATTGGGAAAAATGCCACTTTATGGTTAGAGAAGGGATTGTTTTAGGACATAAGATTTCTAGAAAGGGGATTGAGATAGATAAAGCAAAAGTTGAAACCATAGAAAAATTACCTCCTCCTAGTTCAGTTAAGGCTATTAGAAGCTTTTTAGGACATGCAGGTTTTTATAGAAGATTTATTAAAGATTTTTCTAAAATAGCTAAGCCTTTGACAAAATTACTAGAAAAAGATGTTCCTTTTAATTTCAATCAGGAATGTTTAGATGCATTCAATGTCCTTAAAGATAAATTAAGAAATGTGTCATTTACACTGACCATTCAGGTCTTCGTTATCTTTTAAACAAACCTGATGCAAAACCTAGAATCATACGATGGATTTTACTCTTACAGGAATTTGACTTGGAAATACAAGATAAGAAGGGAGCTGAGAATCTTACGGCAGATCAACTCTCAAGACTCGAAAATCCACACACCAAAAAGTTTGTTGAACATGAAATAAAAGATTTGTTTCCCGAAGAACAACTCTTTTCTTTAACGCATTCTGAAGTGCCATAGTTTGCAAATATTGCGAATTATTTAGCAGCTAACGTCTTGCCAAGAAAATTAGCGCATCACCAAAAGAAGCAAATCTTTGCTGATGTGAAAAATTATTTTTGGGAAGATCCCTTTCTTTTTCGCATATGTGCAGATCAGGTAATTCGAAGATGCATTACAAAGACAGAAGCAAGCAAAATCCTGGAACATTGTCATTCAGGACCATCAGAAGGACACTACAGTGGTATTAAGACAGCACACAAAATACTCAAATTAGGTTATTACTGGCCCACTCTATTTAAAGATGCCAACAGGTATGTTACCTCGTGTGATAAATGCCAAAGAACAGGTAATATTTCTAAACGTGATGAACTACCTCAAACATATATGTTGTCATGTGAAATATTTGATATATAGGGTATTGATTTTATAGGACCATTCCCTAGCTCATTTGGAAATAAATACATCCTAGTAGCAGTTGATTACATGTCAAAATGGGTAGAAGCGGAAGCCTTACCTACCAATGATGCTAGGGTAGTAGTTAAATTTATCAAGAAACTATTCTCCCGATTCGGGACACCTAGAGCCATCATTAGTGATAGGGGTACTCATTTCTGTAATACACAATTTGAAAAAGTTCTAAAGAAATATGGAGTATGTCACAGAACAGCCACCCCATATCATCCTCAAACTAGTGGGCAAGTTGAGGTAGCAAACTGAGAGCTTAAGCGCATTTTAGAAAAAAACGATTGAATCAAATAGGAAAGATTGGGCAGTTAAAGTAGATGATGCTTTATGGGCCTACAGAACAGCATTCAAAACACCGCTAGGGACATCCCCATACAAGCTTGTATACGAGAAAAGTTGTCATCTACCATTCGAGCTAGAACACAAAGCTTTTTAGGAAACAAAATTTTTGAATTCTGACCTCAAAATTGTAGGAAAGAGAAGAATGATGCAGATGAACGAGTTGGATGAATGGAGAACGGAAGCCTATGAGAACTCAAAACTATACAAGGAAACAACAAAGCGACGCCACGATACTCGTCTCAAGCGATCGAAACAATTCGAAGTAGGAGACCTGGTCCTACTATATAATTCAAGGCTTAAACTATTCCTAGGAAAACTGAAGTTAAGATGGTCAGGCCCATTCATGATCAAAATAATCTTTCCATACGGCACCATTGAGGTAACTCATCCCAAAAAAGGCACTTTCAAGGTAAATGGCCACCGACTTAAAATTTATAATGGTGCAGATTCTAGAGATATGAGAGAGGAGCTTCTGCTCCATGAACCCTCCTTTAGAATCGAAAATAGGGAAAGGCTAGCTTAAAACTATAAACAAGCGCTTCTCAGGAGGCAACCCGAGTGCTAACACACTAACATTGACTTTGTCTTTCTAGAATTTTTCTAAAATGATCTAACAGATATGCAGGATTGTTAACACAGCCTTGAACACGGGCGTTCCAACAAACGTGTACAAGACAGGGGACACACCACAGGCATGGCCAGATCTGTGCACAAACAGGGAAAAGTTCTTTTCAACAAACACAGGCTACGATATTAGACCCGTCCGTGCCTTACAACCGTGCGAGGTTACTGACTCGTCAAGCACGGGCTATACACGGCCGTGCCCCACGACCGTGTGAAGCTATTGACTTATTAAGCACGGGTAGAACACAGTCGCACCCCATGACCGTGTGAACATACTGACTTATCAAGCACGGGATGCACATGCCCATGCGACCCAACCATGTGAATCAACACACGGGGTGGCAGCTTCAACACGGTCGTGGCAAATCCACTGAACGCACCTAAAACTCAAAATCGCGAAAAGCACGGAAAAATTCAAAATGACACGGGCGTGGCGATTGACCGTGCCCCAGCCCCTATATATAAATCCAACCGTCATCCCCCAATTTCAAACCCTAAAAATCTGAATTTCTAAAACCTTTTCTCCTCCAATCTGGCTGCACAACGGTTCTCTCCACCCAGAAACACCTCCATTCACCATTTTCATCCTAAAAACCACCCACAAACCTCGCACACGCCCGCGCCACAGCCGTGCTAACAAACACCACGCTTCTGCCACCGCCGTGTTTGCAACGCAGCAACCGTACCACTGTCATGCTCTGCCTGTGCTCCCACCGTGATCAATCCTTCTACACCATACCTGGTTCTCTTTTCTTGACTTAAATAGTTGATAATAACTTTACTTTCATATTTTGTTTAGATTTAGCATTGAATCATTATTTTTAGGAATCTTGCCTAAAAAATTTAGGCTCCATGAATTGGCTGTTATTACATGAGCATGAGTAGGAATAAACTATTGCATTTTAAGGATTTACAAGGTTGATGCATTTCTTTGCTCACAATGATTTGTGCTAATTAATGTTCTAAATTTTTAGATTTTTCATGATTTAATTTTGGCTATATTATTGTTGAAAACCTGTTTTATAGTTCATTACAAATTTCAGTCACCATGTCAACATCCCGAATTAAACGATCAGCCCCAAGCAAGAAAAGAAAAGGGCCCGGATCATCATCCACAAGCATTTCTACCGAGTTCCAACACCCATTCCTCAGATTCCTTCAAGGTACCCAAGAAGAGCGTTACAAGGCATTCCGAGAACGGCCCTTAGGCACCGAAAAGTGCATTGAGTGAAATGTTGTTGAACAAATAGGACTAGCAAATGACATCTGGGCCCTCATTTCAACCAAACCATGGGAGCAGTTCTTCTCAATCATCGAGCCCACATACCTGGAGCTAACACTAGAGTTTTGCACAACTTTTACTTTGCAAACAGTGATAGCACGGTTTGACGAGCCAGAACAGTGCAATTTCGGTTAGGGGGTATGTTAGGTCAATTAATCATTCCCCAATTCGGCATAGCTCTCGGACTTTATACAGATGAATTTAGAGAGGAAAAATAACCTCTCCAAGTTAGACCGAGAACTCCCCCGCAACCCCCTTAACTGTTGGCGCAGCCTAGCACCCACCACGATTTCTTACAAACCCAGTCGATCGAAGGCAATAGCCCTTGGCCCACCCCTGAGATATATCCACGACATCCTAGCCTACACTATCACAGGTCGACTCGAAAGCACCGGCGTGGTAAACAAGCACGATGTCTACTACTTATCGTGCATGTCAGAGGGGGACGTTTTCGATTTGGCATATTTCATCGCCTGTGCTATCCAGCACCAAACAGAGCCACACAGAAAGGGGATTCTATCAATGGGGCCAGACATCACTAGGCTGGTTTGACACTTCAACCTCCTGAACACCGACTATCAGATCACCTCCCTCACACTGATGGGTAACATGGTACCTCAAGGCATCCAGACGATGCTACACATGGGGATGATTAAATATCGTTGAGGGACTACCCCCTCAATACCGATTAGCGACATCCACAGATGAGGGGGAGCCCGAGGACATTACTGATGATGTCCCACCAGCTCCAAGACAGCAGCCATCCTATCCAGCAACTTCGATGGCAGATATCTCTGCACGCCTCACACAGTTCAAATAGTATTGCACCCAGCAGTTTACTGACACTGCTCGACGTTTTGATGGGATAGAGGCTACCCTTCAGCAAATTGCCACCACTTTCATATATTACCACCGACACCTCCACAGGATCCAGTTGACGATGAGGACCTCTGAATCCTCATTTTCATATATCTGTCATTTACTTCCTTTATTTTAAAACTTTTTATTTGATGTTGCGTTTAAATTTGAACTTTTACTAGTATTACATTTTTTATTTTCTTTTTTTTTCTCATTTACCATTGGCTATCTAATTTCTTAAGAATCCCTAACCAATTATATGCTACAATATCGTTAATAAAGTGACTTTGCAGAATTACACACCTCACACACACAAACTCTGGGATCATCCAGAGTTCAGGGAGTATTACTTTCCCCACTTCTCTTTTTGATTTTACATTTAATTGTCATTATCTGTCCTTGTACATTGAGGGCAATGTACATCTTAAGTGTGGGGGGTAAAAGTGCCTAACTTTTTGCATTATTCTCAAACCCTAAATTTAGTCTTGATCTTAAGTATTTTTCTCATATTATTAATTAGGATGAAATTTCTAATGATTTATGATTATTATTGATATGTTTTTGAATAAGTCATAGTTAATTGTGCATTGATGATTAAATTTGAAGGATACTAGAGAATCGAGCACGATAAGCCTACTTTCTAAAAAAATAAAATTGATAGGTTGTTGAACAGAATTTGAGTATCACCTTGAGGTTCAAAATTTATAAGGATTGATGTCAAAACACCCATGATTATTTTTGAGATTTTGAGCCTTATAGAGCATATATTCTTTTTCGTGCTCACTTTATTAATTATGAGTGTGCCAACTTTTAACTGTTATTCTAGAACTTGCCTCATTTATGCATTTCGAGACCACATTAATGATTTGATATGCCGATATGATAAATGCACCTAGGTTTTAACCCGTTCACTCCACTAAAAAGCCTACACATACAAATTAACCCCTAGTAAACCCCGTTGAATCCTAAACAACCTTCTTATTGACTCACCCACTAATATTAAACCAAAATCCCTTTGTATTTGTTATCAACATTCTTTTGACTACCCCTCTATCGAGAATTGATTTGATCAGTTGTTGAATTAGGTTATTTCAATTATCAAAGTTCCTTCTATTATGTTTATTTTAGTTTGTTCTAAATTAAAAATATATATATCCAAGTTTATTCAATATTAGTATACAAAAGAGCTTAGAGCATTTAAACTCCAATTGTTAAAGAAAAAGCTCGTATTAAAGTATTATCAAATTTCAAGTTAGGAAAATACTCTTTATTATACAGTAATTATTAATAGTGGTATTATTAGTTTTCATTCGATGTAAATATTCATATTTAGTTCAGTGTTTCTAGTTAGAGAATTTGTCAAGTAAGTCTCGATTCTAGCCTTCTAATCCAGCCTTCTAATTCAACCTGTATCCACACCTTTTAACCCTAGCCCCGTTACAACCTTGATAAAGACCTTTTGATCTGTGTATCATCTCATATACAGTGGTGGAGATTTGATTTTCAGGCAAGCCTATGGGATTAACTTTTCAGGTTCGACTTAGAGTGTTTATTCTTGAACCTTAAACACCTTTGAGTGATTTGAGTGAATCTTTTGTGATGATGTCAATCCTTGACGGTTTTGAATTAAAGGTAATTACTTAGATAAGGGGAGACACTTATGTTTTCGTACTACTACAAAGGTATGACTTATCTTGATTGAATCTTTAGGGTTCTTTGAGTTGAATTATCCATGTATAAATTATCTATGAATTATGATGAGACGTTGTCGATAGAAATTATGAATTATGGAAAGCTCGTTTTAATTGTAAGTTGAGAATTTTGCTTGAGGACAAGCAAAAGCTTAAGTGTGGGGGTATTTGATAAACCGTAAAAGTAACTTATTTTAACCCCATATTTAGTATGCTTTTGGATGATTTAGCCCTTGATTTATGTAAAAAGGTGCTTTTAATCCTTCCTTTTCATGTCTTATACTCAGGAAAGCACCTAAGGGTAAAAATAACGTAAAATGGGCTTAAAACGGACTAAATTGGGCCAACCCAATAATTCGACATGACCTAGCCCAAAAGCCCACACGACCATGTCTCGCCGACCACCTAGAGCACGGCCTCGACTCTGCCACACACGGCCGTGCATCATCCATTTACCACATGGACGTGCCTGGTGATCAACATGGCCGCGTCCCAATCGATAAACCTGAAGCACGGTCTGAACCCTGAATTACACGGTCATGCCACGATCGTGCCCACAATGATAGAATCGAGACACGGCCCAACCACAATTTACACGGGCGTGTGCCATGGCCGTGCCCCTGCCGCAGGAAAGAGTAATTTCACTCAGATTTGGATGCTTGAAACCAAAGAAACATACTCCTAAGTCTATTTAAACACCCTAATAGTAATTCTACTTGAAGGAGGTACTTAGGAGCCAAGTATAGCATCTCAAAGCCTATATAAACAACCCAAGGCAGACATTGAAAGAGGAGCTTTCGCAGAAGCTTTTGTCGAAGCTTTCATCTTTTAGGGAAATTACTTGAAGATAGCCAGTTGATCCATCTCAAGAAGCCAGAACTCCACTTAAGATGGTGGATCTCCTCTTTAATTCCTTCAGGGGGTTCTAGGGATTTCTTATGTTTTGTTTTATCTTTTCTCTTGAGATGTTTTCTTATTTTGTTATGAACTAAACCCTTCGGATACCTAAAGGGGATGAAACCTATGATGGATTTTGTTACTTGATTTCTAAATTATATGACAAGTACTTAGTTTGTTATTAATTATGTTGGTTAATTTAATCTGATGTGCTTAGGTGGAGGAGGAATAGACCCTGCCTAAGAGCAGATCTAGCATAATTGAGTGGAGTTGATCGGGCGCCTAGAGATAGGGTTACGAGATTTTTTTTGGATTAGGGTGAACCTAATATGGGAATCCATTGATCGATTTACTGCTTCCTTAGGGGGTTATTATAAGACAATGAGAGTTCCACTAATTAACCTAAGGTTAGACGTTATTTGCCTCGAGAGAGGGTTTAATATAGGTTAGGAGTCTCACGGATCAAGCTAAGTAAAGAAATCATATGGTTTGGGGAATAAATAATAAGTGAAGTCATAGGTGGATTCTTCCTGAAGGTATCGTCTTCATCAACTGAGTTTTCCTAAAGTCTTTCTCCAATCCATTCTTTTGTCTTTGCATTTAGTTTAAGTTTTTTTCATTAATTTAATAAACCAATCACTCCATATTTCAGGCTAAATAATAGAAGGAAAGTGAGTAGCAGTACGTTTAGGTTCCCTTGGGTTCGATAAGATATTCTTGCCTAAACTATACTACTGTTCGATAGGTGCACTTGCCTCTATCGTTGTCATAGTTAGTCTACAGGTTCGATCATTCTTTTTATAAATATTAAAACTCGACTGTTTGACACGATTACAACCCTACTAGTTCACTGCAATTTTAGTGAGATTTGCGTAGTTTGTCAATTATGAATATTTCATGCATTTGCTTCTGGCAAACACTATGTTATAATTTAAATATTAAATAGTGAAATTGTAAAATTAAGAAAACATCAATCAAATTTGAACTTTATTTATATTCATAAAATTCATATGTGTTTATAAAACATTATCGGTTCGCAATTATGGACATAAAGAAAAGCATAAAAATAACTAAGTCCTAAAACAATTGGCGACGTCAACAGAATTATATCTTTAATCCTAAGAAGAATTCCCATATTTCCTTTAATCTAGAGTTCACTTGTTCTAACTTTACAACATGTAACTCGCCTGGATCACTTGCCTCGCTGCTGTTCACCTTGTGATCTAGTTATCTGCAATGAATAGAAAGGTCCAGTATGACTCAATGAGTCTTAACATGTCCCATAAGTGTAGCATAAAGCTAAGCACTCTCCAACACACCAACATGTCCCATTGAGTGGAGCTTGGCTTGACAATCCCTTATCTCTACAACCTGTCCTAAGACCTCTCGCCCAAAACACAAAACATAAAGGTAAGTACTCACAATCCTATAGCATGCCATTATATCCAACAATTCAGAAGTTTTATCGTTAAAACATTTATTTAAAACATAAAGCTTGCCAATTATGAGGAGCTCGTATGTACTATTCATGTTGAGCTCGCACAAAAGAGCTTGCATTTCACTGTTCATAAAAACACATATTTAACAATTTCAAAAAATAGAGTTTTAGAAAAGGCTCACTCTCAGAACTTATGTTAAAACCCTAAGCTCCTGATTAACTTTATGGCTTGCACATGAATGTGGCGATCACTGAACACTCACCAATTTTGTAATGCCCTGGTTTTTGGTTAATTTCGACTTTTGGTAATTTTGGCATGAATGAGTGTCTACTTCAGGGGTTATATGTTCTGGGTGTGTGTAGGGGGTCCCAAGTTCAAGTCTTAACTTGGGTAAATTTTGGTATTTTTATGAATAAAGCCCAAACCTTGGTTAGTAGGCTTATAAGTTAAAGTGTGTAGGTAATTAACAGAATGGGCCTACTGGTTTGGTGGTTAAGTGGAGTGTTGGAGTGTGGGTGGTCCTGTGTTCAAGCCCCGACGTGAGCATTAATTTTGGTTGTCATGTCCAAAGAGTTTGTGTTTGATTGAAAATCTGACAGTAAGGAGAGATTTGAGGAGATGATAGGGGGAATATAAGAAAATCTGTTCAGTTTTCTCCTCCCCAACAAAAACAAAATTTTAGTATTCTCCTTTTTTCCAAATTCCTCTGTCGTTTTCCTTCTTTTTCACTAGCTTGCTGCCGTTTTTTCCCTTTTCCCATCAACACCGCACATTCCTATGGTTAGTGTGTATTTGGTAAGTCAAGAGGTATCTTATGATTCATTTTGGGTATAGTAATGGAGTATTAAAGGTTTACTTTTCTGATTAGGGGACAATCAAGGAATTGTGGATTACTTTTTGGGGGTTTTGGCAGTGGGAGACTATTGTCGTTCGTTAAAGGTAAGGTTGTCGATAAATTTCGAGAAATTTCTTGTTTATAACAACTAAGGTTAAGTGACTAAATCAGGGTTTTGATTTGTCGAATATAGGTTCTGGAGTGCTTGGGAGTCGTTTAAGCTTCAATCAAAACCAGGCCGTACGCAAGACTGTTAGTCACCACATGGCCGTGTGATCAACGAGCCAGGCCGTGCGCGAGCAACACGATCTTTTGATGGCTGGGCAAGGGCGTGTGCAACACAAGGGCTTGACCAATTCGGCCGTGTGAGCCCACATGAGCGTGTGGGATTCTGGGCCAGGCCGTGTGATCCACACGGCCAAAGCCAATTTAGGGCGTGTGGGCCACATGGGCGGCTACATGGGCATGTGAGCCTATTTTCTGAAAAACTCTGTAAGATTGCACGGGTCGCCCAAATCGACTGTAGACCTATCGTAGGGTCAGTAAGCAATACTTAGACCCCTAACTGAATGCTCTGTATGTCTTATTTTTGTACTAAGCATGTATGCTGATTGAATATATGAGTTTTATTTGCATAATAGCATGTCATTCCTATATGTTGCATTGCATCAGGGTGGGTTGATTATGATTAGAGGAAGTATATGAAAGGCTCTTAAGCCTATTATCTGGCAACTCAGCTGCAAATTTCTGATTATGTGTCGCATTTGGTATGACATGATGTGTAGGGCTGGGTGGGTTGATTTTATCCCCACATGGTGTGTAGGGTTGGATGGAGCTGGTGTGTAGAGGCTGGTGGGTAGGACTCTGTTTTCTGCATATTCTGTTTGAAATGGGCTAAGGCCTTGAAATATGTCTGAATCTGTATCTGAGTAGGCTAAGGTCCACACCGTTTTTGTAATAGGCTCAGACCCAAATTGTGAATTGATGTCTGTTATCTAATATTTCTGTGTGTGTATTTTTTCTGTGGGGATTACACACTGAATTTGCAAAAACTCACCCTTTTTTGTTTAATATGTTTAGGTAATCCCCAAAAGTAGATGGATCGGTACGACGGAAGACTCGGCGGTGACCACGGTTCTAGATTCCTATTTTATGGTTTCATTTTTATTTATAGTTTGATTATATCTAGGTAAATGTTATGTAATAAGGCCATTTGGAGTTTTGTTTATAATTTGGGATTTTTATTTATAAACTGCTAGCAGTAGAACAATACGCGAATTTTTAAAATAAACAAATGTTTTATCAAAAACACACAAATTTGCTAATTACTTTTAAAAAGCTTCCGCAATGTATAATATTTTGAAAATGGTCTATAAATGATTAAATGACACGCTTTGACGAAAGCCTAAGATATTTAAAAATGGTTTTAATATAGTTAAGTTTTTTCAAAGCACTATCATGTGATGAAATCTAGGCCGAGTTTGAGGTGTTACATTTAGTGGTATCAGAGCTAGGTTACAAAACTTGGCTGTGTTTTGGGTTTTTAAATGGTTTTTCAAATTATTTTTAAATGATTCAGAATATCTTTGGAATAAGTATGTGGTGCACCGAGTCTCCGGCGCTGATCCTGTAAGTTTTCTGATCCTTGTTTAAGATCTGTCTAAAATACTACTTGCATGCTTGAAACAACCTTGGTAGTATACTATGCTGAAACACTTTAGGTAGTGTAAACTGAAAAATGTAGCGAAACTGAAAATCGTAGTAAAAATTGCGATTCGTGATAACAAACTCTGAACTTCTGATACTATTCTGCATAAAACATTTGTTAATAAATATTGGAACTGTACACTAATGCATAAAACTGCTAATATAGATAATCGCTAAATTTACGATGAGCGCACGAGGTATCCGTGAATGGGGTACTAGAGGCAGTAGGAGGCTTGAGCTGGGTCCTCCGTATCTGAGAATCTACCCCATCTAGATACGAGCGGGATGCCAATCTCACTTGCTACAGAGACTAAGTCTCGAGATTGCATGGCTGGGGATGACGCATTGTCCCAAGCAATGCTGAAGATATTAGAGAGGGTCGTTGGGCCCAACACTGGATCTGGGGGTCGTGGGTCAGTTATGGAATGACTTCGGTCCAATAGAGCTGAATTATTCAGGGTTGTCACTGGAGTCTCCCCTAACGTGGTCAAATATTGGATGGAGGCCACAGAAAGAATCATGGATGATTTGGATTTTACTGCTGAGCAGAAGCTTAAGGGGGTTGTTTCCCTGCTTCGTGACAAGGCTTACTAGTGGTGGCTGACTGTTAAAGAGGGCACTCAGCTCGACCGTCTGACTTGGGATTATTTTAAGATGACTTTTCAGAATAAGTATGTGGGAGCCAGCTACATTGATACGAGGAGGCATAATTCCTTAATCTCACCCAAGGAGACCATTCTGTGGATGATTATGAGGCCGAGTTCCTGAGATTGAGCCGGTATGCCCGGGGCATTGTGGCGACTGAATATAAGCGATGCGTCCATTTTGAGGATGGACTCAAGGAAAGCCTACGGGTTCTGATAGCTACGCAGAGGGAGCATGACTTTTCTTTTTTAGTGGAGAATGTGAAGATCGCCGAGGAGGTTAAGTGCACTGAGCGCCACAATCGCGAGAAATGAAAGAATAAGAGGGAATCGAAGCCCTCGAATTCTGTGATGAGGCCTAAGAAAAAGGTCAGATCTGATAGGCCAGTAAGAGTTGGGCCTCCTATTACATCTTCTAGGGTAGCGCTTTGCGGGCACTGTGGTAGATGCCATCCGGGCGAGTGTTAGAGGATGACTGGGGCATGTTTAAGATGTGGGTCGACTGAGCATCGTGTTCAGGATTGTACACTGAGGACTGATCAGATACAAGCTGTGGGTATTGGTACTGCGCAGCCACTAAGAGTAGCTCAGCAACCACCTAAGGGTTGAAGTCAAGCCGGGGTGGTAATGGCATGGGTCGAGGACAGAGAGCACCGGGCTGAGGTACGAGATCGACTGAGGCAAGGTAGCCTGCACTGGTTTATGCTGCACGTTGCCGAGAGGATGGTGATACTCCAAACATCATTACAGGTATGTTCTTAATTTTTAATGTACCCTACACTACATTGATAGACATAGGCTCTACACACTCTTACGTAGCTAGCTTTGTGTCTGAAACTTTGGGGATTCCGGTTGAGAGTACTTCGAGTGAGATAATTGTTGGGGCAATCTATCTGGGTTACTAAATTGTATAGAGACGTGCCGTTGGAGGTTCAAGGGACAGTATTTTTGGCTGATCTGATGGAACTTTCGTTCGGGGAGCTCGATTTGATTCTGGGAAAGACTAGCTGGCCAAGCATCGGGTGAGTTTGGACTGTGCTGTAAAAAGGGTTATTCTGAGAACCGATGAGGATAACGAGGTAGTGGTGATTGAGGAACGTCGGGATTATCTGGCGAATGTGATTTCTGTGTTGGTGGCGAAAAAGTTGGTACGAAAAGGATGTGAGGCATTCTTGGCCTAAATCGGTGTTTCGAAGTCTGAGGACTCTTCGGTTAGGGACATTAGAGCTGTAAAGGACTTTCCAGATGTTTTTCTTGAGGGACTACCGGGTCTGCCTCCGAGCCGAGAGGTAGAGTTTAGAATTGAGCTCTTTTCTGGTACAGCCCTGGTGTCCATCGCCCCTTATAGAATGTCACCGAAGGAGCTTGTGGAGCTTAAGGCTTAGATTTAAGAGTTACTGGATTGTGGGTTCATCCGCCTTAGTGTGTCTCCATGGGGAGCACCTGTGCTATTTTTGAAAAAGAATGACAGATCCATGCGTATGTGTATCGACTACCGCCAATTGAATAAGCTGACCATTAAGAACAATTACCCACTACCGAGAATAAATGATTTATTTGACCAATTTAGAGGGGATTTTGTGTTCTTCAAGATCGATTTGCGATCTGGATAGCATCAACTGAAGGTTAAAGAGACTGGTGTGCATAAGATGGCATTTAGGACTCGGTATAGCCATTACGAGTTCTTAGTAATGCCATTTAGATTGACTAATGCACCAGTAGCTTTTATGGATCTGATGAACCGAATGTTCCAACCCTATCTAGATCAGTTCATGGTAGTCTTCATTGATGACATTCTGGTGTATTCGAAGACTGAGGGCGACCATGATGAACATCTCCGAGTGATATTACAGACTTTACGTGAGAAACAGTTGTATGGGAAGTTCAGTAAGTGCGAGTTCTGGCTCCAGAAAAAAACCTTTTTGGGGTATGTGGTTTCCGTAGAGGGGATTCGTGTTGATCCTCATAAGATTGAGGCTGAGTTAGATTGGAAGTAGTCGAATAATGTGTCTGAAATTCATAACTTTTTGGGGTTAGCAGGTTACTATCAACGCTTTCGTAGAAGGGTTCTCTTTAATCGCAACAGCATTGACCAAGCTTCTACATAAAGGAGTTCCCTTTTTCTGGACTGATAAGCAATAAGAGAGCTTCGAGAAGCTCAAATCTATTTTGACATAGGCTCCAGTTCTGATACAGCCTAAATCTAGGAAGGATTTTGTCATATACAGTGATTCGTCGTATGTGGGTCTGGGTTGCGTTCTAATCAGGATGGTAAAGTGGTAGTTTATGCGTCTCGGTAGCTCAAGACGCATGAGGATAACTATCCAACACATGATTTGGAGTTGGTCGCGGTTGTCTTCACTTTGAAAATCTAGAGGCACTATCTGTACGGTGAGAAGGGTACTATCTACACTGATTACAAGAGCCTCAAGTATCTCCTCACTCAAAAGGAGTTAAACCTTAGGCAGCGTAGATGGGTTAAACTGCTTAAGAATTATGACTGCACCATCGAGTACCACCCTGGTAAGGCTAATGTGATGGCAGATGCTTTGATCCGTAGGGCAATGACTGATCTGACAGCGATGTTCGCTCAACTCAGCTTATTCGATGATGGGAGTCTATTAGCGGAACTTCAAGTTAAGCCCACATGGATTGATCAGATAAGAGGTAAACAGATGTGAGATAAGTCTCTCAAGTTGAGGTTCCGTCAGGTTGAAAATGGGGATACTATGGATTTTGGAATTAACAGTGATGGGGTACTTTATTTTCGCGGTTGGATCTGTGTGCCGAATGATGAGGATTTGAAACAGTCAATTTTAAGAGAGGTGCATAGCAACGCTATGCATCCCAGTGGGAATAAAATGTACCAAGATTTACGAGAGTTATACTGGTGGCCAGGGTTGAAGCGTGAGGTTAATAACTTCGTTGCTCGCTGTTTGACTTGTCAGCAGGTTAAGGCTGAGCATTAGTTGCCTTCAGGGTTGCTACAGCCGGTAAAGATACCAATGTGAAAATAGGAGTGGGTAACCATGACTTCGTTAGTAGGTTACCCTTAACACCTACTAAGAAAGATTCTGTCTGGGTCATCGTGGACCGATTGACCAAGTCTGCTTACTTCATTCTGGTCAGGACAGACTTCTCTCTCCAGAAATTGGCTAAGCTCTATGTATCTGAAATAGTAAGACTGAATGGAGTTCCTATTTCGATCATCTCCGATAGAGATCCTCGCTTCACGTCTTGATTCTGGAAAAAATTACACGAAGCTCTGGGTTCAAGGTTGGACTTCAGTACTGCTTTACATCATCAGACAGATGGCCAGTTGGAGAGGGTGATTCAAGTACTGGAGGATATGTTGAGGAGCAGTGTTGTAGATTTTCGAGGCAGTTGAGAAAAGTATTTACCATTGGTAGAGTTCGCCTATAACAACAGCTACAAGCTAGCATCCAGATGGCACAGTATGGGGCCCTATATGGTTGTAAGTGTCGCACTCCCTTATGTTGGACTGAGTTGGGGGAGCGATATATTCTGGGTTCGAAATTGGTCTCAAAAACTAAAGATAATGTCTTATTGATTTGAGATCATCTGAAAGCGGCATCTGATAGGCAGAAGTCCTACACGGATTTGAAAAGAAAGGATATTGAGTATTATGTAGGGGACATAGTTTTTCTCAAGGTCTCGCCATGAAAGAAGGTCTTGAGGTTCGATCGCAAGGGTAAGCTGAGCCCTCGGTTTATTGGGCCATACCATATTCTACAGCGAATGGGGCCATTTGCGTGTCAATTGGAGCTTCCTCCACAGTTGGATCACATTCATGATGTGTTCCACGTCTCAATGTTGCGACGCTACCGCTCTGATCCCACGTATGTTGTTCCTATTGAGGATATCGAGGTTAGACCAGATCTGACATTTAAGAAGGAGTTGATTCAGATTCTGAAGCACGATATTAAGGTTCTACAGAGGAAATCTATCCCCTTAGTGAAGGTGTTGTGACAGAATCATAGCACTGAAGAGGCCACTTGGGAGTTGGAGGATTCGATGTATCAGCAGTATCCTCACCTCTTCTGATCAGGTAAAATTTTGAGGATGAAATTTTCTTTTAGGGGGTAGAGTTGTAACGCCCTAATTTTTGCTTAATTTTGGATTTTGGTAATTTTGGCATGAATGAGAGTCTACTTCAGTGGTTATGTGTTCTAGGTGTGTGTGGGAGGTCCCAAGTTCAAGTCTCAACTTGGGTGAATTTTGATATTTTTATGAATAAAGCCCAAACCTTGGTTAGTAGGCTTATAAGTTAAAGTGTGTAGGTAATTAACAGAATGGGCCTGCTGGTCTGGTGGTTAAGTGGAGTGTTGGAGTGTGGGTGGTCCAGTGTTCAAGTCCTGGCGTGAGCATTATTTTTGGTTACCATGTCCAAAGAGTTTGTGTTTGATTAAAAATCTGATAGTAAGGAGAGATTTGGGGAGATGATAGGGGGAATATTAGAAAATTTGTTTAGTTTTCCCCTCCCCAACAAAAACAAAATTTTGGTATTCTCCTTTTCGCAAATTCCTCTGTCGATTCCTTTCTTTTTCACTAGCTTGCTGTCGTTTTTTCCCTTTTCCCATCGACACCGCACATCCCTATGGTTAGTGTGTATTTGGCAAGTCAAGAGGTATGTTATGATTCGTTTTGGGTATAGTAATGGAGTATTAAAGGTTTACTTTTCTGATTAGGGGACAATCAAGGAACTGTGGACTATTTTTTGGGGTTTTAGCTATGGAAACCATTGTCGTTCGCTAAAGGTAAGGTTGTTGGTAAGTTTCGGGAAATTTTCTGTTTATAACAACTGAGGTTAAGTGACTAGATCGGGATTTTGATTTGCCGAATATAGGTTCTAGAGTGCTTGGGAGTCATTCTAACTTCAATTGAAACCAAGTGTGTACTCAAAAACATAGAAAACGAGGTTTCAATGAAAGCCAAAAACCTTTCTGTCGATGCCACATGGGTGTGTGGTCGCCTGTGTGGTAGCCGTGTGCAAGACTATTAGTCACCACATGGCCGTGTGATCTACGAGCCAGGCCGTGCGCGAGCGACACAGCTGTGTGATGGCTAGGAAAGGCCGTCTGTGACACACGGGCTTGACCAATTGGGCCCTATGGGCCTACACGGGCGTGTAGAAATTTTGGGCCAAGCCGTGTGATCCACACGACAAAGGCCAATTTGGGCCATGTGGGCCACATGGGCATGTGAGCCTATTTTTCTGAAAAACTCTGTCAGGTTGCACAGGTCGCCCAAGTTGACTGTGGACCTACCGTAGGGTCGGTGAGCAATACTTAGACCCCTAACTGAATGCTCTGTCTGTCTGATTTCTGTACTAAGCATGTATGCTGATTGAATATATGAGTTTTATTTGCATAATAGTATGTCATTCCTGCATGTTGCATTGCATCAGGGTGGGTTGATTATGATTGGAGGAAGTATCTGAAAGGTTCTTAAGCCTGTAATCTGGCAGCTCAGCTAAAAATTTCTAATTATGTGTCGTATTCGGTACGACATGGTGTGTAGGGTTGGGTGGGTTGATTTTATCCACACATGGTATGTAAGGTTGGACGGAGTTGGTGTGTAGAGGCTGGTGGGTAGGACTCTGTTTCCTGCATATTCTGTCTGAAATGGGCTAAGGCCTTGAAATATATCTGAATCTATATTTGAGTGGGCTAAGGTCCACACCGTTTCTGTAATGGGCTTAGACCCGAATTGTGAATTGATGTCTGTTATCTGATATTTCTGTGTATGTATGTTTTCTGTGGGGATTACACACTGAGTTTGCAAAAACTCACCCTTTTCTGTTTAATATGTTCAGGTAATCCCCAGCAGTAGATGGATCGGTGCGGCGGAGGACTCAGCGAAAACCACGATTCTAGATTTCTATTTTACGGTTTAATTTTTATTTATGGTTTGATTATATCTGGGTAAATGTTATGTAATAAGGCCATTCGAATTTTTGTTTATAATTTGGGATTTTTATTTATAAACTGCTAGCAGTAGAATAAGATGCGAATTTTCAAAATAAATAAATGTTTTATCAAAAACACACGTATTCGTAAATTACTTTTAAAAAGCTTCCGCAATGTATAATGTTTTGAAAATGGTCCATAAATGATTAAATGACACGTTTTGACAAAAGCCTAAGATATTTACAAATGGTTTTAACGTAGTTAAGTTTTCCAAAGCACTATCATGTGACACCACCAGATTCGGCCGTAATGTCTAGGCCAGGTTTGGGATGTTACAAATTTGTTGAAAACTTTAGACAAGCTTCATTTTTCCGTTATCTTTGTTTGTAGATGGTTTTGTCAAGTTTGCAATTTCACAAACATACACAAGTCACTAACAAACGTAGCACATTAAAACTCATACATAAACCCAAGCGCACCTAGGTTCGCACATATTGGTCTTTTGGCAAACCTAGTTTCCTTTGTTGCAAACTCTTCAAAACATCAACACAATAAAGGAATAGAGTCTTACCTTAGATCCTAAGAACTAAGTTTTGGGTTCTTAGAGCTTGATAACAAAATAATCAATGAAGATTTTGAGAGAGTTTTGTTTTTTAATAGAATATGAAATTTCTAATGGAAAGGGCTTAATTTATAGTAATTGAGTGTTTTGGTGTTATTAGGATATCCTAATCACAGTGGAATTAGGAAATAGTTAAGTGCATGGATAGTGCTGTGAAATAATTTAACTTCCTAACTTTACTATAATTACCCTTTGCTACTCTTACTTTTGACTCTTGACCCATAATAACTATCGTAGTTTGCCAGGCCTACTGGCGACCCCAGTTCTCCAGGCCCACTAGCGATTATTGTTCGCCAAGCCTGCTAGCAAACACCATCTTGTCAGACTTATTGGCACACACCAGCTCGCCAAACTTGTTGGCGGTCACAGTTCTCTAGGCTCAAACTTCTAGGCCCTACTTTGGGATGTTACATTATGTTTATTTAGCTAAATTAAATATGTTATATTTAAAGCATTTACATGTTAAATTTAGTTAAGGTGATGATAAGTTTAAATTCTTAATGTACTTACTAAGTTATAATGCAGCTTAACGCGTAGGTGAAAGATCGAAATGAAACTCTTGATTCAAGTCACAATTTCAATGCATCTGATCACATCACCAAAAGTTTGAAAGAGAGTATGAATTGGATATTTTGGTTTTAGATTATGGCATGAACATAGGCTAATGCAAGGTGTATAGCTAAGATTTATGTTTTATAATGTTAGATGTGTTATGGAATGATTGATGTTAGTTTAAACTTGGTTTTAGATGTTTTAGATATGTTTTGGGTAATTTGTCTCCGATTTTGCGACATCCAACTTTTAGTGTCGTGACATTAGAGTCATAAGAGTAATTTGCTCTTAGTGTAGCGACACCCATTTTTCAGTGCTACGACATTGACTCTTAGTGTCGCGACACCCATTTTCCACTGCTGCAACATTGACCCTGTTTACCTTATTTTGACTTGAAAAAGCCCCAAACAGTTCTCGTTTGTAAACAAACTTTAAAAAGAAGCCTAGAAATGACTTAAATAATTTCAAAAGGGTCTATTTACATTAAAATAAATTATTTAAATTGATGCTCGAATTAAGTTATGTAACAACTCGAAAGTCAGTGGTACCGAAAAGTATGGTTTTGGACCCCGTTTCTGTAAACCAAGCTCGTAAATATTTTATTAAATATTTATGGAGTTATTTTAGAAATGAATTGAATTTCGGTTGGGTAAATTCGTCGAATTAATGTTTAATTAAGGTGTTGGAAGTAAATTGTAAAAGTTTTAAATGTCAAATTACTATTAAATCTTTAATTAGAACATGATCTAGGGACTAAATTGGTAATAATACCACTTTAGTAATGATGCTGGACGTTGGGAAATGATACATAGCATTTATATGTTATAAGTTAATAATTAAAATAAATGAAAAAACAAAACTTAATAATAAAATATGATAAAAACAAAGATAATGGAGAAGGAAAACACATTTCTCATCTTTTTCATGCAAAGAAAACTGAAGTAAGAAGAAGAGAGAAGTTTCGACTTCTAAGGGTTTCAATTTTTTGTCTTCAATTGGTTAGTCAATTTAGTTTATTTTCTTGTCATTTTTATGTTTTTAGAATCCCCGTAGTTTAATCTAGTTGACCCATGTCATATTTTTTTGGTATTTTTAAAGTTTGAAGATGTTATCATTGTTGAGTAGTTGAAGTTTTAGGGACTAATTTGATAAATTTTAAGTTTAGAATTGAAAAAGGACTAAATTGTAAAGCTAATTAATGATTTTGTGTAACAGGGACTAAAATCCATAAATTTTGAATTTAGCGGTAGAAATGTGAAATAGGAAGTTTAATTAGGCCTAGAGTGAAATTGGTATAAGAATTGGAGGTTTAATTTGAAAGTTATGATAGTCCTAGTTTTAGGGACTAAATTGAATAAAATGTAAAATTTGCATAAATTAGAAATTGAATGTGAATTTTGTTGTGTATTGATATATTTTTTTGATTCATTGCTAACGTCGACCCGAATTCCTCGAAAAAGAAAGGAGAGGACAAAATCGTCAATGAATAGCTCGGAGTTTATGGTTTGTGTTTCTATAATCCAAACTACTAGTAAATTGCTGCATTTTGAACTGTATGTGCATGGTGAGAATATACGGTGAGCCAATTTGTGATAATGAGATGTATTTGGGTTGTTTCAAAATGATTAATGTTCTTAAGGACTAAATTGAACATATGTGAAAGATGTGAATGTTTATATAGTTATTGAATTGAATGCATAATAAGATATTTGATGTTGTCATATGTTTTAATAAATGAATTCATGATATAATTGATGTAAATTAATATACTGATTGAGTATGAAATAAATAATGAAAACCTTATTAACTATTCGGGCTGAGTCGAATATAGATGGCATGTCATAGGATAGGAAAAGTTCAGGGCTACTTTGACCACGAGTCGATGAGGCATTGGGTGTCAATTTGCTTCGATTTAACCGATGAGACATTGGGTGTCAACTTAATTATAGCGTTTGGCGCAACTAATTGCTTCAGATTTATCCAATGAGGCATTGGGTGCCAAACTGGTGTGTTGGTTGTATCCGTGTATCCGTCCGAGTCTGAGTCGTGTTAATAGGGAGTTAAAAGATAAAAATGAAAGGTTATGATTGAAATGGTGATATTGAATAAGTCTTCAAAATCCATATGATTGGAAAGAAACTATATGAAATGCAATTGTTGTTATTGAAATGGAAAAAAGAATATGAAACGGAAATGAAATGTGGAATGGGTTATTTAATTGTGAAATGAGTTGGAGCATTAATGGGAATGTTCATTGAAATTATGGATTTAGGAATTGAGATATCAAATGATATGTGAATTAGATTGTCATGTAAATATATTGTCAATATATGTTAGATTGAAGATAGAATAAATGTGAATTTGCATTAATGGCATGTTCATTGCAGATTAACATTTTCATGTAGTTTTTGTGTTTAAAATGATCTATGATTTGTTTAACGTTTGGATTATAGAAATACCACTAAGTTATACTCAGCGTACGGTTTTACTTTCTGTGTGTAGGTTAGGTACTTTACAATTCGATCGTTGACGTAGCATCTAACGACAATCCCGAACTCAAGTGTTGGTGATGTTTTAAATTTTTTTCTTGGCATGTACCTGGGAATTCTTTTGGTTAATATGATCATTTTGTATCTTGATAGTATTTGAATGTTATGTGTATAAGTGTTTATATATGTGGTTGATGGAAATGGTCAAATTGATGTTATCTTGCTAAAGTAGTTTGGTTATGTGCATAATGGTTTGATAGTTGAGAAGTTAATATGCTAGGTGTGTATTTGGCTAATGCATAGTTGTGAAAATGATGGTTGGTGCATGGTTTTGGTCTTGCAATGGATGGCAATTTTTGGTGTATGTATTATAAGTGAATTTGAATGTTTTATCATGACTTGGAAGGGTTAAGTGATGCATGCTTAGTTAGTCATGTTAAGGTATTTTAATGGCATATTGGTTTGGTTGATTTAAATGATGTATTTGGCATGTATTTGGTGTTTTTGAATTGTTTGTAAAATTGGTAAGTAGTGATTATGTTGTTTATGAATAGGTTTATTCATAGTTGGAAGTTCTTGTGTCTATGATTATATCTAATTGAATTCTAGGTGATTTTGGCATGTAAATGATATTTTAAAGATATGATTTTACCATTTCTAAGCTCAAGTGTCGATATTTTGGCATTTGATATCGAAACTTGACTATATGAACAATTTTTAAAACAAACAGAATGCCAAAATGGTATCGATGTTTATATCAGTATCGATACTTTTTCATAAAATATCGATATCAGTTGATAAATATCGATACCTTGATTTGCAAAGAAAATAGATTCATAAATTAGTATCGATTTTTCATAAGGTATCGATACAATATCATTTCCAACTATGAATTTTTTTATGCTAACTTTAAAGCTTTGAAATTTTACAATCTAATCCCATCATGTCTAGATTTTCATAATTAGGTCCTTAATGATCTCAATTTACTATGTATGTATGGTTTGAGATTTGTAATTATATAAATTGTATTTAAGTTTGAATTTGTAACGCCCTAAAAATTTGAGAATTTAATGGTGAGAATCTACAGTAATTAAATCACTGTATCTGTGGTTCTGCGCTATGCTTTTGTGTTTAAAGTCTGGAGTTCGAGTCACATCGTTAAAAGTTTTGTTATTTTTTAAACAACCCTTAATCAAGCACTACATATTTAAGTTCAATTCAGTGTAAACTTATGTCAAGAATGAGCCTGTTGGTTCACTAATTAAGTATTTGTATTGTCTAGTCCCATGTTCAAATCTAAGAGTACGCGATAGGGAATATTTTTGCCAGACATTAAAAGTTTGATGGGAAGTAATTAGAATTTTAAATTTGTCATCTCCTTCTTCTTTATTTTTCTTTTTGCGTTTCTTTATTTCTTTTTCTTTTCCTTTTCCAATTCTTTTATTTTTTCTTCATTCTAATTGTGGTCGTAAGTAATTACAGTCTAGTCAAAGTTATACACTGTAAATCGCATTGATCGAAAGGCTATTGAGTAAGTCACATCCAATTCGTTGTCTGCACAGTGTGCTTTTTGTTCTTTGTAAGTTGCTCCAAGTTAAGTATTCTATGAAAATCGTTGATAGATGATTGTTGTTTTGCTATTTAGGCAGAAATATCGGAAGTGGTGAACAGCAACACGCCAATTCCAGTGATTGTCGTTGATTTTTCAGTAATTATTAAGTTAGTTGAAGGTTTCATGTCGAAACTTTCGACTTAGGTATTAGGCATGTAATTGAGAATGGTTGTCGATAAAATGGCTTAATTCTGTAATTGATTACTTGTTTTACGCTTCAGAGATCCTCATCATTGTTGTTGCTTCGAAATCTCTTCAGATGCGTGTTGAAAACCTTAAATTCTACGAATTTTAGACGCCAAAAAACGTGGTTGTCGACGCTATATGGCTAGGCACATGGGAGCGTACCCAGGCCATGTGTGCCACACGACCACGTGCTTGGCCGTGTAACTCGCTGTTCATCAAATTTGAGCCACACAGGTAAGGCACACGAGCGTGTGTCCAGGCCGTGTATGGCCATGTTAGTGTAGGGTTCACGAACATGTGTCTAGGCTGTGTAACTCTTTATTTGTGACTTAGGGCCACACGGCCAGGGACATGGGCGTGTGCCCAGGCCGTGTGGGTCACACGAGCAAGGACACGGGTGTGTGTCCAAGCTGTGTAACTCACTATTTACATTTTTGAACCACACGGGCAGAGGATATGGACGTGCCTAGGCCGTGTGAGTTACACGGGTAAGGACATGGGCGTGTGTTCAAGCCGCGTGAGCTATACGGGCGAGGACATGAGCTTGTGTCCAGGCCATGTGGCATATAAATAGGGTCTGAATCCTGTTTTTGAGGCCATGAGTGTTACCCAACACTAATATTGACCTCCCCAATATATGAATGATCTGAATTTGATTGAACGAGGACTCTCTGGTATTCTGTGACTGACATATGAACAATATAATTGTATGTTTACTGTGATAGTTATTTCTGATATTGAATTGTACTATCTAATTGTGAAATAATTTAGAATGACTAAACACATATTGTGGATATTTGTATTCTGCATTTGCATGGGTTGGGATATTGTGAAGAAGAAGTAATCTGCTCTGAATTAGTGGCTAAGCCACAATGCGTATAAATCTGAATTTGGCACTTTGTCGCATTTCAATCTAGCAGCTAAGCTGCGTCTCTGTAAACGTGTCAGATAGACACTTTATGATGTGTAGGGTTGGTTGGGCATTGAACGCCCTTAATGGTGTGTTGGGATGGCCAAAGACGATGTGTAGCGGATAATGGTAGGAATATCTGAATCTGAATCTGACCTATTCTGTATATGAACTAAAATCGCTTCTGTATGAATCTGAACTGATATTGCTTATGTTACTTAACCGAATCTTAGGATTCAGGAACTATCTTATAAATGTGTTCTAACTTAACCAAATTCTTTTACGCACTGAGTTTGCAACTCACTTTGTTATTGATTGGATTTTAGGTGGTTCTCAGACTTGAATGGGTCAGCACCGCGGGAGCTTGGTCAAGCTTTTTTCTTTCTTCTAAGTATTACTATTAGAAATTTCGATATTTTATGATGTTATGGTATTTGGGAAGATTATGTACTTAGTTATGTGCTGTGATGGATTCTATATGATGAATGGTTCATTTTGACTGCGTTATAAATGTGGTATTTTTAGTATCGTTGATGTAACTCTCTGGACTTGGTTTGGACGTCTAGGCCGGGTTTAGGGTGTTACAAAATTTATTTGATGTGGGTTACTTTTGCAAAGAATGTGACATTCCGTTATTCGAATCCGGCGATCAGGTTAAGTAAGAGGTGTTACAAGTTAGCTTTAGTGTCCAAATGTGACATCTCTTGCTTGGGACATATCGATTCATTTTAGGTAAGAGGTGTTAGATAATCACCATGCCCAATTGACAAATTTTGAAAAAAAAAAATACTTATGATTTTAATAAATTAACTGATATTTTTAAATCAAAATAGTTCCTTCCTTAAAAAAAAAAATCAAAACAATTAAAGGACTTAATTTCTAAATTCTTATGTATATGGACTAAATCTCATGTCAAAGTATAAAGACTAACAATATATTTTAACCTTTCAATTTCAATAAAATCCAATTTCCCACAAATAATTCAAGTATTACTATTATCCAAATCCCAATTAATTAAGCCCATATCCAAATTTGCAAAGTATCTAGATTTAGTAAACATAAAAGTATCTTTTAAAGGCTTATTAGTAAAAAAAAAAAAAAAAAAACGCTTTCAATGAAAAATCAAAAAATAAATTAAGCCCTCAACAAAATTTAGCATTCAATTGAACCCTTAAAGGATAAAAAATTAATCAATCAAGCTCTTCTATTAGTGTTTATCAAGTTTGACCATTAAATTTTGTTGGTGTGGTTGACAGACCAATTGGACACAACATATAGCAGTCATGTGCACATTTTACCATGTTAGCAAATCCTTTTTAAAAATAAAAATCCTAAAAAATAATTATTTAAAAATACATCTACGATGAACCTGGACATATGGTTATCCAAGTTCATCCTAGATGTGCTATGTTAAATAATTGTTAAAAATTATAGAAAAATTATTTAGAAATTATTTTTGGCACAAAATTATTTAAAATTATTAAATTTATTTTAAAATGAAAAAATATTTAGAAAAAAAATTAAGAATCATGCTTGAAACGAACTTGAACAACCATTTGCTTGGGTTCAAATGCATTTGAGCAATCACTTGTCCAAGTTCATTCCTAGCGTGACTTTTAATAATTTTTTTCAATTTTAATAAATTTTTGTAACTTATTATAATTATTTTTTATATTAATTTTAATTTTAATAAGTTTCCCATACTTTTATTTTGTTCAAGTTCATTCTAGATGTGATTTTTTAAATAATTATTTTTATGATTTTTATTTTTAAAAATGTTTTATTTTGTTAAAGTTCATTCTAGAGGTGATATTTTTAAAATAATTATTTTTATGATTTTTATTTTTATTTTTTAAATATTTGTTTACGTGACAAAATGCGATATCAACATAATATACACATGACTATCACGTGTCACCACCTGATTAATTTATCAACGTCAACGAAGCTTAAGTAAAACCTCATCAATATTAATGAAGGGACTTGATTGTTTAATATTTCATCCATTAAAAGCTCAAATTTTGTTAAAAGACTTAATTGATTTTTTTTTTTTTCACTAATAAGCCTTCTTTAAATAAAAATTTTAAAAAATAAAGCAATTTGAACATCCGCCAAGTAGATTTGAATAATGGATATATGAAATTTAACACCACATTCACCCCAAATAATAATTAGAATTATTTGAATAATGGATATATGAAATTTTAACAGCACATTCACCCCAAATAATAATTAGAATTATCGGAATAGATATATCCGCAAAACGCAAGTCATGTGTCATTGCTATCCCTACCAACCATCTATTAATGATCCATCGAAAGCGCATAGAAAGCAAAAGGCAAGTTCAAAAGAATTCTTGCATTCCGAGCTTCAATCTTGGCTCGTAAAGGAGCAGACCAAAGATTCCAATGTTTCATTCAGAATATCAAAATTACGAAATCATCAAAATATCAAAAAAGTTTTTCCATTATGCCATGATTAACAAAATTGGATGCCTATATCGCCTTCCCATATCAATTTGCAGAGATGTTGAAGGGTTATATAAGGTGGCAACTGACAAGGGGCAAACTACAGAAGAAAAATATATATGTTTCTTCACAAACGGCCCTGGACAAGATTTTATCGATCAATAGTAGAATGTCAGCAACGTTATAAATCTCTCCTAGCAGACTACTCATCTAATAAGAACTTTTATGTTTCACCTCTTGCTACGCTGAAGTACTTGGTACATCTTCAGCAGGTTCATCAGGTTTAGTGGCCGCCGGCGAGGTTGGTGGTTTCACCTCTGGAAGAGGCTCGGATGGTAATGGTCTTGGTCTGACTTGATCAACTTTCTCTTTACAAATTTCAAACTGCAATATATAAAGAAGCATCAAATTGCGGATAAACATAGGTGAAGAAAGCAAATGATAAGTCCTTCAAATTCACGTGTCGAACCAACCTTATAACCACAGCCAGTTACACAAGCATTGAAGCAGTCCTGTATGAAGAAAAAAGAATATGAATTTACCAGTGTATTGTTTGACCAAAAATATTGCTTTCTTTCGCTAATCCATATTACGAATTCCTATAATTTATCCAATGATACATCCTTATGCTTTGAATTACAAAATGTTTGAAGAACTCACTACCACTATTACTGTTCTTTAAACTATAGCACTTTCCACCTTTAATTTGGTGTCTCACTGTTGTGCAAACCATTATAAATATCTCTTTGGAAGTACCGTATTAAGCAAAGCATAATCACGGGATGGAATAAGCCACCTCTCGAAAAGCTTCCATGTGACTATGATCCTCATCATTTCTGACAAGAAGCTTGAAAAAAGCAAAAGCATATCCTGTTTTATGAAGTCTAGAAGCAAGACAAGTAGAGTTGGCTTTACTAGCACAGAGGCAGTACCTGTGGTGCTATTGGAAAAAGTTGTCATTGTAACAGATTTTCCTTTTTTTGCACAATAATTTCAAGTATATACACCACGTTTTGTTTGATTCATTGCAATTCCAAGATCATTCCAAATTTAATCAAGCAGCATCACTGGTTATCAACTCCAGAATGCCTTAAAAGGCATCTACGGGAGTATATCACCCTCGATACACATAAAGACTAAATTTGTTGTGGATCAACCTGTCTAACACTAAAAAGCAATTGCAAACCAGTGTAAAAAAACAAAAAGTGGAAACACAAAAACCAGCACTAACAACCAAATGACCAAATAAACAGCAGTTCAACCATATTAGACCTGAAAATGTATGAATTAAATGACAAAATCTAGTGTCACTAAAAGTGAGAAAAGGGGACACACAGAATGGCCACAAGATTCAATACCTGAGAGTAATTGACAGCTCCGGGGGAGCGATCGATGTAAGCACTCCATTGCTGATCCTTTAATACAGGATCCTTATAGCATATCTCATCGCACTCTGCTAAACCTGAAACGTACATTATCATAAAAATTAAAATATAATCAGCTGTAAATGATATGTTGTTTTGCCAGTGTAAGAAAACAACTTTTTTGTTAAGGTTGGTTAAAGAACTCTTCCACTTGATGAAATCCTTCTAAAGTGAATAATCGAGAGAGAATTGAATGCTTGATACTTTAATCAATAACAAGACATCATTTTCAAGAACATGTGATAAGAATATTGTCCATTCTTCATTACAAGTCGGCACATTTTTCCTATCAAAAGGAATGAAGGTCAAATAATAACTGGAACTCATGTTTCAGTCAGATCTTTGACGAGACTAATTCATTGCAAATATGAAATAAGAACCAGAAAGCCGAACAAGGAACATCAAAACACTGACTAAACCAGATTCCATGAAACATACAACTCTATCCTTGGAAATGGTTCTTAAATCATAAGAAACAGCTCAAACAAAACTGCTTACACTCTTCCCAAGTGTCTCCATCCGCATTACACCCTTTTTTGCAGAACACTCTCCCTACAAGAATTCGTGATAGTTAGCAACGTTAATAAATCGATGACATACAAAAAGATTTCTCAGATAAATCAACCATTGCTCAAAATTCAAAAAAAAAAAAAAAAGTGGAGATTAAAATGAAGAGAATCCCAAATTAATATTATAAGCAACTAATTGAGTAAACAAAGTAATTTGGACATCTGACAAACAAATACACAATAATAGCCTATTTACACCCAACACTTGCAACAGAGATAGAGTATCCATTCAAAAACAGTAAAAGAAATCCTCTCAATCACAACAAATAAAGCATCAAAACACCTAGACACTAACGAATTAAACGGAACCTTGAATGAAGAAACTTCAAATGTAAACAATTTTTAAAAAAATACACAAAAAAAAAACCAAGATCTATGAAATCCAAATTGAAAGGATCGGCAAAGCTTATCCAATTCCATCGCGAATTATTAGAAAATAATAAAAGAATGGTATTGTTTAAAAGAGGAAAAAAGAAAAGGAAGTAATACAAGGAATTTGCATGAGAGCAGCGTATTTGTGAGTGCATTGATTTCCACAAGGAGAAGCCCATTGCTGAGGAATCACGTTTTCCATTTTCTTTCCCCCCTCTCTCTCTCCAAACGCGGCGTCTCCCACCGGACGAATTTGCAGCTTTGGTTTTAATTTTAAAAGCTTGGGGCATCGCACCGATATAGGCTATGGCAATAAAGGGTAGTTTGGTAATTATGTGTTCTCTTGGGAACTACGACCGCCCTGCATCTTGGTTCCATGGATTTTCTTTATTTAGGTAATACATTATAACTTTTCTTTGACGGAAATATTATCTATTTTTTTTATGGTGAATCTATTTTTGCATGTTCTACTTACAATTTGTGGTTCTCGTTTTCAATTACTTATTTTTAGTTCTTGAATTTATATTTATTTTATTTTATTTTATTTTATTATCACTAAAGTTTTAGAGGTAATTTATCAAAAAAAGCCCAAAAATTTAAAAAATTACGAAAATGGGTCATTTTGTTGAAAATTTACGGGAAATGGCCATTTCCCCCAAAAATGCGTCCACGTCAACAAGATTTTTGGGATAATATCAGAGACGCGCTTTTGCCACTCAAAGAAAAAAACGCGTCCACGAGGGCCAAGATTTGTCGATGTGGCAAAAGCACGCCCTACTGTATGCGCTTTTAGCCCCAACAATCATATTTTTTTTGACTGCTCAATCGGAAAAAAAAGTATAAAACCCCACCCTTTATTTTTTCACATTTCAATCCTTTCTCAATTTTCTCTCAATTTTCTCTCAATTTTCTCTCAAGGTCCTTGAAATTTACGCTCAAATTTCAAAAATAGTCCTTTACTATTTACTTAAAAAGCCCTTTATAATTTTTTAATATATTTTTTCTAAAATTTTAAATTTTTTATCGAATTACAATGGTCGGGAATTACTTCGCTTAGACAACAAGCACATCTCTCGTCGAGCAAATGCAAATGGTAAGTTTTAATTTTAATTTTTCAATATTATTTAATTTTTTTCAATTATGTAATTTTAATTAATTGTTAATTTTATAATTTTTAAATAGTCTCAGAGATCGGTGTTGGAATGTTATATTCGCAACATGCATGGTCCCCCATAGCCCTTGATTGAGAATTACCTGCGAGAAGCGGGTTTTTGGCACGTGACCACGATAGGCCGGGGGTTCAAGTTGGAGTCGCCTTTGATCAGCGCGTTGATTGAGAGGTGGAGACCCGAGACCCACACTATCCATCGCCATGCGAGAGTGTACCATCACTCTAGAAGATGTGCAATTGCGTTGGGATTACGGTGGGCCAATTCAGAGTCACCGGTCCGTAACATCTACCGATTGGATGGCCGTATGCTACGAGCTTCTGGGTGCCATTCCGGATAGAATTCAAGGAGCTCGGATCACTATGGCGTGGTTACGAGACACATTCCCGGAGCCGAATGAGGGTTCGACTGAAGTAGAAAGAATACGGTATGCTTGGGCATACATTCTTCAAATAATTGGAGGCTATCTGATGCCGGACCTCTCTAGAAACCTCGTCCACCTGAGATGGCTCCTGAAACTTGTTGATTTCAGAGCAGTCGGTGAATTGAGTTGGGGGTCTTCCGTGCTGTCGAGGTTGTACTGGGAGATGTGCGGGGCGACGCGGCCGAATAAAGTAAAAATCGGAGGTTTCCTATCACTACTGCAGTCATGGGCATGGTTTCGATTTCCATTTTTACGCCCTCGACTCGACCACCCATATTCATTCCCACTAATAACGAGGTAAATTTAATATTATATTTTACAATTATTTCGTAGATTTATAGTATAATTGCATGGTAAAAGTTTATTTAATTAGGTGGAACCATTCGGCGAGTCATGTTGGTATACCTAACTCGCTTGAGGATATACGGCTCCTATTGGACCAAAGGTCGGAATCACAAGTAAGTTTCGAATTTTGTTATTATAATTTAGTATTTTTGTATGTAGTGTCTAATATTAGGTATATAACTAATATTTTTGTAATGTTAATATAGTTTCAATGGACACTGTACGACGATCCAAAAATTTGGGCAGTAATTCCAGAGGAGTTCCTCCAAAATCCGAACGGTTGGCACGTAAAGGTCCCATTAATCACCTACGCGACCGTGGAGATGCACCAGGCAGATCGGGTTCTGCGACAATTTGGATTTCGGCAACCGATTCCCGTGCCACCGGAGGTACTCGATGATGAGCACAAAGTGGACTTACGGTAGCCACACACGAATTGGCCAAGATTTTGGTCAGAACATATTGAGACGTGGGAGAACCGATATGACTATATACCGACCGGAACCGATAGTCGTCCGGAGTTAGCGCGTCTTGAGTACATGCCATGGTTTAGGATCCATGGCAAGTCGATTTGTTGTCGGAAGAAGAGAGGCGACGGCAACTTCGCAAGCGAAGGGAACGTCGGGCCCTTTTAAATCCAAGGAGAAGGGGTGATGAGGCGGGCCATCATCGCCGACACGACCACCGGCCCAAGAACAACGCCTACATACCATCCGCCCATCGCCATTCACCGACAACACCGATATCACAAAGATCTCACTGCTCATGCCAAAAGGCACTCTTCCCTTATATGTATCCTCCTAACCCATATATGTTTCAGCTTCCTAGTCCTAGCCCGGGTTGGAGTACATGGTCGGGTTCGAGTCCGTCTCGACTACTTGGTGGCCACCAATGGTGAGGCCGACGTCGCATGTGGGTTCGGAGGAGGCGCCACGGGAGCACTTATTTCGCCAGCTCCTTCTCCGTCGGATGCGATCACCCCGCCGTGGTTTATGCAAACACCTCCGGTCATTATTTTATCGTGGGTCACCATCGCAACATCCGTAACTGCACTCCACCACGGAGGAACCCGATTCCCGCCCGAGGTTCCATGACCTCACTGGAAGCCGAAGAAGGAGGAATCCAAAGACGAATCGTCGATCGCCTCGGTGGCACTTGGTTCCCACGGCAGATCAAGACTAAACCCTAAACCCCTAATTTGAGTTATTGTAAATTAATTTATAATTTGAGTTTAATTTTTTTGTAATTAAGGTTTAATTTTTGTAATTAAGTTGTAATATATTTAATAAAATTTGAGTTTACTTTTTTATTGTAATTTAATTTTTTAATTTATTTAATTTTAATAACTTTGACAAAATAGAATTGGTTTAATTTTTTTTTTGTAATTAAGTTGTAATATATTTAATAAAATTTGAGTTTGTTTTTTATTGTAATTTAATTTTTAATTTATTTAATTTTAATAACTTTGATAAAATAGAATTGGTTTAAATTTTTTTTTGTAATTAAGTTGTAATATATTTAATAAAATTTGAGTTTAACTTTTTCCTTATAATTTAATTTTTTAATTTATTTAAATTTTAATACCTTTGACAAAATAGAATTAGTTTAATTTTTTAATTAAGTTTTAATATATTTAATAAAATTTGAGTTTAACTTTTTCCTTATAATTTAATTTTTTAATTTATTTAAATTTTAATACCTTTGACAAAATAGAATTGGTTTAATTTTTTTTTTTTGTAATTAAGTTGTAATATATTTAATAAAATTTGAGTTTGCTTTTTTATTGTAATTTAATTTTTTAATTTATTTAATTTTAATAACTTTGACAAAATAGAATTGGTTTAATTTTTTTTTGTAATTAAGTTGTAATATATTTAATAAAATTTGAGTTTAACTTTTTCCTTATAATTTATTTTTTAATTTATTTAAATTTTAATACCTTTGACAAAAATAGAATTGGTTTAATTTTTTTTTGTAATTAAGTTTTAATATATTTAATAAAATTTGAGTTTAACTTTTTCTTTATAATTTAATTTTTTAATTTATTTTAATTTTTTAATAAAATAAAAGTTATTGTACAAAAGTTCACCGCTTTTCCTCAAAAAATAGATATTACATAGCCATGAGACAAAAGACATAAGAACACGGCCAACTATTCCGATTTAGACACGAGTGAGATGTATGGCGGGTTCCTACACCATCCCGACATGACCAACTTTGGTTGCTTGTTTCTGATATCCATATTGTTGCGTATTCTAGTCGAGCAAGGTCGACCTTTTGGTTTGCGCCTCAATTGTCTATCCGCAACAACTTATACGGTGCAAGCAATAATCGATGGCCACTTACGCTCATCGGGATCGGTGGGAATACGTGTTCACACGTTGTACATGTTTTCTAATTTATACACTTCGTCGACATATCTCATTGGATCAAGACGGAGATTCTGACAAGCCGCAAGTACATGGGCGCATGGGTAACGAAGTGCATCAAATATCCCACAGTCGTAGATCCTATTTGTCAAGTGTACACGATAATGGCCGCCAACAATACCTTGGTTCGGTCTGTCAAACTCCGTGACACGAAACCATAGGTTGTCGCGATCGTGACACATTGCGTGCATGGTGTTCGCCCGTGCCTTCCCACGGTTTATTTCTTGCAAGAGCTTCGGGCTCCATACATAACCTCCTTGCATCTGCCTCTATAACTCGCTGCTCTCTTCGAAAATAGTGCCGCTAACCGAAAATATGTCTCTCGCACAACTGATGTAATTGGCAGATGACGGGTTCCTTTCAGAACAGAATTTATGCATTCGGCCAGGTTTGTGGTCATATGCCCATATCGTAGGCCGCCGTCATATGCTTGTGTCCACTGTTCGAAAGGAATATTGCATAGGTAGCTTGCGCCTTTGTTGTTATCTGAGCGCAAACTGTCCAGCATCTCGTAAAAATGGTCTTTATTGATCTCATACCCTACCAATATATGTTGATAGCGAATATTACATACCACTCTTCAATTGAGAATAAATTGAATATTACAAACGAAATTATATCAATAGACATTTCATACCCATATCGGTCACTTGTTGTTTTTGTCTTTTAGATCGATGTTGCCCATAGTAGTTGGATGAAACATGCTTCAGGCAATATCGATGGTGTGTGCGATGCCACATACTTCCCTGGCGTTCTATTGCCACAAGTATTCCAGGGCCCCAATCTGATATAACACATACGTCAGGTTGGGGGCAAACATGCCTCCTTAACCTAGATAGGAAGAAGTCCCAGTCATCAGCTGACTCCCCCGGTGTTATTGCGAATGCAATCGGAAGGATTCTCCCACAGCCGTCTTGTGCCACAGCTAGCAATAGTCGATGCGTATATCTACCATACATAAAGGTACCGTCAATTTGTACCAATGTCTTGCAGTATTTAAAGGCATCTCGGCATTGCTTAAATGTCCAGAATAGATGCTTGAACACTACGCATCCACGAAGTAGACGATCGTTGTAGTACGCAGGTTCTGTTTCAAGGTCTGTCGTGCTGCTTGGGACATATCTCTCATGACACCACTGCCACACTTCATTATATGAAGTGTCCCACCCACCGTGTAACTTTTCTAACGCCTTCTGCTTGGCTATCCAAGCCTTTCTATAAGAGGGCGTGTACCTTAATTGGCTACGAATACTGCCAATTAAGGCCGGCACTGTAGTCTTGGGATCGGCCTTCACCATCGGGATTATTAGTTCAGCCAACATGTCTGAATCCATCTTCGGATGATATTGTGTTACACCTGTCAATAAAGTACGTTAAACAATGCAACATTACATATTATTACTGTTATTCGAAATCACTGAACACATAGTGGTACTGTACCGGCAAGACATGTATGTCGACCTTTGTACTTTTTTATCTCCTACAACCCTGTCTTTTCCTCAATGATGCCATGATTTTCCATGAACATGTGCCATCTTGCACTGCACATTTCGCCTCGAACTTATCGAGCTTGGATTTAACCATATTGTAGTTAACCCCATTCTTAATGTTGTACTGTTTCAATGCAGCAAGAAAAGTATTCTTGTTGGAAAACTGGTTACCAACTTCTAATTGGTCCGAATCCAACGAAGAATCAGACGGCCACTCGTCCGTGTGGTAGTTCAGAAACTCCAATGCATCATCTTGAGATAGATCGACATTATGCATGTGGGTCGGAGGCTAGTACGCCTAAATAGCGGATCTTCTTCTTCTTCGCTCGAACCACCCTCAACGCCTTCGGTACAATTGAACGGGCTCGTTTAAAAATAATCCAACTTCGCACCGTCGCCCCGCCTCCCGAGGTGGATCCACATCGATTCATCGTCCACCCTCCATAACCTACAACAAACGAGGGCCCTCACGGTGGATGTCGTCGAGTACATCATTCCTCCTTAAACATCTTTCAGAAGATTCCAATCATATGTGGATTGCCAACCACTAGAAGTTGATGACGTCCCCCAATACGTATTTCTATCATCGGACGTCAAATGACGGATATGCATGTCCCATCCACCAACCAAGTGTCGTGTAGGGGTTATGTTTTCCATACTACGACCGCACACGGGCACTTCTGTGTTTTGCCTCCCACTTACAGAGTGTCGGCTTGGGGTCGTGTATTCCCCTCGAATGGTAGTAGATGTCGAGGTCGCAGAAAGATCACTTGGAGATGAAAATTCTACATATACCTCGATATAGGGTGATCCACTGGCAAGATGAGTCTCCACCATTGCCTCAAAACCCCGAGCACCTTTGATGTCAAACGACTCATATCTCACCGGATCAACCGAGGCGCAAAATCTATACTTAATACACTGAACTTTCATTGGCGTTGTTCCAAATATTTTACGCCTAATTCTTTTGCGAAGTTCTACCAAATCGATGTTCCGATTAAAACTCAGTTGCGCTGTGTTCTTCAATAAGAAAACAACGCCATTTTCGGTGTCACGAACTTCACCGTCGTAGTAAATAACAGCATTAATACGTTCACTCATTTTCAATTTTTTTTCCTTTTGCCTCAATTTCCCTTATGCAACCTGAGAATGAAATTTGACTGATTTATAGCCTAATTTTTCCGGAGACAACTGTAGCAAAAGCGTGTCCACGTGGGAGCGCTTTTCAGTACGCATGCTAATAGTGCACCCCGCTGGAAGCGTTTTTGGCCACTGTTTGTTCAGAAACGTCTCCTCAAAATTATTTTGCCGGAGACTATTGGGCCAAAAACTTCAAAAAAAATTTCATAGGGAGGGTAGGGCAAAAAGCGCCCACGCTGCTGCATTTTGGGGAATCGACCAAAAGCACGCCTGGGAGGCGTTTTGTTCAACTCAAGAAAAGCGCGCCTCACGGGACGCTTTTGCTTGAGGTGGACAAAACGCCTCCCTAGGGCGCGCTTAGTTAGTTTCAAAACGACCGACGTGGATGTGTTTTTGGGGGAAATGGCCCTTTCCCGTAAATTTTCTACAAAATGGCCCATTTTCGTAATTTTTCAAAATTTTGGGCTTTTTTTGGTAAATTACCCAAGTTTTAGAGTTTAAATATTTGAAAGTGCATTAAAGGAGAAGTGAAAATTTGATATTATGGTGCAATAAATATTTTTTAAAATCAACGACTAGTAAGGTTCCATGTCATTTGTGGCTTCTTCTCCTGTCCTAAAGGCAAAAGCAGAAAGCTCTATGTTCCAAACTTCCGGTTGTATACTTAGGGGAGACACGATAATAGCTAAACTATTAAAATAATTATTTTTATTTATAGTAGGTTATGTTTAGTTATTTATATTTGAAATGTTACGTTTTAGTCATTTACGTTAATGTGTTATAGCATTTTAATCACTAAGCCGTTAATTATGGTTAATGGTGTAACGGTAAGTAGGGGTATTCAAACTTCGATTAAAATCAAATTAACCGAATAAATCAGACTAATTTGGTCGAAGGTCGATTAAAATTTTTTTAAAATTTTGGTTAATGGTTAATTCGATTCGAAATTGGGTAATTAACCGAACTTAATAAATAATATTATATATTATATCTATTAGGCTATTACTAATTCGGTTAATTCGATCAAATAAACATTATCAATTTACTTTTTGATATGTTTTATACTTGTTCTAACAAAAAAAAATAAAATAAAACATATGAATTTTGGTTAATTCGGTTAACTGGCCGAATTAACTGAAAAATTTTGGTTCGGTTAAATTTTTTTGAAAAAATTTCGGTTCGGTTAATGGTTAAAAGATTAAAAAGTTCGATTAATTTGGTTAACACTAGTTCAGTTTGGTTAACTGGTTGGTTAACCGTTTGAACACATCTATCTTTTATTTTCCATTCTCTTCTGCTTCTCGCTCTATTGTTATCCCTTCTCCATATCTTTTAACGTAATTTTTCTATGTTTTTTATTTGTTAAAACTTTTTTAAGTTTATGGAAAAAAAAGACGAAAGCTGAAATCAAAATAAAACTTGCTTCGCATATTCTCATCCCACAATTACAAACCCTTATTGCAACATCCCCATATTCGACCCGCTCGCCGAGATCGAGCACCGAAATGTTACATTCATTGCTAAAGCAACTTCAGATAAATTCAATTCAAATACTCTTCCTAATCAAGTTAACATAACAATTTGTAGTTACTATTAAATTTATAAATTACATTTCAAACTTTAACCAAGCTTTTGTTAGCTCTATTTAAGTTTTATCGGCCACTTAGGTTTTGTTTACAAACTTTTTTTTTTTTTTTTTTTTACTTCAGAGGCATTGTCGCGACGTTAGATGGCCATGTCGTGACATGCACCCTATTTTTCTCAATTTCTCCAAGTTTTCAATTTTCGTTATAGTCTATTATCTACTTCCTATTCCAATATTGCTTCATTCGTCAATCATTCATTCACATAACTTATTCTCAAATCTTAGCATCATATATTCACAATAAAATACTATATTTACACTTTATGCAATTTAATTACTATATCATGAAATTCACTAATATTCCTATGCTTCTATTTCCCATTTCAACACTATTTGATTCTCAATCAAATTTATAAGATTGAAACAACTATCAAAGTTATAAAAATAATTCCATTAAGTCTATCATATTACAATTATTCACTTAATGTCTTAACAATTCACTTTACTATTCTTATGTGTTAATAATTCTATCACTTAAAATAATTTCTTAGCATCATACTCTTTTACGACTTTTTTATTTATTTATAAAAATAACCTTAAAAAATTGATTAATTACGTAAATGATCCACTTTTTTGATTAAACACGTAAATGACCTAAAATTTACAGTGAAAGTTGGTGGAGTCAAAGAGTTTGCGCCACCAACATGCCATGTCAGCAACCGAAAAAAAATTAATTTTTTGGTGGAACCATGTAAAATGGCGCCACATGTATAAATACTAGAGAAATACTGTAATTTCTGAAAAATGAAGGGCTTTAAAAAATATTCCTTTTTCTGGTGGAGCCAAATGATTTGGCGCTATCAGTTTCCAATGTCTGCCACGGTCATTTCTTTTAATTTGATTTGTGTCTTTTTTTTTCTTTTTGTTTATTATTTTTTTAATTTTAAATGTATATTCTTTTTGGTGGAGCCATTTTAAATAGCGCCACCAGTTCATTTCAAGACTTTTTTTAATCTATTTTTTTATATTTAAATTTTTTAAAAAATAATATTTTATTTGGTAGAGCTATTCTAAATGGCACCACCACGTTATTACTAGTGTAATTTCTTTTCTAAATGTGTTTTTTAATCTAAAAATTTAAAAATTGATATTTTATTTTGGTGGAGTCATTCTTTATGGCTCCACCACTTGGTTCTTCAACATATATGGATATATTGAGGCCTTTTGTAAGAGTTGAACTAGAAGAGAAAAAAGAGAGAAATTGTTGTGTTTAGTAGAAGAGTTCAAAAATTTTGTTGAAGATGAATAACACGATGTTTTTAGTGTACATTCTTTTTTATGGTGAAATTGTAAAAGGTGATGTTGGTTGTGTATTTCAATGTAGGCAAAGAGTAGGTGTAATAGCCTGTTTTTCAGTGGTGTTGGAAATAGTGGTTTTGGGGCTACAAATCCAATGAGTAGATTTGTAAATATTATTATTTAATATTTATGAGTCAAATATGATTTTAAAAAGAGTTTTGATTTAATAATTTATGTTATTTAAGCGATTTATTAAGTTCAAGTGGTAGGACCCTAAGGTCAAGTGATTTTAGAAAATGAGGTATCAAGACCTCGTTTCTATAAACCAAACCATAAATATCTTTATAAATATTTACGGAGTGTCATTAATGTGGTATTAAAGTTTCGTTAAGAAATTTTAACGTTTAGATAGTTAATTAAAAAAAAAAGGACTAAATTGTAAAAAGTGTAAAATTTGTTAATTAATGCATTTAGTGACCAAATGGCTTAATTATTAATTAAGAAAGGACCTATGTGACAATTAGGCCTTAATTAGTGTGGTGGGACGACATTATTAAAGAAAAAGATAAAAATATTAAGTAATTTAATGGCAAAATTGTAAATAGTTTGAAATTAGGTGAAACAAATTGAAAAACTAATTCAATTCCTATTCATTTTCCTTAACCTTGGCCTAATTTACCATTTGGGAGAGCTTCAATCTTCGGTTCTTTCATCTTTGTGCATGTGAGCTTAATTTTATCTATTTCTTGTAATTTTTATGTTTTTAAAATCGTTGCAATTAGGTCCAGCTAGCACGTACCTTTGATTTTGAAACTGTTAAAAATTTTGAATGTTTCCATTGATGAATCTAGTTATTTTTTTTATGTTAAATGATGAATTTGAGATATTATTTGTTATTTAAAAGTATTTTGTTAAGTTTTTTTTGATGAATTTGGCGATTAGGGACTAAATTGTTGAAATAGTAATAGTTCAAGGACTTGATGTGAAATTATTGCAAAAAGGGGCTGAAATGGAGGCTATGAATATTCGAATAGTGGGAAATTGCAATTAAAATGGTTAATTTACATGTTTTAGGCTCAAGGACTAAATTGAATAAAAGTAAAATGTTAGGGGCAATTTTATAAAAATATCAAAATGACTAAATTGCATAAAAATAAATTTTTTTACTATCTAAATTAATAAATTGAATGAAATTATTAATTTAGATAAAGATCGAGTGAAAAATTGAGGAGAATGGAAAATCACCAAATAGCCCATGTACTTTGACATTTCTGCAGTTTAGCCATGTAAGTTCGTTATATGGTTATTATTAATTGTATTGAATATTTCATAGTATTTCATAATTGGTTAAATCATGAATTTCATTTACTTATGTTTAAAGAAAAAGAATTGTAATGTTATTCAGGCTATGTGCCTAACGAGCTTTGTGCCGGTGATATTCGAGCTCTATGCTTAGCAGGCTTTGTGTCGATAATATTCAGCCTCTGTGCTTAGCATGTTGAGTGCTGGTGATATTCGAGCTCTGTACCTAGCAGGATGAGTGCCGGTGATATTCAGATTATGTGCCTAGCAGGCTTTGTGTCGATGTTATTTGGGCTCTGTGCCTAATAGGCTCTGTGCCGATGTTATTCGAGCTTTGTGCCTAGCAGGCTTCGTGCCGGTGTAATTGTATCAGGCCTCAAACCTAGAAAGCTTTATTTCTGTGTGTTATATAGGTAATTGGTATGGTAAATATTGTTTCAATTATCCGATGTTGTTCTATTTGGTTCAATGGGCATGAAAAGGAAAAGAAAGGTATGCATTCAAGTAAGGTTTATCATGTAGTTGATCCCAAAGGAGCTATGTTTAAATGCACTAGTTTGTAGCAATGGTTGATGTTATGCTTATGTTTTGTATATTATGCATATGAAATGGGTGAGAAAAAGTAATGAATTGATAAGTCATAGTTGAATTGTAATATGATAAAAAGGGAATGATGAGTTGAATGATGTACTTATATGTGAGAAATTTACGTATATTTTAGATGAATATACCTATTTATGAAAAATATACAAATTAGTGAATTGATGTTGTTATTTGAGCTAAAGTAAGTAAATGGAAGGGTTCAAAGTATTATAAAATTCTATTATGTTAGGAATAGAAAACATTTGTGATATTGAGGAATTTACTCACTTTTTAGTTAATGGTTATAAAGTTGATAAACTTTGTGAGATTGGTTTAGATTTATAATTACCCCATAAAGTTCTTTATTAAAATGAAATGTTATGTTTAAAGTTTATACGACCTTACTAAGCATTCATTGCTTACGTAGTTATTTTTCTTTTACTTTACAGATTATTGGAAGCTCGATTGGGTTGGAAGCTAGTCGGAGATCCATCACACTATCCATCGATTTTATCAGTAGATTTTGATGCTTTGATCGTGGTTATCAAGGTATGTATAGGTGGAATTATGTCTAATGTTTAGTTAATGATATCGGCATGTAATTTTGCTTTGAATTTGTGAAACTTATGATATTTGATGCCTTGATGGTTGGTGTGCTTTTGGCACTTTGATGTTTAAAGGTTGATATTATGGCATGTTGGTACTTAAAGGTTGGGAGTTGGAATGGTATATAAAACGCATGCTATGAAATGTTGTTTTGATATACTTGAATGTAATCATTGAGGTATGGAAATTGATAGTGAACATTGAGTTAATTAATGGCTAGTTTGGTGTGTTTGAATATGTTGACATATGGTCAAGTTTGTTAAGGTAGTGATGATTGGTGTTGAATAGTCAAATTGGTGTTTTTGAGTATGATATTGGTATGTGAACAATGTGGTAAATGTTGGCATAAAATTTGTTATAAATTTTAGTTGATTTGTGGTTAAAATTAGCAATTGTATAATCATGTTTGATTGTTGTGATTGAGGTGCCTTATTGGCATATTGGTTGTATGGATAAATGGTGTAATGATTTGGTCATTTTTATGCATATTTTGGTAGGTTATGATTCTTTGTTCATGTGTGCAAATAACTTGTAAGTTCAGCGATGAAAGGGTGAAATAAATGGCTTGATTTTGGCCATTTTATTGTCCACATAGCCTAAGACACGGGCGTGTGTCTTAGTGTGTGTGACACACGGCTATGCGACACGTGTACAACCCGATTTAGACCGTAGTCAGAACAGTAGTTTCGGGACCACAAATTCAAGTCAAAAAATATTTTAATATTATTTTCCGTGCTTATAATATGTGAATTAATATGTGTGAAATTTTCGTGATTAAAATTTATTGTTTGTGTGTCGATTTGAGAAAAAGGACTAAATCATAGAAAATGCAAAAGTAGCTTTCTATTTGTTAAAGTGCTTGTTTGCTATGGTTTATTAAATGTGAATCCTTATGTGGCAAATAACCCATTTATGAGTTAGTGGATGATAGTGGAGTGGCATTTGGTGTAATTATTAATGTTATTAAAGGTTAAATAAGTAAAAAAAAAAAGCATTATATGTTAAATTAAATAAAACAAATGGTGTCATCTTCTTCCACTATCTATCTTCACCAAAATTTCAATCTAAAATCAGCCATGGGAGAGCTTGTTATTTGGTCGAACTTTGAAGACAAATTGGTGAGTGGTTTTTGCTCGGTTTTTAATAATTTTTACGTTTTTGAGATCGTTGCTAAGTTATCTTCAAAGCCCATGTCTTAATTTTTGAATTTGATGATGATTTTGTGTTTTGCCATTGATGAGTTTATGAGTTTTATGATGTCTGATGATGAATTATGAAATATATGTGTTAGATTAACATGTTTTGTCTTTGGATTTTTTGATAATTTTGAGTAATTTGGACTAAATTGTGAAAATAAATTTTTGAAGGACTAAAATGTGAAAAAAATGAAATATATGGACTTGTATAATGCTTGTGAATATTCGGCCTAACTATAGTATGTGTAAATTTTGTGTATTTTGTGTTTTATACAATAAGGATTAAATTGTAAAAAGTGTGAAATGTCAGGGTAAAATGGTAATTTTCCCATTTATGTGTTTTTGGATTAAATCGAATGAATATGTGGTTAAATTAGTTAAATTTGAATTTATTTAGATTAAGAACGAAAGAAAACATAATTAGATCGGGGGAGGTCAAAAGTAGTCGAGTAGTCGATTACATTCGTCGATATCCGAGGTAAGTTTATAAGCATATATGTGTTATTAATTATATATAAACATGAGATTTATATGCTGAATTTTAATATGTGAAATCAATGTACAGAAATGGTAGTGTGAAATGTAGCACTAAGTGTGCGATATGTTACAAGGATTTGGCACTACGTGTACAAAAAATTAAATGTGACGGCATTAAGTGTGCGATACGTTACAAGGATTTGGCACTAAGTGTGCGAGAAATAAAATGTGACGAGGATTTGGCACTAAGTGTGAGAGAAGTTGAATGTGACAGCACTAAGTGTGTGATACGTTACAAGGTTTTGGCACTGATTGTGCGATATCTATATATATAACTTCGGCTATTCATTTGGCACCGTGTGCGCAAAATCTATATATAGCTTCGGTTATCCATTTGGCACTAAGTATGTGAGTTCATTGAATATAAAATATTATCGTTTGATATAACGTATCGATCAATAAGGTGACGTGGGAAATGTAATAGATAAGTATGATGAGGTATGCAATGCGTTTTAACCTATGTGGTTGTTGACTTTTGTGTATGAGTTTGAAAAGTGGTAGAAAAAAAGGTATTGATTCATGAGTAAGAATTGAATAGTAGAACTTATTGATATTGTGAAACACCCCACACCCGGCCCACGAGAATGGACCGGATCTGGTATGTTCCTCGAAGTAACCCGGTTCAAATTCATTCAAATACTTTGAAAACTGTGTGTTTTGAAAGATAGTTTGTTGTGGGTTGGGCTCGAGTTGAAAACAAATTTACCTTATAACAAAAACCCAGTTGTTTCAGGTGACAAAATATTTAAACTTATTTTAAATTAAATGGGCTTATTCTTTGTAAAGCCCTAAATTCATAACATAGTAGTTAAAGCAGAAATAAAATGTCACGATGGCCTTATTACATAAAATGAAACCCAAAATAAAATTGTACAGTACTTAAAGTAAAATAAAGATTCAAATTAAATTAAACTTCAAGCTGAACATGGCCACCACAAGTTCTCGCCGTCCCATCCATTATCGCTCATCACCAAACATGTTCCCATAACGGGTGAGTCGATAGACTCAATGTGTAACCAACACCAAAACATAATAGAAATAGGCACAACATACATATCATATTCATATAAAATTCAAGATAATGATGCAAACCCGAACCCAAACCTAGGTCCATCCGTTACACCAACCTTAGCAGACTCTCGCTCAAGGTCAGTCAGCTAATCCATCGATCACAACCAAGTGATCCCACATATCTTACCTCGATGGACTGTCAAGACAAGGCCGTGGGTGAGCCATCGGATATTTGTGTCATGAGACACCACATTTAGATAATGTAACCGGTTACCACATTCACTTAATGAGACCAAGCCATCACATATTCTTAGTGAGACCGGTTGTCACATATTCTTAGTGAGACCAAGTCGTCACATATTCTTAGTGAGACCAAGTCGTCACATATTCTTAGTGAGACCAAAGTCGTCACATATTCTTAGTGAGACCAAGTCGTCACATATTCTTAGTGAGACCAAGTCATCACGTTTCACTTAGTGAGGCCAAGTCATCACATTCACTTCCCTTTCTCAAATAACCCGAATGCCCCAAATTATACATATCATGCATATCATATTTAATTTCACTTTCACATCACTTTTCACATGTTAAATATAACATATTTCGAAATCCTAGTAGGAGTAGGAAAACGTACCTGAGTACTTTGTACCATAATATGGTACTTTAGCCACATTCTTACACTTTCATATTAACATATATGTCATATTTAAGCCATAAATCTATTAAGATTAGTGTGGGGTACACACGGTACCTTAGCCATATTCTTACACTTTCATATTAACATATATATCATAATTAAGCCATAAAACTATTAAAATTAGTGTGGAGTACACACGATACCTTATCCATATTCTTACACTTTTATATTAGCACATATAATAAAATTAAAGCACTAAATCTATCAAGATTTAGTGTGGGGTACACACGGTACCTTAGCCATATTCTTACACTTTCATATTAACACATATAATGAATTAAAGCCGTAAATCTATCAAGATTTAGTGTAGGGTACACACCTGATTTGCTTAGAGTTTCTTTGAGATCCCGAAAAGCTTGATCTAATGCTTAGATCCTTAATCCCTACATTTGTTTTATCACTTATTACTTTAATAAAAAGCCATTCGGCCATAATTCCAAATCCTAGTAGGATTAGTACACTAAGACTTACCTTGTTGCCGTTTTCAATACTAATCAAATCCCGAAATCTATGCTATGCTCCTCCTTGTATTCGGCCAAGCACTAAATCTCATCAGGGGTTAGTTTCGGCTTTTTAAACAAACAAGAATTAGATCTAAGTATCAAAATAGGCCTTAGCCGAATGCTATATACACTTACCTTGTGGGTTTTAAATCCCGAAACTCACCGAATAACTAGGGAACACGTGGCCTATGGTGTACCTTCGGGAAAAGAACTTCTCCTTCCTTGTAGCCTACACTTAGTAAATCCTGAAAGATCTCTTCAAAGTTTCGGCAACCATGAACATTAATGGGATTAGCCCTAAATTTCGATAAGTCTAAAATATAGAAGAATGGAAACCAAACTTGGATCTTACCCTTATTTGAAGGAATCGATTGCACCTTCACTTCAACCTTCGTGAGATTCAAACTTAGAGACTTGATGAACAATCAGCTATGATTCCCTTATGTATTCGGTTTCAAAGATGAAAGAAGAGAGGAATAATAGGCTTAGAAGGAATCGGCTAGGAGGCTAAAAGAAAAGAAGAAAAGAATGGATGCTCAAGAAGAATATTCGCAGAGGAAAAGAGAGAGGAGAATGAATAATGAATGGCCCTAGTCTCATCCTTTTATAGCCGAAATTACTAGGCCAAGAATCCTTTACTTGGCCATCACTCTTCCTCATTCTCCTAATTAAAGAATAATTCTTCATTTATCCACCTATTTAGCGAAATTCTAAAGGGAATAAAACTCTTCTCTTAAGAGTCCCTATTGCCGTCCATTGCTTCCTCTCTAAGTAATTAAATAAAAAATCACTTAAAGCTTTAGCTAGGTGCCGTCCACCCCCTTCCCTTGATGAGCCGAATTTAAACTTGTTCTTATTGGACTCCTTGTGGCCATACGAGGCCCAAATTATCCACCTAAGTGGCGTCACTCCTTGGGCTTTAAGTGGCATCTTTAGGCCACTTTTCCGAGTCTGTTTTTTGGGTCAAATTTCACGTGCTTTTTATTTTAGGGTCACCTGGCCCTAAGTTCCCTTTTGAACTTTAAAATTCGATATTTGGGGTCATTTTAAGTTTCCAAAATTTTCACATGGCTCAGAACTTGACATTTCCTAGGTTTCCAAAATGTTTAGTTTCCTCTTTTAGCGTAGTTTCCAAAATGTTTACTTTCCTCTTTGGCTTAGTTTCCAAAATGTTTACTTTCCTCTTTTAGCTTAGTTTCCAAAATGTTCACTTTCCTAATTTACTTAGGTTTCCAAAATGTTCACTTTCCTAATTTGCTTAGGTTTCCAAAATGGTCATTTTCCTACTTTCAACGTAACATTTCCATACATTCTCGTGTTTCAAAATTATTCCAAATTTATTCCAAAACACATAAAACATGTCTTTTCGCACAATTTGGCCAAAATGCATAGGCCCTTTTCATGATGTTACAGTTCTACCCCCTTAAAATAATTTTGTCCTCGAAATACTTACTATAGTTCATCCGTACAGTCTAACTCACTACACTACGCTATTGCTGCGCACTCTGATCTCAAAGAACTATCATACTTTCTAGGCATAATCTCTAAGTTAACGCCCTTAGAACTCATTTCTAACGTCATGATTTAATCGATTAAGAAGTTTTATGTATTAAAAATTTTGTTTCACCGATTAACCGAAGAAGTTTTTATGAAAAGGAATTTAGGAGTGGTTCTTTCGTATTCATACATGCACACGCCTTTTCATTCATTCATACATCCATCAAACAATTATGAACCTTAGTTCATTCGGAGAAACGTTGTAGTTTTTCATTTGTTGTTGTTTTTCCACTACCCGGGGGTATTTTCGTAATTTGTCCTACAGGGGTATTTTCGTGATTTGTCAAAATAAGGTTCCTTGGTGATTTTGTCACAAAGTATTTTTGGTATTTTTTTAAGTTCCTGGGGTATTTTGGAAAATTTTTGAAATCCGAGGGTAAATTGTAAAATTTTAATAAATCAGGGATATTTCAGAAGTTGCAAAATTTTGAAGGTTCTTTTTGAGAATTGTACTTTCCACAACTGTGTTGTTGCAAAAATTTTGGAAATCAGGGTCATTTTGATAATTTTAGTAAGTTAGGGGCAATTTTGTAATTTTCCATAAATCAAGGTATTTTTTTTGATAGTTTGCAAATTAGGGTTTTTGAACATTTATGAAATATTGAAATTTTGGCAAAACTGTTTGAGTAGTTGGGTATTTTATAAACCAAGGGCATTTTTGTAATTTTACCATTAGGGGTATTTTCAGAAAATTTTTCAAAAATTTGTGTAAAAAGAAAAAATTTTCGTGAATTAAAGAGAGAACATATGATTTTGAGAATTTTTTTTATATTAGAGTTCTAAAAAAAATGGCTAGTTCCCTTTCGGGTTTTAGTTATTGGGTTTAGCCTATGACCGAGCCTCCTTGGTCAGGGTGAACCAAAGCTACGCACCAGGCAGGATTCGAGTGGAGAGGAGGTGAGTCACGCGGACTGCTTAAGTACCAAGCTCCCACAGAAACCATTCCTAGACATGCGTACAGAGGTTGCCACACCCACTAAGTCCTCTGGGGTAGGGTGAACCGAAGCTACGCACCAGGTAGGATTCCTGCGAAGAGGAGGTGAGTCACTAGGACTGCTTAAATACCAAGCTCTTCAGGATCCAATCCTAGACATGCATACCATGGTTGCCACACCCTAACTCAATTGACTTAGCCATAGGTTTGTTTAGTGTATTAAGTCTTATGTATCTGTGTTTGAGTAGACTAATCCTAGGGTTCAAGTTCCTATCATGCTATTCTACGTTCCATTCCTTTTCTACCCTTCTATAATTCACATAATCACACAGATAGATAGGGGTACTTACCTGGTGGACTGCGGGTCGGAGACTTAGGGGCCATGTCATCATACCTGTCCATTTTCAGAAGTATTTCCATAAAACTCATTTGGGCTCATTTTGCAAACGTTTTGGGCCTTAGGCCACAGGCCGAGAGTTTAAAACTGGGCTCTGATACCAAACTGAAACACCCCACACCCGGCCCACGAGAATGGACCGGATCTGGTATGTTCCTCGAAGTAATCCGGTTCAAATTCATTCGAATACTTTGAAAACTGTGTGTTTTGAAAGATAGTTTGTTGTGGGTTGGGCTCGAGTTGAAAACAAATTTACCTTATAACAAAAACCCAGTTGTTTCAGGTGACAAAATATTTAAACTTATTTTAAATTAAATGGGCTTATTCTTTGTAAAGCCCAAAATTCATAACATAGTAGTTAAAGCAGAAATAAAATGTCACGATGGCCTTATTACATAAAATGAAACCCAAAATAAAATTATACAGTACTTAAAGTAAAATAAAGATTCAAATTAAATTAAACTTCAAGTTGAACATGGCCACCACAAGTTCTCGCCGTCCGATCCATTATCGCTCATCACCAAACATGTTCCCACAACGGGTGAGTCGATAGACTCAATGTGTAACCAACACCAAAACATAATAGAAATAGGCACACCATACATATCATATTCATATAAAATTCAAGATAATGATGCAAACCCGAACCCAAACCTAGGTCCATCCGTTACACCAACCTTAGCAGACTCTCGCCAAGGCCGTGGCTAATCCACCTATCACAACCAAGTGATCCCACATATCTTACCTCGGCAGACCTGCTGCACAAGGCCGTGGCTGAGCCACCGGATATTTGTGTCATGAGACACCACATTTAGATAATGTAACCGAAGTTACCACATTCACTTAATGAGATCGAAGTCATCACATATTCTTAGTGAGACCGAAGTCGTCACATATTCTTAGTGAGACCAAAGTCGTCACATATTCTTAGTGAGACCGAAGTCGTCACATATTCTTAGTGAGACCAAAGTCGTCACATATTCTTAGTGAGACCGAAGTCGTCACATATTCTTAGTGAGACCGAAGTCATCACGTTTCACTTAGTGAGGCCGAAGTCATCACATTCACTTCCCCTTTCTCAAATAACCCGAATGCCCCAAATTATACATATCATGCATATCATATTTAATTTCACTTTCACATCACTTTTCACATGTTAAATATAACACATTTCGAAATCCTAGTAGGAGTAGGAAAACGTACCTGAGTACTTTGTACCATAATATGGTACTTTAGCCACATTCTTACACTTTCATATTAACATATATGTCATATTTAAGCCATAAATCTATTAAGATTAGTGTGGGGTACACACGGTACCTTAGCCATATTCTTACACTTTCATATTAACATATATATCATAATTAAGCCATAAAACTATTAAAATTAGTGTGGAGTACACACGATACCTTATCCATATTCTTACACTTTTATATTAGCACATATAATAAAATTAAAGCACTAAATCTATCAAGATTTAGTGTGGGGTACACACGGTACCTTAGCCATATTCTTACACTGTCATATTAACACATATAATGAATTAAAGCCGTAAATCTATCAAGATTTAGTGTAGGGTACACACTTGATTTGCTTAGCAGTTTCCTTGAGATCCCGAAAAGCTTGATCTAATGCTTAGATCCTTAATCCCTACATTTGTTTTATCACTTATTATTTTAATAAAAAGCCATTCGGCCATAATTCCAAATCCTAGTAGGATTAGTACACTAAGACTTACCTTGTTGCCGTTTTCAATACTAATCAAATCCTGAAATCTATGCTATTTTCCTCCTTGTATTCGACCAAGCACTAAATCTCATCAGGGGTTAGTTTCGGCTTTTTAAACAAACAAGAATTAGATCTAACTATCAAAATAGGCCTTAGCCGAATGCTATATACACTTACCTTGTGGGTTTTAAATCCCGAAACTCACCGAATAACTAGGGAACACGTGGCCTATGGTGTACCTTCGGGAAAAGAACTTCTCCTTCCTTGTAGCCTACACTTAGTAAATCCCGAAAGATCTCTTCAAAGTTTCGGCAACCATGAACATTAATGGGATTAGCCCTAGATTTCGATAAGTCTAAAATATAGAAGAATGGAAACCAAACTTGGATCTTACCCTTATTTGAAGGAATCGATTGCACCTTCACTTCAACCTTCAGAGATTCAGCTTAGAGACTTGATGAACAATCAGCTATGATTCCCTTATGTATTCGGTTTCAAAGATGAAAGAAGAGAGGAATAATAGGCTTAGAAGGAATCGGCTAGGAGGCTAAAAGAAAAGAAGAAAAAGAATGGATGCTCAAGATGAATATTCGGCAGAGGAAAGAGAGAGGAGAATGAATAATGAATGGCCCTAGTCTCATCCTTTTATAGCCGAAATTACTAGGCCAAGAATCCTTTACTTGGCCATCACTCTTCCCTCATTCTCCTAATTAAAGAATAATTCTTCATTTATCCACCTATTTAGCCGAAATTCTAAAGGGAATAAAACTCTTCTCTTAAGAGTCCCTATTGTCAGTCCATTGCTTCCTCTCTAAGTAATTAAATAAAAATCACTTAAAGCTTTAGCTAGGTGCCGCCCACCCCTTCCCTTGATGATCCGAATTTAAACTTGTTCTTATTGGACTCCTTGTGGCCATACGAGGCCCAAATTATCCACCTAAGTGGCGTCACTCCTTGGGCTTTAAGTGGCATCTTCAAGCCACTTTTTCGAGTCTTTTTTTTGGGTCAAATTTCACGTGCTTTTTATTTTAGGGTCACCTGCCCTAAGTTCCTTTGAAATTTAAAATTTGATATTTCGGTCATTTTAAGTTTCAAAAATTTTCGTGCTCAGAACTTGACATTTCCTAGGTTTCCAAAATGTTTAGTTTCCTCTTTTAGCGTAGTTTCCAAAATGTTTACTTTCCTCTTTTGGCTTAGTTTCCAAAATGTTTACTTTCCTCTTTTAGCTTAGTTTCCAAAATGTTCACTTTCCTAATTTACTTAGGTTTCCAAAATGTTCACTTTCCTAATTTGCTTAGGTTTCCAAAAATGGTCATTTTCCTACTTTCAACGTAACATTTCCATACATTCTCAGGTTTCCAAAATTATTCCAAATTTATTCCAAAACACATAAAACATGTCTTTTCGCACAATTTGGCCAAAATGCATAGGCCCTTTTCAGGATGTTACATATTGATTTGAAATAATGTGCTTTTGGTGATGTTTAAGAGATTCAACGGGTATTGAATTGATATAATGAAAAGTGATTGGATGTGAAAAGGATTTAATCATGTGATAATAATGTGCAAGTGAACATTGTAATTGATGCATTTATATGTGTAAGTATGAATATGAAACCGTTTGTATAAGTGAAGTGCAGGTACGAAATTAAGTAGGAAATCGTATGAACAAATAATACAGGTATGTGTATGAAATTGCTATTGTATGATTTATAGGTTGAATAAAGTGTTTGGGTTATGATGCATCAATTGTAAGGATGCAAATGAGTGAGATGTGCCTATGATCAAATGATAATTATATGCTAAGTTATACTATGTTTTTGTGCATATGTGTAAAAATGAAAGTGAATACATGAAAATCATGAAAAAAGTGAAATTAGAATTAAGACAGTACTAGATAGCTGCAGTTGTGTATTTTTGAAAAATCACCAAAAATGGTAGGAATTGAATTAATAATTGAATGAGATATGAAATTAAATTTTATTGAGTCTATTTTAAAGAAAGAAAATGGTGTGGGAAAATGAATTATATTTTATGAGATATTTAAATTCTTGTGAGACTGATTCAGAATGAATACGTGATCCCCTGTTCTAACTTGGAAAAATCATTATAAATTGTAAAAAAATAATTATGGGGCATGGTTTATATTATTAGAATCCTTAGTAAGTCTATTTTTTATTGGAGTAAACAAAAATATTATTTGAACTCTGTACAATGAGATATCTCTGATTTTGTGAAGAGAGGGCAGAACTGTCAAATAGTGAAATAGGAGAAACTTTAATGAATAAACTGTACTAATTGGATAAGACAAAAATTCTGAAAATTTTATGGCAAGAAGATATATGAGTCTAATTTCAGGGAAAATTTACATAACTTAATTTCAAGTTCTGTATCTTATGAAATAATTAAATTAGTGACTATGTGTAACATCGTAAAAGTTAGAGTATTTTCTTATTATTTGTGTTGGCTTGGGTATGAATTTTGTGTGTTTAGCATAGTCTTGTAAAGGCTTGATTTTATTTAGGAAGCTAGAATAATTCTTAGTATAGTATATTTAATGAAGTGGATTAAGTGAACTTGACACTTAAGTTAATTTAAGTGTTAAATTAAGCACAAGAGGAGTTAGTGGCGAGATGGTTAGGAAGTAGGAAGAGTTGCTTGAGGTTAGAGGTTCGAGTAGCATGATTAGCATTTTGAAGACTTTATTTTTGTATCCTAGCATTAATGGACGGTCAAATTCTAATTATGATAGGTTGGACTTTTAATTTTTGGTAAGTTGAATATTGGTTTAGGAAAGTTTGTACTTTGGGAAAGGAATCTTAAGGTTATGGAAGGATGGGGGGACATAAGGCTTGGCTTAAGGAAGATGTTTTGGAAACTATTCCAAGGCCTTTAGTGCTTGAATGTGGACGGCATGTGTGGCTAGGGGGTGGCGATTGTTGATAGGAAGTTTGGGGAGAAAAGTTGGCCAACTTGAGCATTTGTGCACCTTTTGGCATTTGTTTCTCTTTCTCCAAAACTCCTCTTGGCCGAATGTACCTAGGCATTTTGTGCAAATTTGCTTTGGATTTTAGCTCTCATTTTGTGTTGAACCAAATTCTAATTCTTTCTCTCATTTCTTCTTTGAAACCGAAACACATTTTGCATTTTAGTGCACTCTTTCTCCCATCTCTCTCTTTTCTTTCTTTTGGTATTTGCTCAAAATCACATTTCCTTTTTCTTTCTTTTGGCCGAACCTCTCTCTTCTCCAAACTCTCTTTTCTTTCCTTCCATTGTTGATTAAACCGAATCCTCCCTCTCTTATTTGTATTCTCTCCTCTACTCTCGAATTTCATTTCTTTTTAGTCTCAAATCAATTGATTTCTTCTTTTCAAAACCATAGCCGAAAATCCCTTCACCTTTTAACCATTTTGCCGAAACTTTCCACTCTCTTTTGGTGTTGTTTTGGCCGAATATCAATAAGGGTAGATAATCTTTGGGTTTCCTTCAATTGATTTTGGAAGATTGGTATGTGTTCATGTCCATATTTCCGTTATTTCTTTCTCTTTTCTAAGTCGTTTTCTTGTGGACAAAGGCCGAATCTTTTGGTAATTGTTTGCAAAGTTCTAACCAATTTTAGGAATCGATCATTCTTTTAGGCTCTTTGGGACTTCGGAAGCAATCGATCTAAGCCCCATTCCTTTAACAATCGAAGTTGGTAAGTCAAGTGGTAAGGATTCAATATTCTTTAAGTTGGTTGAGAAAGCCTAAGGCTATTGGGATTAAGATATGATGTTGGCCGAATGGTCTTGATTAAAGTATTATGGTTTGGCCGAATGTAGGACAAGGTGATCTAGTGCGGTAGATCGGATCTTTGGAAGTTAGTATTTGCGTTGGTGAAAGGTGTGTACCTTACACACTTTATAACTCGGTAATATATATATGTGTGTTAAATAACTATTCATGTTGTTAAAGCCGAAAACTATGAGATCTTGATATGATACCATGATGGGTATAAACAAGGAATCAGGTAAGTCCGTTTCGATATGACTTTTGCAATATGATGCATGATGATACGATTTATGATATGGAATTTCTATGTGATTTCCTAATAAAGTATAATGACATGATTTGTTTATCTATTGCATTAGTATGGGTGATATGAGAGGAGGGGGAAGATTTGATATCCGTGTCTTTGGACACCAGAGGTTTGGTACCTCCAGTGATTTGGTATCACATTTGTGTCTTTGGACACTAGAGGTTTGGTACCTCATAGCGACTCGTCCCTGTGGTCTAGCATCACCGTGGGTTGGCCCCACTTTTGAGATATGGGATCGTCGCCAGTGATTTGGTATCACACGTGGGTTGGCCCCACAACTTGATTATTCGTGACTTTGGTCACCAGTGATTTGGTATCACATTATTGGATATCGTGACTTTGGGTCACCAGTGGTTTGGTACCACACGGGGTAGAAAAGGAGTTAAGGATGGCTAGGTTGGGTGCATTATATAATTATATATGTTGCTTGATTATAAATTATGTAAGAATGTTGCATTAATCGGGGAAGGATTTATGCATCGAGTCTTGGTGACTCACCTTCTCCTTATCATTTCGTGTGATTCGTGAGATCGCGGATGAGGAGCCGGATGAACTCGAGGAGGCCATGCAATAAAATTTGATTTTTCATGAACTTCGATTTGGGGTACTTTAATTTATTTTAATTTGGTTTTGTTTTATTTTGGGTTTGTAATAAGGCCTCTTTAATTATGTTTTGGATTATTTATATGCTTTGGATATGTTTTAAATATGGCTTATAAATTATTTGGTTAATTTAATAATTGAGCCCAAAGTTTTCTAAAATAATAAAAACATAATGGTTTTAAAATCTTACCATCTGTAATATAAATCGCTTGATAGTAAAATATAGATTAAGTGTTTTCTACAATTTTAATGATTTCCAAATATTAAGTTTCTACATTCAAAATGCAAATGGTTTTCAAAGTAATAATTGAGTTTTCTTAAAATGATATAAATGTTTTCTAACCTATGATTTATCAACTACGTTTTAAAGTTATATTTATGAAATTACAAAGTAAATTATCGCTTTAAACTTATTATACACCGATTTCTACAAATATAGAATTTTCAAAGAGTTTTTCACAAAATTTAATTGTTATTCGATTCTTTTCAAAATGTTTTCCTCAAGTGACATACCGATTCGGTCATGGCGTATTGACCGGTTTGGGGTGTTACATCGTGATTCGTGAAAAAATTTTATTGAACTTGAATAAAAGGTAAAATCATGTAAATAATGATTCTATTTTCTTATGCATATATATTGAGGAATTGGATAGTATTGTTAAATAGATTGTTTATTATTATATGCCAACTTACTAAGCTATAAAGCTTACACCATTTTCCCATTTCTCTTAGTGTTGTCAGGTTGGCTCGGGGTTGGAGATCGTTGGAGGTATCATCACACTATCAATTTGTCAAGTTGGAATCACGACAATTCCTAATTATTTTCAAGTGAATGGCATGTATAGAGATTTAGTTATTTGTTGTATGTATTATTAAGAATTAGCCAAATGTTTAGGCTTATATTGCTTCGTTGAATAGAGCCATGAGTTGTGGCTCATAATGCCTATAGGTAAGTAAACCTCTTTTATGCACGCATGGAGAAATGTCTTGATGTGGCTAAGTTAGAATTAGCTAAAGGTATAACAAAGATAGATATATTATATATTAGTACAAAGAGTTAAGAACACAAAAGGTTTGAAAAATAGCCTAATGTATGCCACATGGACTAGAGACACGGTCGTGTGTCTCAGCCGTGGGGTAGAACACGGCCACCGCACGTGCGTGTGGTTTGGCCATGGTGCATATACAGAATGCTAGTGAATTACACATGGGGTCCAGACATGGGCGTTTGAGGACCACACTGCTCACTCACATGGTCAGTGTCATATGTCACACTGCAGGCAGTGACCCTATTTTGGTAAAAATTTTCTAAATGCTCGAAAAGTTCCAGTTTAGTCCCGAACCAAGTTTAATGATTGTTTTGGGCCTTGTAAGCCCATAATAGGGACATAGAGTGTGATTATGAATGGTTTTAATGTATAATTGAAATGTATGCATCGAAAAAGTGTAAAAGATTGTTGTAATGCTCGTACCCTGATCCAGCTACAGATAGGGGTAAGGGGTGTTACAACACGGTGTCCACTGTAGGTTTTTAAAGGTTTCATTTCGAGAGTTATACGACCTGGCACACTGGCGTGTGACTTGACCGTGTAACACAAGTCAGAGAGTTACACGGGCATGGACATGGGCTAGGACACGGCTGTGTGTCCCTACTTCAAATGCCCGCACGGCCTGAGACACGAGTGTGTGTCTTAGCTCTGTGAGTCACACGGTCGTGTGACCCTTATAGTATGAATTTTTCTATCTTTTGCCATGAAGTTCTAAATGTTTTTGATTTAGTCCCGAATCATTTCTAAAGTGTTTCTAAGGCCTCGAGGGCTCGAATAAGGAATGATATGCTTATGTTTGAATGGATTATGTTATGATTTATGAAATGATTGGAAATGAATGTTTTTACTTTATAGTTTTTTCTATAATGCTTCGTAACCCTATTCTAGCGAGGATACGGGTTAGGGGTGTTACAGTAGGGTTGCGATTGAATAAAAATGTGAAGTTAGAAGAAATGAAAAGGAAGATCAGTGCGAAAATAGCTATCCATTATGGAAGGACGGCGTCCAAATTATTTTACAAGTTTTCAATCTCTAGATCTATTGACATTTTGTGAGATGCAGCTATTAGATGATGATGATTGGGCACTATGATAGAAATATGGTGGTGACTGAGAGTGAGAACCCCCAACCAGTTGAGTTATTTGCTGAGTTAGTGGACTAAGAGCCCATTGAGAATGTTTTTCTAATAAGTCAACATCGCGGATTTGACTTTGATCTTAATGTCGGATGGACAGATCAGCTAGAATGCGATGGGATATCGCAAATGCCCAAAAATTCAAATTATGGTGGGAGTTCGTATAACAACCCTACCTAGGTCCCTGTCTACAAATACATCCAAAGGTAATAATAAGCACTGAGGCAGACATCGGAGAAGGGACCAATAATGGTGAAGATTCTGATCAGGACGTTGAAGATTTTAGTGACCTTGATACTAATGAGGTTCTAGACGATATTGATGATGAAGGACTAGAGGAAGTTGAAGATGCTCACGACCCTTCATTCAGTAACCCGAATCGTGGCATTGTTTTACAAAATGAACCTAGGGGTGACATGTGCAATGTAGATCTAGATGCAGCGCATGCATCTGAGTTCACTAAGTACGCTGATATAGTACTTGCTCACAGATTGGCATCAAATTTGCAGTTGGAAGAGTTGTTCATTAGGCAACAATTCAGGAACAAGGCGGATTGTGTGTTTGCCACCAAACAGTACAGCATGAAGGTGTCGATTGATTACAAGGTTTCCAAGTCTACACCAACATTATATGTTGGGGAATGTTGAAGGGTCAGGGATGGGTGTGGTTAGTAGGTTCGGACTGTATTTTTATGGAGGACTCAATAGTGGCAAATACGAAAATTAAAAGGGTGTCATACATGCACTGTTGCACGTAGTCTCAAAACCACCAAAAATTGGATGCCAAAAGTATCTGCAACTACTTCAAGCCACTAGTGAAAGATAGTCCAACCATTCTTGTCTCGAAATTGATTGCAGACATGCAAGCCTGGGTCCAGTACAAAGTGTCGTACAGGAAAGCATGGTGGGCGAAACAAATGGCCATGCAACAATTGTACAGTGATTGAGATGAGACATACATTGAACTACAAGGTTGGATTTCAGAAATAGTGGAGTACGTCCCAGGAACTGTCGTGGACTTGCAAACGTTGCCTTATAGAGGCCCGAATGGACAATTGGAACCAGGGAGAAGAGTTTTCCATTTATTGTTTTAGATTTTTGATCCATGTGTTAGGGCCTTCTTCCACTGCAAATCGCTAGTGTAGGTTGATGGAATGTGGCTTTATGAAAAATACATGCAGATACTTCTGATTGTGGTTGCACAAGATAGTAACTGAAATGTACTACCGATCAATTTCACCATCGTGGAGTCAAAGAACTCCGAATCATGGGCATTTTTCATTTAGAACTTGCAGAGGCATGTTGTTAGGCAAGACAACATTTGCATTGTCTCCGATAGATCAAAGGGCCTTGTTGATGTGATTCGGCAATCCAAGATTTCGTGGAGGTCCGTCTACTATATTCGCAATGAAGACAAACACAAACTTGTGCACATACGGTCTGAAGACACGGTTCATCAGATCCATGAAAATCGCAGGTGCATTCGTTAAACCAAACGGCATGACCAGAAACTCGTAATGGCCATACCTTGTTGGAAATACAGTTTTCAACACATATTGCTCTTTCACTCTCAACTGATAATAACTAGACCTTAAGTCTATCTTGGAGAACACTGAAGCTCCCTTCAGTTGATCAAAAAGATCATCAATCCTTGGTAAAGGATACTTATTCTTCACTGTCACCTTGTTGAGTTGTCTGTAGTCTATGCATAATCTCATAGACCCATCTTTCTTCTTTACAAATAATACTGAAGCACCCCACGGTGAGTAGCCCGGTCTCACAAAACCTTTATCCGTCAACTCTTGCAACTGAACCTTCAGTCCTTTCAACTCTACAGGTGCCATCCTAAACGGAGCAATTGAAATAGGTGTCGTTCCTAGAATTACTCAATCCTAAACTCGATCTCTCTCACTGGAGGTAATCCGGGTAACTCTTCCGGAAATACATCCAGATATTCACATACCACCAATACCGATTCAATCTTCACCTCAGACTCTTGAGTATTCAATACAAATGCGAGATAGGACTCACATCCCTTTTTCAAGCATTTCTCGGCCACTAAGGAAGAAATCATCACTGGTAGACTATCCGATCCACCTGATTCAACCCGAATAACATATCCACCCTCACATTTCAGCTCGATAAACTTACTACCACAGTTCACTAAGACACTATGTGCAGTCAACCAATCCATACCAAGGATTAAATCAAACTCATCAAATGGAAACAACATCTTTGATACCACTAAATGTAACACCCCTTACCCGTAATTCATGCCGGAACCGAGCCTGAGGCATTACTGGATTAAAACCATATGATCGCCACTTAGGCTCATCGATTACTCTCTTAAGTCATCTCTACAACCTCAATCTCGACTTACGAGACCTCACTCATACACGCAAGACTCTCGAGACCCTTTTGAAAACTTCTGCGATTTTAAAAAATTTCTTCACCTAAACAGGGACTACACGCCCGTGTGAGGTGAGACACGCTCGTGTGAGGTCACACACGCCCATGCCCTCAGCCCGTGCATAAAAACCCAAGCATTCTGCCAATGTCCCACGGCTAGGGCACACGCCCGTGCTCACCACCCGTGGTGAACACTAACTTCACCACACGGCCTGAAGTCTAGAAACACGCCCGTGTGGCTAGCCCGTGGCCTATACTACTCGAATCTGTCAAAGAGACACGGCCAGGGCACACGCCCGTGGGTTGGCCGTGTGTCACACATTCCCTAGACACATGCCCGTATGTCTAACCACATGGACAAGAACAAAGCTAATTGCCAAGTTCATTTCACTCCTCAAGTTCTTACAACATATACTCAAACAACACATCCATAATCAACTCAAATTCAAACACAATCTTACATGGATAACTACATCTTTTCATATAATAAAGTAGCCAGCAACTATGGCATTATACAAAATAGATTATCCATCTATAGGCTAACACATCTTAGCCATTTACAACAAAATTCTCTAACTTGTCTAGCCCCTATACATGCCATACACAAAACATTTAGTCTAATGTACCAGAGTGAGCTGATAGTGTGGGCGATCTTCTAATTAATCCACATATCTCGATTCAACCCTCTTTCTCTATAAGACAAGGGAAAGAAAAGGAGTAAGCCTTTAGCTTAGTAAGTTTACACATAAACAATTTAAGCATTCTAGTATAAACTAAACAACAATTAGCATTATACTACCAAATAAATTCACATCCACAATTATGCTTACTTTTTCTATCCCTTACCACATTTCCAAAACATTATGAGTCACATACTCATAATCACTGACATGCACCCTTACACTCAATACTACATTTACTCGAAAATATAACACATCATTTTATCACACTAATACATCCACATAGCTAAATTACTCGGTGGTTTCGCACTCAGCCCACCACAATCAGGTAATAAGGTAGTATTGCACATAGCCTACCAAGAGGTACTCATAGTGGTTTCGCACATAGCCCACTAAATAATATACTTAACTATGGTATCGCACACAGCCCATAGTTGTTAAGTATTAAGGTGGTATCACACTTAGCCCACCATCAAATATTATCACTGCTCATCCACATATCTACTTACTCATTCATTCATGATATCTACCACATTCATTCCATTTGAACCATATAGGTTCTCAATCATTCTCATTCATTCTCATTCATGCTACACGCTAGCTAGCATTAAGAATGTATAAGTAGAACACATTGATTACGCATAAAATTACCTCGGTACTCAAAAAGTATAAAGATGTGCAGTTTAGTTCATCACCTTGCCCTTGCCTCGGTTTCGATCCGGGCTTCGTCTTTCTTGATCTATAATGATAAATCAACTCATTCAATACACACATTGACTAAATTGATCATTATCTCATACTTTAGCAAAATTATCATTTTACCTCTAAAATTTCTCATATTTACACTTTTGGTCCAAGGCTCGTAAAGTGATTTTCATTCAACTTTCTAGCCTTTCATGCATAGCCGAACCATTTATTCAACTAAAGCAATCATCAATTCTCACTAAATTACACATGTATGACCAAACTCAAAACTTTCATAAACAAGTCCTTACTTGCATTTTTCATGGAAATCACTTAGCAAAAGATGTTTTTACTACATCAAGCTTTCATATTCTTCCATTAAACATCAAAATACATGCATGTCATACATGGGTACATTTTTGAACATCCTTCTTAGCTCAACATATAGCTAAAAATAGCTTACTCATGCTACTAAGAGCTCAAAAATACGAAGAATATTAAAAATGGAGCTAGAATACACTTATTAGCTAGCTTGAAAAGTTGAAAAGCCCTAACAAATGGCTTCTCTAAATTTTCGACAGCCTTGGGGAAGAAGATGAATGAAAATTCTATCATCTTTTCCCATTTTAATCATTTAATTAAAAAATGACCAAAATGCCATTTTTGTCCAACTTTCCAATTTTAACCCATTCATGCCAAATTTGTCCAAAAATTAGAATTTGAGAAAATTACTATTTAAGGACCTCTAATTGGTAATCCAAAGCTATTTCACACAAATAGCTTCTAGAATATCATATTTTGCAACTTTTGCAATTTAGTCCTTTTGGACAATTCAACCGCAATTTGACAAAATTGCTTCATGAAACTTTCACACTAACATGCAAACATGGCATAGACCTCAAAAACTTATACATATACCTTAGATTTGTGGTCTCGCACTACTATTCTGACTAGGCCCTAAATCGGGATGTTACAATGTTTATACATACCAAAATACATCAAATATTAGCCATTCCAATGGCTAATCACAAACCAACATTTACACGGCAACATTGGTTAATAACCCTATACATGCCATTATAATTAGGATTAATTTACCATTTGTACTGACTAGGCCGATGGATAGTGCGTAATATCTCCACCAAGCATCCAACCCAATGAGCTTCCGAATTCCTGTAAAATAGGGAAATTAAAACATGGTAAGCTTTTAAGCTTAGTAAGTTCGTATAACTGGGAATTTAACTTACCACTATTTTATATATATAAGGTAAACCTATAATTCATTCCCAAGTTGTGTTGACCAAGTGCCTAAACACATATCCTCATCAACCATGTTAGTCATCGTATTCCATATAATAGTCCATAACTATGAATTTATACTCCCATCAGACAAGATTTATTCACATATATTTTCATCACATATTTCAATATATCATGGATAAACAAAGTCATCAAGTATGTTCTACATTCAAGTATCAAGTACATCATGCCTTAATATCAAGTGATGTCATTTATATATTCAAATACTTCTTTCATCATGTTTCCAAGTAAGATGTACAAAACATGTTAGTCATAAATATTTCTTAAGAATATCAATAAGCTTGTATGAGCTCAATAGTAATAGTCTTTTTTCCATATGCACATTCTTTCCACATTAAGTATTAAAATATCATATATAATTCATGTCCATGTAATTCTACATGTACTTGTAATAATTCATCTCAAATTCACTTCGTCTCATATCAAGATTTTTACCCGTTGAATTTATTTGAAATATCAATGGATACACATGTAGGACACTCGAAGTGTACAAAACTGTGATCTGTCAACTCATATTCAGGGGTACCCATAAGGGCACATAATCAGGAAGCACACTCTCAAGCCATATATTAGGATGCTCAGATGAGCCATGTAACAGGATGCTTATTCGGGCTAAATAGGAAACTCTTAAGAGTTTAGAGAAGGAAGCTCATTGAGCTTAACAGGTAACTCCAAAGAGTTATTATTAGGGAGCTCCGGATAGCATAACAGGGAGTTCAAGTGAGCCATGTCAGGAAGATCATAAGAGCCTATATCAAGACGCTCACGAAGAGCTGTGTTTGTGTCCGCAATAAATGCTAGATCACAACTGATCGAATCGTGTAACAGGATGCTCACAAAGAGCTGCGGTAGTGCGCAACACATGCAGGATGACTACCGATTAGGATGCTCGTAGGAACTATATAACAGGAATGCTCGAGAAGGCTTTTCACAGGATTGCTCGTCCGAGCTATATTCTGTCCATAACATATGCAGGACCACATTCAATATGGGAAATCATGTATCCATCGAATTTCTTTTATTTAAACGGTACTTAAAACTTATCAGACATTTTCGGATATGTGATTTATGTTTATACATGACAATCATACATTTCACAATCATAACATTCAATTTAAACATATAAACATACATTTTAGTTATACGAACTTACCTCGACAATGTTCGTGTTCACAAAAACTACTAATCTGATATTTTCCTTTTTTCTCGATCTAACTCTGTATGAGGTCTAACCGGATCTATACGAGTAAATTTAACTCAATTTAATACATTTCATACTCAATTGAACTGAATTCACTTCCTAGGAAAAATTACCATTTTGCCCCTATACTTTTCATAAATGACAATTTTGTCCCTAGGCTCAGAAAATAAAATTCATGCAATTTAATCCTTATTCCAAGCCTAACCAATTTTTATATGTCTTAATAATATCCCATGAATTTCACAAAAATCAAAATTTTTCCATGGGTTTTACCATTTTTCAATTTAGTCCCTAAATCATAATTTCATCAAAATTCTCTTCGTAAAAGTTGTTTATCTATCAACAACCTTTCATTTTCTACCATAATTTTTAAAATTTCAGCATTTACATCCATGGAAAAATTTCTATAATTTGATATCTTTACAAATTAATCCCCAAAATAGATAGATTAAACTATTCCGATCTCAGAAATATAAAAATTACTAAAAACGGGACAAGAATGCTTACCCAATTAAGCCAATAAAGCTTGCTTTCTCTTTCCTTGGATTTCCATTTATTTTATGGAAGAAGATGATAATAATATGATATTTCTATTTAATTTATTATCATCCATTAATTTTTCAACATTACAATTTAGTCATTTTCTTTTCTAATTTTCCATGGATGATTCACCAAAAATATCTACTAACTTTTCTTAATGGTCTAATTACCATATAAGGACCTCAAATTTTGAATTTAATAGCTAATTAATCCTTATAGCTACTAGAATTCAACTTTTACATTTTATGCAATTTGGTCCTTTCATCAAATTAGACATATAACCAGTAAAATTTCTTAACGAAATTTTCACACGATATTTCTATAATTCGGTAGATCATAAAATAATATTAAAATAAATTTCTCTTCCAGGATCGAATTTGTGGTCCCAAAATCACTGTTCCGATTACATTGAAAATAGGCTATTACACTCGAGTAGCGCACATCACCTTGTGCTTAGTGGCGGTGCTCGATAACTCCTTGAAATTTGCTCTTAACCATGCTAATGTCAAGCACGTGAAGTTCCTTTCCCCAATCACCAGGGGACTGTCCAAGCAATCTGTGGCATACTACTGAAGGTTCCAACACTTTGCTTCGGCCCGTGACCACATCACTGTCAACTCGCAACCCAAGTTGCATTGCGACATCCTCCAATGTGATGTGCACTTCCTGCACGGCATTGTGAAGGTATGGTTATCTGGACACCACTGCTCAATTGAGGTGGATATTAGGTTCGCCTTCAGGTCAAACCTCTAGATCAATGCGACGTCCCCAAATCCCACCAACTGTAAGTATGGCATGATCAGCTCGTCTGGATCATACTTGAGAAAATGAAACCGCGACCTCAAAACCCGGTACCTACCCTGTATGGTATAATTTTTTTAAAAATATGATAAATCCATTATCTATATAATTTAACATAAAATTATATATTGAAGAGTATAACTGAAAGCTTGAGAAAACAAAAACAAAAACTTATATTATACTCTTCGATTTATCCTCGTTGTAGGATAATTTTATGTTTAAACATAAAATTAAAAAGTCGGGACATGAAATTATAATTTAAATGCTATTTTTGACAAAAAAAAAAGAACTTACCTAAGTGAGAAAAAGTTAAAGCTTGGGAGTTAAATTTGCATTTAAGCCATTTCTTTAATATAAATAATAAAAGTAAAAGTTGAATCCATATTACATATTTCACACATAATTATAACATGTAAAAGAAAAGTACTAATATAAACATCCATATCAAAGCAAACTTTGAGAGATGATCATAGATAATGGTCTGACTTAATCCCAATAAATCATTGAAAATGCAACGAAATATTTTTAATCAAACCAATGTAGCAAACATCCATATCAAAGCAAATTTAGCTTAGCAAATATAAACAAGTTACCAATGTTAAATTAAATTGTAAGATAAGACCATTTGCTTGAGAATGGGGGACTAGCTTAATAACAACACCTTATAATTAGATCCTTGAAAGATTTTTCAAATACACGAGAAACTTGAAAATAATTTAACATAACCATGTTGTACACACTCACACATTCAATACTCATTAAATTAAAGAATGTAACGCCCCGAATTTTGGGCCTAGAAGTTCTAGGTTTTGAGTGAAGCAGCAGCGAGGAGGTTGCACATAAGTTAAATTGTGCAATTTAGTGTCAGAATAGGCCTGTTGGTCTGGTGGTTAAGTTGAGTGTTAGTCTGCGGAGGGTCTAGAGTTCGAATCCCTGGGCGTTCAGGACGTTTTATTTTGTTTTATTATGCTATTGCTTAGTGTTACTTAAATTATTTTGTTTAAGTTAATATTATTTCAGGTTACTTTTTTTTTTTTTGGAGGCATTATTCTTTGTGGGTTTTTTTATGTTTTTTTTCTCCCTAAAAGTTTATTAAAAAATAATTATATCTGCCGATACTGGGATTATCATACCTTCATTGTCATCGCCGTTCACGAACTAGGTGTGGGATCCTAACCTTCACTACAATTTTGGTTTTTTGTAAATTTTTAGTTTCGACAAGTTTTGTATGGGTGGTAACCCCTTATGTTAGGTTGTGAACACTGAAATTGAGGGAAATATGTCACATATTGATGTACACTTGATGCGGTTAAGGTTGGAGTAGAGTTTGGTGGCCAAAATGGCGATTTCGGGGCTGAATTGGGGTGGTTTCGTAGCCTTTTCGACGACCACACGGGTGTGTGCTGGGGCACACGGTCGTGTGGATTTGGGAACTAGGGTTTCTAACCAGTTTTGGTTGCCACACGACCGTGTGGCTGATTTTAGGGATTTTTCAATTTTAGCATAACCGTGTTCTTTGGGCACATGGGTGTATGGATTTGGAAGTTAGGGATTCTGAGTTTTGGGGTCACACGACCTGGCCACACGGCCATGTGAATGATTTGGGGAAATTGAAGCTTCTACATAGGTGTGTGTTTCGAGACACACGGTCGTGTGACTGATTTGGGCCTAGGGATTCCACACGGGCATGTGTATTGGGACACACGACCGTGTTTGATGGCCACACGGGCGTGTGACACCTTCACACAGTTGTGTCTGCCCTGCACTTGATTTTATCAAAATTGGACAGTGAGTTACATGGCCTGTTCACACGACCTTGTCTCTGTACCACACGGGAGTGTGCCTCTGTCACATGGCCGTGTGCCACCCCTCACACGGGAATTTGGATCCCCACACAGCTTGGATTCCTCCACACGATCGAAGCACACGGGCGTGTGACCCTAACTCGCCAAATTTTGATTTTAGGGCAAATAGAATGCCATTGTGAGTCTATGTGTTCCAACCCCTCGACTAAGCTTACTGAGGGTGAATACGATTCTGTTCTGACTTCGAATTATGTACTGCTTGTAAGTGAATGTGTGCTATTCTAGGTACTAAATCTGAGTGCATATGTGTGCATGTTTCTGTAGCTAATTGACTGACTGTAAGTGACTTCCTCTGAATGAATACATGAAATTGTATGCTGAATTGGTGCATCTACATTCATACATCTGTATACATATATTTGCATACATACATCTACATATAGAGCATTTTGGGACGGGATTTTGAAGAGGAAGATTTACGATTTGGCAGTTTAACTGCATACTGAAGCCCCTAATACCCAGAGGGTCGAGGGCAGTCCCAATACCCTAAGGGTCGTGGACGATTTGACTGCACTGTGGATTTTCACCCTATAATGTACAACACATATGTCAAAGATCGCGATATCATTGATCGACCTACGGCTTTACTACAACTCATCTCAGATAGCGAATTATCAGACAGACTATACCGTATGTATGTTAGCTACACTACGTACCACTATCTGATCTGGCAGTTTTACTGCAACTCATCGGTATAGTAGATTACCGTATTACACTGTACCACATGTACATTAGCTACACTACGTACCACTATCTGATCTGGCAGTTCATATTGCATGTCTGTACTACGATTTACCGTATTGTACAGTACAGCTTATACGCTAGCTTTACTACATAATATATAAGACTGGCAGTTTATCTGCACACTGTTGACCCAATTCCCAGAGGGTCGAGGGCGGTCCCAATTCCCTAGGGGTTGAGGACAATGCTGATGATCATCGTTACCGGGCAACCCGGGATGACATCCTATGGAGTGTAAGGTTGGATAGGCTTTTCGAGGTCCTACTCGGAGTGTAGGGATAGGTGGGTTGATTAAATCCCCACAGTAAATATAGGGTTAGACGAAGATGGTGTGTTGGCTGGATGGGTGGGTTATCTTATAACTCAATTGCACTCATATGCATCTGAATGAATCTATGTGATTGAATGTGACTGTACTATTCGACTAAAATGTCTGATCAGTTTGGCTGAATGTGATACTATGATTGAATGTGATTATATGACTGAATGTGTTACTGATCGACTGAAAGGCACGTTTGCCTATGCGATTTCTGTAGACTTTCTCTATAAATGTTTGACTAAACTGTTATTGTGATAGTGTGACTGATTTGTATGGTTGCTATTATATTTGAATAGCATGTGAGGTTAGGCGTGTCTGTTTGTTCCATATGACTATGAGGTACATATGGTGTGTGTTTGATGTTGGGCGAATTTGCTTAACTGTTATATGTCTGTAAGTATGTACTGGTTCTGAACTGTTTCTAGTTCTCTATTTCTGCTTCTGTAGTTTAGCTGGTTTGATCTCACACTGAGCTCGAGTAGCTCACCCCCTCTTCTGTTTCCCTTTCAAGTTCAGTTCTGGATTCTATAGTTGGGCTCAATATTCGGAGGTCTCGGACAGGCTTGTGAATAGCAATTGAGCAGTTTGTGTTTTCTAGTTTTTACATTTGGTTTTGAACTATAAAGATTTATCATACTGTGGTACCATTACTGTTTTAAGCTTTGTTCGTACATTATGTTTTGTTACGACTGCGAATGGTATTTTTGAACGATTAAATGTTTTGGTTTGGTTTGAGATAAATATTTTCAGAAATGGAATTTTGAACGACTGGTTTTTGTTAAATTCTCCTACGATCACTTCAGTGATCAATGTAGAATCCTGGATTCGATCTAGATTCTAGGCTGGGTTTGGAGTGTTACAAAGAAATTATATATTTTATTAAATTTTAACATAAAATTAATTTTAAAATATTTTTATTTAAGTATTTTTATTTAAGTTAAATTAAATGAGTGATAAAATATTATTAAAATAAAAAAGGGGCTAATAACAACCCTAAGATGTAATGTAAGCTATTAACTTTTATTTGTATCTAAAAAAAATTTCAATACATGCAACCAAATAGATAAATACATATAAATACATGCAAAACACGTAGAGATCAGTTTCATGCAAAAAAGGATTAAAAAAGTGCTAATAACAATCAAATAGAGATCAGTTTCATGCAACTAAAACACATAGAGCAAAATAGTGCTGAGTAAGAAACAACAAGAAACCAAAACGAAATCTTTTAATTTAATTTATAATTAATTTTACTGTTTCATTAATCCTCGATGAAGCGTGATCTGTGTTTACTCAAAAAGATATTCTGATATCGCATAATTTTAAAAAATTACATACATTAAATATAATTAATTATTATGTTGCAATAACTACTTTTAATATAATACATGCACATAAAAAAACTATACATACATTGTATTTATCTTGTATTTATCAACTTTAAAACAAAATATATATATATATATATATATATATATATATATATTTGCTTTTCTCTTTTCTTTCCTTCTTCCTCTTATTATATAAAAAATTTGAAGGGGGACCAAAACCCCACTTTCCTTTTTATAAATAGCCCAACGTCTTCTCTTCTCTTCTTTGCTCCCCTTCCATTTATTTTTTTAAAAGTAACAATTATTAAACCCTTGATCAGTCACATCGCTGACGCGACTGACGTAATGTGACCGATCAATATATTTATTTTTAATTCTTTTATTTTTTTTTAAATGCCATAGTTTATTTTTTTATAAATAAATCCTTTCTCATTTTTTTTCTAGTCAATTCAACCCCCACTTACTTTTTTTTTTCATTTTTTTCCAAACTTTCTTTATTTTTGGTTTTCCATTTTTATTTCTATTAAAATGCCCTTATCAATTTTTCTTTAAAAATGTCCCTTTAATTTTCTTGATTTCACATTACATAAATGATTTACATGAAAATTATATTTCACAAAATAACTATCAATTTACATAATTCAAATAATATATTTTAGAAAATATAATTTTACATTTCAAACATTCTAAATATAATCTTGCAACAGTCTCTCGTAGTTCTCTGACTCCTACTGACATTTCTTACATTATTCAAAGATCTACCTATCACAGGTGCATTATCAGGTCTCAGATTCTGAACAATCTCTGGCTCGACAAACTCAGGGCAATCACGTATAAAATGATCAAGTGATCCACATCTAAAACAAGCTCTGTCATTTAATCTACAATTTCCTGGATGCCTTTTTCCACAATGTTTAAATTCAGGTCTCTCAGTCTGGACATTTCGGACATTGGCCACTGAAGTTGCTTGAGTTTTGGAACTTATTTGCAATCTAGCTCGATTTCTATTCAAATGTCCCACATTATCTCTTGAACGACTTTGATCATCTTTGAACTTCTTTGAAGTAGACTGAAATGATTTGCTTGGAAATCTTTTTCTCATATCTCGAGCTTCAGACTCAACTTTTCTTTTATCTTTTCCAAGTGCTTCAGCTTTACACGCTCGATCAATGAGTACAACGAACTCTTTTATTTCTAAAATCCCGACTAACAAACGAATATCTTCATTAAGACCATCTTCAAATCTTTTGCACATTATTGCTTCAGATGATATACATTCTCAGGCATACTGGCTTAGTCTCAAGAACTCTCGTTCATACTCAGTAACAGTCATTCGACCCTATTTTAATTCCAAAAATTCCTTTCATTTCTGATCGATGAATCTCTCACTGATGTATTTCTTTCGGGACTCGATCTGAAAGAATTCCTATGTAACTCGCTTTTTCGAAACAACAAAAATCAGAGTTTTCCACCATTGATAAGCTGCATCTTGGAGTAATGATACAACACACTTTATGCATTCTTCCGGAGTTAGAGACATTTCATCGAATACCCGAATAGCATTTTCTAACCAGAACTCGATCTTTTCAACATCATCATCACTAGTAGCCCGGAACTCTTAAGCCCCATACTTATGGATCTTGTCAACTGGAGGCTTATTGCACAAATTGCTGTCAGAGGTATATCAGATGTCTGAGGGGGATTAACCGGGGGCAGGTGTTGCAAAACAGTCGGGTTATTCTTTACAAATTGAGTGAACCATTCACTCATCATCTAGAAGAAAGCTTGTTTAGCTTCTCCCTCTTAACCACTCGTAACCGATCTCAGCTACGTCGTCAGCTACGGCTTTTTCAGGATTCATTACTATATAAAAATCACATTTTATACGTCAGGTTCATCACACTATCACAATTCAGATATATGGCATGTATAGCTAGACTCTGACACGCTATGTTAGTCCGAGAATCGACTAAACTGTAGCTCTGATACCAACCAAATGTAACACCCCTATCCCATGTCCGTCGCCAGATTAGGGTTAAGAGCGTTACCTGACAGATCGAAAACTTAATCATATAATTCATCAAGTATCTCATCAATTACAAACATAATGTCCCCTTTGTAGGTCATCGAGACCTAAAGCATACTTAGAAATAGGGTCGGGATTAAACCGAAACACATACAGAAATTCTCAAAATTTAAAACTTTTCTAAGTTTCAAGGGTTACACGCCTGCATGGATAGGTCGTGTGCCTCCCACGGCTTCTAGACACGCCCATGTGTCTCTCTCGTGGTCGAAACTAACTTAACTCCACGACCACTAAGCACGTCCGTGTACCTTGGTCGTGGTCGATTCTGACCTGGCTCCACGGCCACCAAGCACGCCCGTGCACTTTGGCCGTGGTTAAACCTGACTAAACCACACGGCTACCAGGCACGTCCATGTGTCAAGGCCGTATACTCTTAATCAGCTACTGACTTACTCCCACTGTCAATAGGCACGCCCGTGTGCCAAAACCGTGTGGCAAAATAAGCCATTTTCAAGACCAAATTGCCACCCAACTAGGGTCATTCCTACCAGCCAATATCAAAACAATATTTGCACATTTAACAACCATGAACATGCCAAAATAACCATTCAATCTCTACATTCAAAACCAATTCCATTCATACCAAACTTAAGACTAACTCTCATATAAACACAAGCATAAATTCATCCATACTTACCTTTCATGAGTTCTTTCCCTAGCCAAACATATATGTTCATAACTTCATCCATATACTGATCAAATATCAACCATTTCATATACTATCCAACCATACTAAAACATACACCATATATATCATAATCACCAAAGCATATAACTAATACATAACTAGCCAAATCTCATGGCTAAGCTCACATCTCATGATTATCCAAATAACTAGCCTATACATGCCATATCTAGATATATACATTTCCAAAGTGTACCAAAATAAGTTGAGTAGTGTGATGACAATCCTCGATAGTCCCCGAGCCTTCAGTAGCTTTGACGATCTATAAAATAGATAGAACATACATAGAGTAAGCTTTCCAAAAGCTTAGTAAGTCATATACAAATAAACTTAATATGTAAAGCATATAAGCATATAGAAACATTGACACAATTTATATTCATAGCAAATTTCTCACATATATGCTTTGGTCCATATTCTTGGCCATATTTGCCACATTCATCAATTCAAGAATCATATATATATATATATATATAGCTATTTCATGCATACTTTCACATATCATAATATTGTTCCAATATATACATAATCATAGTAAGATCATATGAATACTTACCTTATATACACACTTAGTGTATAAATCAATATACTCGGAAACAGATATACAATTCCCTTAGCCATTTGAGACACGACTTGCCCGCTGAACCAATAGGAACCTAATAGGATACTCGTAAAGCTCGAATAGTAGTACAATGCCAACGCCCTGCATTTAGGTCTTACATGCACTCAGATATTGATGCCACTGTCCCAGACAAGGTTTTACACGAATCAATTCGATGCCGATGTCCCTGACATGGTCTTCTACGTAAAGATCATATTGATGCCAACGTCCTAGACGTAGTCTTACACAAAAATCTCAAATCAACGCCAATGTCCCAGACGTGGTCTTACATGAATAAACAGAACAGATACCTATGTTATGACATAGCTAATCTTATCTATTCCTAGGTTCGTACGGGACTTCTTGGACATTATCACTATATCGATCTTATCTCAGAATTCATATACATAACATCTCATAAACATTCACTGTTATCAATAGTCATATGAATATGCACAATTCAATACAAATACGTTTATTTGCATAATAACTTACCTCGGATTCGATTTAACAGAAATGGAAATGGCTACTCAGTTACTTTCGCTTTTCCGCGATCTACATTCGTTTTCCTTGGTTCTTGATCTAAACATATTCAGAATTAACCCTTTTATTCACTAACTCATTCAATTCAATCCAAACACATATATTTAGGGTTATTTGCAAATTAGCCCTCACATTTGCACAATTTATCAAATTAGTCCATTTTTCTCAAATCATCAAATTCACAAAATCATCATTTAACCATGCTTAGCCGAATGTTCATACATCTCATACAAGCCCATATTTTCCATCAAATTTGTAATTTAGTCCCTCAAATTGCTATTTTCTCAATTTAGCCCTAATTAGCTAAATTCATCAAAATTTCAAGAAGAAAGCATGTTCATCTAACACATATCTTTTATTTAACAACTAAGCTCATCACAAAGCTCAACATATCATCAATGGCATATCTCATGAACATCATCAATTCATAAAATTGAGACATGGGCTTGATAGTAGACTAAGAAACAATCTCAAAAACATAAAAATAATCAAAATTTAAAGCCAAAACATACCTAAATTATAGCTTGGAATGGCCAAAACCTTTAAAGCTCTTGTTCTTTCTTTTTCTTTTCTAATTTCGGCCAAAAATGGGATGAACAAATGCCACTATCTTTTTCATATGTTTTATTATAAACATATTAATGTACATTTTACTATATTAACCTTATGTAAAATAAAACAAAACATATGTGCATAAGGTCATTAAAGACCATTGCCGACCACCACATTGTAAAAAGGGAAATTTACAGCATAAGGCCTTGTATTTATAATGACACATCCATTTAGCCACTAAATCAAATAAAGGTCACAATTAACTTTTACACGATTTAGTCATTTGCTCAATTTAAACACACAGATAGTTAAATTATCTTACGAAACTTTAGCACATGCATAATCACACATCATAGGCTTAGTAAATAATATTAAAATATTATTCAAACTCAGATTTGTGGTCTCAAAACCACTGTTCCGACTAGGGTATAAACCAGATTGTTACAGTATCTCAGACTTAATTTACCTTTTCTGCCAAATCTAAGTATTTTCTTCCACGGAGACACTTTCAAAAATACTCTATCCCAAATCTGAAACTCAATATCTTTTCATTTCAAGTCTGCGTATGATTTCAAACGATCTGACGCTTCTTTCAAACTATCACGAATCATTTTTACTTTTTGTTCAATCCCTTTAATCAAATCGACCCCGTAAATCTTATTCTCGCTGAGCTCAGTCTAGTACAAAGGTGTTTGGCATTTGTGACCGTAAAAAGCTTCGTAAGGTTCCATTTTTATACGCAAATTCAATCAATGGCAAGTATCGTTCCCACGTACCTTCAAACTCAAGAATGCAACATCTCAACATATCTTCAAGTATTTTGAATAATCCGTTCGGATTAACCATCTGTCTGTGGGTGAAAAGTAGTATTGAAGTGTAGTTTCGTTCCTAATGCGCCTTGCAGTTTCTTCCAAAACCGCGATGTGAACCTTGGATCTCTATCCGAAACAATAGAAATAGGTACTCCGTGCAATCTCACAACCTGAGAAATGTACAACTCAGCAAGCTTATCAACGAATAATCTGTGCGTATCAGAATGAAATGAGCTGATTTAGTTAGTCTATCAACAACCACTCATATTGCGTCCTTTTTACTCAGAGACAGAGGCAAAGTCCATCGTGATTTTGTCCCATTTCCACTCAGGAATCATAATCGGTTGCAGTAACCCAGACGGTACCTGATGCTCAGGTTTGACTTGCTGTCAGATTAAACATTTCGAAACAAATTTAGAGATATCACGCTTCATACCATACCACCAGTAAAGTTATTTCAGATCGTTATACATTTTCTTACTTCTCGGATGAGCAGATAACTGACTACTATGAGCTTCGTTCAAAATCATCCGGATCATTTCTAGATTTTTCAGAACACATATTTGATTTCTGAATCTCAAAAATCATTATCATCAACTTGAAACTCTGAATCAAGGTTTGAATCACATTGATCTCGTTTTGCTAACAATTCATTATCAACTTTCTAAGCTTTACAAATCTGCTGTATAAGTAACGGTCTCGCTTTCAAATTAGCTACAATCGAGTCGTCATCAGATAGAGCCAATTGAGTATTCATCGCACGTAGAGCAAACAAAGATTTCTGACTTAAAGCATCAGCAATAACATTGGCCTTCCCTGGATAGTAGTCAATCACTAGCTCGTAATCTATTAACAATTCTAACCATCTTCACTGTCGTAGATTCAGATCTTTCTAAGTCATCAAATATTTTAAGCTTTTGTGATCTGAATAACCATTACATTTCTCACCAAACAAATAGTGGCGCCAAATCTTCAAAGCAAACACAATAGCTGCTAACTCTAAATCGTGCATCGGGTAATTCTTTTCATGCAGCTTTAATTGACTCGAGGCATAAGCTATGACTTTGCCTTCATGCATCAAAACACAGCCCAGACCATTCAATGATGCATCACTATAGATTACGAATTCTTTACCCAATTCTGACTGAACTAACACTGGAGCTTCGGTCAACAAATCTTTCAACTGATCAAAACTTTTCTGACACTTGTCCAACCACTCGAACTTAACATCTTTCTGAAGTAGTCTCGTCAATAGAGTTGCAATCATTAAGAAACCATTTACGAATCGTCTGTAATAACCGGTGAGTCCCAAAAAGCTTCAAACTTCGGATACATTTCTTGGAGGCTTCCAATCCAACTTTCTCGAATCTACTCAAATACCCGATGCTGACATAATAAGCTACAGAAAATTGACTTCGTGCAACCAAAATTCACATTTACTAAACTTCGCATATAATTATTTATCACACAAAGTCTGTAACACAATTCTCAAGTGCTCGGCATGCTTAGATTCATCACGAGAATAGATCAAGATATCATCTATAAACACAACAACAAATCGATCCAAATACGGTCTAAAAATTTGATTCATTAGGTCCATAAAAACAGTAGGTGCATTCGTTAATCTAAAAGGCATAACTAAAAACTCATAATGCCCGTACCTCGTTTGGAAAGCAGTTTTCGGTACATTAGAATTTTAACGCGCAGCTGATAGTAGGCTGATCTAAAATCTATCTTTGAAAACATTGTAGCCCCTTTCAAATGATCAAACAAATCATCTATTCATGGCAGAGGATATTTATTCTTGATAGTCATTTTATTGAGCTGTCGATAATCGATACACATTCTCATAGTTTTGTCTTTATTTTTCACAAACAACTCCGGTGCACCCCAGTGAGAATAACTCGCTCATGCGAAACCTCTACCTATCAACTCTTGCAACTGAGCTTTCAATTATTTTAATTCAGTCGGTGCCATTCTATATGGAGCTATCGATATCGGAGTTTTTCCCAGTACTAACTCAATAGCAAACTCTACTTGTTCCCAACACTAACTCAATACCAAACTCTACCTCTCGGATCGATGGCAAACCCAGTAACTCTTCAGGAAACACATCTGGATATTCACACACAACTGGTACTGATTCAATCTTCTTGTCAGTCACTTTAGAGTCGAGCACATAAGCAAAGTAAGCTTCATAACCCTTTCTTATATATTTTCGAGCTAACATTGAAGAAATCACTACCGGTAAACCATTCAAATCATCTGATTCAATCTGGATAATCTCATCATTCTAGCATCTCAAATCAATCGTCTTCCATTTGCAGTTTACAATAGCATCATGCAGTGTTAACCAATCCATACCCAGAATTATATTAAATTCGTCGAATGGCAACAACATCAAATCGGCCAAAAAATAGAGACCCTAAATCATCAACGAACATTTCTTGCATACTGTATCAACCAAAACACATCGGCCTAAGGGGTTTGATACTCTAATCACAAATTCAGTAGACTCTACAGGAAAAGGCTTACTGGATACTAAAGTCTCACTTACATAAGAATGTGTTGATCTTGAATCTATCAATGCAATCACAGTAGCATCATAGAGAGTGAAAGTACCGGTAATAACATCTGGGGATGAAGCTTCTTGGCAAGCGCGAATAGCGCAGGCTCTGGCTGGTGCTTGGGCTTCAGATTTCGCAGCTGTGTCTTTAGTCATTCTCTAGCTGCCACTCACATTACCCATGTTTCTGGGTGGTCTACCTCTAGTTGCAGTGTTACTCGGCCTCATATTCTGCACTGCATCTTGTTCTGCCAACTCAGGATATTCACGAATGAAATGATCTAATGATCCACATTTGAAACAAGCTCGATCGTTCAGTCTACAATTGTCGGGATGTCGTTTACCATAATTTTTGCACTCAAGTTGACTTGATCAGACATTTCCAACTATAACATCCCAAACCCGGTCTAAATGTTACGACCAGATCTAGTATGTCACAGGGAAATATTTGTAAAACGACTTTTGAATTTTGATGAAAAACCGCAAGTTTGAAGCTCTTTGTTTCAGGTGATGTTTTGAAAATGGTGATTTGTAGTTTAAGAAAAATCTTCGAGTTGAAATAATTGTCAATTTGTTATCCTTGTTAGCCCTTGTGAGAAAACGGTCATTTAATGTTACTTCGGTTTAGAAAACTACAATTTACTTTTGGCTTAAAAGAAAACATGTTAATGTCGTGTCAAAAGTAAATGCTAACTTTTAAAACCCAAATATCCGTTTAAGAAGGCCTTATTAAAAACAAAATCCTAAATTAAAAATTAAATTAAAGCAGTAAAAGTTTACGAAAGGAAAAGACTTTATGGCCTCCATGAGTTCGTCCCGGCTCCCAAGTCCATGTCCTACTGATTACCTGAAAAGTTAGGAAAGGGTGAGTCACAGAGACTCAGTGTGTAAAACCATTATAACACATAAATAGCCCATGGCCCACAATCTCATATTCAGCTCATTTAAGAAATCATGCAATTAAATGAATGCATCAAACCCATCCCATCCTAGATTTTTTCCATCCTCTACACACCACTCGTACCAGCCCATCACATCGTGGGGATTTCTACAATCAACCCTCCATTCGCTACACGCCTCATGTGGCACCTAGACACTGGTGACAGTCACAAAATATCATATGTGGGGCCAACCACTTGTGGTACCAAACCACTAGTGACAATCCCTAATAATCGTGTATGTGGGGCCAACCCACTGTGGTACCAAACCACTGGGACAAGTCACAAAATCATATATATGTGGTACCAAACCACTGGTGGTCCCAAACCACTGAGACTTAGCCACAGAATCCAGAATGTGGGGCCAACCTACTTGTGGTACCAAACCACTAGTGACAGTCTTAACCACTTCCCCTTTCCACATCATATCTAACCCATGCATACGAATATCAATTGAATGCAACATGCTGTTAAATGCGTAATATCATTATGGCATACATTTATTAGCTCATACATAAAACATCAAGGTACTTAACTGGTATTCCGACCATACCCATATAGAGACATAACAACTTATCCATTTAGTCACTTCGGCTTTTCAGCCCCAAACGATTAGTATCACATATTAATATTAAAGTGTGAAGTTTTACACTCTTGATTACACACAGCACTATGCTATCGATGTCAACACAATCGCTATTAGGAACTACTACTATCTATCTAATATTCTGCTCAAAAGCTGGCCCACAACCCAGTGGCCAATCTCGAATAGCAGACACCGCGTGCTTCTTGAACTTAGGGCCTAGGATCACGGGTCCAACCCCTCCCTTCGCTTGGCTGGCATTTGAGTCCATGAAAAAGACCTTGGTCAATAGACCGGATTAAGGCATTAAGACAGAGAACAAATGAGGGTATACGCTCAAAGTGCTAAGATTCCTTACCTAGATCGACAAAACCCAGAGATTAGAAAGACTTGGATCCTGCACCGATTGAATACCTAAGTTGGCTAGAACTGAAAATCTCCTAACACCCTTAAATCGCAGACTAGAAGTCGGAAGAACGCGAAGACCAAGCCCCCTTCAATCGGCCAAGAAACATAGGATAAGATTAAAGCCTTCGGCACTCAAAAAGAGAGAAAAGAGAATTGAATCGAAAAGGGAAATACTTACCATGATCAATAGAGAATCCGCTTGGGAGTGGTGGAATATGAGTAACAACAATCCACTGTAAACAAGAGTCGAATGAAGAGGTGTGAATGTCAAAGAGATTCAGCTAACAACAGAGTTAATAGAAAGGGTGCCTAACCTTGCCGTACAGTAGAGTTTCAGTTACCATGGAAATGTGGAAAAGAAGAAGAAAAGAGAATAAAGAAAGAGATAGGTTTTGACTAAGGCTCTTACCACTCGGTTAAAAAGAAACAAGGGAGTAATTGACTTGGGGAATTCACTATGAAGAAAATGACTAGCAACACAAAGAGGAAAACAAATAGAGCACAATCAAAATGTATTTTCGGCTAAGCACAAAAGAACAAGAAAAGTAGAAGAGAATTAGGAGGTGTTTCGATTTTGTCAATTAAGAAATGAGGCAAAAGTTCCCAAAAATGTAAAAAAAAAAAAAGAAAGGAGAAAGCTTTAAGTGTTTTCTAGCTAGCCGCAATGCTCACCACGCCCCCTAAGTGCTACCATTCAAAGTTCGGCCACCCCCCAAACCAACTAAATTGTACACCCACACACTCACACACCTCACTTCCCACATTTAGCCAAACTCTTTTCCTCTCTCCCAATCCCATAATTCTCTCCACCGATCCTCTCCACTCCCCATTCAAAAATTGTTGATCGATTCTTCCTCCTTGAATTCCTCTCATCCCTACATTCAAATGTGTTGACTCATTCAACACTCATCCACCAGAGTCCAAGCCGAATCCACCTCTCCATCACCTTGGCGTAAAAAAGAAATCCCCAAAAGGGAAACCACGCGACTCGAACCTACTCCCTGACAGCTTCCCTGATGCGTCACCTACCTAAACCTTAAGTGGCGCCTCCTTGCCTCTTCACCACTCCTTTTCTTGTGTCAAAACATACAAGCAACAACCTTAAGTCCTATCCCATCCAGCCCTCCTCTAAAGTGCCCAAAAAGAATATTTTGGCCAAGGCTTCAGCTTAACCCTGAGTCATTCTTGGACCCCAAAACACCCTAAACTAGCATATTAAGCATAGCATACACACAGAATACATCAAATGCAAAACCCCTAATTTAGGATGTTACAGTTCTACCCCCCTTAAAAAATTTTTGGCCTCGAAATTACCTGATCAAAAGAGTTGACGGTATTGCTGTCGCATTGCTTCCTCTGGTTCCCACGTAGCTTTCTCAGAACCACGATTACACTACAAAACCTTAACTAATGGAACCGTCTTCTTACGTAACGCTTTGACATCACGATCCAAAATTCGAACTGGTTCCTCTTCAAAGGATAGATCAGGCCTTACTTCGATTTCTTCCATTGGCACCACGTGAGATGGATCTCAACGGTAGCATCTTAGCATCGAAACGTGAAACACATCATGAATCTGACCTAACTCTGCAGGTAACTCGAGTTGATAGGCTACTAGTCCCACACGCTTCAATACACGATAAGGCCCGATAAATTTGGGGCTTAGCTTACCCTTCCGTCCAAACCTAAGCACTTTCTTCCACGGTGACACCTTTAGGAAAACTCAATCACCAACTACAAATTCTATGTCCTTGCGCTTCAGATCCGCATAGGACTTCTGTCTGTCTGAAACTTCCTTCAAACGAGCCCTAATTAGCTTAACCTTCTCCTCCGTCTCAGTAACCAATTTTGGACCCAAAATCTGGTGTTCACTTAATTCTGTCCAGCAAGTAGGATGCGGCATTTTCGACCATTCAACACTTCATAGGGTGCCATCTTGATACTAGACTAATAGCTATTGTTGTACGCGAATTCTACCAATGGTAGAAATTCTTCCCAACTACCTCTAAAGTCTATGACACAGTCCCTCAACATATCTTCTAGGATCTGAATTATCCTCTCTGACTGCCCGTCTGTCTGCGGATGAAACGCTGTACTGAAATCTAACTTTGTACCCAATGCTTGATGTAATGCCTTCCAAAATCTCGATGTAAACCTAGGATCTCTGTCTGAGATGATAGATACTGGTACTCCATGCAACCTCACAATCTCTGCTATATACAACTTAGCCAATTTCTGTAGGGAGTAGTCGACATGTACTGGTATGAAATGAGTGGACTTTGTTAATCGATCAACAACTACCCATATCAAATCCTTCTTAGTGGGCGTAAGGGGTAGCCCACTAACAAAATCCGTAGTGATCCTCTCCTATTTCCACTGTGGAATCTTTACCGGATGTAACAACCCCGAAGGCAACTGATGCTCTGCTTTTACCTGTTCACATGTCAAACATTTACCCATAAATTCGGTTACCTCTCGCTTCAGACCTGGCCACTAAAATTGTTCTCGCAAATCCCGATGCATTTTACTTCCTCCAGGATGCATAGCATATGTGCTACTATGCACTTCCCGAAGAATCATCTGTCTCAACTCCACATCCCTCAGTATGCAAACTTTCCTACGAAAACACAGAACCCCCTCTCTGTTCAAACTATACTCCTCTACTCCACCATTTTGTCCTTGAAGTAGTCAAGCACCCAAGATATCCAACAACTGCTTCTCTTTAATTTGACTTATCCACGTTGGTTTCACCTGAAGCTCAGCTAACACACTCCCATCATCATACAGGCCAAGATGGGCAAACATCGCCCTCAGATCTGAAATTACCTTTCTACTTAATGTGTCCGCCACTATATTAGCTTTACCCGGATGGTATTCAATTGAGCAGTGGTAATCCTTCAATAGCTCAACCCACCGCCACTATCTTAAATTCAATTCCTTCTGGGTAAGGAGATACTTTAGGCTCTTATGATCTGTGTAAATGATGGACTTCTCCCCATACAGTTAATGCCTCCAAATCTTTAAGGAAAAAACCATCACTGCTAGCTCCAAATCATGTGTGGGATAATTTAGCTCATGTAGTCTTAACTGCCGAGATGCATATGCTACAACCCTTCCGTCTTGCATTAACACACATCCTAATCCCGTTATGAAGCATCACAATAAACCATGAACTCCTTTCCAGCCTCTGGCTGAATCAATACCGGAGCCTCTGTCAGGATCCTCTTCAGCTTCTCAAAGCTTTCTTGTTGCTTGTCGGCCTAAACAAATGGTACCCCTTTCCTGAACAGATTGGTTAAAGGTGCTGCAATTAATGAGAACCCTTCAACGAACCTTCATAATATCCGGCAAGACCAAGGAAACTTCGAATCCCTACCACAGACTTAGGCGATTTCCAACTTATCATAGCTTCAATTTTTCAGGGATAACTCTAATCCCCTCTGCCGACACAACATGGCCCAGAAAAGTAACTTCACTTAGCCAAAATTCACACTTACTAAATTTGGCATAAAACTGTTTTTCCCTTAAAATCTGTAGAACCACCCGAAGATGCGAATTGTGCTCCTCCTCAGATTTGGAATATACCAAAATGTCGTCTATGAATACAACGACGAACCGATCCAGATAGGGTTGGAAAACCCAGTTCATCATATCCATGAACGCCGCTGGTGCATTTGTTAACCCAAACGGCATCACCAGGAATTCATAATGGCCATAGCGAGTCCTGAAAGCCGTCTTATGGATATCCGCTTCCTTCACCTTAAGCTGATGATATCCTGACCTCAAATCTATCTTTGAAAAGACCGAGGCCCCCTTGAGCTGATCAAATAGTCATCTATTCTCGGCAGCGGGTACTTGTTTTAATAGTCAATTTGTTCAGCTGGCGGTAGTCAATGCACATTCGCATGGAGTCATCTTTCTTTTTCACAAGCAACACCGGCGCTCCCCACGGAGATACACTGGGACGAATAAAACCCCAGTCTAAAACTCTTGGATCTGAGCCTTGAGTTCAACTAACTCCTTTGGCGCCATCTTGTAAGGAGTGATGGATACCGGAGTCGTATTTAGAAGTAACTCAATTCTGAACTCCACCTCACGATCCAGAGGCAACCCCGAAAGTTCTTTAGGAAAGACACCCATAAATTCTTTTACCGTTCTAACCTCACTCACGGTCACCTCCTTCGCTTCCAAAGCACCGTCATATGTCAAGAAAGCCCTGCACCCCTTTCGTACCATCCTTTCTGCCTTAAAAGCCGACACCACATTGGACAGATAGTCTCTCTTCTCTCCCAACACCAAGACTTTTTCATTCTCAAGAGTTCTTAGCACCATGTGCTTAGCAGCACAATCTAAGTTTGCTCGATACTTTACCAACCAATCCATGCCTAAGATCAAATCGAACTCCCCGAATGGTAGTTCCATCAGATCAGCCGGGAAAACCAACCCTTGAACTTCTAAAGGTACATCCCTATAAAGTTTGTTCACCACTACATATTGTCCTAACGGACTAATTACAGTCATCTCCCTAGGAGCAATCTCAGAGTCTATGCTTAAAGTTCCAGACACTGCACTAGCAACATAAGAATGCATCGACCCAATATCAATCAATGCAGAGAAAGGCAATCCAAAGATTAAGAACATACCAGTTATGACATCCGGTGCATCACCCTTCTCTCGATGTCTAGCTGTATAGACCAACCCCGACTGTCTCGTATCAGTGCTCTCTATACCTCTACCTGGTGTTTCACGACCCCGACCGAAACCACTACCTCCTCTGGCTGGACCACAACCCCTCTGCGGTTGCTGACCACCTCTACCTGACTGAACATAACCCTGACCCATTGGTTGCACTTTCCCCAACTCCTATGGACAGTCCCTTATTCGATGCTCTGTAGACCCACACTTGAAACAGCCTCTACTACCAGCCCAACACTCACCAAAATAAAATTTATCACATCGAGCACACCTCAGAGGTTGACTATTAACAGTAGATCTCACAACACGATTCGGCCCCTCAAACCTAGGCCTCTTCTAAAACCGCCTAACTGATCTTGACGAACCAGAATTTCTTTTATTTCTATTTCTATCTCTCTCCTAATTCTTCTTTTTGGGCTGCTTCACCTCCTTGGCTATCTTATCTTTTTCCACAAGAACAATAAGTTCCCTTTCTCGTTGTGGAGCTATGAGCATACGCAGATCATCCCTCAGACCATCTTCAAACTGAACACAACGCTCATGATCTGTGGGCACATTCCCCCGGCATAACGACTAAGGTGTAAGAATTTTGCCTCATATTGAGCCACAACTTAATCCCCTGAACCAGATTCAAAAATGCCCTGTGCTGCACATCCACATAACTTGACCCGATATACTTACTCTGGAATGTCGACTTGAAGAAATCCCAAGTACGACGGTCAACCACTGTACCATCCCTGACCGTAAGCCACCACTGATACGCTTCGTCCCGAAGGAGAGACATAACTCCTTTCAACTTTTCCTCCTATGTGAAGTCGAGATCATCCATTATACGCTTAATTGCCTCCAACCAATACTCAACTACATTAGGAGCTATGCCAGAAATACCCCTAAAATTTCGCCCATTAGCTCAAGTTATTTAATCATGCACTTCGAGCCCTGCACTCCATGCTTGCCCCAAAGAACTCTCTCCAAAGCTCGTAACATCGCCTGAGACACCGCATCATCTCCACCTATTTGATCCTGAAAGTCTGCTTCCGCAATCGGTGGTACTGGCATCTTATTTCCTAACCCATGACCCGATCCTACTGGTTCCGACACAGCCATCCTGCCTCTATCACGACCACGCGTATTACGTCCACGTCCCTTAGTACCCATGATTACCGCAGGGTTTTAATCTGATTTAAAAGTTTTATGAGTTAGTATCTTCCACTGTTTAATACTGAGTAGTCTTATGAGGAGTAGTTTTAAAGAGTAATTCTTGCAAACCATATCTCGACCTAGAGGTTTTAGCCTATAAAGTTTGGATCTACTAACGCTAGTAGCCACATTTACTCAACCACATAAGCATTTCATGCATACTTCACAAAAAGTTAGAATACTTACCTGCGTCGATCGAGTGCCGGTAGACTCGGAAGCCATATATTGATAAAAACATTTCCTCCAATTAACATTCACATAGATTTTATAAAATGTTGTTGAACCCATTTCACAGCCCGAGTTTTGAAATCGATGCTTTGATACCATAATTGTAACATCTCAAACCCGGTCTAAACGTTACGGCCAGATCTGGTATGTCACAGGGAAAGATTTGTAAAGCGACTTTTGAATTTTGATGAAAAACTGCAAGTTTGAAGCTCTTTGTTTCAGGTGATGTTTTGAAAATGGTGATTTGTAGTTTAAGAAAAATCTTCGAGTTGAAATAATCATAAATTTGTTATCCTTGTTAGCCCTTGTGAGAAAACGGTCATTTAATGTTACTTCTGTTTAGAAAACTACTGGTTACTTTCGGCTTAAAAGGAAACATGTTAATGTCGTGTCAAAAGTAAATGCTAACTTTTAAAACCCAAATATCCGTTTAAGAAGGCCTTATTAAAAACAAAATCCCAAATTAAAAATTAAATTAAAGCAGGAAGATTTTACAAAAGGAAAAGACTTTATGGCCTCCACGAGTCCGTCTCGGCTCCTAAGTCCACATCCTACTGATTACCTGAAAAGTTAGGAAAGGGTGAGTTACAGAGACTCAGTGTGTAAAACCATTATAACACATAAACGGCCCATAGCCCACAATCTCATATTCAGCTTATTTAAGAAATCATGCAATTAAATGAATGCATCAAGCCTGTAACATCCTGAAAAGGGCCTATGCATTTTTGGCTTAATTGTACGAAATGACATGTTTGATGTGTTATGAATAAATTTTGAATATTTTTGGAAACCTGGGAATGTATGGAAATGTTACGTTAAAAAGAGGAAAGTTAACATTTTGGAAACCTAAGTAAAATAGGAAAGTGTCCATTTTGGAAACTTAAGTAAAATAGGAAAGTGACCATTTTGGAAACCTAAGTAAAATAGGAAAGTGACCATTTTGGAAACCTAAGTTTAAAGAGCCGAACGAAAATTTTTGGAAACTTAGAAATGACCTAGAAATTTCGAGTTTTAAAGTTTAAAAGAGGAAATTAAGGCAAGGTGGCCTTAAGAGAAAAAGTATGTGAAATTTGACACACAAACGGGCTTGGAAAAGTGGCCTGAAGATGCCACTTAGGGCCTCAGGAAATGGCGCCACATGCAAGTGTAATTGGGCCAGGGATCGAGTCACTTAGGAAGCAAATAAAAGAAATTTTATTTTGCTACAAGAGTAGAGAGGTGGACGGCATGTGGGCTCTAAAAGGAGGAGTCTTATTTCCTTTAGAATTTCGGCTAATTAGGAGATAATTGTTGGATTAAATTTTTTGATAAAAGTGATAATTATCACATAGGAAGAGTGGTGGCCAAGTAGGGGACTCTAGCCTAGGAATTTCGACAATAGAGGGAAAATAAGGGCCATTCTTCATTTATTCTTTTCTCTTCAAGGAAACCTCTGCCGAAATTCTCTAGCAAATAGCACCATTCTTTTCTTCTCTCCTTAGCCGAATTCTCTCTGCCATAATTTTCTTCTTTTCTTTTCTTCTTCTATTACAAACACAATAAAAACCGAAAGTAAGCAAAGCCCTAGCCGATTCCTTTATTGTTACAAAAGTCAAACCTTGTGTTACACATAAGGGCCATAATTAATACTACTAAGGGATTCAAGCAAGAGTTCCATCGAATTCTTCAGTAAGGGTAAGATTAGGTTCGATTCTCATTCTATTTCTTTTAAGTCTGTCAAAATTAAGATCCTAATATCCTCTATATATTGTTGCCAAAACCTTGAAGAGATCTTTCGGGAATTACTAAGTGTCGACTACAAGAAAGGAGAAGTTCTTTTCCTGAAGGTACACCATAGGCCGTGTATTCCCTAGTTATTCGGTGAAATTCGGGATTTAAAATCCACAAGGTAAGCACCTAAAAGCATTCGACCAAGGCTTGTATGAATACTTAGATCTGTTCTTTAATTATTAAAAAGCTGAAAACTAACCTATGTTGAGATTTAGGGTTGGCCGAATACTGGTGAAGAAAACAAAGTTTTGGGATTTGAGTGTTAAGCAAATCGGCATTAAGGTGAGTTTAGGCACCAAATCCAACTAGGATTTGGTTTTGTGGCTGAATGAGTTTCTCATTAAACCTTTAATGTTGGCCAAATATAGGAAGCAAGATCTAGAATAGAGATCGAGATTCTTCGGGATTTTAGTGAATTTGCTAAGTGAATCGTGTGTGTACCCTACACTAATCTTAATAGATTTATGGCTTAAATTTGATATATATGTTAATATGAAAGTGTAAGAATGTGGCTAAAGTACCATGTTATGGTACAAAGTACTGTGCACGTTTTCCTACTCCTACTAGGATTACGAAATATGTTATACTTAACATGTGAAAAGTGACATGAATGTGAAATTAAGTATGATATGCATGATATGAATAATATGGGGCATTCGGGTTATTTGAGAAAGGGAAGTGAACGTGATGACTTTGGTCTCACTAAGTGAATGTGACAACCGGTCTCACTAAGTGAATGTGATGACTTGGTCTTACTAAGTGAATGTGGTGACTTGGTCACATTATCCGAATGTGGTAACTTCGGTTACATTATCTGAATGTGGTGTCTTATGACACAATTATCTGGTGGCTATGCCACGAATTTTATGTGGGCGATGAGCACGCCGATCGCAATGACCGCCTTCGATGGTGTGTAGTGGATGGAGGGTTGACTTAGTAGTCCCCACTGTGCAAAGTTGGTATGGGTGGAGTGTAGTGGATGGCATATAGGTTTGGGTTGGGTTTTCATCATTATCTTGAATTATTATTTGAACATGATGTGTATGGTATGCCTAATTCTATTATATTTTGGTGTTGGTTACACATTGAGTCTATCGACTCACCCGTTGTAGGGCACATGTTTGTGTGATGAATAAATGATGGACCGGGACGGCAGAACTTGTGGTGGCCATGCTCGGCTTGAAGAATTATTTAATATGGACATTTTATTTTATTTAAGTATTGTATAATTTTATTTTGGGTTTTTGTTTTATGTAATCAGGCCATAGTGATGATTTTATTTTTGTTTTAATTACTAAGTTACGATTTTAGGGTATTTAAAGAACAAGTCCATTTAATTTAAAATAAGCTTAAATATTTTGTCACCAAATAAATGAGTTTTCGATATAAAATAAACTTATTTTCAACTCGAGCCCAACCCACAAACAAACTATCTTCAAAACACACAGCTTTCAAAGTAACAAAAGAATTTTGAACCAGGTTACATCGAGGAACATACGAGATCCGGTCCGTGCTCGTGAAATTTGGGTGTGGGTGTTTCAGATTTGATATCGAGCCCGATTTTAAACTCTCTACTATGGCCTAAGGCCCAAAACATTTTCAATACGAGCCCAAATGAGTTTTATGGAAGTATTTACGAAAATGGGGTGTTTGATGGCATGGCCCCGAGTCTCCAACCATGATCCACCGTGTAAGTACCCCTAACTATCGTGTGATTATGTGAATTATAGAAGGGTAGAAAAGGAACGGAACGTAGAATAGCATGATAGGAACTTGAACCCTAGGATTAGTCTACTCAAACCCAAATACATAAGACTTAATGCACTAAACAAACCTATGGCTAAGTCAATCGAGTTAGGGCGTGGCAACCATGGTACGCATGTCTAGGATTGGATCCGGAAGAGCTTGGTATTTAAGCAGTCCTAGTGACTCACCTCCTCTTCGCAGGAATCTTACTTGGTGCATAGCTTCGGTTCACCCTAACCCAGAGGACTTAGTGGGTGTGGCAACCCCTGTACGCATGCCTAGGAATGGTTTCAGTGGGAGCTTGGTACTTAGCAGTCCGTGTGACTCACTTCCTCTCCACTCGAATCCTCACAGTGCGTAGCTTTAGTTCACCCCGACCAACGAGGCTCTACCATAAAGCTAAACTCAATAACTAAAACTCGAAAGGAACTAGCCATTTTTTAGAACCCTAATATTAAAATTTTAAAATCATTTTTCTTTAATTCACTTAAAATTATTTCTTTTACACAAATTTTCAAAAATTTTCCGATTTATAAAATTACAAAATACCCCTAGTGGTAAAATTACAAAATGCCCTTGGTTTATAAAATGTCCAACAACTCAGCTTTTGCCAAAATTTCATTATTTCATAAATGTTCAAAACCCTAATTTGCAAACTATCAAAAAATACCTTGATTTTTGAAAATTACAAAATTGCCCCTAACTTACCAAAATTACCAAATGACCCCGATTTCCAAAATTTTGCAACTTCATCGTTTTGGAAAGTAAATCTCTCAAAAGAACCTCAAAGTTTTGCAACTTCTAAAATATCCCTGATTTATTAAAATTTTACAATTTACCCCGATTTGTGGAAAAATTACCAAAATACCCCCAAGGTTCAAAAATTTTTGAAATACCCTCGGATTTCAAAAATTTTCCAAAATACCCCAGGAATTTAAAAATACCAAAATACTTTGTGACAAAATCATCAAGGAACCTTATTTTGACAAATTATGAAAATACCCTTGTAGGACAAATTACGAAAAACCCCTAGGTAGTGGAAAAACAACAACAAATGAAAACTACAATGTTTCTCTGAATGAACTAAGGTTCATAATTGTTTGATGGATGTATGAATGAATGAAAAGATGTGCATGTATGAATACGAAGAACCACTCCTAAAGTCCTTTTCATAAAATTTCATCGGGTAATCAAGTGAAACAAAAGTACTAATTCATAAAAACTTCTTAATCAGATCTCGACGTTAGAGATGAGTTCTAGAGGATGCGGTTGTCAATGATGTGAAAGAGGAAGAATAACTGTGTCAGAACACGTTAGATCGGGTCAAGGGTCTGACAATGAGTTACCACCGCCACCACCACCCCATTTGTTAATGTCGAAAGAAGCTCGGACGGGGATGATCTCGTGTCGCAGCTATGTCGCGAAGTTTTGGAAATGGTGGTGGCGTGAGTGGAAATGCGAGAGCTCAAAATTTGTACCGAGTGACTCGAGCCAACGAGCCGAGGTGTTTGTGGAGTATCCGTGTGGCACCCAAGTCAAATTGAATCTTGGTTGGAAGCAATCGAGCATATTATGGATGAGCTCGATTTGACCCGGAGGAGAAGTTGAAAGGAATGGTGGCACTATCGCGCGATGAAGCGTATCAGTGGTGGTTAACAGTGAGGGATGGAGCCACCACTGAGGATCTGACCTGGGAGTATGCTAAGGAGGCATATCAGAAAAGGTATGTCGGCACACGTTATATTGATAAGCAGAGAAAGCTTTTCTAGGACCGCCAAGGAACAAGTCAGAAAGATATGAGGTCAATTTCTAAGATTAAGTCGATATGCTCGAGGAGTAGTCGCAACTGAACATGAACGCTGTGTCTGTTTTGAGGACGAATTAAGGGATGACCTAAGGTTATTGATAGCTCTACATCAGGAGCGGGAGTTTTTCGCGTTGGTTGAAAAGGCTAAGGTAGCTGAGGGAATCAAGGACTCAACTAAGCAGAACTCTGATAGGAATAGACCTAAAAGGGGTTATGGATCATCGGGAAATGTGCAAAAAAGGTCCAGAACTGATGGACCGAAGGGTCAGCAAGTTGGTACCAGAGGGCAGTATCGTCCTTGTGAGCATTGTGGGAAGAAGCATTTAGGGGAGTGCTGAAAAAAGACAGGAGGATGTTTTAAGTGTGGGTCCAAGGACCATATGCTCAAGGATCGTCCAAAGATATCGATGAAAAGCGACCAAGAACTCAAAATGTTAATCAGTGGCGGGGAGGACAAGCAATTTCAACGAAGTCGAAGTTTGAATAACAGAGGTAATGGTGCTGGCAGAGGACGTGGAACACAAGGTAGAGGTGCTGCTAATACTGAGGCAAGACAGCCGGGTTTGGTTTATGTAGTTCGCCGTAGGGAGGACGGAGACGCGCCGGACGTCATAACTGGTATGTTCCTCATTCATGGCAAACCCTATTATGCTTTAATTGATGTGCGCTTGACCCATTCTTATGTTGCCTATAGTGTAGTTGAAACACTAGGCCTAGACTCTGAACTTTCTAAAAGGGAGATGACGGTAGTAAGCCCATTAGGCCAAACTATAGTAGTGAATAAGATCTTTCGGAATGTATCCCTAGAAATTCAGGGAGTGAGCTTTCGAGCTGACTTAATGGAGTTACCCTTCAGAGAATTTGACCTCATACTTGGTATGGATTGGTTAGTAGAACACCGAGCCGTGTTGGATTGTGCGGCTAAACGAATGGAACTAAGGACCCCTGAAGATGATGTGGTCATTATGATAGGAGAAAGAAGGGACTACTTGTCTAATGTAGTTTCGACGCTTAAGGCTGAAAAGATGGTTCGTAAAGGGTGCGAGGTGTTTTTAGCCTTTGTAAGTGCGTTGGATGAAAAGGAGGAAGGTGTTAATAGAGTTAGAATGGTAGGGGACTTTGAGGATGTGTTCCCAGAGGAATTACCAAGAATACCCCCAGATAGGGAAGTTGAATTTGGAATAGACTTGCTACCAGGAACAGCTCCTATGTCAATCGCTCCAAACCGAATGGCGCTAAAAGAGTTGGTTGAGCTTAAGGCTCAAATCTAAGAATTGTTGGATCGTGGGTTTATTCGACCCAGTGTGTCTCCGTGGGGAGCACCGGTCCTGTTTGTGAAGAAGAAGGACGGAACTATGCGTATATGTATAGACTATCGTCAATTGAATAAGCTAACCATCAAGAACAAGTATCCCTTGCCTAGGATTGATGACTTGTTCGATCAGCTTAAGGGAGCGGCAGTGTTCTCAAAGATCGACTTAAGGTCAGGATATCACCAGTTGAAAGTGAAGGAGGTGGATATCCATAAGATAGCTTTTAGGACAAGATACGGCCATTTTGAGTTTGTGGTAATGCCGTCGGTTGACAAACACCCCAGACGCATTCATGGATATGATGAATCGGGTGTTTCAACCCTACTTAGATGGGTTCATCGTAGTGTTCATCGACGATATTTTGGTATACTCTAAGTCTGAAGAGGAGCATAATGAGCATCTCCAGATTGTGTTGCAAGTATTGAGGGAGAAGAAGCTTTATGCCAAATTCAGCAAGTGTGAATTTTGGCTTAGGGAAGTTGCTTTCTTTAACACGTGGTGTCCGCCGAGGAATAAGGGTGGATCCTAAGAAAATCAAGTCGTGTTGATTGGAAACCACCTAAGTCGGTGGCGGAGATTCAAGTTTCTTAGGATTGGCGTGCTATTATGAAGGTTCGTGGAAGGATTTTTGAAAACTTAAGAAAGTATTGATGAAGCTCCAAGTGTTGATTCAAATTTGAGGCGGAAAGGATTTTGTGGTGTCTTGTAACGCTTCACATACGGGATTAGGATGTGTTCTAATACAAGATGGAAAAGTAGTCGCTCACGTCTCGGCAGTTAAGGCCATATGAGGTGAACTACCCAACCCATGACTTGGAATTGGCAGCAGTGGTCTTCACTCTTAAGGTGTGGAGACACTACCTTTATGGCAAAAAGTCGACGATTTACACAGACCACAAGAGTCTCAAGTACCTATTGACTCAGAAGGAGTTAAACTTGAGACAACGAAGGTGGGTGGAATTACTGAAGGACTATGACTGTTCGATAGAATATCACCTGGGCAAGGTGAATGTTGTGGCGGATGCCCTAAGTCAGAAGGTTGTGTCGGACCTAAGGGCAATGTTCACCCATTTAAGTTTGTATGAGGATGGAAGCCTGTTGGCTGAATTGCAAGTCAAGCCAACGTGGTTGAAGGAGGTGAAAGAGGGACGGTTGGTTGATGAGGATTTAAGTGTTAAGTTACAAAAAGCACAGAACGGAGAGTTAGAGGACTATAAGGTTAATGATGAAGGAGTATTGTGCTACAAAGGAAAAGTCTGTATGCCGAGGGACAAGGAATTAAGACAGAAGACTCTTCGGGAAGCGCATAGTAGCCCTTATGCTATGCATCCCGGAGGCATTAAGTTGTACAGTAGATTTAAGAGAACAATTTTGGTGGCCTCGATCTTAAACGGAAGTTACTGAAATTGTGGGAAAATGCCCGACATGTCGACAAGTTAAGGTGAACACCAAGTTCCATCCGGATTGCTTGACCAATCCATATTCCTGAGAGAAGTGGGAAAGAATTACCATGGACTTCGTTAGTGGGCTTCCCCTTACACCTACTAAGAAGGACTCGGTATGGGTAATAGTGGACCGTTTGACTAAGTCCGCACATTTCATCCCGGTAAGAGTGGATTATTCCCTTCAGAAGTTAGCCAAGTTATATGTGGCAGAAATTGTGAGACTACACGGAGTGCCGGTGTCAATTATTTTAGATAGAGACCCAAGGCTCACGTCTCGATTTTGGAGGGCACTTCATCAAGCTTTAGGCACTAAGTTGGACTTCACTACGGCTTTTCATCCACAGTCAGATGGGCAGTCTGAACGAGTAATACAAGTGTTAGAGGATATGTTGAGAGGATGTGTGATGGATTTCAGAGGAAGTTGGGAAGAGTATTTGCCTCTAGCCAAGTTTGCGTACAACAACAGCTATCAGGTAAGTATTTGAATGGCACCATATAAAGCATTGTACGGTCGGAAGTGTCGTACTCCTACTTGTTGGACCGAGTTAGGAGAACGTCGAGTTTTGGGACCAGAGATGGTGGCAAAAACTGAAGAGAAGGTTGAGATAATCCGAGCACGGTTAAAGGAAGCCTCTGATAGGCAGAAGTCTTACGCCGACCTCAAGCGGAAGGAAATAGAGTTTGAACTGGGAGACCAAGTGTTTCTGAAAGTTTCGCCATGGAAGAAGGTGATGAGGTTTGGTCGGAAAGGGAAGTTAAGCCCAAGGTTTATAGGGCCCTATCAAGTACTAAAGCGAGTGGGACCAATGGCATACCAGCTAGAGTTGCCACCAGAGTTACAGCAGATGCACGACGTATTCCATGTATCCATGCTATGTCGCTACCGATCGGATCCCTCTCACATGGTACTAATTGAAGAAGTAGAGCTAAGGCTAGACTTAACCTACGAGGAAGAGCCGATCCAGATTTTGGAACGTGACATGAAAGTGCTATGGAGGAAGTCGGTTCCTCTAGTCAAAGTGTTATGGCGCAACCATGGATCGGAGGAAGCTTTGTGGGAACCATAGGAGGCAATGCGACAACAATACCCTCAATTATTTTAGCTAGGAAATTTCGGGGACGAAATTATTTTAAGGGGGTAGAACTGTAACATCCTGAAAAGGGCCTATGCATTTTTGGCTTAATTGTACGAAATGACATGTTTGATGTGTTATGAATAAATTTTGAATATTTTTGGAAACCTGGGAATGTATGGAAATGTTACGTTAAAAAGAGGAAAGTTAACATTTTGGAAACCTAAGTAAAATAGGAAAGTGACCATTTTGGAAACCTAAGTAAAATAGGAAAGTGATCATTTTGGAAACCTAAGTAAAATAGGAAGTGACCATTTTGGAAACCTAAGTTTAAAGAGCCGAACGAAAATTTTTGGAAACTTAGAAATGACCTAGAAATGTCAAGTTTTAAAGTTTAAAAGAGGAAATTAAGGCAAGGTGGCCTTAAGAGAAAAAGTATGTGAAATTTGACACACAAACGGGCTTGGAAAAGTGGCCTGAAGATGCCACTTAGGGCCTCGTGAAATGGCGCCACATGCAAGTGTAATTGGGCGTGGATCGAGTCACTTAGGAAGCAAATAAAAGAAATTTTATTTTGCTACAAGAGTAGAGAGGTGGACTGCATGTGGGCTCTAAAAGGAGGAGTCTTATTTCCTTTAGAATTTCGCTAATTAGGAGATAATTGTTGGATTAAATCTTTTGATAAAAGTGATAATTATCACATAGGAAGAGTGGTGGCCAAGTAGGGGACTCTAGCCTAGGAATTTTGGCAATAGAGGGAAAATAAGGGCCATTCTTCATTTATTCTTTTCTCGTCAAGGAAACCTCTGCCGAAATTCTCTAGCAAATAGCACCATTCTTTTTTTCTCTCCTTAGCCAAATTCTCTCTGCCATAATTCTCTTCTTTTCTTTTCTTCTTCTATTTCAAACATAATAAAAAAAATCGAAAGTAAGCAAAGCCCTAGCCGATTCCTTTATTGTTACAAAAGACGAAACCTTGTGTTACACATAAGGGCCATAGCTGAATACTACTAAGGGATTCAAGCAAGAGTTCCATCGAATTCTTCAGTAAGGGTAAGATTAGGTTTGATTCTCATTCTATTTCTTTTAAGTCTGTCGAAATTAAGATCCTAATATCCTCTATATATTGTTGCCGAAACCTTGAAGAGATCTTTCGGGAATTACTAAGTATCGACTACAAGGAAGGAGAAGTTCTTTTCCTGAAGGTACACCATAGGCCGTGTATTCCCTAGTTATTCGGTGAAATTCGGGATTTAAAATCCACAAGGTAAGCACCTAAAAGCATTCGGCCAAGGCTTGTATGAATACTTAGATCGGTTCTTTAATTATTAAAAAGCGAAAACTAACCTATGTTGAGATTTAGGGTTGGTAGAATACTGTGAAGAAAAACAAAGTTTTCGTGGATTTGAGTGTTAAGCAAATCGACATTAAGGTGAGTTTAGGGCACCAAATCCAACTAGGATTTGGTTTTGTGGCTGAATGAGTTTCTCATTAAACCTTTAATGTTGGCTTAATATAGGAAGCAAGATCTAGAACAAGAGATCTGGATTCTTCTGGATTTCAATGAATTTGTTAGGTGAATCGGTGTGTACCTACACTAATCTTAATATATTTATGGCTTAAATTTGATATATATGTTAATATGAAAGTGTAAGAATGTGGCTAAAGTACCATGTTATGGTACAAAGTACTCGTGCACGTTTTCCTACTCCTACTAGGATTACGAAATATGTTATACTTAACATGTGAAAAGTGACATGAATGTGAAATTAAGTATGATATGCATGATATGAATAATATGGGGCATTCGGGTTATTTGAGAAAGGGGAAGTGAACGTGATGACTTCGGTATCACTAAGTGAATGTGACGACTTCGGTCTCACTAAGTGAATTCGGTCTCACTAAGTGAATGTGGTGACTTCGGTCACATTATCTGAATGTGGTAACTTCGGTTACATTATCTGAATGTGGTGTCTCATGACACAATTATCGAGTGGCTATGCCACGAATTTTTATAGGCGATGAGCACGTCACCGCAATGATCGCCTTCGATGGTGTGTAGAGATGGAGGGTTGACTTAGTAGTCCCCACGGTGTGCAGGTTGGTACGGGTGGAGTGTAGCGGATGGCATATAGGTTTGGGTTCGGGTTTGCATCATTATCTTGAATTATTATTTGAACATGATGTGTATGGTATGCCTAATTCTATTATATTTTGGTGTTGGTTACACATTGAGTCATCGACTCACCCTGCTATGGGCACATGTTTGGTGATGAACAAAGTGATGGACAGGACAATGCAGAACTTGTGGTGGCCATGCTCACTTTGAAGAATTATTTAATATGGACATTTTATTTTATTTTAGTCATCAGATAATTTTATTTTGGGTTTTTGTTTTATGTAATCAGCCATACCGATGATTTTATTTTGTTTTAATTACTAAGTTACGATTTTAGGGTATTTAAAGAACAAGTCCATTTAATTTAAAATAAGCTTAAATATTTTGTCACCAAATAAATGGGTTTTCAATATAAAATAAACTTGTTTTCAACTCGAGCCCAACCCACAAACAAACTATCTTCAAAACACACAGTTTTCAAAGTAACAAAAGAATTTTTGAACCGGGTTATATCGAGGAACATACCAGATCCGGTCCAGGCTCATGGGCTGGGTGTGGGGTGTTTCAAAGCCCATCCTATCATAGATTTTTTTCCATCCTCTACACACCACCCGTACCAGCCCATCACACCGTGGGGATTTCTACAATCAACCCTCCATCCGCTACACGACTCATGTGGCACCTAGCCACTGGTGACAAAGTCACAAAATATCATATGTTGGGTCAACCCACTTGTGGTACCAAACCACTAGTGACAATCCCTAATAATCGTGTATGTGGGGCCAACCCAATGTCGCACCAAACCACTGGGACAAGTCACAAAATCATATGTATGTGGTACCAAACCACTGGTGGTCCCAAACCACTGAGACTTAGTCACGAAATCCAGAATGTGGGGCCAACCCACTTGTGGTACCAAACCACTAGTGATAGTCTTAACCACTTCCCCTTTCCACATCATATCTAACCCATGCATACAAATATCAACTGAATGCAACATGCTGTTAAATGCACAATATCATTATGGCATACATTTATTAGCTTATACATAAAACATCATGGTACTTACCTGGTATTCCGACCATACCCATATAGAGACATAACGACTTATCCATTTAGTCACTTCGACTTTTCAGCCCCAAATGATTAGTATCACATATTAATATTAAAGTGTGAATTTTTACACACCTAATTACATGCAGCACTATGCTATCGATGTCAACACTATCGCTATCAGGAACTACTGCTATCTGTCTAATATTCTGCTCAAAAGCTGGCCCATAACCCAGTGGCCAATCTTGAATAGCAGACACCGCACGCTTCTTAAACTTAGGGGCTGGGATTACGGGTCCAACCCCTCCTTTCGCTTGGCTGACATTTGAGTCCATGAAAAAGACCTTGGTCAATAGACCGGATTAAGGCATTAAGACAGAGAAAAAATAAGGGTATACGCTTAAAGTGCTAAGATTCCTTACCTAGATCGACAAAACCTGAAGATTAGAAAGACTTGGATCCTGCATTGATTGAATACCTAAGTCGACTAGAACCGAAAATCTCCTAACACCCTTAAATCACAGACCAGTAGCCAGAAGAACACGAAGACCAAGCCCCCTTCAATTGGCCAAGAAACATAGGATAAGATTAATATCTTGAGATTTAAAAAGAGAGAAAAGGGAATTGAATCGAAAAGGGAAATCCTTACCACGATCAATAGAGAATCCGCTTGGGAGTGGTGGAAGATGAGTAACGGCGATCCATTGTAAACAAGAGTCGAATAAAGAGGTATGAATGTATGAGAGATTCGGCTAACAACAGAGTCAATAGAAAGGGTGCCTAACCTTGCCATAAGTAGAGTTTCGGTTGTCAGGGAAATGTGGAAAAGAAGAAGAAAAGAGAATAAAGAAAAAGATAGGTTTTGGCTAAGGCTCTTACCACTCGGTTAAGAAGAAACAAGGGAGTAATAGACTTGGGGAATTCAGCTATGAAGGAAATGACTAGCAACACAAAGAGGAAAACAAAGAGAGCACAATCAAAATGTATTTTCAGCTAAGCACAAAAGAACAAGAAAAGTAGAAGAGAATTAGGAGGTGTTTCGATTTCGTCAATTAAGAAATGAGGCAAAAGTTCCCAAAAATGTAAAAATAAAGAAAGGAGAAAGCTTTAAGTGTTTTCTAGCTAGCCGCAATGCTCACCACGCCCCCTAAGTGCTACCATTCAAAGTTCGGCCACCCCCCAAACCAACTAAATTGTACACCCACACACTCACACACCTCACTTCCCACAATCGGCCAAACTCTCTTCCTCTCTCCCAATCCCATAATTCTCTCCACCGATCACTCTCCACTCCCCATTCAAAAATTGTTGACCAATTCCTCCTCCTTGAATTCCTCTCCTCCCTACATTCAAATGTGTTAACTCATTCAACACTCATCCACCAGAGTCCAAGCCGAATCCACCTCTCCTTTACCTTGGCGTAAAAAAAAAAATCCCCAAAAGGGAAACCACGCGACTCGAACTTGCTCCCTGACAGCTTCCCTGAGGCGTCACCTACTTGAACCTTAAGTGGTGCCTCCTTGCCTCTTCACCACTCCTTTTCTTATGTCAAAACATACAAGCAACAACCCTTAAGTCCTATCCCATCCAGCCCTCCTCTAAAGTGCCCAAAAAGAAGATTTTGGCCAAGGCTTCGGCTTAACCCTGAGTCATTCCTGAACCTCAAAACACCCTAAACTAGCATATTAAGCATAGCATACACACAGAATACATCAAATACAAAGCCCCTAATTTAGGATGTTACACCAACACTAGCTATTGAAGTAGCTTTCGAACTCATAGGTGGTCTGTCTCGATCTCATCTAGAATAACTCGCAGTAGCCTTTGAATGGATAAAATCATCTCAGAACTTCTTTTATGCTGACTGAAATGACTTATTCGATGATATTTTTTGTGAAACTCTAGCTTCAAAATTAGCTTTTCTTTTCTTTTTCCCCAGTTCTTCAACTTTGCATGCTCGCTCAACGAGTACCACAAACTCTTTGATTTCCAGAATCCCGACTAGCAGCTTAATGTCTTCATTCAAACCATCTTCAAATCTTTTACACATTATAACTTCAATCGAAACATATTCTCGGGCATATCTACTAAGTCTCACAAATTCCCGTTCATATTCTGTCACTGTCAAATGACCCTATTTTAACTCGAGGAATTCTTTACGTTTTTAATATATGAATCTCTAACTGATATATTTCTTCCAAAATTCAATCTGGAAAAACTCCCAAGTAACCCGTTCTTTTAGAGCCACCGATACTAGTGTATTCCACTAGTGGTATGTTGTGTCTCGAAGCAAAGATACGACATATTTGATACATTCATCAAGGGTATAGAATAGTTCATCGAACACCCGAATCATATTATCAAGCCACAATTCAGCTCGCAACTCTTTGGCCCCATATTTTCTAATTTTATCAACCTGAGGCTTATTCAATCGCATCAGATTGTTAACTTGAGGTATCACATATATTTGAGGAGGATTAGGCGGGGGTGGAGGTTGTTGAAACCACTGTTCCGATTTAACTAAAATCGGGCAGTTACAGGGTGATTAAAAACTAAGATTTTAAGCTAAGTAAACTAAATAAATAAATCTCAAATGCACGATTTTAAAATATGATTTTAATCAAGATGACATAATTGTGTTAGATTAATTACACTTCTTAACTTAGAATTATTAAACTCATGTTTATATTGTTATGAATAAATTCACGGCAACTCGGTAATTTGATAACTTATGAACATACTCACCTACCAAAATCCATTCATCTCTTGACTATATCTCTTTGTCAATTCAACCGATTAAACAAATCTTAATAGGAAAATATGTTATTACAAATACATACTTGTTAAATTGAAATAATCTCTTGTACATATCCCTTTGTCAATTCAAATGATTAATTAAATCTAATAAGCACATAAAAGACTACGTGAGGTAAAAAGGTATCCCTACCTTGAAATAGTTTAATCACGATAATCTTGCAAGTTATGCAAGGCAAATGTATCGTCAGATACCGTTGCTAATTTAACCCTCAGCTACCTTAGATGATTAAACATGCTCTGATTAAGTATTGTGTCCATTAATTACAATTTCAATCCATTTAAATAATTAATTCATTAGCTACCTCACAATTGTAATGCAAGAATAACTTAGTCATGATTTTACTTAATCAAGCATCTTACCGAGGCCTATAACAACATAAACACAATTTTAACAATTTTAGCAAATAAAATACAATCAACCTAACACAAATTAAATTCAATCTAAATTGATTAAATTAACCATTCCAACAAAATAAATATTCATAGATATGTTCATCATAACAACAACAAAAATTAAAGAGATAGGGAACAAAAATCAAATCCGGTGTTTTTCCGTGGCTTGACTAGTTTGCCCTGTTCTTCCTTGTCCGTTGTCCTCGTCGACCAAGGCTGCTATGAACACTTAATTTCTGCTCCAAATGGGTAATGAATACCCCTTTTTCAAGAGGAGAAATCGGCATGCGAGCAAGGGAATTTGGAATGGAAAGAAGAGAGAAAGTGGAGAGAAGAGAGAAAAGATGTGAATACTTGAGATGTGTTTCAAATGACCAGTCTAAGGGGGTTTTTATAGCTGAAGAGGGATGCTAAAAATAGCTAAAATTATCAGTCAAAGAGCCCTCCCTTGGCCGGCCACACATGTGGCAAGGTTGAAAGTTTCAACTTTGCTAATTTAGGCTTGGGGTAAATCTATAAAGCCACCAATTGTGGAGGGGTTTGTTTGCAACTTGAACAAGTCTTCAAGGGCCTCTTTGCAAGCTAAATAATCAGCCAATAAGCTGATTTGGGTTAGCATATGGACGGTTTTGGGCTGTCCACTTCTTGGTCAGTTCGGTTCAATCGGTTCGGCTCAACTAGATCACTTTTTCATAATTAATTAATAATAATTTATTTAATCCAAATTAAATTGTATATAAATTAAAATTAATTATATCATGAATTAATACACATAATTGGACTAAATTAGGCTGAAAATTAATTTGCCTTGATACTTCAAATTTCTTCTCGATTTTGAACTTCTAGTAGTGTCTGCTGAGTCATTTTTTTTCTCTTTGTGCAAATCTGACTAAAGATGATCAAAATTAATCAAAATTTATTATAAAATTCATTATGCTAACAATTTAAGTACAAAAAAAATTATTTTATAATAATTATATATTTTTCGACAATAATTTTGCTGAAACTACATGAATTTGAGTTAAAAAGGGCATGAAAAAGTGTGTATATTTTCGGGTTTCCATGTGCCATTAAGACACATATCAGATAATATGCAGCCAAGCTGCCAGAATATAGGCGTTTAACGCCGAACATAATACTTCCTCCTCATATACAAATCCCACCCCAAACTCATATATGGAAACAGATATAGATTATCATACTAGACATACTCAATATCTTATGTACAAATATCAGGTATACAGATAGTAGAATAAACAATCATACATAGTAATGTCCTACTCAGAGCATACTACCAGGATATCAAATCACATAAAATTAGGGTTTGGTTAGCCTTTACCAACGCTACAGTAAGCCCACAGTCAATCAGAATGACCTGTACGATCCTAGGGAAAATTTCAGAAATATGGGCCCAAATGCTCGTGTGGGCCAACACGCTCGTGTGACCCACTTGCCCAAATTGGCCTTGGCCATGTGGTCCACACGGCCTGGCCCAAAATCTCACGCTCGTGTGAAAATGCCTTTGTGGCCCACACGCCCAACTCGGCCTAGCCCGTGTGGCTCATACGACGGTGTCCTGCGCATGGTCTAGCCTTCGCCAATTACACGGTCGTGTCTCGAACATAGCCATCCACATCGGCGACCACACGCTAGTGTGGCATCGACAGTGCAGTTTTTTGGCTTTTGTCGAAACTAAGTTTTTTGCATTTCGGGAACACATCTGGTATCGTTTTGATGCGAAAACTATCCTGAGCCTTCCAATACCTAAAAGTAGACATATCAACGTTCAGAAATCAGTCCTAAAACAAGATTAAACCGGAAACTCAAGACCAAAAATAGTTCAAATCAAGCATTCATCGGTCACCCCCTAACACTTCAATGATTGAATACGATTCCGCATGAGTAAGGTCACGATCTTCTTGATTCGCTGCTATTAAAACATAAATTCAACATCAATGAAAAATCCAACACAGCTCTAAACAGATTAAAAGAAAAGACTACCTACACGAACGAAACATATCACTAACCAACGTACGAATACCATGAACAAAGAATCGTAATTTGGAAAACAAAAAGATGATGCTTTTTGGAGAGAAAAATAACAGAAAGGGAGAAAAGGGGAGGAAGCAAAAAGAACGTCAGAATTTTCCAAGAGGGGTCGAAATTTTGAAAAAAAAAAAATAATAAGAAGATAATCAGAAAAATAATCAATCTGATCACACATCCCTTAATTTCCTCCCACTAACCTACTAACCTCCAATTTCTCAGAATCCAAACACCACCGAAACACTTACTCGTCACTTAGCAAAAATAACATTCATGCTAACGTAAGGTTTCGAACCCAGGACCTCCAACATACTAACTCCCTTACCACTCGAACCAGCAAGCTCATTCTAATATTAATTTACAGGCAAATTAATATAAGCCCACCGAACTAGGATAAAGCTTGGATCCAAAAACAATAAAATTAACAAAGATGAGACTTGAACATAAGACCTCAAACACACACCCAGAACACTTAGCCACTGAAGCAGATAAACACTTGTGTCAAAATTCACAGAAACAGAAATATATAGGCAGGGCGTTACATACCATGCTCTGCTTCTAGACAACAATGACATTTCTTCACTAAAAATTAATATGTTTCCATTTGTTTTCCTTGAAAATAGACTCATTAAGCTTTTATTCATATAAATTTCATCACCTAAACATTTTTTTACAACTAACTATCATTTTTCAAAGTTAGAATAGGGGATCCCGAAATCATTCTGACATTGTCTCACAAAAATTATTCTATCTAATAATCTATAATTTCATTGCTTACATCATTTCTACAATGCGAAACTAAACTCAATAAGCTTTATTTCCATATTTGATTCAACTACTAATTCGATTTCTATAATTTTTGGTGAATTTTCAAAATTGAACCATTGTTCTGTCTAGAAACTGTTTTAGTGATAATGTCTACTTTTTCTTAATTCTTTGCATTAACTTTCATTTAATCATACATAATCATTATAATTTTGATTGTTATTCAATTTAGTCCTTAAAACCCACTTACATCAACATATAATTTTATCATAACTTCTCTTATTTCAATTATGAATTTCACAAGTTTACAATTTAATTCCTAACATCATGAAAATTCATTATTTTGCTATAATTTCACCTTAACATCACTTTATAATTAACCCACTAACACTCAACATTCCATTTAAACTTTATTTCACATATAAACTTTTGTACACTTTATAATTTAGTCATTATAAAAAATTCAATGTAACTTGAAAATTTCCCACTCATTCACTTTTTATATCATCATTATTTCATCACACTTCATTATATTCTCTTTTAGAATTGAAATTCACATAACCTATTTCGTTTAATTTACAATTTAGTTCTTTTTCTACTACTTCATTGTACATTTAATTTCATAATAATATTTGCACATTCACAATTAATTCAACCACTTTAGCATACTCTATTCTTGATTTAAATTAAGTAAAGTAAAATTCTTGAAGTACTTACCTTATCTCTTTAATATCCTCAATTTTTCCACAACTTTCTCCACTTCCACTTCAAATTTATTTCTTCCAAGATGATATACTAACTTTCTAGTGTCTCTACTTCACTTCTTCTTTTGGGTGGCTATAGAAATTTTCAAGAAATTTGGGAGAAAAAGTGGGATTTTATGATGCAGGACCAAATTGTAAGAAAAATAAAACTTTCTTCTCTAGCTCTCTCACTAACGTTGGAACATGGAAAGGATGATGATTTCTCTTCATCTTTCCTCCTTTCTTATACTGATATTTTCATAATAAAGTATTAATAAAAATCTAATTAAAATATTAATATTATAACATTGATCTAATTATTTAATTTAAAATATCATTAAAAGATCTCTCATGTCATCATTATACTTTAGAATTCTTTCTCATTCTAATTGACCATTTCCTTTATAATTCTTAAAAATTTCATCCTTGAATCATCACTTAATTTGGTAAAATTATGATTTAGTCCCACATAATTCTCCATTTATTCAATTTAGTCCATATTCATCCATTTTCCTTATTTTCTAGACTCTTCCACCTTTTAAGATATTTGCATTATTGGCCCTTCAAATTTTCCATATTTATCCTTTAACCCCTCACATGTTAAATAGTTACACTTAGACCATATAACATTTCATATTTTTATGATTTAGTCCTTAGCTCAAATTAGTATTTCTCAACATATATCTTATTTCATTTTTCTCTAACATCTCTTATCCTTTACTTTCCTTATATCCTATTTCACTAAAAATCTATCTCATATTATTTTCAACCAAGGGGTTTTGGGGATGTTACACTCATCGTCCATCATTGCTTTATCGAACCAATTTGGATCTCTCAATAACTTAGTCCACAAGCTCACTGTAACACCCCAAACCCGACCCAAACACCATAACCGGATCTGGCATGTCACTAAGGAGATATTGAAAGATGTCGCAATTTAGGAAAAAAAATATTTTTCTTGAGTTTAACCTTTAATTCGGGAAAACTAAATGGTTGAATTATTTGTAAGAGATATGCATTTTATACTAATGCCTTAGTTTAATTAAAACATAAAATTTAAATGTCTAATAGTAATAAAAGCCCAAAATAAAACCAAAAAGAAAAGAAAAGAAAAAAAATGTAAAGCTAGTGGCCCATGGCCTTATTACAATGAAATTTAAAACCCACTAATTAAAAATAAATAAACTAAGTAGATTCTTTTGCTGAGTCAAGATATTCTCTCATATGGCCACCTTGCGCTCCTCTCCAGCCCGGTCTGACGCACTAGGTGCTACCTGAAAGATGTAAAATAATAGGGTAAGTCGTGAGACTCAGTGTGCAACCCTCGTGCACCATCAGATTGGGCCTTAGGCCCATAGAATAGATAACAGAGCATACTATATCAGAAAACATGCAAAGCCCAACCCAAACCTAGGTTTCCATCCGCTACACACCACCCTTACCTGCCAATCACACCATTGGGGATTTCTACAATCAACCCACACCACTACACACCATCGATGGCAGTCATGCTACAGTTAGCTGCTCATCGTCAGATCATGGCAATAGCCACTACAATAGATCATGGCAAGAAGCCACTACAACAGATCATGGCAAAAGCCACTACAACAGATCATGGCAAAAGCCACTACAACAGAACACTTCCCCTTTCATCAATCACCCAACCCCATGCAATCACAGAAATCGACATACATATAAAACATATCATCTCAATAGAAACATTCATTTATGAATGACAGAAATCACTAACCTGGTGATTCGCCTTTACCCTCTTTGGGTTTCAACCGTTATGTCGGGATTTCGGCATTTAACAAAATATAGAAGATTTTTATACATTTACTAACAAACAAATCTGAATGGTGTGAAAAGTTACACACTTAATAAATACGTAAGACTACCCTCTATGTCGATACCCTCGCTAATCGGATCTATTGCCCTTTGTCTACACCTTTACTCAAAAGCCGGAAGAACGTGAAGATAAAGCTTCCCTTACATTCGGCCAAGGATTGTTATGTACCCGAATTTATATGTTTAACTAAACAAATCTCCTTACCTAAATCAATTGAATCTCGAAAGTAGGGTGATTCAGGTGCTACTGATTTAGAAACCTACGCGATTTGATCTCATTCAAATCCCAGAATGCCGCAAATTAAAGAAAAACACCCGATTAGTTAACCCTATAGCCATTCGGCTAAGATCTCTAAAAGCCGAAAAAAGATTAAACCACGCGAATCGACACTTACCTTCAGTTTTCTTCAAGATTTGGTAATCACAGGAGGTGAGATCTAGGGATTTCGACTTTTAAGAAAATCACAGAAAAGATGGTCAAGAAGAATGCTGTCAAATAAAGGGTATTCGGTCAATGTGTTTGAAAGAGAAGAGACATAAAATATCAGTGTTTCGGTAATTGGTGAAGCTTTAGAGGGTTTTGGTTTTTGGTAGCAAAAGAAAAGAAGAAAAGAAGAGCCTTATTTGCTAAAATTAGGAGGAAAAGAGAAAAGAGAAAGAAGATCAAGATTGTGCTTCAGGAAAAATAATGAAAATTCGGCATTTTTGACTCTATCTAGCCGTCCCCCCTTTACACACACAATCCCAATTTCGGCCACCTCTAGCCTCTTGGATAACCTCTCATCTTTTCTCTTATCTTTATCAGAACTCACATCCAAAGGAGACTTAATTAGCTCCAACTCCTCCCTCCTTTATCAGCATAATATCCACATATTTTAGACATTAAAAATCCCTAAATATTAGCCTTGCTGCCGTCCCCCCTTACTCCATTTTAAGTGCTGAATTTGGCCTTATAACTTGGGCTCCAAGCAACCAAAACTTGGGCCCTCTCCATCCACTGGTGACGCCACCCTTTACTCCCTTATGGCGCTAACCTACTTTGGGCCTCAAGCCCAACTTGATATTTTTAAACACAGATACCTACCTTCAAATCCTATGGTGACTAAACAGAATATTTTAACCAAGGTTTTAGCCCATTCCTGAGCCCAATCTGAACCCCTAACCCTCAATTTAATATTTTAAACCATCGACATACAAAATGCACGGGCCCATTCAATCAGGATGTTACAGTTCTACCCCCCTTAAAATAAATTTCAGCCTTGAAATTTACCTGATTAGAAGAGATGGGGATACTGCTATCGCATAACATCCTCTGGCTCCCATGTCGCTTCCTCCATGCCGTGGTTTCGCTACAAAACCTTGGCCAAAGGAACAGACTTCCTTCTCAACACCTTTACATCTTGATCCAAGATTTGCACTGGCTCCTCTTCAAAAAACAAATCTGGCCTTACTTCAATCTCTTCTACCGGCACAACGTGCGATGGATCAGAACGATAACATCTTAGCATCGAGACATGGAATACGTCATGTATCTGCTCCAACTCTGAAGGTAACTCCAATCAATACACCACTGGGCCCACACGTTTTAGCACCCGATAAGGTCCAATAAACCGGGGACTTAGCTTACCCTTCTGACCAAACCTCATTACCTTCTTCCACAGTGATACTTTCAAGAAGACTTGATCTCCTACTGCAAATTCCATCCCCTTCTGTTTAAGATCCGCATACGACTTCTACCGATCAGACGCTTCCTTCAACCGAGCCCGAATTAACCTAACTTTCTCTTCCATTTCTAACACTAGTTCTGGACCCAACACCTGACGCTCACCCAACTCTGTCCAACAAGTTGGGGTACGACATCTCCTTCCGTATAACACTTCATAAGGCACCATCCGAATACTAGATTGATAACTATTATTGTAGGCGAATTCTGCCAAAGGCAAATACTCCTCCCAGCTTCCCCTAAAATTGATGATGCAACCCTTTAGCATATCCTCCAAGATCTGAATTACCCTTTCAGACTGTCCATCAGTCTGTGGATGAAAAGCGGTGCTGAAATCTAGCCTTGTTCCCATTGCTTGATGAAGAGCCTTCCAGAATCGTGACGTGAACCTAGGGTCTCTAATCGATATAATCAACACAGGTACACCATGCATTCTCACCACCTCAGCCACATACAACTTAGCCAACCTTTACAGAGAAAAGTCGACACAAACTGATATGAAGTGAGCAGACTTCGTTAGCCGATCCACAATCACCCAAATTGAATCCTTCTTAGTAGGCGTAAGGGGTAACCCACTAGCAAAATCCATCGTGATTCTCTCCCATTTCCACTGTGGAATCTTTACCGGCTGCAACAACCCCGAAGGCAACTAGTGTTCTGCCTTCACCTACTAACACGTCAAACATTTACCCACGAATTCTGTTACCTCTCGTTTCAGACCTGGCCACCAGAACTGCTCTCACAAATCTCGATACATCTTAACCCCTCTAGGATGCATAGCGTATGGGCTACTATGGGCCTCAAGAATCATCTGCCTTAACTCAACATCCTTTGGCATACAAACTCTCTTACGAAATCACAAGACGCCATCACCATTCAAACTATAGTCCTCTCCTTCACCACTTCGAACTTGCCGGAGTCGAGCACTCAAAACATCATCTAGAAGTTACTTCTCTTTGATCTGACTTGTCCACATAGGTCTTACTTGGAGCTCAGCTACCAAACTTCCATCCTCATACAGACTAAGATGAGCAAACATCGCCCTCAAATTCACTATCGCCTTCCTACTCAGTGCATCTGCCACCACATTATCCCTACTCGGATGATATTTGATCGAGCAGCCATAGTCCTTTAAGAGCTCAATCCACCTACGTTGCCTTAGATTCAACTCCTTCTGGGTAAGGAGATACTTCAGGCTCTTATGGTCCGTGTAAATAACCGACTTCTCCCCATACAGGTAGTACCTCTAAATTTTCAGAGCAAACACTACCGCCGCCAATTCTAAATCGTGCGTAGGGTAGTTCAATCCATGCGATCTCAACTATTGAGACGCATACGCAACCACTTTTCCATCTTGCATCAACACACATCTGAGGCCCGTGTGTAACGCATCACAGTAGATGGTAAATTCTTTTCCGCCTCAGGCTGAATTAACACTGGCGCTTCTGTCAAGATTTGCTTCAACTTCTTAAAGCTCTCCTGCTGTTTGTCGGTCCATAAAAATGATACTCCCTTCCTCAACAACTTAGTTAAAGATGCCACTATCAATGAGAACCCTTCAACAAACCTTCTGTAGTACCCGGCAATCCCAAGAAACTTTAAACTTTCGCCACAGATTTCGGTGATTTCCAATCCATTACGGCTTCTATCTTTCGAGGGTCCACCCTAATTCCCTCTGCGGAAACTACATGCCCTAAGAAAGTCACTTCCTTTAGACAGAACTCACACTTACTAAACTTTGCGTAGAATTTGCAACACCACACGAAGATGTGCATCATGCTCCTCCTCAGACTTGGAATAAACCAGAATATCATCGATAAACACCACAATGAATCGATCAAGATATGGTTGAAACACTCGGTTCATCATATCCATAAATGCTGCTGGCGCATTCGTCAACCCGAACGGCATCACTAAGAACTCATAATGACCGTACCGAGTCTAAAATGTCGTCTTATGAATGTCTCCTTCCTTTACCCTTAACTGATGATATCCCGACCTTAAGTCAATCTTAGAAAAGACCGAATCTCCTTTGAGCTGATCAAACAGGTCATCAATTCTTGGCAGTGGGTACTTGTTCTTAATCATTAACTTATTCAGTTGATGGTAATCCACACACATACGCATGGATCCGTCTTTCTTTTTCACAAAAAGGACCGAGGCTCCCCACGAAGACACACTCGATCGGATAATTCCACGATCTAATAGTTCCTAGATCTAGGCTTTGAGTTCCACCAGCGCCTTCGGCGCCATTTTGTAAGGAGCAATGGACACCGGAGCTGTATCGGAAGTAGGTCTATTCCAAACTCCACCTCGCGATCCAGGGGTAATCCTGGCAACTCCTCAGGAAAGACATCTATGAAATCCTTAACAACCAAAGCACTGATAAAGGCTAGAAATGTGTTACATCCTTTCTGAATCATCTTAACAGCCTTCAATGTCGATACTATATTAGACAAATAGTTCCTTCTTTCTCCCAACACAGCTGCCTCCCTGCCTTCTGGGGTATTCAAACCATGCGTTTAGTCCCACAATCCAACTTAGCACGATGTTTAGTCAACCAATCCATTCCTAAGATAAGATCAAACTCTTCGAATGGTAATTCCATTAAGTCTGCTGGGAACACTACTCCTTGAGTCTCTAAAGGTACGTCTCTAAACAGTTTGTCCACTACCCTAGATTGTCCTAGAGGGCTAACCACAGGCATCTTCCTAGTAGTTGTTTCAGAGTCTAAACCTAGGGTCTCAGATACCGAACATGCAACATAGGAGTGGGTTGACCCAATAGCAATCAAAGTAAGGTATGGGCTATTAACAATGAGAAACGTATCGGTTATGACGTCCGGTGCGTCACCATCCTCCCGTCGGTGAGTTGCATAAACTAGACCTAACTGTCTCACGTCTACATTACCTGCACCCCTACCAGATGCTCCACGACCCCGATCGAACCCATTTCCTCCTTTGGCTATGCCACGACCCCTTGGTACAAGCTGACTACCACTCCTAACCTGATCAGAACCTCATCTCGTTGGCTGTACCTGATCCACTTATGGACAGTCCTTAATCATATGCTCCGTGGATCCACACCTAAAGCATCCACCGGATCTCCATCTGCACTCCCCATAATGCACCTTCCCATACAAAAGACATGATCGATTTTGACCCGTCAGAGCACGAGCTAGCCCATCAGACCTAGGCCTTTTCTGAAAATTTTCGGATGATCCCGATGGCCCAAAATTCCTCTTATTCCTATTCCTATCCTTATCCTTATTTTGTTTCTCAGTCCGCTTAACCTCCTCAGATATCTTAGCTTTCTAAACCAAAATCGCAAATTCCCTTTCCCACTGCGGTGCTACTAATACCCTCAGCTCATCCCTTAGTCCATCCTCGAATGGTACGCAACGCTCATAGTCAGTCGCTGCAATCCCTCGAGTGTAACGGCTTAATCGCAGAAACTCCACCTCGTATTCAGACACGGACTTACTTCCCTGTACCAAGTTTAAGAATGCCTTCCTCTGTGCATCCACATAGCTGGCCCCGATGTACTTTCCTTGAAATGACTCTTTAAAGAAGTCCCAATCAATGCGGTCTGCGGAAGTACCCTTCTTCACCGTGAGCCACCACTGGTAGGCCTCATCTCGAAGAAGAGACACGACCCCCTTCAACTTCTCCTCCACAGTGAAGTCAAGGTCATCCATTATGCGCTCAGTTGCCTCTAACCAATACTCAGCTGTGTTAGGGGCTACGCCAAAAACTCCTCTAAACATCTTCTCTCTGTTGGCTCGGAGTCGTTCAGACACAGACTTCCGAGCTCCTGAACCCGTACCTACTCTAGCCACTCTTTCAAGGACCTGCAGCATCGCCTGAGACACTGTATTGTCTCCACCCATTTGGTTCTGAAATCCCCCCTCCACAGCTGGCAGATCCGGCATCTCATTTCCTGACCCGTAGCCAGACCCTACTGGTTCGAACACAGTTATCCTACCCCTACCACGACCACGCGGCGGACGTCCTTGACCCCTTGTACTCATTCTTTCGATCGACGTTTATCTAATTATGAATTTTATGAATAATTAATTCTTCCCACTTATTAACCGCGAATAATCTTATGTAAAATCATTTCAATAGTAGTTCCTTCGAATTCGAATTCTATCTACGGGTTTAGTTCTCAAGTCGATACTTCCTAGTCCTAGAGTTCACCTTCAGTCAACATTCAACACACATCAATCATAAAAATAGCCTTATAAACTTACATTCACCACCTAGGAGTGTTTTCGTAATTTCACTACCCAGGGGTATTTTCGTAATTTTACCTATAGGGGTATTTTCTTAATTTTTTTCAAAATAGTATATCTTGGTGATGTTTCAAAATAAGGGTATTTTGGTAATTTTGTGAAGTAGGGTATTTTGGTAATTTTGCAATCTGGGGGTATTTCGATAATTTTACAAATCAAGGGTATTTTGGTAATTTCGTAAATTTTGATAATTTCTAAATCAAGGGCGTTTCGATACTTTTTCAAATCAAGGGTATTTTGGTAATTTATTACAAAACTAGGGCATTCTAGTAATTTTGTGGAAATAGAGTGGCTGGTCCCTTTCGAGTTTTAGTTAGAACTTTGGCCCGTTAACAAGTCCTCACAGTTAAGGTGAACAGTCACTACGCAGGTAGGATTCTAGAGAAGAGGAGGTGAGCCACTGGGACCGCTTAAATACCAAGCTCTCCCTGGATCCAATCCTAGACATGCATACGCCTGTTGCCACACCTTAACTCAGCGACTTATTCTCGGGTTTGTTTAATTAGGTTAAGTTTTATGGAAGTTGATAAGTATGATGTAAACTAGGCCTAGTGTCCGTCAGATTCTAATTAAACTAGTCTACGTCCCATAAAGCCCATCGAGCCCATAGATACTTAACACACAATGGTTCAGAATACTTACCTGGTGGACTTGGGCCGGAGATGTAGGTGCCGTGCCGAGCTAATAGACCTGTATCATTTGTAAAAATGCATGTTTCAAAGCCCATCTTTAGAAAATGTTTTGACCCCAAAAACCCCTAAAGCTGAGTTTTGAACCGGGCTCTGATACCAATTTATAACACCCTAAACCCGACCCAAACACCATAACCGGATATGGCATGTCACTAAAGAGATTTTGAAAGATGTCACAATTTCGGAAAAAAATATTTTTCTTGAGTTTAACCTTTAATTCAGAAAAACTAAATGATTGAATTATTTGTAAGAGATATGCATTTTATATTAATGCCTTAGTTTAATTAAAACGTAAAATTTAAATGTCTAATAGTAATAAAAGCCCAAAATAAAACCAAAAAGAAAAGAAAAGAAAAAAAACGTAAAGCTAGTGGCCCATGGCCTTATTACAATGAAATTTAAAACCCACTAATTAAAAATAAATAAACTAAGTAGATTCTTTTGCTAAATCAAGATATTCTCTCGTATGGCTACCTTGCGCTCCTCTCCAGCCCAGTCCGATGCACTAGGTGCTACCTGAAAGATGTTAATTAATAGGGTGAGTCGCGAGACTCAGTGTGCAACCCTCGTGCACCATCAGATTGGGCCTTAGACCCACAGAACAGATAACAGAGCATACTATATCAGAAAATATGCAAAGCCCAACCCAAACCTAGGTTTCCATCCGCTACACACCACCCTTACCTGCCAATCACACCATTGGGGATTTCTACAATCAACCCACACCGCTACACACCATCGATGGTAGTCATGCTGCAGTTAGCTGCTCATCGTCAGATCATGGCAATAGCCACTACAATAGATCATGGCAAGAAGCCACTACAACAGATCATGGCAAAAGCCACTACAATAAATCATGGCAAAAGCCACTACAATAGAACACTTCCCCTTTCATCAATCACCCAACCCCGTGCAATCACAGAAATCGGCATACATATAAAACATATCATCTCAACAGAAACATTTATTTATGAATGACAGAAATCACTAATCTAGTGATTCGCCTTTACCGTCTTCGGGTTTCAACGGTTATGTCGGGATTTTGGTATTTAACAGAATATAGAAGATTTATATACATGTACTAACAAACAAATCTGAATGGTGTGAAAAGTTACACACCTAATAAATACGTAGGACTACCCTCTATGTCGATACCCTCGCTAATCGGATCTATTACCCTTTGTCTACACCTTTGCTCAAAAGCCAGAAGAACGTGAAGATAAAGCTTCCCCTACATTCGGCTAAGGATTGTTATGTACCCAAATTTATATGTTTAACTAAACAAATCTCCTTACTTAAATCAATTGAATCTAGGAAGTAGGGTGATTCAGGTGCTACCGATTTAGAAACCTACGCGATTTGATCTCCTTCAAATCCCGGAATGCCGCAAATTAAAGAAAAACACCCGATTAGTTAACCCTATAGCCATTCGGCTAAGATCTTTAAAAGCCGAAAAAAAGATTGAACCACATGAATCGACACTTACCTTCAGTTTCCTTCAAGATTCGGCAATCACATGAGGTGAGATCTAGGGATTTCGGCTTTTAAGAAAATCACGAAAAAGATGGTCAAGAAGAATGCTGTCAAATAAAGGGTATTCGGTCAATGTGTTCGAAAGAGAAGAGACAAAAAATATCAGTGTTTCGACAACTAGTGAAGCTTTAGAGGGTTTCAGTTTTTGGTAGCAAAAGAAAAGAAGAGCTTTATTTGCCGAAATTAGGAGAAAAAGAGAAAAGAGAAAGAAGATCAAGACTGTGCTTCAGGAAAAATAATGAAAATTTGGCATTCTTTGACTCTATCAAGCCGTCCCCCCTTTACACATACAGTCCTAATTTTGGCCACCTCTAGCCTCCTGGATAGCCTCTCATCTTTTCTCTTATCTTTATCAAAACTCACATCCAAAAGAGACTTAATTAGCTCCAACTCCTCCTTCTTTTATCAGCATAACATCCACATATTTTAGACATTAAAAATCCCTAAATATTAGCCTTGTTGTCGTCCCCCCTTACTCCCTTTTAAGTGCCGAATTTGGCCCAATAACTTGGGCTCCAAGCAACCAAAACTTGGGCCCTCTCCATCCATTAGTGACGCCACCCTTTACTCCCTTATGGCGCTATCCTACTTTGGGCCTCAAGCCCAACTTGATATTTTTAAACACAGATACCTACCTTCAAATCCTATGGTGACTAAACAGAATATTTTAACCAAGGTTTTAGCCCATTCCTGAGCCCAATCTGGACCCCTAACCCTCAATTTAATATTTTAAACCATCGACACATAAAATGCACGGGCCCATTCAATCAGGATGTTACACTCACCTCAGTCGAAGACCTTGCTAGTCGTGACTTATGGTAGTCCACCCTCAACAAATTTTTTCCAGCATGTTCCCTTAACCTCCTAACCAACCCCCATGACTACCTTATCTATCTTACCTACAACTTTCTCGCCCTCTCGAAACTACATTGTTTCACGGATTCTTCAAACGAGCTCTATAGTCTCAATGAATAAAATGACCACCATAAAAAACTTACCCTCAATTTTACCCAAACCAGTTAGGTTCCATGCACCCTTTCTCTCTCGGTTTTGAATCAAGCTTGCTTAGGAATATCCAAGAAGATTTAGATCAATTTTATCGTTTGATTAATTTTATTAATCTTAAAATAAAAGAAAAGGAAAGGAATAATCTACATGATTCTGTAAAAGTTTGGAAATGGAAAATGTTATTTTGAATATAAATAATTCAATTTATATTTAGATTTGATTAATGATATGAATTTTAAATTGATTAGTTAGATCAAATTTTAGTGTCAAAATTAGGTTATATTCAAATCGAGATTGGTTAAGTATGATTGATATTCAATTTTGAGTGAAATTCAATTTAGGAATCATGTAACAACTTATTTTTTAGTGGTGTCGAAAACAGTGATTTTGATACCACAATTCTGATGAAAAAGTCCATATATATTTAATTAATATTTATGATTTAAATATAGTATAATAGAGAATCATGATTTAACAGATTTTATTAATTGGTCAATTAGTCAAGGTACAAGTGGTGCGTATCGAAAGTAAAGTAGTTTTGGAAAATGAGGTTTTGAGACATCGTCTCTATAAATCGAGCCCATGAATATTTTTATTAAATATTTACAGAGCCGTTATATAGGTGAATTGAAGTTTGGTCCAAAAATTTTAGTAATTTGATGGTTAATTAAGGAAAAAAGGACTGAACAGTAAAAATATCAAAAGTTAATCGGTATTGATTTTCATTAGTTAAAAGGCTTAAATGGTTGAAGTGGGAGGATTTATGAGGAAAATATACCCTTTTTATTTTGGGTGGACGGTTAACTTTTGTTTGATTTATGTGTTAAAAATTATTATTAAATAAAAGTATATGTATTTTAAACATAAAAGAATTAGAAAACACAAAACCATTTTTCATTTCCTCTTCCATCGAAAATGAAACTTGAAACTCCATTATTGAACATCAAGGTTATACAACTACGTGCTGGGGAGTGTTGGGCATCCCATTTGTTGGTTATACTGACTAGTGCAGGGCACATCTATTTGTCGGTTATATCGACCAGCGTTGGACGCAACTTACTATTTTTGAAATTATCTGATAGGCATTGGATGCCAAATTGGTATGATTGGTTGGATCCATGTATCTGTTCGAGTCTGATTCATGTTAATAAGGGTATAAAATGTGATATTTGATTTGTGAGATATAAATTGGATTGATAATTGTGATATGGTGATATAAATTTAATTAACAATAAAATGGAATATTGACTGCCATTATATTGAAATTAGATGTACTGTTGACAACAAAATGAAATGATATGATATGATCTTTAGATTGATTAATTAAAGCTTGTATACATTGATACATGTGTACCATTAAAATGCAAAAGCTGAGTGGTGATTGTTAAATTACTGATTTGGCATGGTTTATTATAATGTGAGTCCTTATGTTGTTAATATTCCATTGATAAATTGGATGGACAAAAATGGGTCTTAGTGGTGGATTTTAAATGAAATAATAAAAAGGGTAAAATGGTAAATGGTGAATAAATGTTATTATAATTAAAACAAAACAAAAAGATGGCCATTTATTCATATTTCATGGCCAAATGAAGTAAAGGAGATAGCTAAAATAGGGCTTGAAATTTCAGCACTTGCATAGCTCAATCAAGGTATGTTTTGAGCTCGATTTTTAGTGATTTTTACGTTTTTGTGATCGTTGCTTAGGTACTATTAAACCCATGCTTAAATTTTGCAAAATGATGGTGGTTTTGAGATATGCCATTGATGAATATGTGAGCTTTGTGATGGTTGATGATGAAAAATGAAAGATAGGTGAAAGATTAACATACTTTGTCTTTGAATTTTTGGTGAATTTAAGTGATTTGGGCTAAATTGAGAAAAGTGTAAATTGAAGGACTTAAATGTGAAATAAATGAAATGTGTGGGCTTGTATTAGCATGGGAAGAATTCAACTAAGCTTATGTAAATAGAAATTTGGTGTATTTTGTGATTTGATAAATTAGGGACTAAAGTGTCGAAATGTGAAAATATGAAGGCTATTTTGCAAAATGCCCTAAATATGTGTATTTGGACTAAATTGAATGAATTTGTGGTTGAATGAGTTAAATTTGTATATGTATAGACCAAGAAAGGAGAAATCTGGATCGAGATCGAGGTAAAGACAAAGTGCTAAATTAATCGACCGTTTTGTTACCACAACATCCGAGGTAAGTTCGGATATAGTACGTATACTTAACTATGTTTAAATGTTATGAAATGATTAATTATGAGATTATTGAGTTATAAATGCTATGTGAGGAATCGAGTTATGTGGCACTAAGTGTGCGTATATGGAAATGTGACCGAGAGGATTAGCACTGTGTGTGCGAAATAATAGAAGCTTCGAATTTGTGATTGGCAATGTGTGTGCTATACCGAATTATGTTCAATTTTTTATTGAGGCACTAAGTGTGCGATGTTATTAAAGGTTTGGCTCTGAATTGAGGCACTAAGTGTGCGATGTTATTTCAGTCTTGACTATGAATTGGGCACTTAGTGTGCGACTGAATTGAAAAGATAGTGAACAGTGATTAAAGTGTAATATCGAGCATTAATTAGCAAGAACATTAGTTAACTAAGTGTTGGCAAAGGTATGATTTGAACCTATGTGGTTGATGATATTGTTCAAGGTTGAATAGATGAATTTATGAGTATATGATTGAGGATGATATTGTGAGTAGTTGTGAATCTATCTATGTGATGGTTTAATTATGAATTAATGTTGCATTATTGAGTAATATGTATTATATTACGAACTTACTAAGCTTAGAAAGCTTAGTGTGTGATGTGTTTCTCTATTTTACAGTGTCAATAAAGCTAGCTCGGATACGGGGATCATCAGCATCTCTATCACACTATCGGCAATCAATTTTGGTACTTTTGAAATATGAGTATATGTGGTATATGGCCTGTATAGGCTATTGAATGTGGTATGTTTTGAGTTATGTAAATATTGCCATGAGACATGGTTTAAAGGTTAAATGATGTAGTAATATATGTGTGGGACAAGTATATGATAAATATGGTGTATTTCATGCTTGAATTGGTTGATGAGAATGGCATTTTAAGAGTGAATTTGTGGTATGACTAGATGATGCATAGTTATATGAATTGAGTTCTGAATATGGTGTTTTGGAATGGACTTATTTGAGTAGAAAGTGAGTATAAGAATAAATGTCTTAGTAGATGATTAATTAAAGCTTGTATTGTTATGTTTGATTGCATTATAAGGTGTGAATTGGTATTGATTTGAGGTTTATAGGTGATTCAATGTGTGAGAGGAAAATTTGGCCTTGAAAATGGCCTATAATTAGCCACACGGTTGAGCACACAGGCATGTCGCTCGACCGTGTCTTTCGAATTTGTAATTTGATTCAAGTCAGGCTCGACCACGGGCTGGACACACGAGCGTGTGACTGGCCATGTGGTGCAAGTTAGGCTCGACTACGGGTGAGGCATATGGGCGTGTCTCAGGCCATGTGGACAAGTCAGTAGGTATGCCCTGTTTTGCCATGGCTTAGACACATGGGCATGTCCAACACGGCCTCCACACACGGGCGTGTGACCTCTGTAACTTAGAAAAATGTTTGAATTTCAAAAATTTTTGTAAGTGTTCGGTTTAGTCCCGGCCCTATTTTAAAGCATGTTTAAGGTCTCGATGACCTCACTAAGGGACTATATGGTTATGTTTGAATATGATTGAATGATAATTGACTTGGTGTCATGAAATGGATATGAAATGTTCTGATTGTTCGGTAATGCCTCTTAACCTTATTTTGGCACGATTTGGGGTTAGGGGTGTTACATTTTATTAGTATCAGAGCTACGATTTAGTCGATTCTAGGACTAACATAGCACGTATGAAACTAGTTATACATGCCATTTATATAATTGCGATAGTGTGATGAATCCTGACAGTTAAAAATTTGTTTTTATATAGTAATGGATCCCGATCGAGCAGTTACTGATGATGTAGAGAGTAACGGCCTGCTCTCGCTCAAGGGACAGCATCGGCCACATCTAGGTCGAATGATGGTAGCCAAGAGGGAGAGGCTAAGCAAACCTTTTTTCGAATGATGAGTGAGTGGTTTTCAAAGTTTGTTGCAACGAATCTGGCTTCTCCACAACCTCCACCCCCACAAGTGTCTGTTATGCCACAAGTTGTAGATTCGAATCGATTAAATTAACCTCTTGTGGATAAATTTTGAAAGTACGGGGCCGAAGAGTTTAGGGCCACCGCTGATTATGATGCTGAGCGAGCTGAGTTTTGGCTCGAGAATACAGTTCGAGTGTTCGATGAGATGTTGTTACCCCTGATGAATGCATTAAGTGCAGTTTCCTTGTTGAGAGATACAGCTTATAACTGGTGGAGGACGTTGACATCAGTGGTTCCAAAAGAGAGAATCACCTGGAATTTCTTTCAAGTTGAATTTTGAAAGAAGTATATCAGTCAACGATTCATAGATCAAAAACGTAAAGAATTTCTTGAGCTAAAATAAGGCTGTATGACAGTTACGAAATATGAATGGGAGTTTGTGAGACTGAGCCAATATACGTGGGATTGTGTTTTGACCGAAGCTACTATGTGGAAACGTTTCATTGAAGGGCTGAATGAAGACACTAAATTGTTGGTTGGAATACTTGACATAAATGAATTTGTTATGTTAGTTGAAAGAGCCTGTAAAGCTGAAGAGCTCAGTAAAGAAAAGAAGAAAGCCGATTCTAAGGCTAGAGATGAAAGAAAAAGATCGATGAGTAAGTTTTCTCAACCTTCGACGAAAAGATTTAGAGATGCGAGCAATCAATCAAATGCTTCATTTGGAAATTCGAGTAGAGACCGTGCAAGATAAAGTGTTGGTTCAAGAGCTCAAATTCTGACTGAATCGAGTGTTGAAAGTGTCAAAAGTAACAAACCTGAGTGTAGACAGCATGGAAGATGACATGTGGGAGAATGCTGGGGCAAGTACAATAATAGAACTTGCTACAAGTGTGAATCACGAGATCATTTCATACAAGATTGCCCAAAGTTAGTTGAGGAAGAAAATGTTCAGAGTGCGAGACTGGGTAATATAACGACTAGGGGTAGACCACCCAGAAACACTAGAAATGTAAGTGGAAGCCAGAGAGGGACTATCGATATAGCTATGAGATCTAAGGCGAGAGCACCTGCCCGAGCCTATGCTATACTCGCACGAGATGAAGCATTATCTCCAGACGTCATCAATCGTACTTTCACTTTATTTGATACTGATGTGATTGCATTGATAGATCCAGGTTCTACTCATTCTTATATGTGTAAGAATCTAGTATCAAGTAAGACTCTACCTGTTGAGTCTACTGAATTTGTGATTAGAGTATCGAACCCCTTAGGCAAGTGTGTCTTGGTGGATAAAGTGTGCAAGAACTGCCCATTGATGTTTCGGGATATATGCTTTCTAGCTAATTTGATGTTGCTACCATTTGATGAATTTGATATCATTCTGGGTATGAATTGGCTCACTTTACATCATGCTATTGTGAATTGTAAACAAAAGAGTATTGATTTGAAAAGTCAAAATGGTGAGCTAGTACGAATTGAATCCAATGATTTGAGTGTGTTGTCTACTGTTATATCATCAATGAAAGCTCTGAACTATATGAAAAAGGGTTGCAAAGCTTATTTGGCATATGTGATTGATACAAAAGTGACAAAAAAGAAAGTAGAATCTATACTTGTGGTTTGTAAATTCTCTGATGTGTTTCCTGAAGAACTACCAGAATTTCCTCCGATCCGAGAAGTTGAGTTTGGTATTAAATTAGTACTAGGGACGACTCCTATCTTGATAGCTCCGTATAGAATGGCACCAATAGAATTGAAAGAGTTAAAGTCTCAGTTGCAAGAGTTGACAGATCGAGGATTAGCACGACCAAGTTTCTCGCCCTGGGGTGCTCCTGTGTGGCACAATGAGAATGTGTATTGATTACTGACAATTAAACAAAGTGACGATAAAAATAAATATCCATTGCCTCGTATTGATGATTTGTTCGATCAGCTGAAAGGAGCCACAGTGTTTTCTAAGATAGATTTGAGATCAGGCTACTACTAGTTGAGAGTAAAAGATTCTGACATTCTGAAAACTGCTTTTAGAACGAGGTACGGGCATTATGAGTTTTTAGTTATGCCTTTCGGACTAACGAGTGCTCCTGCAGTGTTTATAAACTTGATGAACCAGATATTCAGACCATATTTGGACCGTTTTGTTGTGGTGTTCATTGATGACATTTTGATTTACTCATGTGATAAGGCGCAACATGCCGAGCATTTGAGAGTTGTGTTACAGACTCAGCATGAGAAGCAATTGTATGCTAAGTTTAGCAAATGTGAATTTTGATTGCATGAGGTTGGTTTTCTGGGGCATATTGTATCAGCTACTGGAATACGAGTTGATTCGAGTAAAATCTCAGCCATTTTAGAATGGAAGCCTTCGAGAAATATGTCTGAAGTCCGTAGTTTTCTTGGACTAGCGAGATACTATAGACGGTTTGTGAAAGGCTTCTCGATAATTGTGACTCCGTTGACGAAGTTGTTACAAAAAAGATGTTAAATTTGAGTGGTCAGAAAAGTTCCAACAGAGTTTTGACCAGTTGAAAGCATTGTTGACAGAGGCGCCTGTGTTAGTTCAACCTGAGTTTGGTAAAGAATTCATAGTTTACAGTGATGCATTGTTGAATGGTTTGGGCTGTGTGCTGATGCAAGAAGGCAAAGTCATCGCTTATGCTTCGAGACAGTTAAAGCCGCATGAAAAGAACTATCTGACGCATGATGTTGAATTAGCTGTAATTGTATTTGCATTGAAGATTTGGCGTCACTATCTATTTGGTGAAAAATGTCACATTTATACCGATCACAAGAGCTTGAAGTACTTAATGACTCAAAAAGAATTGAATTTGCGACAGAGAAGATGGTTAGAATTTTTGAAAGACTATGAACTTGTGATTGATTATCATCCGGGTAAAGCTAATGTTGTTGATGATGCTTTGAGCCGAAAGTATATATGTGCTTTGCGAGCAATGAATGCTCAGATAGATCTGTGTGATGATAGTGTGGTTTTGGCTGAGTTGAAAGTAAAACTGATGTTTATACGTCAGATTTGTGATGCTCAGAAAAATGATAGTAAGATGATGACAAAACGAGCTCAATGTGGGTTGAATTCTGATTCAGAATTTCAAGTTGATAATGATGATTGTTTGAGATTTAGAGATAGGATTTGTGTTCTGAGGAATTCAGAGTTAAATAGGATGATTTTGAATGAAGATCACAATAGTCGTTTGACTGTGCATCCGGGGAGTTCAAAAATATATAATGATTTGAAATAGTTTTATTGGTGGCATGGTATGAAATTGGACATCTCTGACTTTGTGTTGAAATGTTTAATATGCCAACAAGTTAAAGTTGAACATTAGGTTCCGTCAGGTTTGTTACAACTGGTTATGATTCTTGAGTGGAAATGGGAGAGAATCACGATGGACCTCTAACTCTGAGAAAGAAAGATGCAATCTAGGTGATAGTTGACAGATTGACGAAATCAGCTCATTTTGTTCCAGTGAGAACAAATTATTCACTTGAAAAGTTAGTTGAATTATATATTGCTGAGATTGTGAGATTACACGGGGTGCCACTATCTATTGTATCTGACAGGGACCCAAGATTTACCTCACGATTTTGGAAGAAATTGTAAGAAGCTTTAGGGACAAAGTTACATTTTAGTACTGCATTTTATCCGCAAATGAATGGACAATCCGAGCGAATCATTCAGATTCTTGAAGATATGTTGAGATGTTGCGTTCTTGAGTTTGAAAATACGTGGGAAAAGTATTTACCATTGATTGAATTCGCATACAATAACAATTTTCAATCTAGTATTAAAATGGCACTGTATAAAGCTCTTTATGGTCGAAAATGTCGAACTCCATTGTATTGGACTGAGCTGAGTGAAAACAAGATTCACAGGGTTGATTTGATAAAAGAGACTGAGCAGAAAGTGAAAATGATTCGTGACAATTTGAAAGCAGCTTCAGATCGTCAGAAGTCTTTTGCAGATTTGAAATGAAAAGATATCGAATTTGAAATTGGTGACAAAGTGTTTTTTGAAAGTGTCTCTGTGGAAGAAAATACTTTGATTTGGCCGAAAAGGCAAGCTAAGTCCGAGGTTCATTGGGTCGTATGAGATCTTTGAATGAGTTGGGCCGGTTGCTTATAGATTGATATTGCCACCCGATTTGGAAAAGATTCATAATGTGTTTCATGTGTCGATGCTTCGACGGTATAGATCTGATCTGTCTCATGTGATTGCTCCTACTGAGGTTGAAATTCAGCCAGATTTGTCGTATAATGAAGAACCGATTCGAATTTTTGCACGAGAGACCAAAGAGTTGAGAAAAAACAATTTCCTTAGTGAAAGTATTGTGGCATAAACATGGAGAGGAAGAGGCTACGTGGGAGCCTGAAAATGCTATGAGAGAGCAATATCTGAACCTATTCACTGGTAAGATTTTCGGGGACGAAAATCCCTAAGGGGGAGAGTTGTAACAGCCCGATTTAGACCCTAGTCGGAACAGTAGTTTCAAGACCACAAATCTGAGGTCGAAAAAATATTTTAATATTATTTTATGTGTTTACAATATGTGATTGAGCATGTATGAAAATTCTGTGTGAAAATTTTATTGATTGTGTGCCGAATTATGAAAAAGGACTTAACCGAATAAAATGAAAAATCTGAGTGCTGATTGTTAAAGTACTGATTTGGCATGGCTTACTATAATGTGAGTCCTTCTGTTTTTAATATTCCATTGATAAATTGGATGGACAAAAATGGGTCTTAGTGGTGGATTTTAAATGAACTAATAAAAAGGGTAAAATGGTAAATGGCAAATAAATATTATTTATAATTAAAACAAAATAAAAAGATGGCCATTTATTCATCTTTCATGGTCGAATGAAGCAAAAGAGATAGCTAAAATAGGGCTTGAAATTTTGGCACTTGCATAGCTCAATCAAGGTATGTTTTGAGCTCGATTTTAGTGATTTTTACGTTTTTGTGATCGTTGCTTAGTGTACTATTAAACCCATGCTTAAATTTTGGAAAATGATGGTGGTTTTGAGATATGCCATTGATGAATATGTGATCTTTGTGATGGTTGATGATGAAAAATGAAAGATAGGTGAAAGATTAACATACTTTGTCTTTGAATTTTTGGTGAATTTGAGTAATTTGGGCTAAATTGAGAAAAGTGTAAATTGAAGGACTTAAATGTGAAATAAATGAAATGTGTGGGCTTGTATTAGCATGGGAAGAATTCGGCTAAGCTTATATGAATAGAAATTTGGTGTATTTTGTGATTTGATGAATTAGGGGCTAAAGTGTCAAAATGTGAAAATGTGAGGGCTATTTTGCAAAATGCCCTAAATATGTGTATTTGGATTAAATTGAATGAATTGGTGATTGAATAAGTTAAATTTGTATATGTATAGACCTAGAAAGGAGAGATGTGGATCAAGATCGAGGTAAAGACAAAGTGCTCGATTAATCGATCGTTTTGTTACCGCGACGTCCGAGGTAAGTTCGGATATAATCCGTATACTTAACTATGTTTAAATGTTATGAAACGACTAATTATGAGATTATTGAGTTATAAATGCTATGCGAGGAATCGAGTTATGTGGCACTAAGTGTGCGTATTTCGAAATATGACCGAAAGGATTAGCACTGTGTGTGTGAAATAATAGAAGCTTCGGCTTTGTGATTGGCACTGTGTGTGCGATATCGAATTACGTTCGGTTTTTTATTGAGGCACTAAGTGTGCGATGTTATTAAATCTTCGACTCTGGATTGAGGCACTAAGTGTGCGATGTTATTTCAGTCTCGACTATGAATTGGGCACTTAGTGTGCGACTGAATTGAAGAGATAGTGAACATTGATTAAACTGTAATATCAAGCATTGATTAGCAGAAACATTAGTCAACTAAGTGTTGGTAAAGGTATGATTCGAACCTATGTGGTTGATGATATTGTTCAAGGTTGAATAGATGATTGTATGAGTATATGATTGAGGATGATATTGTGAGTAGTTGTGAATCTATCTATGTGATGGTTTAATTATGAATTAATGTTGCATTAATGAGTAATATGTATTATATTACGAACTTACTAAGCTTAGAAAGCTTATTGTGGGATGTGTTTCTCTGTTTTACAGTGTCAGTAAAGCTAGCTTGGATACGGGGATCGTCAGCATCTCTATCACACTATTGGCAATCAATTTTGGTACTTTTGAAATATGAGTATATGTGGTATATGGCATGTATAGGTTATTAAATGTGTTATGTTTTGAGTTATGTAAATATTTCCATGAGACATGGTTTAAAGGTTGAATGATGTAGTAATATATGTGTGGGACAAGTGTATGATAAATATGGTGTATTTCATGCTTGAATTGGTTGATGAGAATGGCATTTTAAGAGTGAATGTAACAGTCCGACTTATACCCTAGTCAGAACAGTGGTTTCGGGACCACAAATCCGAGTCTGTATAATATTTTAATATTATTTTCTGTGCCGTTGATATGTGAATTAGCATGTGCTAAATTTTCGTAAGCGAATTTGTCTATTTGTGTGTTTAATTTGACAAAAGGACTGAAATGCATTGGATGAGAAAGTTGCAGGACATTTGTTAAGTATCAAGGTGTTATGGCTTTTAAAAGAGAAGGCCTTATGAGGCAATAAGACCACTATTTATATAGTGAATGGATAAAGGTCAAATGTGCCCTTGTTATATATATGTTTTCTTATATTAAGTGAAAGTGTATTTTAGTAAATGGAATAATAATATGATTATAATAAAACAAACAAAGAAAAAGATGAGAGTTGTCATCCTTGTTAGTCGAATTTAGCTAAGAAAGAAAGGAAGAAAACCCTTGTAGGTTTCGACACTCATCTAGTTAAATTCAAGGTATGTTTTAATCGGTTTTTGATAATTTCTACATTTTTGTAATCGTTGCTTCGAGTGCTATCTAACCCATGTTTCAATTTTGTGTTTTGATGATGTATGTGAAATATGCCATTGATGATTTTACAAGCTTTGTGATGTTTGAGGATTATATATGAAAGATTTGAGCTAAATGAACATGTTATGTTCTTGAAGTTTTGATGAATTTAGCTAACTAGGGCTAAATTATGAAAATGGTAAATTGAGGGACTAAATTGCAAGTTTGATGAAAAATGTAGGCTTATATGTGATGTATACGTATTCGGCTAAGCATGTGTATGTATGGATTTTGTGAATTTGATGTTTTGAGAAAAATAAACTAAATTGATAAAGTGTGCAAATATGAGCGTTAAATTGTAAATAGCCCAAAATACATGTGTATGGATTGAATTGAATGGAATAGTGAATAAAAGGGTTAATTCTGAATATGTTTAGATCAAGAACCGAGGAAAATGAATTTAGATCGCGGGAAAGCGAAAGTTAACGAGTAGCCATTTTCATTCCGATAAACCGAATCTGAGGTAAGTCACTATGCAAATAAACTTATCTGTATTGAATTGAATATATGTATTCATATGTCTATCGATGAAAATGAATGAGTATGAGATGCTAAGTGCGTGAATTTAAAATAAGTTCGATATAGTGATAAAGTCGAGAAGTCTCGTACGAACCTAGGAATAGATAGGATTAGCTATGTCATGACATAGGTATTTGTTCTATTTTATCATGTAAGACCACGTCCGGGACGTTGGCGTTGATTTGAAATTTCGTGTAAGACCTCGTCTGGGATGTAGGCATCGATATGAATTTTATGTAAAAGACCTCATCTGGGACGTAGGCATCGATAAGAGCTTTACGAGTAAGACCATGTCTGGGACATCGGCATCTTATTAATTAAGTATAAGACCACATGCGGGATAGAGGCATCGATATTTGAGTACATGTAAGACCTAAATGCGGGACGTTGGCATTGTATGACTATTTCGAGCTTTCTGATAATCCTACTAGATTCCTATGGGTTCAACGGACAAGACTATGATATGAATGTCAAATCCGAGCTATGAACAATTAGTTGATATTAAGTTCGATTCAGGTACGTTGTCTATACACTATTTGTGTATGTAAGGTAAGTATCTAAGTGATCTTACTATGGTGATAAGTACATGGAATTTGTGATATGATAAGAATTGTTTTGGCTAGATGAGCTATGTGTTCATATGATTCTTGAATGGTGAAAATGGCTAATGTGGTTAAAAGTGTATGAACCAAAACAAATATGTGAAAGTTTGCCAAGTGATTGATACATGCTTTCCATACCAAGTTTATTTGTATATGACTTACTAAGCTTTTGGAAAGCTTACTCTGTGTGTGTGTTTTTCTCTATTTTATAGGTCGTCGAAGCTATTGAAGGCTCGGGATTGTCAAGGATCGTCATCACACTACAAAAACTTATTTTGTTACCCTTTTGAAAATGTATATGGCTAATTATGGCATATATAGGCTAGATAGGTGTATATGTTTATGAAGTGAGCATGGCCATGTGTATTGGCAAGCTTTTGAGTTGATAAATGTTTGAATGAATGAGTTATGAAGCATATATTTAATATGTTTTGATGCATATGAAATGGTTAAGTTTTGGTTAAGCAAATGGATGATACATGTTTGAAATGATGTAGGATTTAGTTTGTAATTTGGTATGAATGGAATTGGTATTTAATGTATGGATGAAGTGAACCATTTGATATGATTTGGCTGCCATATATGCATATTATGTTTTGGTATATATTGCTTGTAGGAAGACCCTAAGTGGGTGGCATATTGGCCCTGTAAAATAGCCTATAATGTCACACGGTTGAGGCACACGGGCGTGCCTAAGACCTTACGTAAATTGACAGAAAGTGGTTTAAATTGCACACGGCCTCGACACGGGTGTGCTTGGTGGCCGTGTGAGAAATGGCAGTATGTGATCTATTAGTACACGGCCTTAGCACACGGGCGTGCTTGGTGACCGTGTTGATTTTGACAGAATACTAACACGAGGAGGTCGCACGGGGGTGTCATGTAGCCGTGGGTGAGGCATGGCCTACCCCCACGGCGTGTGTCCCCTGTATGTTAGAAAAGTTTCAAATTTTTATGAAATTACTTATGTGTTTTGATTTAGTCCCGACTCGGTTCATAAGCATGCTTAAGGTCTCGATGACCTACTTAAGGGGCATTATGATTGATATTGATGAATGGTTGAACGATTAATCCTATAAATGTTTTCAATCTGTCTGGTAATGCCTTTAACCGTAATTTGGTAATCAGACACGGGATAGAGGTGTTACATTTTATTGGTATCAGAGCTACAATTTAGTCGATTCTCGGACTAACGTAGCGTGTCAGAGTCTAGCTATACATGTCATATATTTGAACTGTGATAGTGTGATGAATCCTGACGTGTAAAATGTGATTTCTGTACAGCAATGGATCCCGAAAGAGCCATAGCTGACGGCGTAGAAAGTAATGCGCCGGCTCCCGCGCAAGGGACAACGCCCTCTGATTTGAGACCGACTACGAGCGGTCATGAGGGAGAAGCTAAACAAGATTTCTTCTAGATGATGAGTGAGTGGTTCAGTCAATTCATGAGAAATAACCCGACTGTTTCACAAGCTCCGCCCTCGGTTATTCCCCCTCAAACTACATTTGTGCCACCGGCTATGTATCCGAATCTGTTAAATAAGCCTCCAGTTGACAAGATTTGTAAGTATGGAGCTGAAGAATTTCGAGCTATTAATGCTGATAATGCTAAAAAAGCTAAGTTCTGGTAAGAAAACACGATCCGGGTATTTAATTAAATGTCTCTGACTCCAGAAGAAAGTATTAAGTGTGTGGTATCATTGCTCCGAGATGCAGCTTATCAATGGTGGAAAACCTTAATTTTCGTTGTTCCGAGGGAACGAGTCACATGGGATTTCTTTCAGACTGAGTTTAGGAAGAAATATATCAGTGAGAGATTTGATGATCAAAAACGAAAGGAATTTCTGGAATTAAAATAGGGCCGAATGACTGTCACTGAATATGAACGAGAGTTCATGCGACTAAGTCAATATGCCCGAGAGTGTATATCTTCGAAGCTATAATGTGCAAAAGATTCAAAGATGGTCTGAATGAAGATATTCGTTTGCTAGTTGGGATTTTAGAAATAAAAGAGTTCGTAATACTCATTGACCGAGCATGCAAAATTGAGGCACTCGAGAAAGATAAAAGAAGAGCTGAGTCTGAAGCTCGAGATACAAGAAAGAGATTTCAGAATAAATCATTTCACCGCTTGAAGAGATCTGAGAGATGATCAAAGTCGTTCGGAGAAAATGTGACATTTAAGCGAAATAGAGCTAGATCGCAAATGAGTTCCAAAAACCCAGCAACTTCAGTGGCTAGTGTTGGTAATGTTCGATCTGAGAGAACCAAATGTAAACATTGTGGAAAAAGACATCCGAGAAGCTGTAGATTAAATGATGAGCTTGCTTGGATGTGGATCGCTTGATCATTTTATCCGTGATTGCCCTGAGCCTGTCAAACCAGAGACTATTCAGAATTTGAGATCTGATAATGCACCTGCGAGAGGTAGACCTTCAAAGAATACAAGAAATGTTAGTGGTAGTCAGAGGTGCACGAGAGAAACTGTGGTAAGATCTGAAGCTAGAGCGCCTGCCAGAGCATATGCTATCCGAGCTCGTGAAGAAGCTTCATCACCTGATGTTATAACGGGTACTTTTACTCTTTATGATACTTCTATGATAGCTTTAATAGACCCTGGTTATATGCATTCGTACATATGCATGAATTTAGTATATGGTAAGACTTTGCCTGTAGAGTCTACTGAATTTGCTATAAAAGTATCGAACCCCTTAGGTAAAAGTGGCATGGTTGACAAAGTATGCAAGAACTGTCCATTAATGTTTCGAGATATCTATTTTCTTGTTGATCTGATGCTCTTGCCATTTGATGAATTCGATATTATTCTGGGTATGGATTGGTTGTTTATGCATGATGCCATTGTAAACTGTAAAAGAAAGACTATAGATTTACGAGGTCCAAATGATGAGACTGTACGTATTGAGTCTAGTGATTTAAATGGATTGCCTGTTGTGATATCCATTTTGAAAGCTCAGAGTTATGTGAAAAAGGGGTATGAATCATATTTTGCTTATGTGATCGATTCAAAAGCATCCAAGAAGAAAGTTGAATTAGTACCTATTGTTTGTGATTTTTCTGATGTGTTCCCTGAAGAGTTACTGGGTTTACCTCCGATTCGTGAAGTTGAATTTGGTATTGAATTGTTTCCTGGTACGACACCTATTTTGATAGCTCCGTATAGAATGGCACCAATAGAGTTGAAAGAGTTAAAGTCACAGCTACAAGAATTGACTGATAGAGGGTTTGCTAGACCTATTTTTTCACCTTGGGGTACTCCTGTTCTGTTCGTGGAAAAGAAAGATGGCACGATAAGAATGTGTATCGATTACCGTCAGTTGAATAAGGTGACTATAAAGAACAAATATTCATTGCCTAGACTTGATGATTTGTTTGATCAGTTAAAAGGAGCTACTGTGTTTTCCAAGATTGATTTGAGATCGGGATACTACCAATTGAGAGTTAAAGATTCAAATATTCTGAAAATTACTTTTAGAATGAGGTACGGGCATTATAAGTTTTTAGTTACGCCATTCGAACTAACCAATGCTCCTGCTGTTCTTGATGAACAAAATTTTTAGACCGTATCTGGATCAATTTTTTGTTGTATTCATTGATGACATTTTGATTTACTCACGTGATGAGAATGGGCATGCAGAACATTTGAAAATTGTGTTGCAAACTTTGAGAGAAAAGCAATTGTACGCAAAATTCAGCAAATGTGAATTCTGGTTGAATGAGGTCAATTTTCTGGGGCATATTGTGTCAGCTTCTGGGATTCGTGTTGATCCGAGCAAGATTTTTGCTATTCTGAATTGGAAACCTCCGAAGAATGTGTCTAAAGTTCGTAGTTTTCTGGGTTTAGCTGGTTATTACCGCAGATTTGTTAAAGGCTTCTCGACTATATCTACTCCGTTGACTAGATTACTTCAGAAAGATGTCAGATTTGAATGGTCGGATAAATGTCAGAAAAGTTTTAACCAATTGAAAACTCTGTTAATAGAAGCTCAATTGTTAGTACAGCCAGAATTGGGTAAAGAATTTGTTGTTTACAGTGATGCTTCGTTAAACGGTCTGGGATGTATTTTGATGCAAGAGGGCAAAGTGGTAGCTTATGCTTCGAGACAATTAAAGCCTCATGAAAAGAATTATCCGACACACGATCTTGAGCTTGCTGCGATTGTGTTTGCACTTAAAATTTGGCGTCATTATTTGTTCGGTGAGAAATGTAATGTGTTTTCAGATCATAAAAGTCTGAAATATCTAATGACCCTGAAAGATTTGAACCTGCGTCAAAGAAGATGGTTAGAACTGTTAAAAGATTACAAGCTTGTGATAGATTATCATCCGGGTAAAGTAAACGTGGTTGCTGATGCGTTAAGTAGAAATTCATTGTTTGCACTACGTGCTTTGAATGCTCAGTTAGATTTGTCTGATTATAGTTCTGTGATAGCTGAATTGAAAGCGAAACCGTTATTTGTACAACAAATATGTGATGCTCAGAAGGTTGATAATGAATTGTTGTTGAAACGAGCTCAGTGTGAATTGAATTCTGAATCTGAATTTCGAGTTGTTGATGCTTGTTTGAGATTTCGAGATTGAATCTGCGTTCTAAGAAATCTGGAGTTGATTCAATTGATTTTGGGTGAAGCACATAACAGTCGCCTATCTGTCCATCCGGGAAGTACAAAGATGTATCATGATTTGAAGCAACATTATTGGTGGTCTGGCATGAAACGAGACATTTCTGACTTTGTTTCAAAATGTTTAATTTGTCAGCAAGTGAAAGCAGAACATCAAGTTCCGTCTGGGTTGTTACAGCCGATTCTGATTCCTGTATGAAAATGGGATAAAGTAACTATGGACTTTGTTTTTGGTTTGCCTCTAACTCCAAGAAAGAAGGATGCGATATGGGTCGTAGTTGACCGATTAACTAAATCAACCCATTTTATTCTGGTAAGATCTGACTACTCACTTGAAAGATTAGCTGAGTTTTATATTTCCAAGATTGTGAGATTGAACGGGGTACCACTATCTATTGTGTCAGATAGGGATCCGAGATTCACATCGCGATTCTGGAAGAAGTTGCAAGAAGCTTTAGGCACGAAATTGCATTTCAGTACAACTTTTCATCCACAAATGGATCGTCAATCCGACCGGATCATTCAGATCCTAGAGGATATGTTAAGATGTTGTATATTAGAGTTTATTGGTTTGTGGGAACAATACCTGTCATTGATTGAATTTGCGTATAACAATATTTTTCAGACGAGCATTAAAATGGAACTATATGAAGCTTTGTACGGACGTAAATTTCGTACACCTCTGTATTGGACTGAACACAGTGAGAATAAGTTATACGGGGTCAATTTGATAAAAGATACCGAACAAAAAGTGAAACTGATTCGAGATTGTTTGGAAGCAGCATCTGATCATCTGAAGTCCTATGTAGACCTAAAACGAAAAGATATAGAATTTGAGATCGGCGATAAATTATTTCTGAAAGTGTCTCCGTGGAAGAAAGTGCTCCGATTCGAACGTAAAGGCAAGTTAAGTCCGAGATTCATCGGACCGTATGAGATCATTGAATGTATTGGGCCTGTTGCTTATAGATTGAAGTTACCCTCTGAACTAGAAAAGATTCACAATGTATTTCATGTTTCGATGCTCCATAAATATCGGTCTGATCCGCCACATGTGATTGACCCATCTGAAATTGAAATCTGATCTGATATGACATACGAAGAGGAACTGATCCGTATCTTAGCTCGTGAAGTGAAAGAGTTAAGAAACAAGAAAATTCCATTAGTGAAAGTATTGTGGAATTGACACGGATTAGAAGAGACTCCGTGGGAGCCTGAAGATTCAATGAGACAATAATATCCAACTCTGTTTAACGATAAGATTTTCGGGGACAAAAATCCCTAAGGGGGAGAATTGTAACAGTCCAGTTTATACCCTAGTCGGAACAGTGGTTTCAGGACCACAAATTCGAGTCTGTATCATACTTTAATATTATTTTCTATGCCGTTGATATGTGAATTAGCATGTGGTAAATTTTCATAAGCAAATTTGTTTGTTTGCGTGTTTAATTTGACAAAAGGACTGAAATGCATTGGATGAGAAAGTTGCAGGACATTTGTTAAGTATCAAGGTGTTATGGCTTTTAAAAGAGAAGGCCTTATGAGGCAATGAGACCACTATTTAGATAGTGGATGGATAAAGGTCAAATGTGCCCTTGTTATATATATGTTTTCTTATATTAAGTGAAAGGGTATTTTAGTAAATGGAATAATAATATGATTATAATAAAACAAACAAAGAAAAAGATGATAGTTATCATCATTGTTAGCCGAATTTAGCTAAGAAAGAAAGGAAGAAAACCCTTGTAGGTTTCGGCACTCATCTAGTTAAATTCAAGGTATGTTTTAATCGATTTTTGATAATTTCTACGTTTTTGTAATCGTTGCTTCGAGTGCTATCCAACCCATGTTTCAATTTTGTGTTTTGATGATGTATGTGAAATATGCCATTGACGATTTTACAAGCTTTTTGATGTTTGAGGATGATATATAAAAGATTTGAGCTAAATGAACATGTTATGTTCTTGAAGTTTTGATGAATTTAGTTAAATAGGGCTAAATTGTGAAAATGGTAAATTGAGGGACTAAATTGCAAGTTTGATGAAAAATATAGGCTTATATGTGATGTATATGTATTCGACTAAGCATGAGTATGTATGGATTTTGTGAATTTGATGTTCTGAAAAAAATAGACTAAATTGATAAAGTGTGCAAATATAAGGGTTAAACTGTGAATAGCCCAAAATACATGTGTATGGATTGAATTGAATGGAATAGTGAATAAAAGGGTTAATTCTGAATATGTTTAGATCAAGAACCGAGGAAAATGAATTTAGATCGCGGGAAAGCGAAAGTTAACGAGTAGCCATTTTCATTCCGATAAACCGAATCTGAGGTAAGTCACTATGCCAAATAAACTTATCTGTATTGAATTGAATATATGTATTCATATGTCTATTGATGAAAATGAATGAGTATGAGATGCTAAGTGCGTGAATTTTGAAATAAGTTCGATATAGTGATAAAGCCGAGAAGTCCCGTACGAACCTAGGAATAGATAGGATTAGCTATGTCATGACATAGGTATCTGTTCTGTTTTATCATGTAAGACCACGTCCGGGACGTTGGGGTTGATTTGAAATTTCATGTAAGACCTTGTTTGGGATGTAGGCATCGATATGAATTATATGTAAAAGACCTCGTCTGGGACGTAGGCATCGATAGGAGCTTTACGAGTAAGACCATGTCTGGGACATCGGCATCTTATTAATTCGTATAAGACCCTGTCTGGGACAGAGGCATCGATATCTGAGTACATGTAAGACCTCGTCTGGGACGTTGGCATTGTACGACTATTCCGAGCTTTTTGATAATCCTACTAGATTCCTATGGGTTCAACGGACAAGACTATGATATGAATGTCAAATCTGAGCTATGAACAATTATCTGATATTAAGTTCGATTCAGGTACGTTGTCTATACACTATTTGTGTATGTAAGGTAAGTATCTAAGTGATCTTACTATGGTGATAAGTACATGGAATTTGTGATATGATAAGAATTGTTTTGGCTAGATGAGCTATGTGTTCATATGATTCTTGAATGGTGAAAATGGCTAATGTGGTTAAAAGTGTATGAACCAAAACAAATATGTGAAAGTTTGCCAAGAGATTGATACATGCTTTCCATACCAAATTTATTTGTATATGTCTTACTAAGCTTTTGGAAAGCTTACTCTGTGTGTGTTTTTTTCTCTGTTTTATAGGTCGTCGAAGCTACTGAAGGCTCGGGATTGTCAAGGATCGTCATCACACTACAAAAACTTATTTTGGTACCCTTTTGAAAATGTATATGGCTAATTATGGCATGTATATGCTAGATAGGTGTATATGTTTATGAAGTGAGCATGGCCATGTGTATTGGCAAGCTTTTGAGTTGATAAATGTTTGAATGAATGAGTTATGAAGCATATATTTAATATGTTTTGATGCATATGAAATGGTTAAGTTTTGGTTAAGCAAATGGATGATACATGTTTGAAATGATGTAGGATTTAGTTTGTAATTTGGTATGAATGGAATTGGTATTGAATGTATGGATGAAGTGAACCATTTGATATGATTTGGTTGCCATATATGCATATTATGTTTTGGTATATATTGCTTGTAGGAAGACCTTAAGTGGGTGGCATATTGGCCTTGTAAAATGGCCTATAATGTCACACGGTTGAGGCACACGGGCGTGCCTAAGACCGTGGGTAAATTGGCAGAATGTGGTTTAAATTGCACACGGCCTCGACACGGGTGTGCTTGGTGGTTGTGTGAGAAATGGCAGTATGTGATCTATTAGTACACGGCCTTAGCACACAGGCGTGCTTGGTGACCGTGTTGATTTTGGCAGAATACTACCACGGGGAGGTCGCACGGGGGTGTCATGTAGCCGTGGGTGAGGCACGGCCTACCCCCACGGCCGTGTGTCCCCTGTATGTTAGAAAAGTTTCAATTTTTTATGAAATTACTTATGTGTTTCGATTTAGTCCCGACTCGATTTCTAAGCATGCTTAAGGTGTCGATGACCTACTTAAGGGACATTATGATTGATATTGATGAATGGTTGAATGATTAATCCTGTAAATGTTTTCGATCTGTCTGGTAACGCCTTTAACCCTAATCTGGTGGTCGGACATAAGATAGGGGTGTTATAGTGAATTTGTGGTATGACTAGATGATGCATAGTTATATGAATTTAGTTGTGAATATGGTCTTTTTGGAATGGACTTATTTGACTAGAAAGTGAGTATAAGAATAAATTTCATAGTAGATGATTAATTGAAGCTTGTATTGGTATGTTTGATTGCATTATGAGGTGTGAACTGGTATTGATTTGAGGTTTGTAGGTGATTCACTGTGTGAGAGGCAAATTTGGCCTTGAAAATGGCCTATAATTGGCCTCACAGTTAAGCATACGGGCGTGTGGCTCGACCGTGTCTTTCGAATTTGTAATTTGATTCAAGTCAGGCTCGACCAGGGGCTAGACACACGGGCGTGTGACTGGCCATGTGGTACTAGTCAGGCTTGACCACGGGTGAGGCATACGGGCGTGTCTCAGGCCGTGTGGACAAGTCAGTAGGTATGCCTTGTTTTGCCACGGCTTAGACACATGGGCGTGTTCGAGGCCGTGTGAGGCACCCAGCCTACCCACACGAGCCTGTGACCTATGTAACTTAGAAAAATGTTTGAATTTCAAAAATTTTTGTAAGTGTTCGGTTTAGTCCCGGCCCTGTTCTAAAGCATGTTTAAGGTCTCGATGACCTCACTAAGGGACTATATGGTTATGTTTGAATATGATTGAATGATAATTGACTTGGTGTCGTGAAATGGATATGAAATGTTCTGATTGTTCGGTAATGCCTCTTAGCCCTATTCCGGCGATGGTTTCGAGTTAGGGGTGTTACAAACTTGTTGTATAAATTCATACAATGAGTTATGTTGTTGCTTTAAATAACTATGAACTTATTAAGCATTAGTAATGCTTACCCCCTTGTTTTCTTTTCCCTTATAGTGCCAACTTGCGAAACATTTCAGGCGAATCGTCGAGAAGCTTACACTATCTCGATATTTATTCAATAGTATTTTTATCATTTAAAACTTGGTTTTGTGGCATGTATATAGGCGATTCATTTTTGGTCAATCTTGAATGTTGGTACTTTGATTCTTGATTGTGGTTTATGTTTTGAAGGGTTATATGTCATGTATATAGGTTATTTTGGGATTATGTGGTAAATGTTGTAATATGATTTATATGGTCTATATGTAATGTGTTCTTTAAGGTTATTTAGCATGTTTGATGGAATGAATGGTTTAAACATGCCTCTGGATGTGTGCTTATCCTTGAATCATGAAAAAGATTATGAAATTGCAATGTTTTGATGAATGGTTGCTTATTAGTTATATAATATGCCTTGAATCATAAATGGATGAATGGAATTTGAGGTTTAGATGAACTTTACAAGTTATAAGTTTAATTGTTTGCTTGAGACCTATATGGTCAATATTGGTTTGTATTAAAGCATATTTTATGTTGATAGAAAGGAAATATTTGGTAGGTATTTGTAGTAAAATGCACAATAATGCCTATTTATGCTTGTATGAATAGTTAAGTTGTATGTTTAATATTTGGATGTGATGGTGCCATAATGGCATATTGTTTAGGCACTACTAGGATGTATTATATCATGTTTTGAATTGAGTTTGTGAAAGTGGTTTAAGCAGGATAAAATGCACCTAAACTTGTGTTTTGGTAATGTGTAAAAGTTTCGATTGCATCATTTGAAAAATAACCATTTTGATGTTACACGGTCTGCCACACGGCCGTGTGTCACACACGGTTGGTTGACATGGTCGTGTGCCACTGGTAAATTAGATACAGGATTATTGATACGGTCTTAGTCTCTCACACGACCTAGTCACACGGTTATGTGAATGCTTGTAATGTTTTACAATTAGGTCCACACGACCACAGTTAGTTACACGGCCTGGCGACATGACCGTGTGACCTTGCAATACACGGTATCAGCCTTGCACATGGTTTGAAAACATGACTTTGTGGTTTAGCTCCACACAACCGTGTGACCCCTATTTTGCATTTTTATCACATTTTTCTAAAATGTTTCAAATTAGTCCATGCTTAGTTTTGAATGGGTTTTTTTAGATAAGTAACCCAAAAAATTTAAAATTTATGAAAATGACCCTAGTACTAGATTATTTAGAAAAACGACCTAGTTTCTATAGTGTTAATGGGTGTCTCCATTTCCCACGAGAGCACCAACCCAAAAAGTGACTCAATCATTGCTTTATAAAAAAATCATATTTTTTGGTGCCCTCAATTTCCAAGGCGACACGCGTATAAATTTTTTCACATGTATTTCTAGAGTTAAACGAAAAATATATATATTATTATTTTTGTCGTCGTCTCCTTTAATGAAGGCACCAAATTGGATTAATTTTTTTTTCTAGTGTCGCCTTGTTCTATGGAGTGACTAATATCAGTATTATTTTTGGAATTTTTTAGTGCCGCCACTTTACTTGGAGCCTCCAAAAAAAAAATATTTTTTTTTCCTGGTCCCTACTCTATATGTGGCGGCATCACCAACTATATATACCCCCAACCCCAACTTAATACAAGTAAAGGTCTTAAGTTTTTTTGTTATGTTGAAAGTGTTATATTGAAGGAAGGGAAGATATTTATTATTATGGTGTTGTTTAACAAAAAAATTATTTTTTCATGATCGTTATATATAAACAACTCGTAAATATAATGTCGTTTTTAGGATAGTATTTACACGATTAAGAGTAGTGGTTATGCGGTTAATAATCCATTCCCTATCAAAATACCCCATTTAACGCTAAGGGAGATGTGGCTTCTAGTTGGTAGTAGTTATACAACCAAGAGTTCCTATTGGTAGTGGTTGCGTGATCACGACCGAAAATTGGTTATGCTATCAAGGGAGAAGCGTCGGCATGAAAAGTGCTCTCAGGCGAGGGAAGTGCCGGTGGAATGTCATACCCCAAGAGCAACCAAAAATGAATATAGTGGGGGTTCCTGATCAATCTGATTCAAGTAGAAGTTGATGGAATTGGGCAAAATATTGATTTTACTAGATTATCAACTCTATAATTTGATGGTTTCAATTGAAATTTTATTATTATTGTAATATTTGAAATGTTATTGTGTTAAGCAATATTTAATCCATTAGTTATGTATATAAAGTACGATTAGTGGAAGGAAAAATGTGTAGATGATGAGAAAAATAAATTTATTGTTCCATATAATCGATACATAAATAAAAATCTGTTTGCTTTTACAGTTATTTTTTGCTTTAAAAATGTAAGATTTCATTTAATCGCACAGAAATAGTAAAAAAGAAAAAATACAATATATATGATGGGAGTTTAATAAAATAAATATGAGTTAAATAAAGAAATTTGAAAATGATAAAAGAAATGAGGAAAAATAATATTTGAAAATGATAACAATATGAAAATTTAATTGAAAAAATTGGTGTATTAATAAAAATAAAAACAAATTAATAAGAAGATGTTAGTGACTGACTTAAAAATTGTTTATGTAAGGAAAAATAGAATAAAAGAATAAAAGAGAGAGAGAGAGAGAGAGAGAGAGAGAGATTGAGGGTCACAAGCCCATTCTATTTTTTGTTCTTTCTCTTCGCTTCTCTTCTCTTCTTTCCTCCCTATTTAAATAGAAATGGTGGAAATGGTCCCCCCATATGGCTGTTAATAGAAGAAAAAATATTGTCCCCACAGTCACCACATTAGGGAGTTAAAAATCATTTTGAAAGGTACTTTTTTTTTTTATGTATATTAAGTTTAAGTTTATATTAAAAGTATGATCTGCGTGTTTTATTATTGTTTTTATGATATTTTATAACAGTTTTTATATTTAAAAGAAATATTTTTTTGTTATGTTTTATTATATTTAAGTTAGGAAATATTTTTTTGTTATGTTTTATTAGATTTAAGTTTGTATTAAATGTATGATTAGTTTGTTTTATTAATGTTATTGTTGTATCTCATATCAATTTTGTTTTCATATTTAAGGGAAGGATATTTTTGTTGTTATTTTAGTTTTAGATTTGTATTAAAGGTATGGTTAATTTGTTTTATTAATGTTTTGTGGTATCATATATTAGTTTTTCGTATTTACTTGAAATGTTATTTTTGTTGTTGTGTTTTATTAGCTTTAAGTTTGTATAAAGTTTGATTATTTTTTTTTGAAGAATCTTATATCGGTTTTTCGTATTTAAGGTATGAGCATATTTTTCATAATTGGTTATTTGAGTTTATTTAATGTTTGGTGAATTGTGTTTATTGTATAATTGATATGTTATATTAATTTATTTATTATTTTAAAATAATGATTAACAATATTTTAAATAATAATTTTGACAGAAATCAGGATGAGTACACTTATCAGATCAGGCGATCACACAGCACGAAAGATCAATGAGAATGTAAAAGAATTAATTATGTCTTACCAAGAAGTTGAAATGCTAAATTTGCATAATTATTTTTTGGTTGATCAAATTTTTTTAATTGACAACATGTGTATCGCGTTTTGAGGGCACGTAGCCATGGGTCGGGCTACCAAACTGATGATCGTATAATGCGATACTTGGAAATGACTGGATTTGGATTAGCTGGTTTAATCGAGATGTTTGAGTTGCAACTTGACTTAATATCTGCATTGGTTGAGAAGTGGCGTTTGGAGACCCACACATTTCATTTACTGTGTATGGAGTGCACAATCACGCTTGGGGACGTCGCACTACAACTCTAGCTACCAGTGGATGGTTATGCGGTCATCGGTTTTAGTAAGGTGGTCAAATTTGCAGTTTTGTGCAATTGTTTGCTTGGTCGATTGCCAGGTAATGAGGAGAATAAATTTACCAGTTTAAATTTATACTGGTTAAAACAAAATTTCGAAAATGTATCGAGTAATGCCACAGAGTTGGAGCTTATGTGAGCTACTCGAGCATTATCATACATTGATAAGGGGTATTGATGTCGGATGTGAACAATAATAGAGTCCACATTATCTACTCGCCCTTATTGTCAGATTTACGTGTCGCCCAAGAGTATAGTTGGGGGTCGGCAGTATTGGCAACATTGTATCGTGAGCTATGCCGGGCTACAAAGCACAATACGTAAGAAATAGGTGGTTGTCTAATACTATTGCAATCATGGACGTTGTATAGAATGCCATTTTTGGCATCAGTGAGCCATCAACCACCAATGTGGCCGATTGTAAATAGGTAAGTAAATATCAAGAATAACCCAATCAATAGTTCAATTTTTTTTTGGCATTAATTTATTTGTTAACAATTTTCCTTTATTGGCAGATGGTCTACATGCCCCACTATAGGGAGGTCCGCACAACTTAGGGTGTATCGTTAAATGGTCGAGGCTTATTTTTGGGAGGAGGTGGAATTTTTATAAAAAATGTCAATAAAAATTGTATCATGCAATTCGTCTGGATGTTGTATTCTAGGCTAAACATTGCCATTGTTATTCTGCAGTGTGCTCACGCACACTCAGCTGTGTGGTGCATCAACACTCTGGTGTTGAATTTTTTGATCATTGAGTAGAATAACGGTGATCGAGTTCTTCGACAATTTGGCTACAAACAACATGTTCTGGACAACCCCTTCATCTTTGATGTTGTCCATCGTATCAATAAGAGGGGGAAGTGGTTAAAGAATTGGGCAGTCATGCATCAACAATTTATCATATTATGGAATGCCTGGTTGCAACGTAGGCATCGATTGGAAACGTGTTTGTTTGACTTTAGCCCCTCTATTGAATACCAACAATTGTACTTGGAGAAAGGGGTGTCATATCTATTTTGGGGGCAGTTGATGGTAGTCCCAAGACACATACACTGACGTGGATTGGATCAACTAGGTCATTGTCAAGGCTATCGAAACCCTACTACCCAAGCACACCCTGATGTTGAGCCATACTCTAAGGTCGACCCTGATCCCGAACATCCACAATCACATTCATAGGCTGGGGCCATTTTTTATCGTCTAGAGATGCGAATTTCTAGCTGTGACCCTTATAATTCGAAGATGGGCAGTCGTAGTTGTAACAACCCTCACCCGTATTCACGGTCAAAATAGTGTTACGAGGTATTATTAACTAATACATATCATTTAACATACATAATTCATACATTTATGCATCCATTCTCAAACATCATTCAATCATAATCATATTGTCCCTTATAAGGGCCTATTAGGCCTTAAACATGCTTTAGAAGTGGTTTGGGACTAAATCGATAACATACAAAAATTTTAAAAATTGGAAATTTTCAATCGTATAAGGGTCACATGCCCGTGTGAACAGGCCGTGTTCCTCACACGGTTAATAGACACGCCCGTGTCTTAGGCCGTGTAAAAATAGGACATACATACTGACTTGCATCATACGGCCGAAGACACGCCCGTGTGCCATGCCGTGTGAAATCTGGAGAGTATACTGACTTCAGTCACACGGCCAACCACACACCCGTGTTTCTAGCCCGTGTGCCCTACTAAATGGCCACACATGCCCATGTGCTAGGTCGTGTGCCATTTAGAGGGGTATACTAACTTATACGACATGGCCAGTCACATGCCCGTGTGTGAGACCGTTTGGAGCATACTGATTTCACTTCAATTTCAACACCAGGGGACACACGGCCATGTAGCATGACCGTGTGTTGCACACGGCTGAGACACACGCCCGTGTAGACAAAAATAGGCCATTTACAAAGCCAATTTGCCACCCTTTTTACACATACCTACGCAAACTCATATAGCATCATTTTAAGTCACAAATATACAACCAAAGTTCACCATCCATTACACAAACATACCTAATCCATTTCAACTAAATTCAATACTCAATTCCATGCCATTTACCTATTCAAATATCAATCAATTTATCTTGCTTTACTAATCATAATCCACATATATAATTCATCTAACTAGACCAATTCAAATATACTTAATCACTTCAACTCCATTCATTCAAGATAGGTTTATTTCCAAACATTAAAAGTAGAACTATTTGCACATTCATAAACATCATCTAGTTCATCATTTTATGCCAACACAAATGGCCAAAATACACATCCATCAAATAAATCATTTTGACACAAACCTATACATGCCATATACCATATATACATAGCTTCAAAAGTACCAAAATAGATTATCGATAGTGTGATAAAGTCTCTGACGAATCCCAAATCCGAGCTAGTTTCGATTATCTATAAGACAGGGAAAGAACACATAGAGTAAGCTTTAAAAGCTTAGTAAGCCATATACAAATAAAATTACCTCATGAAACAACATCATTTCCACCAAATGTACAAATTATGAATAAGCACATATAAATTGACAAACCTTTCCCAATGTATACATATCCAAGAACACATGTACATTCATCAAATACTTCCCTTTTTAATACTCGTATGAATCTCGTATGTACCTGTATCACTTAATTCAATTACACATTCTTTCTCATCTTTACTTTGCCCGTTGAACCTTTCGGAATCATTAAGGATACCAGAAAATCACATATAGCTCGTACAATGCCATATCCTAGATATAGTCTTACATGTTATCACATATCGATGCCAATAACCCAGCTATGGTCTTACACGAAATCACATAATGATGCCAATGTCCCAGATATGGTCTTACAGGTAATTACATCTCGATAATTCTAATGTCATGATATTTAAAACCTATACTATTCCTAAGGTTCGTACGAGACTTCCAGATGTTGTAACTTTGTCGATTCTTGTTCGTATTTGATTATTCAACATTCAATGCAGTTCAATGGCAAATAATCTTATATAATTCAATTTAAAGACATTTATTTGCATATGAACTTGCCTCGTATTCAAGATAGACGGACCGGATCGACTACTCGATAACCTTTGATTTTCCCCGATCTAAATCCGATTTATTTCTTTCTTGATCTATATAAATACAAAATTAACTCATTTATTCATTAATTCATTCAATTCAGTCCACAAGCACATAATTAGGCATTTTTACACTTTAGCCCTTAAAGTTCCATATTTTTACAATTTAGTCCTTATCACATAAAAACACAAATTACACAATTTCTTTCTAAATTCATGAGTGTCAAATTTTTATAGGGTCCTTAGTAGCCCAAAACTTTCATTTATTTCACATTTCAACCCCTCAATTAACAAATTTCACAATTTAATCTATTTTTGACACTTTTGTCAAAAATCACTTTACAAAACATGAAAATCTATCACCAAGATTTTATAAACTATCATCAAACCTCAAAGAACACATGGATTCAACAATGACAATTCTCAAAATCTTTAACAGTTTCAAAATTAAAGGTACGGGCTAGCTAGATTAAGCTGCAACGATTACAAAAACATACAAATAATCAAAAGCTGAGTAAAAATTTCTCACCAATTAGACCATGTAATAGTCGAACCTTAGAAAGCTTCAACGGCTTCTCCAAACATCAATTTTCGGTGGTGGAAGAGGATGATATGAATATATTTTCTTTTTTTATTAATCTAACTTTTAATTATCCAATACCAATATTAACCTTTGTTATAAACTTATAAAATCATATAATGGATGCCTAATATTGTCCACCAACATTTCAAATGGTCTAATGTCATCATAAGACCTTAAATTTAATAAAACATAGCTATATAACACCTTTATCAAGTAGAATGCAACTTTTTCATTTTACGCGATTTAGTCTTTTTTCCCAAATTAACTAATTAAATGATAAAATTAATTCACGAATTTTTCACACATACCAAATAGCATGTTGTAAACACCAAAAATAATATTTAAATAATTTTTTGACCTCAGATTTGTGGTCTCAAAACTACCGTTCCAATTTGACTAAAAATAAGCTGTTACAGTAGTAGTAATTTTAAGCAACCGCAATCAATAATGATGGAGGATATGTTTCCATCGGTACCCCCAGACACCCAATATTGCACCCCTGAATACCAATCATTAAGGGGATTTGATTTCTCAGATTTGTTCAATACACACCAAGGTTTGGGGCTGCACAAGGAGAATGATGATGAGCTTCAGCCTCGATGGCAAAGAAGGCCACCTCAATAGTACACCCCACGGCACACCCCGAGCACAACTTCGGGCTTGAATGTATTTTGAGTGTGGAAAAGCTATTGATGAAATATTGTATGTAATTTTGGTTAATGCTTGAATAGAATGGTATTAATTTCCATAAATTATGTATTAAGTAGACAATCATCAATAATTAATTAATTCTATAGATATCATAAGTTGAACAAGATTTTAATTTTCCAATGAAACCAAACAAAAGAAAGAATAAAAGTCTTAAAAAATGTGTAAGAAGTGCAGTAACAATTTGTAACAGTCCGAAATTGACCCTAATCGGAACGGTGATTTTGGGACCACGAATTCGAGTCCGGAAAAAAAAATTAATATTATTTTTGGTGCTAATTATATGTGATTTATTATGTGTGAAAGTTTCGTAGAAAAATTTAATCGATTGTGAGTTTAATTTAATAATAAGGATCAAATAGCTTAAGTGATAAAAATAGTGTGCATGAATTAAGAAGGTAAATTGAATAACTTTGAGCAAGTGAGGACTTGCATGTCAAATAGACCAAAATTTTGGGTAGTGGACGGCAATGATGGAAAGATGTGAAATAAATAATTATATTGTGTGAGTGGATTCTTAAATAAATAAAGAAAATGGTTAAGGTTAAATAAAATAAGAAAGAAAATACATGTTTTCTATTATCTTTTTATTTTCTCTTAATTTTCACTCATCTTCCTCATCTCTCTCTCTCTCACGAAACAAAAGAAAAGATGAAGAAGCCATTTTAATTTCTATGGCCGGACCTTGCATATGTCTTTAAGGTGAGGTATCAAGCTCCAATTTTGTTAATTTTTCTAGGGTTATGTTAGTAGTCTTGAATACTTCCAACTTTATGTGCAAAATTTTGAGCTTAAAGCTTCCCCTTGATTCGGCCATTAGCAAGAACTATGTTTTATTCGTGTTTGATGAAGAAATTTTGATTTTGGTTAGTATATTAACATGTTATTTAAGAAAAAAAATATATGTGTTATGGCTTAGATATTTTGGAAATAATCGATTGGAAATTTAATGGCTTAAATGAATGGTTTTGTGAATTTAGGAGGTGAGGTATAAGGTTCGGCTCTTATGGGAATTAGTCAAAAAATTCATGAGAAATTGTGATGTTGTTTAGAGACTAAATTGCAAGGAAACCGAAAGCAAGGGGGTAAATTGCAATTATGCGATTTTGGAAAAATGGATAGGAATGACTTATTGTAGTAATGAAAAATGGAATTATATTAAAGATAGAATTGTATGAATTCTTTTTTGTAATCAAGGGTATTCGGCCATTGGGAAATTGATTTGTAAAATGGAATAATTTGTTGTGAATGGTATGTTTGGGACTTAATTAAATCGGGTGAGAAATTATAGGGTAAATTAGTAAGAACTATAAAACTTTGCAATTTGATTAAATTGAGTTAGATTAAGTGGAAATTATTTGAACCAAATCTCATTTGATATTTCGTAGATCGGGAACAAAAGAGAATAAGCTAAACCGGGAAAAACTAAGGTGAAGCGAATAGCCGGAAATTTGAATCTATCGACTTCTAAGGTAAGTCCTGTTGCTGAAATATGCCAAAGAATTATTTATGAATTTATTAAATGATGATGTTCGATAAATTTGAAAGTAAATTATGGTAGTAGCCGAATGTATATGGTTGAATTGGTTTGAATGCATAAATTGATAATGTGATATGAATTTGTGTCTTTGATATATTATTTGTGAAAAATGTAAAGTATGTGATTGGTATATGAATTATTTCGGGCTTATTGCCTAGCGTGCCTTGTGCTTGGTGATTTAATTCGCTTCGTGCCTCAGCGTGCTTAGTGCCGATGATATATTCGCTTCGTGCCTAGCGTGCTTAGTGCCGGTGACATATTCGGCTTATTGCCTAGCGTGCTTAGTCTTGGTGATATATTCGGCTTCGTGCTCAGCGTGCTTAGTGCTGGTGATATATTCGAGCTTCGTGCCTAGCGAGCTTAGTGCCGGTGACATATTCGGGCTTATTGCCTAGCAGGCTTAGTGCCGGTGATATATTCGGGCTTCGAGCCTAGCAGGCCATGTGCCGGTGAAATAGTTCGGGCTTATTGCCTAGCAGGCTTAAATGCCGGTGTTTAACTTCGGACCTTGAGTCTAGCAGGCCTAGCGCCAGTGTTTGTGATTTGGGTAAATGCTTAGTAGGTTCTAAACCGATGAATTGAAATTTCAAGCTTGGGGTATGTAACAACAAAGTTATGAAACAAATTGAGAAAATCTATGTTTTCGATAATGAATCATATTAATTCGACCTTGAGGTATGTATCTTCTTACTTATATGCTGCATATGAAGTCAGTGAGTAAGTATATTATTGAGGAAGCAAATGTATTATACATTGAGTGTTTGATGTTATATGTATATTATATCATATGGAGATTAAATACTGTAAGTGTGAAAGTGGTAGAAATTGTTAGCATATGTATATTATACTTATATACATATATTATTGTGTATTGGATCATAAGTTTGGTTGTGTTATTGGGATTCGCATAAATGAAATTGTTAAGTATGAAATCAAATGGACATTGTATGTATTTATATGAATAGCTAGTCGTATGTGAATAGAATGCATATTACGATTAATAGTCTTCGATTATGCAAATATTTTTGCCACTAAAATGTTCGGAGATGGTACGTTTTAAGTATATGGCTAGTGAAAGTTAAAGGAGATAACGACATACGGCAATAGTGAAGTTTATTAGTTAAATCATTGTATTTGATACTAGGTCTAAATTGTCAATTAAATTTGCATAATAATGCTCGAATGTTTAGTTGAATATTGAAATTGGCTTGAGACTTACTAAGCTAGCAAGCTTATCATGTGAAATGTTTCCTCTGCTTTATAATTTAGGTGCAAGCTACAAGCTCTTGGGATCGTTCGGAAAGTCACTCACACTATCAATCTACATTTTGGGTACTCTTTCATTTTGATTTTTAAACGAAGGCATGTATAGGAAAGACTTGGTCTTTGTTTGATGAAATCTTAAGGTTCATGTATATAATAGCCATGCGAATATGGCTAAATTTTTAGTTAAGTACTGTTGTTGTGTCTTGATATGTATGTTGGTTTATGATGGCAATGTTTATGCATTCTTAATCAAATTTTAATCGTTTTGTTAAGGAAATGTTTGTATATGAAATGAATCCTTGAATTAGGGATGTAGGTAGGTTCGGTTAGAAGCTAGTCTTTCATAAAATGCAACAAAACAGCAGTGATGTGAGTTATGAAATTCACCAAAAATAGGGTATATTGAATTAGAAGGTGAATGAGATATGAAATTAAACCTTATTGTATCTATTTTTACATAAAAGAAACAGAGTAGGCAAAAGATTTATATATTATGATATAATTAAGTTTTAGTGAGACCTGCTCTGAATGAATTCATGAGTCACTGTTCTGTTTTTGAAAAATTTTCAAAAATTGTAAAAAATCATTAAGAAGCATGGTTTATATGTGTATAACCCTTAATGAGTCTATTTTTCATTGGTATAAACCAGAACATTATAGGAAATTTGTGTAATGAGATAACTGTATTTTTGTAGAGACAGGTCAGAATTGTCAAGCAGTGTAATAAGGGTAAATTTGATGAATAAACTGTACTAATTGGCCAAATGAAAAATTCTGGAAAAATTATGGTGAAAATTTATATGAGTCTAGTTTCAAGGAAAATTTACGGATATAAATTTCGAGTTTTGAAACTCGAGTTATGGTCGATTTGGTCAGCATGACGCAGTTGGACAGCTTTAAAATCTCACACCCCGAGTAAATAGTCAAGTCTAGTAATGGTTAATTCAAAATAGTTTAGAAAGCATAAAATTTTGTGACTGCTGTAAGGTGATTAACTGTAATATGGATTTGAAATTTACAGTGGTTGCTTGTGATTATTAAGTCATACGTTAGTATATACAATTTTTAAAGCAAAGTGTTTAAATTTTGTTAAGTAATGCCTTGTAACCCTAATCCGGCGACGGTTTCGGGTTAGGGGTGTTACACAATTCAAATGCATTAAGTGATAAATAAATTATTTTTATATATTTTATTTTTTATTTTTTTAATGAATGGCGCTCTTCAATCTATATAATCCCCCCGAACTCGAGGATTGTCCGGGATAGTAGTTTTGATATAGCCACTTGTTCAGATTGTGATCGACTATTCTGCAGATTCCACAATGTTTTTGTCCCAACAACTCCCTTATGTCCATTTCATTACAAATCTAGACAGCTTGCGTTTGACCTTTGGGTTTCCTACAAAACCCCTTGTCCGGGATCAACTCGAACTCAAGAGGGGGCACTTCCCATGTTGAGACATCCTGGAACACGGGGAACTTGTTACCCTAAATGTGTAACGTGCATTCTAGCGTGTAGATGTCATTTTTATATTGTTGACAATCCACATTGGCCCATGCACATGCAGCAATAATGTGTGCACACAGATACCGAAGGGCCTAGAACTTTACACACTGGCACTACCTCTGTCAGAGATCAACACCATTGAACCTAACCGGTACACTCACTCGACGACTGATGTGTTCAATTACCCAAAAGATTTTCATGTGCCATGAATATAGTTCTACATTCATCAACCTTGCTTTTTAGGCGTTCACATCCATTGCCTTCTGCACTTGCTCCACAAACATATGTCCTGGCTTCAACTGCTTCAATTGTTTCAACCCTATTCTTGGCATCAATTTTGCGAGCTTGTAGAACGTAGCTGAGAAAACGGCAGAAATTGGTAGATGATGTGTATGCTTCAAGACAGAATTAACCCCCTCCATGAGGTTGGTGGTCATATTGCCATATTGAAACCCATCATTGAAACTTTAAGCTCATTTCTAGGGCTCCATGGTACTCAAAAATTCCTAGAAAGAAGGATTAATCACATCGTGCATATCAGCATCAAGCCTCACAATCATCTCTCTGAAACGGTGTAGTTCTAACTCGTACCCCGTGTATGTATTAAGATATGACATGTTATGTTTTCATTATATACCCCAATTGTATTCAAGATATTTAAATAATATTGTGATTCAGGAATTTACCTATTTTCACCAAATCTTAATGTCGATTCGCATTCTTGAACTCCCAATGGAAATTAACCGCAATGTGGCGGATGCAGTAGACGAATCTCTACAAAACCTCGGATTGTCGAATCGTAGTGATCAACCCCTTCAATCTGTTAGATATTATACAAATGTTATCTTCTCTAACAACATGACTCTGCAAGTTTGTCAAGAAAAATCCCCACAATTCCATGTCCTCCTTTTCTATGATCACAAATGCAATTAGTAAGACGTTCCGGTTTCTGTCTTGTGCAACTACAATAAGGAGTATCTGGTTATATTTCTTGTATAACCAGGAGTCGTCAACTTGCACAAGCGTCTTGTAGTGTGCAAAGGCCCAAACGCATGGATGGAATGTTCAGAACATTAGGTGGAAAACTCTTCTCCCCAGTTGATGTTGGTCGTCCGGGCTATAATAAGGCCGCGTCTGCAACTTCACGATTGTACCTGACATGTACTGCTGCATCGCAACTATCCATTATTGAAATTTGTTGTACGATGCATCCAGTCATTATACAATTGCTCCATTGACATCTGTTTTGCCCACCATGCTTTGTTGTACGACACCCGATACTAGAATCGGGCTTGCATTTCAGCAATGATGACTGGTACAGGAAAGGTGGGCATATCCTTCACCATCGGCAAGATAGAATTGCAAATATTTTTCACATCTAGTTTGAAATGGTCTTGCATCAAATATGCAGACGTGCATGTATGGGGCACTTCAAGTTTTCAAATGTACCACTGTTGAGTCCTCTACCCCAATGTATCTCGAATTCGCGATTGGCAACCTTCCCTAGACCTCTAATGTTGTCCAACATATAATGTCGATGTAGACTAGATGACTTTGTAGTCCACCAGCAACACCGTTAGTAGGTTTTTGGGAGTGCTTGGATGGGTTTTAGGGGTTTTAGAAATGTTTGGATGAAAGGGGAAGGCTTCGGAAAATTTTGTATTTTTAGTGGAAAAGGGAAACAGGCCAAGGGAGGCCTTAAGTATATTTTTCCGGTAATTTATGGCGCAAGAGGAGTCTTTGGTGGAGTGGCATGGAGGGTGCTGTTTGGGGCTTGGGAAGGTGACGCCTAAGGGGTCAAAGGTTCGAGCTGCTAAGGCAGCAATTTTGTTTTATCTCTGCGCTAATTAGGGGGACTGGGCCAGGTATGCTTATAAATAAATGGCCAGGTTATTGAACGTGAAAGACCAGTTGGCAAAGTGGCTCCGTGCGCTGCTTATGAGTTTGGGGAGGACGCCATTAAGGACCTGGGTTCGAATCCAGGTGGCAGCAGTAAAGAGTTTTATTTTGTTTTTAGGGCGTTAAAAGGAAGGGACTAAGGAAGTAAGGCTTAAAAGAATAAATTAAGGGTTTATAGCATAAAATCAAAGTGGCCGAATGGCTCGGGCGCTAGTTGGTTGTGGCTTTCCCCGTGTCCCGTGTTCAACTCAAATGTAAGTAGATTTGTTTTTGGTTCTTGATGGTGTGAGTGTGGGACGGCACATGGGTGTTGTAAATTGAAGTTTTTTTTAATAATTAATTGGGCAGTGATAAGTGTTAGACAGCTAGGTGGGATTGGTGTTTAATTTTATCTAGTATTTGTTTTTTATTGTAGGATAATTAGGATAATAGTGGAACCATTCAAATTGTTTTTGAATGGATGAAGATAAGATTTAATTGGAGTTGTTTAGCATTTGAATTAGCGGTTAGGAGTTTTTGAAGGTGGTAGCCGAATGTGGAGTCTTCAAGGGGGGAGCAAGTGCCGAATTTCCTATTTAATGGGCAGCCCTCTTTTTGAATTTCTTTTGACCATTTGCCGAATGTTCTAGGGGAGTTCTTTTATTTTTATTTTTAACCAAAATCCTCCCAAACAACATTAACCCTTGCTGATTTCTCCTTTGGCTTTTTAGTCAAATATTTTTATTGTTCTCTTTTAATTCCTTGATAGCCGAAACTTCTCCTCTCCTATTAGTTTGCACCTTGGTCGAATTCTAGGTGTGGTGTGGATCTCTTCGGATTCTTCTCCTCAATCGTTGGTAGCCGAATCTACACCTCACCCTTGTGCCGAATTTCCTTTCCTTAATTTGGTAGCACCTTGGCCGAATATTAGCATAGATCTCTTCGGGTTTTCGTTGCAATCGTTGTTGAAGGTACTCTAGGATTTTGAGGTATTCAGTCAAGCCTCAGTCGCTAGCAGTCGACTTGGTAAGTGGTGGTAAGGGTTTATTTCGGTAAGTTATGTATTTAGTATTCGATTAAGTCTAAGATTGTTAAGTGAATGATGTTAGGGCCGAATCTAATGTGGTATTATTGTGGGATTTCGACAGTGTTGTAAGAGCATTCGGGATCCGACCAGTTGAGTTGGTAAGGTATTTTATTTAAGATTTGTTACCTAGCTTATGACTTTGTTGATAATTAACGAAGTGTTCGATTAAGTATCGTCGATGGATGCGAGTGCCAATCAAGAGGAGAAGGGAAAACTCCCATCCCGGTTCAAGAAGAGATCGGTTTCATTTGTTCGTGATTGGCCACCGGGTGTAGGCGCAATGTAAAACGATAGGCGATAACGGTAGTCTCGCTAAGCGATAGCGTCCGGATCGAGGGTTTAGAGCTTCAGTTATAAGTGTGTGATTAACCCATCGATTTCGGGTATATGATATGTATGCGATAGGTGTATGTGTTAAATATGTGTTAATAAGTGCAAGGACTATGTGAACCGGATACCCTTAAAGGGTATGTCGATAAACAAAGTTAGTATCAAATCTGTTGAGATGTGGTTATTAATACGTGTATGTGAGTATGTCTATGAATATGAATGTATGCTCGAATATCATGTACATGCTTTATTCATTATGTCTTGAATATCATGTACATGCTTTATTCATTATGTCATTATATTATGTTACATGTGCATGGGTGGGTTTACAAAGAAGGTACGGTGTACTTGAGATGCGTGGTTGATGTCACTTTGTGCTACATCGTGGATTGGCGCCGACCGAGGTCGCGTTGTGGATCTTTGCGATTTAGTTCGCGTGGTTACCTTGATCGATATTGGCTTATGCCATATCGTGGCTTGATGGATTGCCGTGTGCTCCATCGTGGTTTGATGTTAGCTATACGCTACATCGTGGATGGCATTGGTTGCCTTTTGGAGGGAAAAGGAGAGGGTGACTCGATAGTCCCCGTGTGTGGTAGGTGGTTAAGGGGTGTGTAGCGGATGGACCTTAGGATTGGGTTGGGTTTCATGTTGCATTGTTTTGTTATGAAATGATATGGAAATGGGCCAAGCCCAATATGACATGTGGATAGGTATGTTTTGGGAACATACGTGGAAATGGGCCAAGCCCAAGAATCGATGAATTAATGAGAAAAGGGCCTAGCCCAAAGGCTTGAATATGATTTGATTGTGGGCCAAGCCAGCATTGTGGTAATATCCATGTGATTATATTTTTATGTTACATTTGATAATTTGGGTTGATTTGTGGCTAACATGTGGGTGGATATCAGTGGTTTAATTACACACTGAGTCCGTGTGACTCACCCAATTATTTTCCTAACATTTCAGGTGACTCTTGAGATTGGACCGGATCGGAGAGGACACATGGTGGCCCATGCGAAGGAAGAGTTTAAATATTTTAAAGCTTATTTATATTAAGTTTTGGTTTAAATATCGGTTGTAATAAAAGGCCTCTTTATTTATTGTTGGGATCATTTTATTATCTTTTTAATTAGGGTTTATATTATACTTAGATATATTTCCTTCAAATGATTTATAATATAATAAATTATAATTAAGTTTTAATTCACATATTTTATCTAAGCTTACAAGATTAAATAATTTTTAATGGACATATTTTAGAAAGTTAACAAAAATTTTCAAGTTTATCCTAAAGACAAAGATTTTCCAACCGTTTTTCCGCAGTGACATAACCAGATCCGGTCAAGGCTCGTGGGCCGGGTTTGGGGATGTTACAGATTGGTATCAGAGCCAGGTTCAAAACTCGGCTTTGAGGGTTTTGGGCCCAAAAACATTTTCAAAATGGGCTTTTCAAAATATGGGCTTTTATTTCAGGTTTTTCTGGCATGGCACTGCACCTCTCCTACCAAGTCCACGGTGAGTATTTTAGACTTGATTTGTTGATGCTGAATTACTATGGGCTTAGTTTGGGCTCAGAGATTAGAATATTAAAGCTTTTGGACCCTAGGACTAGTCTACCCAAACATATGCATAAGACTTAAGGTTACTAAACAAACTCGTGAAGTAAGTCGCCGTGTTAAGGTGTGGCAACCTATGCGCATGTCTAGGAGTGGTATTCAAGTGGGAGCTTGGTATTTAAGCAAATCCAGCGTGACTCACCTCCTCTCCACTTGAATCCTACCAGTGCGTAGCTACGGTTCACCTTAACCAAGAGAACTTGTTCACAGTCAACCAATTATTAAAACCCGAAAGGGATTAGCCTTGCTGTTTTAAAGTTCTTGGTTTTAAAATTTTTAAAGTTACCCTTTTTGGTTTGTAAACCCTAAATCTGGTTTTGAAAAAAAAATAAAAATAAAAAAAAAACATTTTTTTTATTTACCAAAATTACCAAATTGCCCCTAGTGACAAAATTATAAAAATGCCCCTATATTGTAAAATTACCGCACTACCCTCAACTTTTGTTAAAATGATTTTCACTTTGCAAAATATTAAAATCTCTAGTGTTCAAAATATCAATATACCCCGATTTGGGAAAATTTACAAAAATACCCATGTGTTGAAAATTACTAAAATGCCCCTGACTTTCAAAATTTCTAAGATAACCCTAACTTTAATGAAATTCTCTCACTTTGCAAAAGTATCCAAGTTTTTGTATTTCAAAATAATACCCCGACTTTTGAAATTTACAAAATTACCACAGTTGACAAAATTACTAAAATACCCCGGTTTCTAAAATTTTGTCAGATTCTAATTTGACAAATTTTTTTAGAAATACCTCTAGTTGTGGAAATTTCAAAATGTCCTGGTTTATTAAAGTTTTAAAATTTTTCCGGTTTATTAGAAAATGTCCTCAGAGGAAAATGACTAAATACCCCGGGTAGAAAGCAAGTAAATGTCCGAATAGTGGATGTGTGGTAGATACCCTTGAATGTGCCTTTCTTGAGGAAGGAATGTGATTCTTGAACTAGAGTAGTAAACTCGAATGAAACTTTGTGTGATCGAAAGAACTACTTCTAAATATCTTTCATTTCATAAAATTTGCTCGTGGTTAAATATTGGAACAATTACTAATGCATAAAACTTCTTAATTAGATAAATCAAGACGATAGAGATGAGTTCTAGGGGACGCAGAGAGGTAGAATGGCGCATCGAACCGATAGGGTCCGCCATGGGTCGAAAGTGAAGTGTCGCCAAGAAGGGTCATGAGGAACAAGATCGACCGGAGAAGATGATGCAAGATCGCGGGACATGTTGCGAGTGCTAGAGCGAGTAGCGGAGTTAGTAGAGGAAATGGAACTCTAAGTCAGATCGGAAAGGCTTAGATCTAAGCAGCCGAGATCTTTAGAGGAGTGTCGGAGTAGCTCCTAATGTAGCGTAGTATTGGCTAGAAGCAATGAAAGAATCATGGATGATTTGGATTGCACCAATGAAGAAAAGTCAAGGGCGCTGCTTTACTTGCGACGAAGCCTATCGTTGGTGGCTCACTGTCAAACAAGGTGTATCGGCAGATCGACTGGATTGGGATTTCTTTAAGGCCAAGTTTGAAGGGAAGTACGTAGGAGCTAGTTATTTGGATTCGCAAAGGAAAGCGTTTCTAAATCTAGTACAAGGGAATAAGTCGATAGCTGAGTACGAAGCGGAATTTGTGCGGTTAAGCCAGTATGCTAAGGGAATTGTGGCCACTGATTACGAAAGAAGTGTTCGATTCGAAGATGGGCTACGAGATGAGTTGCGTGAGTTGATTGCTCCGCACAGAGAGAGAGACTTCGCGGTGCTAGTGGAGAAAGCTCGGATCGCTGAAGAGGTTAAGAAGACTATAAGGGAAAACCGAGAGAAGAATAGGAACGTGAATAAGAGAAAGGTTGGATCATCAGTATCGTTTGGTAATGCCCAGAAAAGACTAAGGACCGAGAACCCTGTAAGTGCACTTGTACCAGTGGATCGGAATCGTCCTTGTGCTCGGTGTGGAAGACCTCACACAGGAGAGTGTTGGGGAAATAATAAAGAATGCTTTCGGTGTGGATCTAAGGCACATCTGGTTAAGAATTGTCCTCGAGCAACGAAGGGTCGTGGTTCTAGTCAAAGTCAACCAAGGATGTGATATCGGGTAAGCTCCTTTGTTTTGGAATACTCTTTAATTGTTCTCCTTGTTTGTAAGTTAATTCTTTCCTGTATGATTTGGATCTCGAGTGAGAACTTAGAAACTGTGTTGGGAAGGTATGATAGTCTTAGTAAGATCAGAGTGCGCAGCATAAGCGTAAGGTGGTAAGATAGATTGTACGGACGTTTGTTAGTAAAGTAATTTCGAGGACGAAATTATTTTAAGGAGGGTAGAATTGTAACACCCTGGTTTTAGGGGCTATGTAGGTTGTGTGTAATTCGAGTGTTAGTAGGTTTTTGGGAGTGCTTGGATGGGTTTTAGGGGTTTTAGAAATGTTTGGATGAAAGGGGAAGGCTTCGGAAAATTTTGTATTTTTAGTGGAAAAGGGAAACAGGCCAAGGGAGGCCCTTAAGTATATTTTTCCGGTAATTTATGGCGCAAGAGGAGTCTTTGGTGGAGTGGCATGGAGGGTGCTGTTTGGGGCTTGGGAAGGTGACGCCTAAGGGGTCAAAGGTTCGAGCTGCTAAGGCAGCAATTTTGTTTTATCTCTGCGCTAATTAGGGGATGGGCGGTATGCTTATAAATAAATGGCGTGTTATTGAACGTGAAAGACCAGTTGGCAAAGTGGCTCCGTGCGCTGCTTATGAGTTTGGGGAGGACGCCATTAAGGACCTGGGTTCGAATCCAGGTGGCAGCAGTAAAGAGTTTTATTTTGTTTTTAGGGCGTTAAAAGGAAGGGACTAAGGAAGTAAGGCTTAAAAGAATAAATTGCGGGTTTATAGCATAAAAATCAAAGTGGCCGAATGGCCTGGGCGCTAGTTGGCTGCTGGCTTTCCCCCAGGTCCTGTGTTCGAATCCTGGGGGCTGTAGGTAGATTTGTTTTTGGTTGCCGACTGGTGTGAGTGTGGGACGGCACATGGGTGTTGTAAATTGAAGTTTTTTTTTTTAATAATTAATTGGGCAGTAGCTGATAAGTGTTAGACAGCTAGGTGGGATTGGTGTTTAATTTTATCTAGTATTTGTTTTTTTATTGTAGGATAATTAGGATAATAGTGGAACCATTCAAATTGTTTTTGAATGGATGAAGATAAGATTTAATTGGAGTTGTTTAGCATTTGAATTAGCGGTTAGGAGTTTTTGAAGGTGGTAGCCGAATGTGGAGTCTTCAAGGGGGGAGCAAGTGCCGAATTTCCTATTTAATGGGCAGCCCTCTTTTTGAATTTCTTTTGACCATTTGCCGAATGTTCTAGGGGAGTTCTTTTATTTTTATTTTTAACCAAAATCCTCCCAAACAACATTAACCCTTGCTGATTTCTCCTTTGGCTTTTTAGTCAAATATTTTTATTGTTCTCTTTTAATTCCTTGATAGCCGAAACTTCTCCTCTCCTATTAGTTTGCACCTTGGTCGAATTCTAGGTGTGGTGTGGATCTCTTGATTCTTCTCCTCAATCGTTGGTAGCGAATCTACACCTCACCCTTGTGCCGAATTTCCTTTCCTTAATTTGGTAGCACCTTGGCGAATATTAGCATAGATCTCTTCGGGTTTTCGTTGCAATCGTTGTTGAAGGTACTCTAGGATTTTGAGGTATTCAGTCAAGCCTCAGTCGCTAGCAGTCGACTTGGTAAGTGGTGGTAAGGGTTTATTTCGTAAGTTATGTATTTAGTATTCGATTAAGTCTAAGATTGTTAAGTGAATGATGTTAGGGCGAATCTAATGTGGTATTATTGTGGGATTTCGGCGGTGTTGTAAGAGCATTCGGATCCCACCATTGAGTTGGTAAGGTATTTTTATTTAAGATTTGTTACCTAGCTTATGACTTTGTTGATAATTAACGAAGTGTTCTGATTAAGTATCGTCGATGGATGCGAGTGCCAATCAAGAGGAGAAGGGGAAAACTCCCATCCCGAAGTTCAAGAAGAGATCGGTTTCAGCTGTTCGTGATTGGCCACCGGGGTGTGGGCGTGCAACAGAAAACGATAGGCAGATAACGGTAGTCTCGCTAAGCGATAGCGTCGGGATCGAGGGTTTAGAGCTTCAGGTTATAAGGTGTGTGATTAACCCATCGATTTCCGGGTATATGATATGTATGCGATAGGTGTATGTGTTAAATATGTGTTAATAAGTGCAGTGACTATGTGAACCGGATACCCTTAAAGGGTATGTCGATAAACAGGTTAGTATCAAATCTGTTGAGATGTGGTTATTAATACGTGTATGTGAGTATGTCTATGAATATGAATGTATGCCTGAATATCATGTACATGCTTTATTCATTATGTCATTATATTATGTTACATGTGCATGGGTGGGTTTACGAAAGAAGATGCAGGTGTACTTCGAGTAATGCGTGGTTGATGTCGACTTTGTGCTACATCGTGGATTGGCGCCGACCGAGGTCGCGTTGTGGATCTTTGCGATTTAGTTCGTGGTTACCTTGATCGATATTGGCTTATGCCATATCGTGGCTTGATGGATTGCTGTGTGCTCCATCGTGGTTTGATGTTAGCTATACGCTACATCGTGGATGGCATTGGTTGCCTTTTTGAGGAAAAGGAGAGGGTGACTCGATAGTCCCCGGTGTGTGGTAATGGTTAAGGGGTGTGTAGCGGATGGACCTTAGGATTGGGTTGGGTTTCATGTTGCATTGTTTTGTTATGAAATGATATGGAAATGGGCCAAGCCCAATATGACATGTGGATAGGTATGTTTTGGGAACATACGTGGAAATGGGCCAAGCCCAAGAATCGTGAATTAATGAGAAAAGGGCCTAGCCAGGTGCTTGAATATGATTTGATTGTGGGCCAAGCCTGCATTGTGGTAATATCCATGTGATTATATTTTTATGTTACATTTGATAATTTGGGTTGATTTGTGGCTAACATGTGGGTGGATATCGATTGGTTTAATTACACATTGAGTCCGTGTGACTCACCCAATTATTTTCCTAACATTTCGGTGACTCTTGAGATTGGACCGGATCGGAGAGGACACATGGTGGCCCATGCGAGAAGGAAGAGTTTAAATATTTTAAAGCTTATTTATATTAAGTTTTGGTTTAAATATCGGTTGTAATAAAAGGCCTCTTTATTTATTGTTGGGATCATTTTATTATCTTTTAATTAGGGTTTATATTTCCACCAACACCTTTATGCTATACTAGTTGAGGGCATATAAGCGTGGGCGGGTTTGGGGATGTTACACCACCAACACCTTTATGCTTACTTGGGAATCGTTTCCCTACAAACAAATATTCCTTTTCTGAAGATGCTATCAATCGGTGAGAAGGTAGTATATGTAACACCCCTAACTCGTATCCTTCACGGAATAGGGTTACAAAGTATTACCGTAGTTCATCGAATATTCTCATGCAATTTGTATTAAACATATTATTCGTACTCCAAATTTTTCTTATTGTCCCTTGAATGGGCCCTCGAGGCCCAAAACGAGTATTAAAATCAAATCGAAACTTAATCGGAACCTTTATGAATTTTTCACAAAATTAGAAATCCCATGTCCGTGTGGTCCAAAGGACACGCCCGTGTGACCCTAGGACACGCCCGTGCTACAGGCCGTGTCCAATTTATGGTTCTCTCTGGCTTGCGCCACACGGCCATGCCACGCCCGTGTGCTAGGCCGTGTGGATAATTAATTTAATTCGAATTAGGTGCAGGTTTCACACGGCCAAGACACACGCCCGTGTTCTAGGCCATGTCTCCCACACGGCTAAGACACACGCCCGTGTCTCTACCCATGTGCTCAATTCTAAGCATTCTATTTTCTCAAATTTAAGGTGCAGAGGACACACGTCCTGGCTACATGTCCATGTACACGACCTAGACACACGCCCGTGTGTCTACCCGTATGGACAAAATGAAGCCATTTCTTAGCTTCATTTTCTCACCCAATTTTTCCCACAACCTACACCAATACTTGCATGTATATTCCAGCCAATTCAAGCATTAAAACCAAGCCTAAACTAACATCTATCATGACATAATATCACATGCAATTCATGTTTATAATCATACTTTTAGTGCATATTCAAGATAAACATAATCTATTCATCCACATTCAACACATAAGCATTGAACATGAGAACTTATAACATACCAAATTAAATCATTACTAGCCATTCCAATGGCTAGATTACAAAACATCACTTACAAGTCATCATTTTGCCAAATAAGTCTATACATGCCATTATATCAAAATGAGATTTCTAAGTATACCAAAAATGAGATAGTGGATAGTGTGATTATGCTCCGACCGATCTTCCAACCTTCGCGAGCTTACGAGCACTATAAAACAAGGGAAAATTAAACGGGGTAAGCATTTTCATGCTTAGTAAGTTCGTATAACAGAAAATAAACTTACCAGTTGTATCTATTCAAACTAGCATACATAAACATACTTTTCATCCATTATAGGTAGTTCACCTAAACATATACACTTAATCAAATAAGTTAGTCACATAACATCATATAAATATCAAGTAAACATAAATGAGCTCATTATATACAAACTTCCATTAATCCCACATTTCCATATTTCGAGAGCCTTTCCCGTTGAACTAATGAAATTTCGGTGGAAATTCGGGTGATGTACATAAGGTATACATAAGAATTATCTGTCAATGCGCATTAATTATTACCTATTGGACATAAGTCCGAAGAGCACACTCTCGAGCCACGTATTTTACAACAGAATTACTAGTCCAAGCTAAATCCCGATTTTCAACCAACGTTCACAAGAGTCATTTAGGATAGCCAGTCCAAGCTAAATCCTATTAGTGACATGTACTCTAAATAGCTTAATTAGGGTTACCCGTCTGGCTAAACCCAATCTATAACATATGTTCGAGAGGCTTAAATTTAGGATTACCTATCCGAGCTAAATCCTATTTGTAACATTTGCCATATTATATCTGTTTCAAGAAATCACCATAATCCATTGAATTTCAATATTCAACTAGGACATGATATTTTATTAAAATTTCCAAATTGTAATTATTTCATTATGTATATCACCACATACATATTATCACAATCATAAAATTCAATTCAAACATTTTACCGTACCAACTTAAGTTACACGAACTTACCTTGACAGGTGTTTGGGTTTGAATTCCAACTAATCCGAAACTTTTTGTTTCCCTCGATCTAATTCCATCTCCTAGGGTTTCCATAAAAAAAATGGGAAAGAAGATGAATAGAAAAGATGATAATTTCTTTTTATTTATCTATCATCTTTTAATTTTGTTGATTTCCAATTTAGTCCCTAGTCATTTCTAAGTTTTCCATGGATGAGTCACCAAGAAAAATCTACATACGTTTCTTAATGGTCTAATTACCATATAAGGACCTCTAGTTTTGAATTCCATAGCTATTTAATCCTTATAGCTACTAAAATTCAACTTTCGTATTTTATGCAATTTAGTCCTTTACCTAATTAATCACACAATCAATAAAATTTTTGTATCAAAATTTTCACGTGACCTTCCTATCATAATACCAACCATAAAATAAAATAAAATAAGTTTTTATTTTTGGGCTCGAATTTGTGGTCCCGAAACCACTATTTCGATCTCACCGAAAATGGGCTGTTACAGTATATCTTCATACTCGAGGAACTTAGGTGCATGTGCCGCATCAAGGTAACACTCAACATGTCTTCCCAAGGGTCATTTCCTACAATAATCCCACGACTCGAGTGCCCGACCGAAGGGGGTTGTATATTTTCACCTTCCTCTGTGACTTCATTGTCGATATTATTCGGGACTTCATCTTGATTGGGGTTACTATATTCTTCACCATTGTGGTAAGAATGAACATCATTATTGGACCCTTCTTCATCGTTTGCGTCGATGTCCCTTACCTTGGGATGTATCTCTAAACAATGAGTCGGAATTGAGTTATTATATGTTGTTGACCCATGATGTGTATTTTCAGCCCCTATTTGATGGCCTTCTATAACACGATTGTTTTACCCATCTGAAATTGAGATCAAAGTCAAACCCATGTTGTTAACTTAATGGAATGACATGTTCAACGAGGCTCAGGGTCGACTAGCTCGACAAATAATGGAATTGGTTTAGTGTTGTTGTCCCCATTCGAGCAATAAATTCCCACCATTGTGCCTAAGTCTTCTTCATTTACAAGTTCCATCTATTGAAATTTTAACGGATTGAAGGAAATTTGAAATCTATAGAATAGTCTGGACATTTTCCTCCCACAATGTCTAGCTATTGTGGTACCAATCATTTCTTTCATTTCTTGCACCCCTACAATTTTATCGAATCTCATTTCAACCCTCTGACAAGATTCAAAAACACAACAACCACTCTTTCTAAAATGACTCCATCAAAATGAACGTAAACGATAATTTGGTTATTCATTCTTTATACAATTTTTATGCTGCACATTCCAACTAAAAAAAAAAATTGCCCTTTTTTTCCCTTCTCTCTTTAACAATTAGCAATAAACACAGATAATGAATTGTGCATAGAATGGGGGCTTATATGAACATATTGATTTTGTTGCCACCACATTTACTGACTGCACCTAAAATTTTTTAAAAAAAATTACATGGTGCCACCACATTTGATGTAGGGACCAGGAAATTTTTTTTTTTACTCATTCTGGTGACTTTATATGAATGGTGGAAAAGAAATTTTTAAAAATATACTAGTGCCGCCATATCTATAGTAGGGACTAGGGGAGATTTTTTTTTTTTACCGTTTTTGGTGACACCCATGAAGTGGTTGGACCAAAAATTTCAAAAAACAAATAATGGTGCCGCCACATGTATAGTAGGGACCGAGGAAAAAAATTATAACTGTTTTGGAGATATCATGTGAAGTGGCCGCATCAAAAAATTCGAAAAAAAACTTTTGGTGCCGCCACATCTAGAGTAGTCACCAGAAATAAAAAAAAAATATTTACTAATATTGGTGGCTCCTTCATTGCGAGATGAAAAGTCTAGACTCGTGACATGTTTAGATTTACCTTTATACTACAAAACCAATTTGTTAGGAGAATATAAGTGGATTTATGTAGTTATTTTTATGAGGTAATATTTAGTAAATATAGTTTCAAAATTCATACTTTAGAACTTTAACATTGGGTTTTTAGTCTCAAAGTTCATGAAATTGATCCTTCCTAATTTAAATGAGTGTGTTGAGATTGAGAATGGTTACAAATCATGAAAATGAATTATTAAAATAATAATAAATATTAATTACCGGCAGATGTTTTTGTCTTAGAAACAACTAAAACATGCACATTGAACTTCATTTATTTTCAGATTGCTTGACTATCTATGCTGAAGATCATCATTAAACTTCTATATATAATTATTATAGGAATTGATGTTAATCATGATCAATTAAAAACAATTGAGACTTTTGTATTTAGTAACATACTACATTAAATCTCAATTATCTTTTGAATTAGTCATCATTGAGTTTTAAACAACATTTTAATTTTTACCACTCAAAACACAGCACTTATTAACTCCTTAATGTCTACATAAACCAACAAGCATTTTTAATGATAATTTTCAATCAAGCTTACTTTAAATCTCTTTTATTCATATAATAATTAAAAAAAACAGCTAGCACATTGTAATTCAATCATATATCAAGCTGCTTGGTTATTCTTTTTTTTCTTTCTCTTTGTATAGAATCCGTAGTTTCTATAATCTATATATAAATCTATGAAGATTCTGGCGCCATAGCTTGTATATTCATGGCCTTCTTTTTCCCTAAAAGACCATTGGCATCAAGTTTCATGGTAAGGTCCTTAATCGTTCGTTTGAGTTCATCCATATAAGCAATACCACCACCACACCCATTATTGAACCTGCGGTAAGGGCATCCGTAATTGCAGGCGCCGCAAAAGCTGCCACCCATGATATCCACATCGTCGCAGTCGATACAGTAAGGGCTTCTTTCATAACCTATACCTATGCCAGCACCGAATCCGGTAGGATCAGGATCGATAGAGGTTGAAGAATCAGGATCAGCTTCATGCGGAAAACTGTTGCTTGGTCGAAACCCATCGGCTCCGTCAGCCATGGTGGAGATTCCGGTCCTCTTACCATAGGACGCCGATAAACATACTGAAAACAGTAAGGTTATGGAAACCCAATTTGCTGCGCCTGCCATCTTTGTGAGATACTTCAAGCTTATTATGTGGTTTTAGTTTGGTAGAAAGGGGTTTATATAGTGAAGATTTTGCAGAAAAAGAGAAGGCATAAAATTTGTGATCGAACAAAGAATATTCAAGTTAATCTATTTATTCATGTTGTTTGCATGGAATATTTATTACGTACAAGTCATGTAAGTGTATCAGTTCGTACTATCAATACGTATAGATGAGTAACAGTAATGTATTGTCCTAATAAAAAAATTAACTTGAACAAATTTGTTGAACCAAAAATCTTAGCTTACATTGAACCCAAACATGCTTTTCCCTTTAGTCATAAGTTCAAGTGTCATCAACGGTAAATAACATTTGGTAATCCAAATTGACTTCTTCAAGTAGAGACCATTGGGTAAGCTTATATGCTATCCCATAGACCGACCTAGACATAATTAAAAACAATCCCAGAGGCAACACCAAGGGTTGGCAGGGGTCTTGCCTCTTTAGAAATAATAAAATTACAAGTTAATTCATACTTTAACTCCTTTAAAATATGAAAAAAATTATGTTTAATCTCTTCTGAAAGGATAGAATTATAAATTAATATATGATAAAATTACATATTAATCTCAAAAAAATTTTATATTTCAGTTTCACCCCAAAATTTCTGGATTTACCACTGATCCAAACAGTCTTTGGACCTCCTCAATGATTTGACCAGACAAATAAAGGTCAGGAGCTCGACTATTTAAACTAGTGACTTGAGCACAACAATCTATTTCTATGGAGACGCTCTTAAAGCCATAGTCTCTAGCTAGCTTAAGAGTATGCCTACGACTGCATAAGCCTCGACTAGGCGCTGGACACATCCCGGTCGCATGAGGACATCCAAGTCTCAAACAGCAACACCATAGTAGCCTTTCCTCTCGTCTGCCAGCCACGACGCTATCCTCGGTCTAATAACCCAAACATGGTCAGATTTAGTAAAATGGGGCCTATTTTATCTCAAACTGATATATTATAGCATATTCATGTTTTTATTTCCAGTACATGTTGGACGACCATGATATATCAATTTGAGATAAAAAATATGCTATAATATGAATTTATATATTTATATACCACTATAACATAAGTTTACACCATGATTCTTTACAGTGTATACAATAAGGAAACAACAGAAAAATAGAAAATATATTTAGTGAGCGGTCAGCTTGTGCCAACCTGAGGTTGCCACTTACCGTTACGCAATTGGAATAAAGTTGAAAGCACAAATCTATTTTACAGATGTTGGATACAACACCAAACGTATAAGGTCACCCCAGTGATTCACATTTTCTCACCAAAAGGGTTAAAAAAAAAAAAAAAAACAAACAAAAATTTAATTAGGGTTAATATACGGGTATTTTTTTTTTCTCAATTTGAAACTTGAATTCCCCTTCGAGGTGACTTTGATATTTGATTTTTTCTTTGTACCATTTGAGTATATGAATTTAGGTTTAGTGTTTAATTTAACACTTAAGCTTTATTATTTTACTCCCAATTAAGCATTTGTATTTTTATTACAGTACATGTTATCAAATATTTATTGGATTATTTGGTTTTGAATACTAAATTAAATAAATTAAAGCCAAAGTCAGATACTAATTTAAGAAAAGCAAATTCAAATATTAAATTTAAGGCTTTTTTACCTATATATTATAAAAAAAATACTTAAATGGTATGTTAAATAGATTATGTACCAAAATGGTACATCCAACCAAGTGGAGGGTAGTGCATAAGCGGCACCACCCTAAAAACTTGACACCATTGACTGAAAAAAATAAAAAATAAAAACTAGAAACGGCATCTAAATAGGCGACACCTAAAGGAATATGGGTCAGTTACGACCCGTATATGACCCACCCAGACCCACTACACCCACTGTCGACCCGCTGTCATAGATGGGGTAGCATAACTGGTGAAGCCACAGAGAAAGGCAGCACACCACTAGTCATGCCCATTTCACAGGCAGCATCGATTGGTCATGCCCATTTTATAGGCGACACCGATTGGTCATGCCCATTCCACAGGCGGCACACCGCTGGTCAAGCCCATTCCACAGGCAGCACACCTATGACTTGTGGTAGCGATGGGACAGGACTATGCCCATGCATGTGACTTGTGTTTTGGGGACTATTATAATAAGGTCCCCAATGTCTCATTTTGGCTAAAAGAGAAAAATTTTGAAGAAGAGAAAAAGAAGAAGAAGAGAGCGGGTAGGGGAAAAAGAAAGAAAGAAAGAGAAGCAGAATAGAGAGAAGGAAAGAGAAAAAGAAGGAAAATAAATAAATAGAAAAGGAAGGAAGAGATTGTGTTTAGGGTTTAGAAAGATTTGGTGTTTAAAAAAACCATAAAATATATTTTTTTATTTAGTAATTTTTTTGCTAAAAATAAATGATAATTTATTTTTGTTGATTTATCTTGGATTTAATTTTTAATTTTATTTTTGTAAGGTATTATTTGGTTAAAAGAGCTATTAAGGTATGTTTGTATTTATTTTATATTTTCATTCATTCATAAATTATTTTTAATGTTTATTGAAGTAAAAAAGCCTATTTTGTTATGCATAAAGAATGCTTTATTTTTATGTAATTTATTTGTTATGTGTGTTTTAGGTTGATTAGATTTATTTTTATGTAATTTATTTGGCATGTTAATTTTATTATTTTGATATAATTTTTAATTATTTATGTAGGTAAAAGATGAGACCATTTAGATGAAATTTGTGAATTGAACCATTAAGTTGGAATTTATGAGATAAATTAGGAATAATAGTTTACATGTTCTAATTTTTAAGATTTTAATTTTTAAGATTTTATAATTGGGAATAAGACTTTTATGTCTTTAAATTTTATTTTATGTTTTTATAAATATTATAAATGAAATTTCTTTTGAATCCTTCTATGCAAAATATATATATATTAACAAATATATATATTATATTTTAAACTAATACATTTTACTTATTATCATTTTAAAATAATAATTACAATATTCGTATTTATTATGTTGAGATAGTTTATGTTATGTTTTTGTTATATTTTTTATTGGCATGTTACTTTTATTATTTTAATATAATTTTTTGTTTTTATGTAAGTAAAAGATTATACCATTGAGATGGAATTTGTGAATGGGTTCATTGATTGAGTTGGAGTTTGAGTTGAAATTTATAATATATATTTATTTTGTTAATGTAGTATAGCAAAAAATATGATGTGGACAAAACTGTTTGATATTTTTTGTAATTAAAAGCAATATATAAAATTAGGTATTTTGATAAATATTTAAAATGCATCAAACTTACAAATTAATTATCGAATTTTGTTTTGAAATTGCAGGTATGGCAATGGGTTCATTGATTAAGAACGATGATCACATATCAAACATAGTTAATAATATGGTAATATATTGTTATTTGTTAATCACGGGTTCCCTTAAAAAAAGTTCTACATCATTTATGGAAATAAATTATGTTATAATAACTATTTTCTGTAATTTAATAGTATTAGGGCTCATACCACGCATTGAGGGGTCAGGTGAATGGTTTAGGATATCCCCCGGATGAACGACTGATGCCATACTTGGAGTTAGCTGGATTAGGGTCAGCAGCATTGATCCGGACATTTGATTTGTGGTACGATTTAATATCCGCATTGGTCGAGCATTGGCTCCTGGAGACCCACACTTTTCATTTGCCATGTGGGGAGTGCACTGTTACTTTGGAGGATGTTGCATTGCAACTTGGGCTCCCAATCGACGGGAGTGTCGTAACGGGCGTAAGTACGATACCTGAGCCGGATGTCCTTTGTTATAGCCTACTAGGAGTCTAACCCAAAGATGTTGAGTCCAAATTTACGGGTTTGAGATTTTCATGGCTAAAAGCCAATTTTAAACATTTATCAATTAATGCCACTAAGCAGGAGGTGATGTGCGCAGCTTGAGCGTACATTATGCATATTATAGGGGCTATACTGATGCTGGATGTGAACAACAGCAGGGTTCATTTGATGTATTTACCCCTATTAACTGATTTGTAGAATGTTCGCTCGTATAGTTAGGGTTCCGCAGTTCTGGCTATGTTGTATCATGAGATTTGTTGGACAACAAAGCCTGATGCCGTAGACATAGGCGAATGCCTCATATTGGTTTAGTCATGGGCTCTTTATCAGATGCCATTCTTGGCATCGGTTAGACACCAAGCATACGTATTTCCACTGGTGAACAGGTGATAAAAATGTTACTTGTTATAGCAATTAATTGACATTTTTCCTAATGATACTATTCTAACGATACTATTCTAACATGTAATTTGTTTTCGTAGATGGAGTACTAATCCAGGTATCGGGAGGTCATACACTATCCTGATATATCGTCTGATGATTGAACAACATGTCGGGGAAGGGGTAAGCTATTCCAATATTCATGACATGTAATTACATTGTATATCTTACTCGAACCACGTTAAACTTTAACCATGTTATTAATCATGCAGTTTATTTGGATGCCGTATCGAAGACTAGAAATTGTGGTTATTATACCCTCGTCTGCCCACATTCATTCTCACCCGTCGTGCATTAACGCATCAATTATAAATTTCCAGACAGTCGAATGGTATAACAAGGATCGAGTACTCCAGCAGTTTGGTTGCATCCAGTATATCCCAACTCCGCCAATGCAGTTGGGGAAGATTCACGGGATTAACAAAAGAGGAAAACATGGAAATAATTGAGGGGTTATGCACCAAAAATATATTGCAGTGTGGGACAATCGGATAGCACGGAGACCTCAGACGGGTATTTCTTTTTATTTGTAGCCATCGTTAGAGTACATACAATGGTCCTCTAGTATGGGAAAACCATATTTACTTGGTGGGCAGTTGACTGTAGTCCCCTCGCACATGCATCGACTTAAGGCATACGAGCTAGAGGCCGAGCCAGAGCTAGAACCAGAGCCAGAAGTCAAGCCCGAGCCCGAGCCCGAGCCCGAGCGGTCGAATACACATTCCGAGGATAGTTCTTATCATTTGAAGTTGCGGGTCAATGACTATTTCCCAAACTCGTCAGGACACAGATATCATTTCGGGTTTGATATCTTCAGTCCAATACCACCGCAGTACAGCACTCCTCTCGGCCCGTATCCACCGCATTACTCCACTCCTCACTGGTCGCATCCATTGTAGTACAACGCTCCTCCCGGCTCAAGTTCATCGATGGCGTTCGGGGCATATGATTTTTCTTTTATGTTTCGCACAGCCCCACATGTGGTTGAAGAGAATGTTGATTGCCGCGATCACCCACAACATGAACGTCGACCCCCACAAAAATATACCCCTAGGACCACACTATCAAACCATCAATTTTAAGGGTTTCTTACAATTTAAATATTACAAAGTTTGTACTTTTTATTCTAAAAAATATAAATCAAGAAAAAGACAATCTTTGTATTTATTTAATTAGTTTAATTGCAACATTAAAACTTGGAACAAACTTTGTAATATAAATTAAATACATTACAATATTAAAACTTGGAACAAACTTTGTAATATAAATTAAATACATTATAACATTAAAACTTGGAACAAACATTGTAATATAAATTAGGTACATTGGATTACATAAGCTCAATTCCTACCCTATGGTGACAATTGTCCAATATAGTAGTTTCGCTCGAGCATTTACTCCGATTATGACCAGCTAATCTGCATAATCCACAATGCTTACCTTCAGATTTCTTCCTAATGTCCATTTCATTCTGGATTCTAGATGATTGCAGATGACCTTTCAAATTCCTACGCAACCTTTTGCCTGGGACAAGCTCAAAAGTCGTCGGAGGTACCTCCTGTAACAGCCCGATTTTGACCTTAATCGAAACAGTGGTTTCGGGACCACAAATCCGAGTTAGTAGAATACTTTTATAATATATTTGGTGCCTATAGTTTATGTTTGAGCATGTGTTAAAATTTCGTGAATTAATTTGTCTGTTTGTGTGTTTAATTTAAGAGAATGGATTAAATCGCAAAAGTTGTAAAGTAGCCTTTTATTAAATTGAGTGGTTAAATTGACTTGTCTTCTTTTATATGTGGACTTAAGTTGCAAATTAGCCATTTGGTATGTTAGTGGACGGCAAAATGCTTCCATTATGTATTTTATTATTAGTTTTATATGTTAAGTTATAATAATAATACATAAATTATATTATAAACATATTATAATGAAAACAAAAAAAAAAAAGGTGTTGCATGTTCATATTTTTACCTTCATTTGACCGAAACTAAAGAAGAAGAAAAGAAACTTAATCTCTCAAATATTCGGCACTTTGCAAGCTTGATTAGGTATGTAATTGAGTTCAGTTTTTGTTAATTTTTACGTTTTTGATATCGTTGCTTCGAATACTATCCGACCCATGTTAGAATTTTTGATATTAATGCATGTGTGATGTTCGGCCATTGATGAAGGCTTGTGTTTTGTAATGTTTGATGGCAAAATATTAAGGATATGCTTTAGATTAACATGTTTTGTATTGGAAATTTTGATGATTGTGAGTAATTAATTTGAAGGGCCAAAATGTGAAATAAATGAAATTTATGAGTTTGTATAAGAGCTATGAATATTCGGCCCTAAAGGAGTAGGTTCAAATTTTGTGTATTTTGTGTTTTGTACAATAGGGACTAAATTGTAAAAATTGTAAATGTAGAGGGAAAATGGTAATTTGTATAATTATGAGTTTTTGGATTAAATTGAATGAAAATGTATTTGAATGATCTTAATTTGAAATTATTCAAGAATAAAAAGAAACAGGATTGGATCGGGGAAAAGCAAAGTTGAACGAATAGCCGGGCAAATCTAATCCGTCGATTTTCGAGGTAAGTTTTTAAGAAATCGAATTGAATCAAATCTTATTCTATATTAAAATGTATATGTTAAAGTGAAGTAAGTAGATTTAATTTCATAATGCCGAATGTGGCATGGGAAATATTATGTTTTAGCCGAATGTGGGGTTAGTATATATATACATATATATAAACTTTGATTAATTGGGTTGATCGAATATATGTACATGTATTAAGGGATAGTTAAATGTGAAAATGAAATTAGAGTGATGTTTGTAATTGAATATGTGGGTATATTTATATGTATATTGGGTGTTGCCGAATGTGATGATATGTGATAGGAGAAATGAGTTGTTTTTGAACCTTTAAATATATGTGTATATATATGAATGAAGATGAAATCATATGTGTGTTTAGTAATGAGGAGAAGATGGGTTAATGAGCACTATGTGTGCGAGCTTATATACCGAGCACTGTGTGTGCGAAATCGGTTGTCTGGCACTATGTGTGCAGAAAAATAAGTAATGGTACTAAGTGTGCGATACATTACTAGTAAATGGCACTATGTGTGTTCTTTCTCAAGTAACGACACTAAGTGTGCGATACGTTACATGAATTGCACTATGTGTGGGGGTTTACGGATCCTTCAAAGACATAAAGTAAAGAATGGAGATAAACAAGAGGTGATACATAGGTAAGTGATGCATGATAGTTGAATAACTTAGTACTAAAGAGGTAAGTTGTTCTTGTTTATGAAATTATAGAAATGAGATGTGATCATTAATCTTTGAGCTTGTTCGAGATGGATAAATGGTACATGAGCACTCGATTTTGAGATCTATTAAATATGGTAATTTTTGAATGGTGACATGTTATATATATTTGCTGTTATGAGTTTGTTGATGATCAAGTTGGAGTGATTAAATTTGTATAATGATTAGTTGTATATTTTACCATTGCTTATAACTTACTAAGCTATGTTAGCTTACTGTATGTGTTTATTTGACTATTTTATAGATCTTGAAGTTTAAGTTCGAACTCAGGGATCATCGTCAAAGTCAATCACACTATCAACTATCTTTTGTACCTTTTTGTGAATGAACTTAAAGTCTATGGCATGTATAGGCTAAACTACTTTAGAGTTGACTCAAATGATGCATATGTGTATGTATATAAATGCCATGTGAAAATGGCTTTATTTCTATGCTTGAGATGTTGCATATGTTTGTGCATATCCGGTCATAATATAAACTTGTTTTGGTATGTGTGTGTTTCATGAAATTATGAAAGGTATATTATCTATATGTTACAAATGAATATTTCTTGTATGATTTATAAGCTTAACTTGGAAGTTATTTCATATTATGTTATGTGTAATATTTGAGTATATGAATTTTGCTTTGAATAAGATATATAGTGCATTTTGGTTGATGAATATGTGTTTGATTATTTCGTATGCACTTATGAGAGGAGCCATGAAAGAATAAGGCTATACTTTATGCATGTAATTAATGAATTCGATTTATTAATGATCAAATGGAAGTAAACTCACTTGTAAATATTCGACCATGGTATTGACTTAGTTGGAGTTTATATATTTTTCATTGGATGTTTATATATATTCAGTCATGAGGTTTAAAGAATTAAATTATGGTTGTGAACAACTAGTTATGGTGTGCATGTGATTGAATAAATCTAGTTAATTGATTGGTATAAATTGAATAAGGATACACATACATATTTGGCTATAGTATTTAAATGACCAAATGAATAGTGTTTTTGCTATTTGAATGGAATTAGTTTTTAAATGATGTTAATGATGATAAGTTGTGGTAATTTGCTTGATTGTGATATCATGAATTGATATGCATTAATTAATGTAATAAGATTCATATGAGTGTGTTGACTTATGGTTAGATGAGTAATGCCTCGTAACCCTAATCCAGCGATGGATACGGGTTAGGGGTGTTACATTTGATTAGTATCAGAGCTACGGTTTAGTCGGTTCTCGGACTAACGTAGCGCGTGAGAGTCTAGCTATACATGCCATAATTTATAATGTGATAGTGTGATGACTTCTGATAGTGAAATGTGTTTTCTTCTTTTGTATAGTAAATGGATCCTGCTCCCGCGCAAAGAACAACGCTGGATAAATCTCGACCAGTTGCGAGTAATCCTGACAAGGGGCTAAACAAGCCTTCTTTAGCATAATGAATGATTGGTTCAACCAATATATCCGGACCAATCCGGCTGTTCAACAACCTCTAAATCTGAATATTCTACCTGTAGTACCGGTGGTACCCCCGATCGTTAATCCTGAGAGAGTAAATAAGCCTTCGGTTTACAGAATTAGAAAATACGGGGCTCAAGAGTTTAGAGCCGAAGATGATGATGATGCTGAACGAGCTGAATTTTATCTTGATAATACAATTTGTTGTTTTCGATGAACTATCTTGCACACCTGATGAGTGCCTGAAGTGCGCCATATCTTTATAACGGGATTTTGCCTACTATTAGTGGAACACTCTCGTATTGGTTGTTCCAAAGGAACGAGTTACTTGGGACTTCTTTCAGACGGAGTTTCGCAAGAAATACATCAGCCAGCGATTCATAGATTTGAAACGCAAGGAATTCTCGAGCTTAAACAGGGTCGTATGACCATATCTGAGTATGAGCGCAAGTTTGTGAGACTTAGCCGCTATGCCCGTGGGTGTGCTTTATCTGAGGCTGCTATGTGCCGAAGATTTGAAGAAGGGTTAAACGAAGATATAAAATTACTGGTTGGCATACTTGAAATAAATGAGTTCGTGGTACTTGTTGAGCGAGCTTGTAAAGCCGAAGAGCTGGGGAAAGAAAAATGGAAAGCTGAGTTTGAAGATAGAAACTTTCGTAAGAGATCAGTGGGTAAATTTCCTCAAACATCATCAAAGAAGTTCAAAAATGATAGTAGCCATCCAAAGCTAATACAGGGATCTCTATAGGAGAATGACCACCAGTGAGTTCACGTGCTACTTCGATTGCTAGTGTTGGCAATACTCGACCGAATAAGCCCGAGTGTCAACAGTATGGTAGACGGCATTTTGGTGAATGTTGGGGTAAATCTAACAATCGCACTTGCTACAAGTGTGGTTCGCAGGATCATTTTATTTAGGATTGCCTAGAGACAGCTGAAAAGGATAATGCTCAGAGTGCAAGACTGGGCAGTACTGCAGCTAGAGGTAGACTACCTTGTAATGTGAGAGTTAGGAGCAACACTCAGAGAGGGACTTCTGATGCGGCTATTCAATCAGAGGCCCCTGTGCCAGTTAGAGCCTATGCCATTCGTGCCAGAGAGGAGGCTTTATCTCCAGATATTATCACCGGTATATTCATTCTCTTTGATACTAGTGTAATTGCTCTAATTGATCCTGGTTCAACCCATTCTTATATGTGTAAAACATTAGTATCCAGCAAGACTCTACCTGTTGAGTCTACTGAGTTTGTGATTCGGGTTTCCAACCCCTTGGGCCGGTATGTGTTAGTTGATAGAGTGTACAAGAATTGCCCTTTAATGATTTGAGACTCATGTTTTTCGACCGATTTGATGTTGCTACCATTTGATGAGTTTGATATTATCCTCAGTATGGATTGGCTAACCGTGCATGATACAGTAGTGAATTGTAGACAAAAGGCTATTGATCTGCGGTGTCAGAATAATGAGATAATTCGAATTGAATCTGCAGATTTGAATGGGCTACCAACGGTGATATCCTTAATGTTGGTTCGACAGTATTTGAGAAAGGGTTGCGAAGCTTACTTTTCTTATGTAATTGATAGTAAAGTAACCGAAAAGAAGATTGAACCTGTACCTGTTGTTTGTGAGCATTCGGATGTATTCTCGGAGGAATTGTCAGGATTGCCACCTGTTCGGGAGGTAGAGTTTGGTATTGAGTTAGTGCCAGGGACGAATCTAATTTTGATAGCTCCGTATATAATGGCACCGACCGAATTAAAAGAGTTGAAAGCTCAGTTGCAAGAATTGACAAACAGAGGTTTTGCTCGACCGAGTTTCTCTCCCTGGGGTGCGCCGGTTCTATTTGTGAAAAAGAAGGATAGAACTTTGAGAGTGTGCATCGACTACCGACAACTTAATAAAGTGACCGTAAAGAATAAATATCCATTGCCACGTATCAAGATTTATTTGATCAGCTAAAGGGAGCTTCGTTATTCTCAAAAATTGATCTGAGATCAGGTTATTATCAGCTGTGAGTTAGAGACTCAGATGTACCTAAGACTGCTTTTCAGACGAGATACAGCCATTACGAGTTTTTAGTGATGCCGTTCAGACTCACTAATGCCCCTGTTGTTTTCATGGATCTGATGAATCGGGTATTCAGACCATATCTAGATCTGTTTGTGGTTGTATTCATAGATGACATTCTAACCTACTCGCATGATGAAACCGAGCATGCCGAACACTTGAGACTTGTGTTACAGATTTTGCGTGATAAGCAGTTGTACGCGAAATTCAACAAATGTGAGTTTTGGTTGAATGAAGTTAGTTTCCTGGGACATGTTGTTTCAGCATCAAGCATTCGGGTTGACCTGAGTAAAATCTCGGCTATACTTGATTGGAAACCTCATGAAATGTTTCAAGTTCGAGTTTTCGGGACTTCTTTGGGTACTATAGACACTTTGTGAAAGGGTTTTCTATGATTGCAGCTTCGATGATAAAGATGTTATAGAAAGATGTTAAGTTCGAGTAGTCAGAGAGGTGCCAGAAGAGTTTTGATCAGCTAAAAACCTTGCTAACGGAAGCTCTAGTGCTTGTTCAGCCAGAGTCGGGTAAAGAGTTCATTATTTTTAGCAATGCATCCTTAAATGGTTTGGGCTATTTTTGATGCAGGAGGGTAAAGCTGTAGCCTAAGCCTCGAGACAGTTAAAGTCGCACGAAAAGAACTATCCGACTCATGATCTCGAGTTGGCTGCTATAGTTTTTGCTTTGAAAATATGGCGTCACTATCTATTCGATGAAAAATGTCATGTCTATTCGGATCACAAGAGTCTAAAATATTTAATGACTCAGAAGGATCTGAATTTGAGACAGCGACGATGGTTGGAACTGTTAAAAGACTACGAGCTTGTGATTGATTATCACCCAGGGAAAGCTAATGTGGTTGCTGATGCACTAAGCCAAAAATTACTATTTGCTTTATGTGCAATGAATGCGATTATGGCTATGACTGATGATGGTGCGATTATGGCAGAATTGAAAACAAGGCCATTATTCGTTCAACAGATTTGTGAAGCTTAAAAGGTTGATAATGACTTATTAGCAAAAAGGAATCATTGTGGTTCGAGTACTGATTCAGAGTTTCAGATTGACACTGAGGGATGTCTACGGTTCAAAAACCGAATATGTGTGCCTAAGAATCCAGGGTTGATTCGAAGGATTTGTGATGAAGCTCATAATAGTAGATTGTCAATTCACCCGGGTAGTACGAAGATGTATAACGACTTGAGATAGCATTATTGGTGGCACAGTATGAAACGAGATATTTCAGACTATGTGTCAAAGTGTTTAATATGTCAACAAGTAAAATTTGAGCATCAGTTACCATCGGGATTACTTCAACCGATTATGATACCTGAGTGGAAATGGGATTGAGTCACAATGGATTTCGTATCTGTGTTGCCGTTGGCATCTAGCGAGAAAGACTCAATTTGGGTTACTGTTAATAGATTAACGAAATCGACCCATTTTATTCCGGCACGAATGGATTTCTCGCTTGATAAGTTAGCTAAATTGTACATTTCTCAAATCGTACGATTGCACGGAGTGCCTATTTCTATTGTTTCGAATAGAGATCCGAGGTTTACATCGCAGTTTTGGAAGAAACTGCAGGATGCTCTAGGTACTAAATTGCACTTTAGTACTGCTTTCCACCCTCAGTCAGATGGTCAATCCGAACGTGTTATTCAAATACTCGAGGATATGTTGAGATGTTGTGTTCTTGAGTTTGAGGGTGCATGGGAACGATACTTGTCTTTGATTGAATTTGCCTACAATAACAGCTTTCAATTGAGTATCAAAATGGCACCTTATAAAGCTTTGTACGATCGTAAATGTCGTACACCTTTATATTGGACCGAGCTAAGTGAAAGCAAGATGCAAGGGGTTGATTTAATTAAAAAGACTGAACAGAAAGTAAAAGTGATCCGAGAAAGTTTAAAGGCCACGTCAGATCGTCAAAAATCATATGCGGACTTGAAACATAAAGATATAGAGTTTCAGGTGGGTGACTGAGTATTTTTGAAAGTCTCGCCGTGGAAGAAGATACTTAGATTCGGTCGTAAAGGAAAGCTGAGTACTAGATTTATTGGGTTGTACGAAGCTATTGAGCGTATTGGGCCGGTTGTGTATAGGCTGATGTTGCCATCTGAGTTAGACAAGATTCATAATGTTTTTCATGTATTGATTCTTCAATGATACAGATCTGATCCTTCTCATGTGATTAGCCCGTCAGAGATTGAGATTCAGCCTGACTTGACTTATGAGGAAGAACCGATTCACATCTTAGCTCGTGAAGTGAAAGAGTTACGAAATAAGAAAATCTTGCTGGTTAAAATTATGTGGCATAAGCACGGGATTGAGGAAGCAACTTGGGAACTGAAAGATTCAATGAAAGAACGCTACCCACATTTATTCATTGGTAAGATTTTCGGGGACGAAAATCCCTTAAGGGGGAGGGTTGTAACAGCCTGATTTTGACCTTAATCGGAACAGTGGCTTCTGCCACAAATCCGAGTTAGTAGAATATTTTTATAATATATTTGGTGCCTATAGTTTATGTTTGAGCATGTGTTAAAATTTCATGAATTAATTTGTCTGTTTGTGTGTTCAATTTAAGAGAAAGGATTAAATCGCAAAAGTAGTAAAAGTAGCCTTTTATTAAATTGAGTGGTTAAATTGACTTGTCTTCTTTTATATGTGGACTTAAGTTGCAAATTAGCCATTTGGTATGTTAGTGGACGGCAAAATGCTTCCATTATGTATTTTATTATTAGTTTTATATGTTAAGTTATAATAATACATAAATTATATTATAAACATATTATAATGAAAACATAAAAAAAAGGTGTTGCATGTTCATCTTTTTACCTTCATTTGACCGAAACTAAAGAAGAAGAAAAGAAACTTAAACTCTCAAATATTCGGCCCTTTGCAAGCTTGATTAGGTATGTAATTAAGTTCGGTTTTTGTTAATTTTTATGTTTTTGATATCGTTGCTTCGAATACTATCCGACCCATGTTATAATTTTTTATATTAATGCATGTGTAGTGTTCAGCCATTGATGCAGGCTTGTGTTTTATAATGTTTGATGGCAAAATATTAAGGACATGCTTTAGATTAACATGTTTTGTATTGGAAATTTTGATGATTGTGAGTAATTAGGGTTAAATTGTAAAAATTTTAATTTAAAGGGTCAAAATATGAAATAAATGAAATGTATGAGTTTGTATAAGAGCTATGAATATTTGGCCCTAAAGGAGTAGGTTCAAATTTTGTGTTTTTTGTGTTTTGTGCAATAGGGACTAAATTGTAAAAATTGTAAATACCAGGGGTAAAATGGTAATTTGCATAATCATGTGTTTTTGGATTAAATTGAATGAAAATGCATTTGAATGAGCTTAATTTGAACTTATTTAGATCAAGAACAAAAAGAAACGGGATTGGATCGGGGAAAAGCAAAGTTGAACGAATAGCCGAGCAAATCTATTTCGTCGATTTCTGAGGTAAGTTTTTAAGCAATCGGATTGAATCAAATTTTATTCTATATTAAAATGTATATGCTAAAGTGAAGTAAATAGATTTAATTTCATAATGCCGAATGCGGCATGGGAAATATTATGTTTTAGCCGAATGTGGGGTTAGTATATATATATATATATATATATATATAAACTTTGATTAATTGGGTTGATCGAATATATGTACATGTATTAAGGGATAGTTAAATGTGAAAATGAAATGAGAGTGATGTTTGTAATTAAATATGTGGGTATATTTATATGTATATTGGGTGTTGCCGAATGTGATGATATGTGATGGGAGAAATGAGTTATTTTTGAACCTTTAAATATATGTGTATTTATGAATGAAGATGAAATCATATGTGTATTTAGTAATGAGGAGAAGATGGGTTAATGAGCACTATGTGTGTGAGCTTATATACCGAGCACTGTGTGTGCGAAATCGATTGTCTGGCACTATGTGTACGAAAAAAAAAGTAATGGCACTAAGTGTGCGATACATTACTAGTAAATGGCACTATGTGTGTTCTTTCTCAAGTAACGGCACTAAGTGTGCGATACGTTACATGAATTGCACTATGTGTGCGGGTTTACAGATCCTTCAAAGACATAAACTAATGAATTGAGATAAACGAGAGGTGATACATAGGTAAGTGATGCATGATAGTTGAATAACTTAGAATTAAATAGGTAGTTGTTCTTGTTTATAAAATTATAGAAATGAGATGTGATCATTAATCTTTGAGCTTGTTCGAGATGGATAAATGGTACATGAGCACTCGGTTTTGAGATCTATTAAATATGGTAATTGTTGAATGGTGACATGTTATATATATTTGCGGTTATAAGTTCGTTGATGATCAAGTTAGATTGATTAAATTTGTATAATGATTAGTTGTATATTTTACCATTGCTTATAACTTACTAAGCTATGTTAGCTTACTGTATGTCTTTATTTGACTATTTTATAGATCTTGAAGTCTAAGTTCGAGCTTGGGGATAATCGTCAAAGTCAATCGCACTATCAACTATCTTTCGTACCTTTTTGTGAATGAACTTAAAGTCTATGGCATATATAGGCTAAACTACTTTAGAGTTGACTCAAATGATGTATATGTGTATGTATATAAATGCCATGCGAAAATGGCTTTATTTCTATGCTTGAGATGTTGCATATGTTTGTGCATATTCAGCCATAATAAAAACTTGTTTTGGTATGTATGTGTTTCATGAAATTATGAATGTATATTATCTATATGTTACAAATGAATATTTCTTGTATGATTTATATGCTTAACTTGGAAGTTATTTAATATTATGTTATGTGTAATATTTGAGTATATGAATTTTGCTTTGAATAAGGTATATAGTGCATTTTGGTTGATGGATATGCGTTTGACTATTTCGTATGCACTTATGAGATAAGCCATGAAAGTATAAGGTTTTACTTTATGCATGTAATTAATGAATTCGATTTATTAATGATCAAATGGAAGTAAACTCACTTGTAAATATTCGCCCATGGTATTGACTTAGTTGGAGTTTATATATTTTTCATTGGATGTTTATATATATTCAGTCATGAGGTTTAAAAATTAAATTATGGTTGTGAACAACTAGTTATGGTGTGCATGTCATTGAATAAATCTAGTTAATTGATTGGTATAAATTGAATAAGGATAAACATACATATTCAGCTATAGTATTTAAATGACCAAATGAATAGTGTTTTTGCTATTTGAATGGAATTAGTTTTTAAATGATGTTAGTGATGATAAGTTGTGGTAACTTGCTTGATTGTGATATCATGAATTGATATGCATTAATTAATGTAATAAGATTCATATGAGTGTGTTGACTTGTGGTCAGACGAGTACTGCCTCGTAACCCTAATCCAGCGATGGATACGGGTTAAGGGTGTTACACCTCCCACGTAGATAGGTCAAGCAAGGCTGGAAACTCATTCTTCCAGACACGCGACGTGTGCTCGAGAGTGTACATATCATCGATAAATTATTCAACATGGAGTGAGACATTAGCACACGCTGCCATGACATGCGCACATGGATAATGAAGTGTTTGGAACCTCCTGCAATCGCACCGTTTGTTTTAGAAATCAACTCTATAGGACCTAGTTGGTATACCGAGTCGACGACAGATGGTCTCTGTAACTTGAAACATTTTAAGACGACGTGAGTATACTTCTACATTCATCGACCTCACCATCCGACTGTTTGCAACCATTGCATACCTGACATATTCGACAAACATGTGTCCCGCCTCCATCTGGTTGACTTGTTGTTGACCCATTCTTGGCATCAAGGTAGCTAACCTTTAGAATGTAGCCGAGAAGACAGATGAAATCGAAAGATGTTGTATTTTAAAAAACACAGAGTTGATCCCCTTCGCCAAGTTCGTGGTCATATGACCATAACGAAAGCCCTCATCAAAATTTGAGCCCATTGTCACAGCATCATGGTACCCAACCACTGTTAGAAAGATGTGTTCATTTGACCTTTCATTTCACTCTCAAGTCGAAAATGTGTGGCTCTAGCTCGTGCGCTGTATATGTATAAAGAAAAGATAAGTTACAGTATTGCCCTAAAACATTAAAACTTATATTGAAAAAATAAGGTTATTCTTTAGCCATTCTTACACCTTGTCTCTGCCAGTCTGCATTCTTATAATCTCTATGGAAGCTAGCCGCGATGTGCCAGATGCAGTAAACGGATCTCCATAGCACATCGAAATGCCTAATGGCGGCAATTAATCCTTTTCCTCTATCGGAGATGATGCAAATATTATCGTTGCTAATAACATACCTTTGTAGGTTTGTAAGGAAGAATTCCCATGATTCCATGTTCTCCTTATCTACAATGGAAAATGCTATCGAGAGCACGTTTTTGTTCCTGTCTTGAGCAACCACAAGAAGTAGGATCTGTGCATATTTTCCAGATAACCAGGTCCCATCTACTTGCACAAACAACTTGTAGTAGGGAAATGTACGCACACATGGATCAAACGTCCAGAACATACGATGAAAAATTCTTTTTCCCGATTGTAGTTAGTTATCTGGGCCGTAATAAGGTCATATATATAACTCAATGACAGTCCCCATTACGTACTCTCGCATAGTGGCTATCCATCCCTATAGCTCATTGTACGACGCATCGAAATCCCTGTACAATTGCTCCATTGCCGTTTGTTTATCTATCCAAGCCTTCGGTATGATACTCGATATTGGAATCGTACCTGCATTTCAGCAATCAGTACCAAAACTTTAATGGTAGGCATGTCCTTCATCATTGTCACGATACACATACAGATAGTTTTGGAATCAAGTTTTCAATGATCTTTTGTCATACATGTTGACGTGTATGTGTGAGGCCCAACAAATTTTAGTATCTCCTAAATCTGCGACTTTTGAATAAATGCGGCTCGTACCCTCCAATTGTAGCCTTCCGCCGACTTCCAACACTCCCCAATATATAATGTCGATTTAGACACTACAGCTTTGTAGTCCACTGAATATTCATGCTATACCGCTTAATAGCAAATATGCACTCTTCCTTCCTTTCGAATCTCTGGCCCATGAACAACTCCTCAGGATCGAAATCTACAGCCAATCGATGAGCAAGTAGTATTTCAGGGCACTCCAAGAACTCGAATACATGCACCGCGTCGGGGTCTATGAGCGACATTTGTGCCCTAGGATTATTGTGTATTACAATACGTCGAATCTGGTTCTCGACTGAAGATGCGTTAATGTTTTCATCATCATTCACATTTTCGTCGTCAATATCATCGGGGACCTCGTCCATATCGAGATCACTATCACTATCGACCTCGTGATCACAAGGATCACTACTATTATATCCATCATCACCAACCACATCAATATCGAGTGCAATATTAAGATCAATATCGATCCCACGTATAGTCAATTCACTATCAACGTATGATATTGGAGCCACCATACACAGTTCTTGAGCTCCATGTTCTTCACATAATGCAGTGAGATCTTTAGTTGGCTCTGGAACGGCAGAAATGTGCAAGCGTACACAATCGTAACAAGTAATAAAGTGACAAGTAAATGTCGAGTTATCATACCCACAGGGACTGTGAAAAGAATTATTTATGAATGCTATTTAAAACACTTTGGTGAAAAAAATATTTTGTTTGAAGAGGGTGGTTAAAAACTAAGATTTTAAAATAAGTAAACTAAATAAATAAATCTCAAATGCACGATTTCAAAATACGATTTTAATCAAGATGACATAATGGTGTTAGATTAATTACATTTCTTAACTTAGAATTATTAAACTCATTTTTATATTGTTACAAATAAATTCACAGAAACTCGGTAATTTGCTAACTTATGAACATACTTACTTACCAAAATCCATTCATCTATTGACTATATCCTTATGACAATTCAACCGATTAAACAAATCTTAATAGGCAAATATGTTATAGCACATACATACTTATTAAATTGAAATAATTTTTTGTACGTATCCCTATGTCAATTAAAATGATTAATTAAATCTAATATGTACATAAAAGACTACGTGAAGTAACAAAGTATCCCTACTTTGAAACAGTTTAATCACAAAAATCTTGCAAGTTATGCAAGGCAAATGTATCGTCAGATACCGTTTCTAATTTAGCCCTCAGCTACCTTAGATGATTAAACATGCACTGATTAAGTACTGTGTCCATTAATTACAATTTCAATCTGTTTAAATAATTTATTCATTAGCTACCTCACAATTGTAATGCAAGAATAACTTAGTCATGATTTTACTTAATCAAGCATCTTACCGAGGCCTATAACAACATAAACACAATTTTAACAATTTTAGCAAATGAAATGCAATCAACCTAACACAAATTAAATTCAAGATAAATTGATTAAATTAACCATTCCAACAACATAAATATTCATAGATATTTTCATCATAACAACAACAAAAATTAAAGAGATAGGGAACAAGAATCAAATCCGATGTTTTTTCATGGCTTGACTAGTTTGCTCCGTACTTCCTTCTCCGTTGTCCTTGTCGACCAAGGCTGCTATGAACACTTAATTGCTGCTCCAAATGGCTGATGAATGCCCCTTTTCCAAGAGGATAAACCGGCAAGAGAGCAAGGGAATTTGGAATGGAAAAGAAGAGAGAAAGTAGAGAGAAGAGAGAAAAGATGTGGATGCTTGAGATGTGTTTCAAATGACCAGACTAAGGGGGTTTTTATAGCTGAAGAGGGCTACTAAAATAGCTAAAATTATTAGCCAAAGAGCCCTCCCTTGGCTGGCCACACCTGTGGTAAGGTTGATAGTTTCAACTTTGCTAATTTAGGCTTGGGGCAAATCTATAAAGCCACAAATTGTGGAGGGGTTTGTTTGCAACTTGAACAAGTCTTCAAGGGCCTCTTTGCAAGCTAAATAATCAGCCAATAAGCTGATTGGGTCAGCATATGGACGGTATTGGGCTGTCTACTTCTTGATCGGTTCAGTTCACTCGGTTCGGCTCAACTGGACCACTTTTTCATAATTAATTAATAATAATTTATTTAATCCAAATTAAATTGGATATAAATTAAAATTCATTATATCATGAATTAATACGCATAATTGGACCGACTTAGGCTGAAAATTAATTCACCTTGATACTTCAAATTGCTTCTCGATTTGAACTTCTAGCAGTGTCTGCCGAGTCATTTTTTTTGCCCTTTATGCAAATCTATTGAAAGATGATCAAAATTAATCAAAATTTATTATAAAATTAATTAAAATTCATTATGTTAATAATTTAAGTACAAAATAATTATTTTATAATAATTATATATTTTTCGACAATAATTTTGCCGAAACTTCATGAATTTGAGTTAAAAAGGGCATGAAAAAGTGTGTATATTTTCGTGTTTCCAGGCTCCGCACTAGCTAACTCAGCAAATAACTGAATCAGTGCATTTTGATCACTCTGATTCCCACAATAAAGAGTGATCATTGTCTCCACGTCTTCATCGTTAAGTTCCATTTTGATGTATTTGATGGGATCTATCGAAACTGGAAACTTGTAGAAAAGTTTCGAGATCCTTCTCCCACAACGTCTAACAATTTTTGCGCTAATCATTTCCTTCATATCATCTAACAAGACATTTCTATTAAATCTCATTGCTATTTGTTGGCGACATTCAAATATACATCCAACGGTTGTTGTTAAGATTATTCCATCAAAATAAACACATACGAAAAACTGATTATCCATCTTCAATACTCAATTTGTTAAAAAATAAACAAAAATTTTCAAAATAATTTCGAACAGCAAAAAAATACTTACATAAAAATTTTAATGAATAAAAAGACACCAAATTTATATCAATATGCAATTTTTTTTTCATTCATAAGCTCAAAATTTTAAGTTCTCATTTTGTACATGAACAACATTTATCTTTACATTTGACCACTTAAATTCATTTATACGTTTTCTTCCATCTCTGATCCTGTATCTTCCTCTAGGAAATTCTTTATATTAAATTCAATTCTCTTCAAATTCATCTTCTACAATCCAATTTGGAAATTCCTTAGGATCTTCTTCTTCTTCAATCTTTATTACGGTATTGAATTTAAAATTCTCTTGATAATTTTCTTACAACTAATTTATCCATCCATAGTATGTCAAACACATTTTGCTTCCCAATCAACTTTTGTAAACCCACACAGAGATTATAAACTTCACAGTATAACTAGATTCCAATGGAGGATCATGGTATAATGCTTTCCTAAAATAAACCTAAGGGTTAAGTAATGGTTTCAAACACATTCGATACTTAGAGAAAATTTGTAAATTTTAGAAAAACTATTGTTTTGAGTTGGGCTTAGATTGAAACCCATTTATTTAATCTTGTAAATCCAACTTGATGTAACATGTCCAAAATAGTTCTTAGCAAAATATTAAAAAGTAATGTAAAACAAAGAATAATCCATTGGGCCTTATGGCCTTATTACATCAAATAAAAAATAAAAAATATTAAAATTAAATAAAGTCCAAATTGAATAAATTCTTCAAGTGATGCATGGCCTCTCATGGTCTCCCATTCACATCGCTTGCTCATCACCAAAAATAATTCTCACAATGGGGTGAGTCAAGCAGACTCAATGTGCACACAATACTATCATTCAATAAATCAGGCATTCATGTTCAAATCATCAAGTCCATATAATAACGAAATTGTGATGCAACCCAAACCCAAAACCTATAAGCCATCCGCTACTCTCCACCCGTACCAACCTGCACACCGTGGGGACTACTAAGTCGACCCTCCATCCGCTACTCTCCACGTTGTGTCATTAGACACTATTGTAACCGGTTACCAAAATTTCGCAATGTGACCGTAGTCGACATATTTAGTTGGTGAGACCAAGTCAACACCTAAATTTCGCAATGTGACCGTAGTCAACATATTTCGTTGGTGAGATCGAAGTCAACACCTTCGTTGGTGAGACCGAAGTCAACACCTGTTCTCCCCCTTTCACATAAAACCCGAATGCCCCAAAAACATATATATTGCATAACTTAATTTCATGTTCATATTCATATATTCGCATGTTATTAAAATAACATTTTTCACAATCCTATCGAGTAGGAAACGCACAGGTACTTTTTGCCACATTTGTGGTACATAGCCACATTCACATTCTTATTCACAATCATATATTAAAATATTTAGCCATAAAATATTGAAGGATAGTAAGGGTACACACCTTTTTCGCTTAATAGGTTCCTTGATATCTCGAGAATCCCGATCTAATTTTTAGATCTATTAATCCCTATATTCGGCCCACCAATTAAAACACATTAATAAACGCCTTTTTAGACAAAACCAAATCCTAGTAGGATTTGTATTATTTACCTTGTTGCGAATTGGATGATTGTAAATCAAATCCGAAATTACTAGTATCCTTTTCCTTGAAATCGGCTAATACTAAATCATGTAACCATGTGAGTTTTCGCTTTTGAAATAATGAAAATAATTCCAAATACCAAAATTAAGCCTTGGCGAATATCACTTACCATACAAATTCCAAATCAAGAGAATTCCTTGCCCTATATGTCTGTCGAAATTTTCATGTTAGATCTAATCTAACATATACATCATAACCTTTAATCGAATAAATTATCTTACCTTGGATCCTTAGATTTCCAAAGATTCCTCCTTGTATTCGACGGTTGTAAAAAGATCCTTAATGCCTTGACCGATTGCTTCCTTGCCTAGAGTTTGAGGTTTCGCTATGGAGATTTAATTAGGGATCAAAAGAAAAGGTTTTGGCTTGACAGATGAAGAAAAGAGAAGAAGAAAAGATAGAAAGAAAATTCTAGAGAGGGAGAGAGCAAAGGATTTTGGTTACTTGGAAAGATGAGAGAAAAAGACCTTGGGTTCTCCTTTTATAGCTAATTTGCTAGGCCAAGAGTCCTTGACTTGGCCACCACTCTCCTTAAGATAATATTATCTCTTATTATTCACATATTTATGTGAATAAAACTCCTTTATTTATCTCTTATTATTCACATATTTATGTGGATAAAACTCCTTTATTTATCTCTTATTATTCACATATTTATGTGAATAAAACTCCTTTATTTATCTCTTATTATTCACATATTTATGTGAATAAAACTCTTCCTTTTCTAGAAACCCATGCCGTCCACCTCACCTTACGGAAGCAAAATAAGGCCTTCATTATTTGCTTCTGGATGTCTCAAACTCAGCCCAAAAGCCTCTTGTATTTGGGCCATTTCCTAAGGCCTTTGGTGGCATCTTGAGCCACATTTCCAAGTCCGTTGTTGGGTCAAATTTCATGCTTTATATTTTTAGGGTCACTTGGCCCTAAGTTCCCTTTGGCTCTTAAATTCAACATTCCGGGGTCAATTTTAAGTTTCCTAAAATTTTCGCGCGGCTCTGTATTTTCCAGGTTTCCAAAATGTTCAAGTTTCCCAAAATGTCTAGGTTTCCAAAATGTTCAAGTTTCCAAAATGTTCAAGTTTCCTAAATGTTCAAGTTTCCAAAATGTTTAGGTTTCCCAGAATGTCTAAGTTTCCAAAAATGTCTAAGTTTCCAAAAATGTCTAGGTTTCCAAAAATGTTCATTTCCATTTCCATTTTCATTTTCATTTCCATTTCCATGCATTTCTAGGTTTCCAAAAGTATCAAAAATTTATTCATAGTACTTGAAACTTGTCATTTCATACAATTAAACTGGAAATGCATAGGCCCTATTCAGGATGTTACAGTTCTACCCCCCTTAAAAATAATTTCGTCCTCGAAATTACTTACTATTGTTCATCCGTATAGTCTAACTCACCACACTACGCTATTGTCACAAGACTCGATCTTAAAGAACTATCTTACTTTCTAGGCACATTCTCTAAGTTCATAATCAAGGTTCCATATACTTCATTAGCAACATAAGATCGAACTAATCTTATAGCGAGAAAAGTAATGAAGTATAATCCATAAATATGAAACTTACTCATTGTCTCGTCTGGCGCGTCACTATCCTCGCGACGGCCGACTGCATAAACTATCCTTGGCTGCCTTGTTTCTGAACCTTCAACATCTCCGCTTGGTGCTCCACGTCCTTGGCCGGAACCATTACCTCTGTTACTCGAACCACGACCCCGTTGAGGTCGTCAGTCGCCTCTACCTGGTCAGCTAGCATTCGAATCATCGGTCGGCTCTCATCAGATTGTTTGGGACAATCCCTAAACATATGGTCCTTGGACCCACACCTAAAACATGCTCCTATCTTTTTCCAACACTCCCCTAGATGCCTCTTTCCACAATACTCACAAGGATGAATCATCACTTTGTTCAAACTTGTTGATCCTTTGGCCCATCGTTCTAGGCCTCTTATTCCCGATGATCCAAAACCTCTTTTCGCCTATTTCGATCGGTGTTCGCTTGATGGAATCCTTAATTCCCTCGCCACTTTAGCCTTATCCACCAAAGCAGAGAATTCCCGCTCCTGATGCGGTGCTATCAACAGTCTTAGATCATTCCTCAGTCCGTCCTCAAAACGGACACAGCGTTCATGCTCAGTTGCCACTACCCCTCGAGCATAGCGGCTCAACCTCAGAAATTCCGCCTCATATTCTGCGACGGACTTACTCCCTTGTACTAACCCTAGAAAAGCCTTCCTCTGCTCATCCGTATACCTGGTTCCCACATACTTCTTTTGAAAGGCCTCTTTAACATACTCCCAGGTCAAATTTTCAGCTACGGTACCATCACGAGCAATAACCACCATTGATACGCTTCATCGCGTAACAATGCCACCATCCTTTCACTTTTCCTCCGAGTCAAATCAAGCTCATCCATTATACGCTCCGTTGCTTCCAACCAAGACTCAACAGTCTGGTGCCACATTGATACTCCTCGAAACATTTCCGCTCCATTAGCTCGAGCCGCTCAGTACCGACTTTCGATTTCCTCCATTTCCTCCTGCACCACCACCAATTCCAAAACTCGCAGAGCGACTGCGACATGCCTCTTCCCTCTCGAGCTCACGCTCAACATTAATAAATGGGGTGGTGGTGGCGGTGGCATCTCATTGTCGGACCTTGACCGACCTAACGGGTTCAAACACGTCATCCTTCCTCTTCCTCGACCGCGACGACCACGTCCTCTAGGGCTCATTTTCTAGCGTCGGGATCGATTAAGAAGTTTTATGAATTAGTTATTTGTTCCACTTATTTATCGTGAAGGAGTTTTATGAAAAGGATTTTAGAGTGGTTCTTTCGTATCATACAACACAGTCTTTTCCATTCTTCCATTCATTCATCCATCAAACAAGTATGAACTTCCGCTCATTCAGAGAAACGTTGTAGTTTTTGTTGTTTGTTGTTATTTTCCACTACCCGGGGTATTTTCAGAACTTTGTCCTCTGAGGGCATTTTGTAATTTTGTCAAAATAAGGTTCCTTGATGTTTTGTCAAAATTATTTTGAAAACTCAAAGTCTAGGGGTAACTTGAAAAATTTTAAAACCGGGTATTTGGTAATTTTGACCTCGTGGGTATTTTGGTAATTTTCACAAATCAGGGTAAATTTGAAAAAAAAATTAATAACTTTGGGGTATTTCAAAAGTTGTAAAATTTTGAGGGTTCTTTTGGAAAGTTGTTCCTTCAAAGATGGGGATGTTGCAAAAATTTTTGAAATTCAGGGTCATTTTGGTAATTTTGTAAGTTAGGGGCAATTTTGTAATTTTTCCAAAATCATGGTATTTTGATATTTTACAAATTAGGGTTTTTGAATGTTTATGAAATCATGAAATTTTGATAAAGTTGTTGAACATTTTACAAACCAGGGGCATTTTGGTAATTTTACTGCTAAGGGCATTTTTGTAATTTTCGTAAATCGAGAGTTTTTCTGAAAATGTTGGAAAAATAATTTTCTCAGATTTAAAAGAAAAGTTTTAAAGGTTTGAAAAAAAAAAAAACTAAGGTTTGTTGTTTTGTTCTTCCTTCTTTTTTTTTTAAAACATGGCTAGTTCCCTTTCGGGTTTTAGTCATTATGTTTAGCCTATGACCGAGCCCTCTTGGTCAGGGTGAACCAAAGCTACGCACCAGGCAGGATTCGTGTGGAGAGGAGGTGAGTCACGCGGACTGCTTAAATACCAAGCTCCCACCGAAACCATTCCTAGACATGCGCACAGAGGTTGCCACACCACTGAGCCCTCTGAGTTATGGTGAACCGAAGCTACGCACCAGGTAGGATTCCTGCGAAGAGGAGGTGAGTCACTAGGACTGCTTAAATACCAAGCTCTTTCGGATCCAATCCTAGACATGCATACAAGGGTTACCACACCACTAGCTCAGTGACTTAGCCATAGGTTGGTTCAGTGCATTAAGTCTTATGTGTTTACGTTTGAGTAGTCTAATCCTAGGGTTCAAGTTCCTATTATTCTATCCTACGTTCCATGCCTTTTCTACCCTTATATAAATCACAGAATCACACATAGAGTTAGGGGTACTTACCTGGTGGACTGCGGGTCGGAGACTTAGGGGCCATGCCAAAAGCCTGCTTATTTTTCAAAGAAAATCATTTGGCTTGCTTTGAAAACGTTTTGGGCCTTATACCCAAGGCCGAGGGTTTGAAACTGGGCTCTGATACCAAACTGAAACACCCCACACCCGGCCCACGAGAATGGACCGGATCTGGTATGTTCCTAAAGTAAACCGGTTTCAAACACATTCGATACTTAGAGAAAATTTGTAAATTTTTAGAAAACTATTGTTTTGAGTTGGGCTTAGATTGAAACCCATTTATTTAATCTTGTAAATCCAACTTGATGTAACATGTCCAAAATAGTTCTTAGCAAAATATTAAAAAGTAATGTAAAACAAAGAATAATCCACTTTGGGCCTTATGGCCTTATTACATCAAATAAAAAAAATAAAAAATATTAAAATTAAATAAAGTCCAAATTCGAATAAATTCTTCAAGTGATGCATGGCCTCCTCATGGTCTACCTGCCCCATTCAATCACCGCTCATCACCGAAAAATAATTCTCACAATGGGGTGAGTCAACAGACTCAATGTGCACACAATACTATCATTCAATAAATCGGGCATTCATGTTCAAATCATCAAGTCCATATAATAACGAAATTGTGATGCAACCCAAACCCAAAACCTATAAGCCATCCGCTACTCTCCAATTGCGTACCAACCGCACACCGTGGGGACTACTAAGTCGACCCTCCATCCGCTACTCTCCACGTTGTGTCATTAGACACTATTGTAACCGAAGTTACCAAAATTTCAGAATGTGACCGTAGTCGACATATTTAGTTGGTGAGATCAAGTCAACACCTTCGTTGGTGAGACCAAGTCAACACTGTTCTCCCCTTTCACATAAAACCCGAATGCCCCAAAAACATATATATTGCATAACTTAATTTCATGTTCATATTCATATATTCGCATGTTATTAAAATAACATTTTCACAATCCTATCGAAGTAGGAAACGCACTGGTACTTTTGCCACATTTGTGGTACATAGCCACATTCACATTCTTATTCACAATCATATATTAAAATATTTAGCCATAAAATATTGAAGGATAGTAAGGGTACACACTTTTTTCGCTTAATAGGTTCCTTGATATCTCGAGAATCCCGATCTAATTTTAGATCATTAATCCCTATATTCGCCCACCAATTAAAACACATTAATAAACGCCTTTTTAGACAAAACCAAATCCTAGTAGGATTTGTATTATTTACCTTGTTGCCGAATTGGATGATTGTAAATCAAATCCCGAAATTACTAGTATCCTTTTTCCTTGAAATCGGCTAATACTAAATCATGTAACCATGTGAGTTTTCGGCTTTTGAAATAATGAAAAATAATTCCAAATACCAAAATTAAGCCTTGGCCGAATATCACTTACCATACAAATTCCAAATCTGAAGAGAATTCCTTGCCCTATATGTCTGTCGAAATTTTCATGTTAGATCTAATCTAACATATACATCATAACCTTTAATCGAATAAATTATCTTACCTTGGATCCTTAGATTTCCCGAAAGATTCCTCCTTGTATTCGACAGTTGTAAAAAGATCCTTAATGCCTTGACCGATTGCTTCCTTGCCTAGAGTTTCAGGGTTTCTGCTATGGAGATTTAATTAGGGATCAAAAGAAAAGGTTTTGGCTTGATGATGAAGAAAGAGAAGAAGAAAAGATAGAAAAAAATTCGCAGAGGGAGAGAGCAAAGGGATTTTTGGTTACTTGGAAAGATGAGAGAAAAGACCTTGGGTTCTCCTTTTATAGCTAATTTGCTAGGCCAAGAGTCCTTGACTTGGCCACCACTCTCCTTAAGATAATATTATCTCTTATTATTCACATATTTATGTGAATAAAACTCCTTTATTTATCTCTTATTATTCACATATTTATGTGGATAAAACTCCTTTATTTATCTCTTATTATTCACATATTTATGTGAATAAAACTCCTTATTTATCTCTTATTATTCACATATTTATGTGAATAAAACTCTTCCTTTCTAGAAACCCATGCCGTCCACCTCATATTTACGGAAGCAAAATAAGGCCTTCATTATTTGCTTCTGGATGTCTCAAACTCAGCCCAAAAGCCTCTTGTATTTGGGCCATTTCCTAAGCCTTTGGTGGCATCTTCAGCCACATTTCCAAGTCCGTTGTTGGGTCAAATTTGTGCTTTATATTTTTAGGGTCACTTGGCCCTAAGTTCCCTTTGGGCTCTTAAATTCAACATTCCGGTCAATTTTAAGTTTCCTAAAATTTTCGCTGCTCAGATTTTCCAGGTTTCCAAAATGTTCAAGTTTCCCAAAATGTCTAGGTTTCCAAAATGTTCAAGTTTCCAAAATGTTCAAGTTTCCTAAATGTTCAAGTTTCCAAAATGTTTAGGTTTCCAAAATGTCTAAGTTTCCAAAAATGTCTAAGTTTCCAAAATGTCTAGGTTTCCAAAATGTTCATTTCCATTTCCATTTTCATTTTCATTTCCATTTCCATGCATTTCTAGGTTTCCAAAAGTATCAAAAATTTATTCATAGTACTTGAAACTTGTCATTTCATACAATTAAACTGGAAATGCATAGGCCCTATTCAGGATGTTACAATCTTCCTGTAGGAAATTCTTTATATTAAATTCTGAATTCTCTTCAAATTCATCTTCTACAATCCAATTTGGAAATTCCTTAGGATCTTCTTCTTCTTCAATCTTTATTACCGGTATTGAATTTAAAAATTCTCTTGATAATTTTCTTGCAACTAATTTATCCATCCATAGTATGTCAAACACATTTTGCTTCCCAGTCAACTTTTGTAAACCTACACTTTGTCTCGCTATTTTCCTTGCTCCATAAGAGATTATAAACTTCACGAAGAATAACTAGATTCCAATAGGTTCATGGTACTAATGTCTTCCAAAGTTGGTCTAAAATGATTTGATGCTCACGTTCTATTAATGCCCCTCTAAGGGTTAAGTAATGCACTTTATTATTTCTAATCAGTTCATGACCCTTCCATAACACTTCTTGCATCTTTTGATTTATGGTAATAAGGTGTTGAACGATATATTCTTCGGGTTTCATTCTGTAATCTTACAATTCTCTCATCATCTTATCAACTTTCTCCATTTGTGCTGAAGTTATTATCTCATCAGGCAATATCAAATTTATTGCCATTTCTAACAATATCTATGATAGAAAACATTTTTATTTCGATTTTAAGTATTTATCTATTTTTTACATTGTTATCACTAACTAACAATTACTTTATAATAGTTACTAACATAAAAACTTTCAAATATATTAAAAAATTTAAAACATAACATTCATAACCTAACAAATCACAATAAACCTCAAATAGATAGTTAATCTAAACACAAAACTTACTAACAAAATAACTTAAAATTAATATAAATTTACATTTATAATCTAATAAATCACAATAAGCAAAATAACTTTAAAACAAAACATAAAAATAACTCTAAACAAACTATATAATACTAACAAAATAAGTTTTTTCTTAACATGATCTATTATATTTGAAAATAACAATAAAAATAAAATACATTTTCTTTCTTTCTTTCTTCTACCTCTCTTCTTCCTTATGTTCTGCTATTTTTTTTTTTTAAATTGATACTAATGTTGAGTTGGATGGGGGGAGGGGGGAAAAATGGTACTCGTGCCGCCTATCAGATAGGCAACATACCCCTACAGTATAAAAATATCGATTCTATACTATTTCGGTATAAAGGGGTACCGCCTATCAAGTAGGCACCACTATTAAAATATTTTTTTCAGTCAAAGATGTCAGGTTTTTAGGGTGGTGCCGCTTATGCACCACCTTCCACTTGGTTGGATGTACCATTTCGGTATATAATCTATTTAACATATCATTTAAGTATTTTTTATAATATATAGATAAAAAAATCAAAATTTAATATTAAAACTAAAATTAAGCAACAAATAATATATTAATACATTTAGTTAAGTGACCCACAACTTATTTTCTTGCATTTTAATCGTAACAAGAGTGAGAAGCTTGACAACACCGCTTGGAAATTCAATTCGAATGCATTGGCTCGGCTGGAGGGGAAAAAACTTCTATAAATCAAATTCTCACAATTATATTATATTATATTATATTATATTTATAGTTAATTGTAATATACTCTTATTTCAAATTGGTTTTAAATTATAAAACATTGTAATTACTTCCTTAAGCTATTGATGTTATATAAATCAAATCATTTTATTATTAAAATTATTAAATAACACGTTAAAATATTATGCAACTAAATTTAACATGAAAATTTTAAAAGCGTTATTGCATAACTTTTAAAATAAAAACTAAAAGTAAGTAAAACTAAAAAAAGCGAATAATAAAGTTCTTGTAAAAGTTTTGAAAACCTCAAAACTAATATTTTTAAAACATTCATTTTACAATTTTTTTGAAAATTTTTTCTTTGATATTTTTGCAATATTTATTTTTTCTTAAAATTTTATTTTAAATTATGTCACATACGATTTGATATGTCATTTAACAATAATTAACGATTTTAGTAATGAAGGGCCTAATCAATATAACTTTGATAGTTTAAGGATATAATTAGAATTATTTGAAGTTTAGAGACTAATTTAAAATGAGGGACATAGTTTCAAGATGCGTGATGCATTAACTTTTATACTTAAATAGTTGATTGAGTTGATATTACAAGTCAAACGAATATCAATTTAAAATCAATATAACTATGAGATATTTTTATATTTGACATTTTATATCTATAAAAATCAATTTAAGCTCAAAATAAACCTAAAAGAATAATCAATTTTATAGTTTTAACTCAATTCACATTTGTTTTTCTTGTAATTTTAATAAATATATGTTATTATAAATATTTTTTAGGATAAATACTCAAATTGGGACCTAACTTTTTAGGGGTTGCTTACATAAGGGTCAAACTTTCCAAAATGATCATAAGGGCCTATCATTTACAAAAATACTCAATGAGGGCAAACCTTTTTGAAAGCACTCAAATAAGGGCCAAACATTTTCAAAAGTGCTCAAATAAAGGATTTTTGAATGTCGAATATCAAGTTTCAAATTATGCTTCTTTTCTTTCCTTTTAAAGTAATATTTGATTCAATTTTCATGTGTTTTATTCGAAACACGTCAACATTCACCTAATTTTTACTACAATCTGAGTTGAAATGCTTGAAAAATTCTTATTCTTTTATAAATGTTAGGTCATTATATGACCATTTTGAAAAATGCGGCCCTTATGTGAGTAATCCCTAAAAAGTGGGCTCTAATTTGAGCATTTAACCCTTTTTTTTTTTTATACTTACAACATAGGTGTGTCATAATCTAACTTAACAAAAACCCTTAACAAAGCACCTAATCGAAGCGCCTAAACACACCACTTAAAAACATCACCTCTCTAAAGTACTTTGTAAAGACCTAAACCAAATGACAAAAGTTAAACTTGACCAAAAAATCATTTTGGTTTACTGCAACTCCTAAGATGAACCATACAAACACTACACAAACCAAAGCAACACAAACAACATAATTCGCTCAATCCTTTTTCTCCTTTACATGTCTTTTTTTTTTAATACAAAATACCAACATAAATGTTGGCTCAAGAACTCATGGGAGAATCAAACCAACTAAAGAAGCAGCAAGAACGGTGTCACACTTGGTTTCCCTTGAAACCCGAAAATTTGGTACAATTGGGGGTTAAATTGAAAGAAACCATAAGTTGGCTATACTTCTACTAGAAAATTTGGAGGAAACAGTAACCAATTCAAGGTTTGGTTAAAATCAAATGTTGGTTCGGTGGGATTAAAACCAACTACTCCCTTAGTGGGGGACAAAATGATTGTCAATGGATGGTTCCTAAACGGTTGAAGACTGTGAGAGAAGGGCTATATATAGTTGGGGAAATGAATTTTTGGAAGAGAATTCTTCTCATTTTTGTGTTTCACTTTCTTCTCTTCTTCATCTTCTTCTATGGTTGCTTCGATGAAGAGTTAATTATGAGAAGCTCTACATGGAGCGAAGATCATGAGTTTTGAGTAGGAAGAATAAAGAATCCAGTGAGCTGGTAAGCTTCTTAGGCTTTTTGTACACGTAAGATTAAGAAAGTAAAGTCAAGGATTTTTAGGAACCTTTCCTAGATTTCTTCATGTTTCTAGAAAACTAAGTTTAAACTGAAGATTCTAAACTTAACTCATAATTTTGGTTATATGCTTAATGCCAAGAGAGTAGGAATTTTGGCAATTGGGGAAAGCTAAGCTAAGGGAGGAAGACGAAGAAACATTAGGTGACGAAGAAACATTAGGTGAGTTTCTGCGCTCCACCTCTAGAATGGTAAATATGCTAAGATTTCATGAGTTTATGAGTATCCGTTATTCTAGTTTAGTATGCATGATCCCAAGATGTTTTATTTATAAATGCATGTATTGCATATGAAATACAAAAAGGGATCTTCATCGGGATTAGACGAAGTTAGGAAGGGAAAATGGGTGATTCTGTTAGATAATGCCATACGGTGTTGTTGTGTGCACTTGTGATGTGCAAAGCTCCAGGCCTTGTAGAGGGGACACTACGGTGTTCGAGCATCAAAGTTAAGAATGGTGAAATGAAGGAATGAATGGAATGCAATGGAAAAAGTACATAAGAAAGATCATGGCTAGGTCATTGGTCCAATTGGGGGCTATACACCTAAAATGAGTAAGGCCATAGATAAAAAATGTTATGGCATCATGTGTTGGATCAAAAATAAATATGAGTAAAACCATAATTGAAAGACGTTATGGCATCGTATGAAAGCACACCAAAACGGTAAATAAGACTAAGACCATAGTTGAAAAACGTTGTGGCATCCTACACGGACCCCCTGCCTATATATACCTCTAGGAACAATGAAAAGGGAATTGACTCTTTAAGAATACTAGGCCTACAGTCTTTCAACAACTCTCTGCCTCTACATTCTCTTCACCTCCACTCTTCATAACCTCCAACTCTCTGCCTCGACTGGGTGAACCGACCTTTATGACAACCACTCTACTTTATTATGTACTCATTTATTGTACACTGTATCAACAGATTTGAACTAATGTTGTATTGTGTTAGTTTTTTGCTATTAGTAGTCCTTCTATAGATCGTTGATACGTGAAGATAATTACGTTTTTTTTGGGGGGCTGAAAGGTCATTAAGTGTACTCAAAAGATTTTATAAATTCGTCCTTGCAATTGCTCTATGAAATTTCTTCTTCTCATAGCTAGTTTTAATTTTACAAGAAAATGAAATAATAAAACTGTTGCATAAATTCATTCTTATCACCTTTCTCTATGGAATTTATACTATTTATTCAATCTTGCGGTTACAGTATGGCTGCCGAGATAAGGTCTAAGCTTGATGAACTGAAGTGAAAACTTGAGAAGGAAAGGTAAAGTAACCTTTTATAATCCAAACTTGGAACAAAATTGTCAGTAATTCTAGCAACCTTTGTATTGTGTTATATTTGTGTACTTTCACATTTACAATTGTATCTAAGGACAGCTATGATATATATATTTATTGTAAGTAATTCTTGTTATATATGTTGATGCACATTTACTGTGTTGGTGCTATTTTTCATGTTGTGTTTTGCAATATTTATAAATATTTTTCTCTTCTACATATAAGCACGTTACATAACTCATTGTTAATGTGTTCCTATTTACTGTAGACAAACATTTGCTAAGGCGCTTTCAAAAGAGGTGAATGTTTTTTTATTTGGATTTACTGAATTGTTTGAGACCTGAAATGCTAATGCGATTACTTCATTTGCAGTGTGAAAAGTAGTTGAAGGATGAGACATCAAAGTTTGGAGAGGTTTATAATAAATTCTGCAAAGGAAAAATTGCCCATTTGCAAGCCTTGAAAGGTGGGTTTTGATGGAATATGTTGTAATGCTTTGCATCTTTAATTTGCTGCTGCTGATATGAGAAACATGAACTAGTTTTGTCCTTCTTCTTTGTGCTACATAATCTGCTTAGGTATGTTTTAGATTTTAGCATAATAATTGCAGTTCTGGTTTGAGGAAGACAAAGAATATGAACAACTGAGTGAGCAGTAAAGCAAGAATCTCTGTTGTCAAAATCTTTTTTGACTGTAGATATTCATATCAAAATTTTCCCTCCCTTTCTCCCCTTCTCTTCCATTTTCATGGCAAGTTTCCATGGAAACCAAACAACTTCGTCAACCACCACCCTTACGCATTCACCAATCTACCACTCAATTATCCTAGCAGGCCCACGTCTCAAACCTCTTCAACAAATCCATGCACGGATCATCATCACTGGCTTGGGTCGTACCCGATCTCTCATCACCAAATTACTTTCTTTTGCTTACGCCGCTGCTTCACCCATTAGCTACACTCGTCGCCTCTTCTTTTCCATCCCCAAACCAGATACTTTTCTCTTTCATTCTTTAATTACTTTAACCTCTAAATTCAGTTTCCCTCAAGAATCCCTTCTCTACTATCGCCGGATGTTATTAGCCAATATTTCATCTTCAAATTACACATTCTCCGCCGTGATTAAATCTTCTGCCGATTTAATGGCTTTTAGTATAGGTGAAGCTATTCATTGTCATGTTTACATTTGTGGGTACGGTTTGGATGCTTATGTTCAAGCTGCTCTTGTGAGTTTTTATGCTAAATCTGGTCATGTGATGATTGCCCGTAAAGTTTTTGATAAAATGCCTGAGAAAACAGTGGTAGCTTGGAATTCGATAATCTCAGGTTATGAGCAGAATGGATATGGAAAAGAAGCAATTGAGTTGTTTTATTTGATGCAAGATTTGGGAGTTAAACCGGATTCCTCAACATTTGTTAGTTTGTTATCTGCTTGTGCTCAGGTAGGTGCAATTGGTTTAGGCTGTTGGGTGCATGAGTATATTGCTAGAAACTGTTTTGATCTGAATGTGGTGCTTGGTACCGCATTGATGAATATGTATTCAAGATGTGGAAATGTTAGCAAAGCAAGAGAAGTTTTTGACTCAATGGAGGAAAAGAATATTGTTGCTTGCACTGCTATGATTTCAGGGTATGGAATGCATGGTCATGGCAGCCAAGCGATTGAGCTGTTCAATGAAATGAGTTTTGATGGTCCACGACCCAATAATGTTACATTTGTTGCGATCTTGTCGGCTTGTGCTCATGCAGGGCTCGTAGATGAAGGGCGCCAGATATTTACCACCATGAAGCAGGAGTATGGATTGGTGCCATTAGTGGAGCATCAGGTTTGTATGGTGGATATGCTTGGGCGTGCCGGACACTTGAACGAAGCATATCAGTTTATCAAAAACATATCACCTAAAGAGCCAGCTCCAGCAGTCTGGACCGCGATGCTTGGGGCTTGCAAGATGCATAAGAATTTCGATCTTGGAGTAGAAGTGGCAGAGCATCTTTTAAGCATCGAGCCTGAAAATCCTGGCCATTATGTAATGCTTTCGAATATCTATGCATTAGCTGGTAGAATGGATCGAGTGGAAAAGGTCCGAAACATAATGATAAGAAATCGTTTGAAGAAGGAAGTTGGTTATAGCACAATAGATGTTGATCATAAGGTTTATTTATTTAGCATGGGTGACAAGTCCCATCCCGAGACAAATCAAATTTATCTGTATTTAGATGAGTTGATGAGTAGGTGCAGAGAAGCTGGCTATATACCGGCATCTGAATCTGTGATGCATTCAGTGGAAGAAGAGGAGAGGGAATATGCCCTTAGATATCACAGTGAGAAGCTAGCAATAGCATTCGGACTATTAAAAACCGGCCCCGGTCTGGCCATCAGGATTGTCAAGAACCTTCGAATGTGCGAGGACTGTCACACTGCCATCAAATATATCTCAATTATTGCTAATAGAGAGATTAACGTTCGTGATAGACTTCGGTTTCATCATTTTAAAGATGGCTCGTGCGCTTGTCAAGACTATTGGTGAAGGACTCTGCCGCTATTGTCAAGCCCCTTCTTTAGGCCCGATCAGAGTTGGAAAATTTTTAATTTCTGTTTTTAAACCAAGTTGGATGTCCTAATTTACTGTTTGGAAAACTCATAATCAGATCTCGGTAGCGAAATATTTGGAGCTTGACAATTTAAAACAGGCTTTTCAAGTAAATGATGATATCAAAAAATTATATTAATGTTATAAATCCCATTAATCGGGAATCCCATAACTCCCTCTCAATTTATGAGAATGAATACTTTCAGAATAAGTATGTTTCAATCAACCAATTAGCAAGTGGAATATGTGAATATGTGAGTTCTCTTATTATTTTTTTAATTAATATGCTCTTTCGTTTTATTGTTTTGTTAATATTAAAGTAAGTTTTAGCAATATGAGTCTTGTGATTGTTTGTAATGTGATGAGATTGTTGAAGTAATACAATTTGAAGTGAACTAGTGGTGAGGCTCATATAGTCCAATATGATTTGTAGATTAATGGGTAAAAATGGATGGAAAGAGGGGAAAGCTAGTAACTGCTAAAAATAATTAGACATATATGCTTATCATGGTTTCTAGAAAGTGTCATTACATTATGGTTTATGATCTAGTTACGAGAAATGAGGTACAAATTAAAAACAGTTTATTTTTTATGTTTCATGCTCATCATGATACAAATGCTTCTTCTTTTTTTATTTCGAATTGAGAGTGCTTCATATGCATACTTTATAATGTGTTTATGAGCTTAATCAATTTCTAAAAATATAAAAAAAAAAACCTAAATAAATAAAAGAAAACCCGTTATCCAGATTTATAAAAGTGATGGTACTACTCGATAAGATAAAAGAATAGATTAAAGTTTTAAATATAAAATAATCATGTGACGTATAAAGAAAAGGGTATATCAACATTATATATTGTTAGAGTTGTGTGACCCGAATTTTTGTTAAAATAAAATACAATGGTAAAATTAGGAGATCTGTGTAGCGCTTAAGGCTGAGGGCCGACCATACAGCACTAGTAGAATCTGTATAGAGCTACACTTCCTCTATTTGACTTTAATTAGAATAAGATTTTTCAACCTTTAAATAGATGTAGTCGGAACTCCTCTTGTATTATTCAATTTTCAACATTAGTGTATTTTCTTCTCTTCTGCCCATGGTTTTTTCCTGAAAGGGTTTTCACGTAAAATCTGTGTGTTTTATTTTTTTTCTTATTGCTTTGTGATTGTTCTTTATTGCCATTATATCGACGTTCAGTTTTAACAAATTGGTATCAGAGCTTTTCGGGTTGCTTGTCTCGATTATAGTAATGGCAACAATGTAGTATGATATCCGCTATTGGATTGCAACACCAGATTTGCGTTGTGGCAAGTAAAGATGCAAACAGTTCTTGCGCAGATGGATTTGGAAGATGCTCTGCTAGGGTTATATAATATGTCTTTGACATTTACGGAGGAAGAGTAGAAACGTAAAGATCGAAAGGTCTTGAGGCAATTACATTTGCATTTGTCAAATGAAATTCTACAAGACGTGTTGAAGGAGAAGACCGCTGCTGCGTTATGGGACAAGTTGTAGTGGCTATGCATGTTGAAAACCTTAACTAGCAAGTTGCATATGAAGCACTGTCTTTATGCTCATCATTTGAAGGAAGGTGCCTTTGTGCACAAACATTTAACTGTGTTTAAAAAAATTCTCTCAGACTTAGAGGCCATAGAGGTTTAGCATGATAAAGAAGATTTAGGGTTAATTCTACTTTATTTGTTGCCCCCGTCTTATTAAACATTTAGAGATATGATTTTGTATAGTTGTGAGTCTCTCACAGTTGATAAAGTCCATGCTTTCTTAGCCTCATATGAAAAGATGAAGCATCTTGTGCTTGGATTCGAATCTTAAGGAGAGGGTCTCATTATTCGTGGAAAACAAGAATGAAATACTGATGATAATCGTGGAAGGACACAGAAACAAAATCCTCGTAGTAAATCTAAGAGTAAATTGAGATATTCAAATAGAGGTAAAACATGTAACTTCTATAAGAAGAATGGGCTTATTAAGTTTGAGAGTTATAATTTGCAGAATAAAATCCAAAGGGATGCGACAAATCAAAAAGGAGAACAACCAGAACAATCCGGTGAAGTTGATGTTGTAAAAGACTACAACGATGGTGAACCCCTAGTTGTTTTTGCCGACAACTCTAAAGTGAGTGAGGAGTGGATCCTTGATTTTGGCTACACCTTCCATATGAGCCCTAATCGAGATTGGTTTACAACATATGAAACAGTGTCTAAAGATGTTGTTTTGATGGGAAATAATGCTTCATGTAGAATCGTAGGAATTGACACGATCAAAATTAAAATGTTCGACGGAGTCGTCAGAACATTTAGTGGTGTACGACATGTACAAGAATTGAAGATAAATTTGATTTCATTGAGTACACTTGATTCAAAAGGGTACAAGTACAGAATTGAAAGTGGGGTTCTAAAGATTAGCAAGTGTTCCCTCATTGTGTTGAAAAGGCAGATAAAGATTGTCAAGTTATATGTTTTGCAAAGTTCAACCATTACTGGTGATACAGCCATCACTTCCTTTTCCTTTTCAGATGATGATGCTACTAGACTTTGGCATATGCGTCTAGGGCATATGAATGAGAACAACATGACAGAATTAAGCAAAAGATGACTTCTTGATGGATAAGGCATTAGCAAACTGAAGTTCTATGAGCACTGCATTTTTGGGAAACAAAAGAGAGTTTGATTCACCACAGGAATCCATAACATGAAGGGAACACTAGATTATATCCATTATGATCTTTGGGGACCATCTAGAGTGTCTTTGAGCGTGGCTTTAATTATATGCTGACGATCATTGATGATTTTTCCAGAAAAGTTTGGGCATTCTTCCTGAAGCAGAAAAGTGATGTGTTTTTCACATTTAAGGCTTGGAAAACTATGACTGAGAAGCAAACAAGAAAAGAGATAAAACACCTTCGTACAAATAATGGCTTGGAATTATGTTCTGATGAGTTTAATGAATCATACAAATCAGAAGGGATCGTGAGACACTTGACAGTTTGCCATACTCCACAGCAAAGCGGCTTTATAGAACAAATGAATAGAACAATCATGGAAAATGTTCGATGTATGTTGACGAATTCTTATTTACCAAAGTCATTTTGGGTTAAAGCAGCCTCTGCAGCATGTTTTCTGATAGCCGGTCTTCGTTCGTTGCCATTGAGAAAAAGACTCCACAAGAGGTATAGTCTGGTAATCCTGCTGATTATTTTAATTTGAAGATTTTTTGGTGTCCTGCGTATGCTCATGCTGATAATGGGAAATTGGAACCTAGATCCACTAAATGTGTTTTTCTTAGTTATAAGGTTGATTTTAAAGGGTATAAGTTATGGTGTCCTGAAACGAGGAAAGTTGTAATTAGCAGAGATGTTACTTTTGATGAAACTACTATACTACCTAACTTATCTCTTAAATACTCTTTCAATAAATACCAACAGATTTCGAACACACATGTGAAGCAAGTGGAGCTTCAGATTGATCCAGGATCTACAATAGAGTCTACTCCTCAAGTTAGTACAGAAACTCAGAGTAGAGTTATTTCTTCACCAAAATATTCTATTGCCAACAGACCTAGAAGAGAAATTAAGCCTCCATAGAAATTCACCGAGGCTGATCTAGTTGCTTATGTTTTAAACATGGATAAGATATAGATGCAAATCAAGAGCCATCTACTTATTCCGAGGCAGTTAGCTGTGAAGATTCAGGAAAATGAATGTTTTCCATGAAAGAAGAGATAAAATCGCTTCATAAGAATAGAACATGGGACCTAGTAAAACTTCCTAAAGGTAAAATGGTTGTTCGTTGTATATGGGTATTCAAGAAAAAAGAAGGGACTCCAGGAGTCGAAGAACCCAGATATAAAGCAAGACTATTTGTAAAAAGTTACAGTCATATTCCAAGTGTATACTTCACAGATGTGTTTTCTCCAGTTGTGAAGCATAGTTCGATTCAAGCCTTGCTTGATATTGTGGCCATATATGATTTGGAGCTTGAGCAGTTAAATTTAAAAAACAACATTCTTGTATGGAGAACTTGAGAAAGATATTTACTGTAACACCCCTTACCCGTGTCCGACGTCGGGATTGGATACGAGGCATTACCGTACTTAATCTTACTTAAACATGTATTATCGGGCTATAAAATTTTGTTCCAACTTGAAACTTTTCCTTTTTAATCATAACGTAAATATCTTGGGCCTACGAGGCATTAAACTTACTTCTGAAAGATTCCAAAGTTCAATCGGAAACTTTTACTCCTTTTGAAAATTTTTGTCTAGACAGGGGCCACACGTCCGTGTGCCCCTTAGACACACCCGTCTTCTTCACCCGTGGTCGACACTGACTTATTTCACACGGCTGAGCACATGCCCATGTCTATAGCCCGTGTCCTTCACACGGCCTAGACATGCTCGTGTCTCCTACTCGTTGAGCTCTCTGTTTATGACGTCATCAACCCCTAATTAGCATATAGCCAAGGCACATGCCTATGTGCTGGCCCGTGTAATGAATCGTATTCTCGTAAATTACTGTAGGGGACACACGGCCTATTAACACACCCATGGGGCTGGCCGTGTGTCACACATGACCTAGACATACGCCCTTGTGTCTACCCGTGTGGACACTTAAAGGCTATTTTCCAAGCCAATTGCCACTCTGAAACACGATCTCACTTATACCAACTCAAGCAATACATAATGTAGCATTCTTGTACTATGAATAATTCCTAAAACATCACTATATAATTCATAAAAACTCATCATCATTAGTATGTAAAACTTAATAAATATTGGCAATCTCATTGGCCATATACAAAAAGAATAGATACCTTAATAGCCAACACTTTGGCTTCCAATATGATATAACTCAAAATGACATAATCCCTATACATGCCATGCTTAAAATAAAACAACTTGGCTATACCAAAATAATGATTGATAGTGTGATCCGAGCTCTGACGTCTTTGGTCCCTGAATTAGCTTGGCAATACTACAAGGAAGAAAAAAGAGAGAGAAGTAAGCATATAGCTTAGTAAGTTTGCAGGAAATTCATATAACAACATAATTGTTCATAATAAACTCATCCATCATGAACAAGAACAACATAAATCTCAAGTGCTTGAGCTTACTTACTCATACTTACTCTTACTCATCACATTTTACATAATAATTTCATGCTTGTATTTTTAATCATGATACCTGTATCACTTAGTCACATATATTAGCACTTTCACTAATGTAAACGTAAACTCATATCATCATCTTTCTTAAATTAAATAAACTCTTTATCAACCTTGAATAACTTAATTTATTACTATCTTTACTTGCTTAGCTTTCTTATTACCTCTTTCGTACTTAGCTCTTTTGCCCATTGAATTACTCGGAATATTAGAGGATACTCAATCCCATCATGTATGAGCCTCAATGCCATGCCATATCCCAGATATGGTCTTACATGGGATTCCTTAGCTTGATATCGATGCCATGTCCCAGACATGGTCTTACACCAAATTCTCCTTTGGTGCCGAAGCCATGTCCTGCATGGTCTTACACGGAACCTTCCTTGTATGGTGTCGATGCCATGTCCCAGACATGGTCTTACACGGAACCTTCTTTGTATGGTGTCGATGCCATGTCCCAGACATGGTCTTACACGAGACCTTCCTTATTCGATGCTGATGCCATGTCCCAAACATGGTCTTATACATGATCTACGTTCGGTACTGATGCCATGTCCCAGACATAGTCTTACACAGGACCTACATTCCTTGATGCTGATGCCATGTCCCAGGCATGGTCTTACACGGGCTTTCCTTATCTCATGTTGTGACAAAAGTATCCTCGTTATCCCGAAACTTCAAACGGGACTTTCACTTACTTGTTCTCATTGATTTCCCTATTAAACATTGATAATCAACTTCATTGAAATAATGTACTTTATGCAAAATAAAAAATAATTTAATCAAAATAACATATGTAGCAATGAATTCATACAAACTTACCTCGGTACTCCAAAATATGTGTTGATGTGTAATTTAGTCCACCACTTTGTTCTTACCTCGGTTTCGGTCCGGGCTTCATGTTTCTTGATCTATAATAACATTTTAACTTGTTTAATACTTACATTGACTAAATTTACTCATATTTCATACTTTGGAAAAATTTTACATTTTTTCCCCTAAACTTTATCATAATTACACTTTTCCCCTAGGCTCGTAAAATGGTTTTCTTTCAACTTTCTTTTATTTCAGACCTAGCCGAATCATATACTCAACTATAACAACCTTCAATTTCCACTATATCACTCATATATGACCATTTCTACAACTTTTACAATTTGGTCCTTTTATGCATTTTTCATGAAAATCACTTAGAAAAAGATGTTTATCATACATCAAACTTTCATATTCTTCCATAAAAAATCAAAATACATGCAGGTCTTACATGGGTAAATTTTTGAACATAATCCCTAGCTCAAAATATAGCTCGAAATAACTAAACCGAGCTACGAGGATCTCAAAAATACGAAGAATATTAAAAACGGGGTTAGGATACACTTACTATCAAGCTTGAAAGTTGAAGAAACCCTAGCTATGTCTTCCTTGTGATTTTCGGCCAAGGGGGAGGAAGATGGACAACATGTTTGACTTATTTTCCCTTTTAATTCTTTTATTAACCAAATGACAAAAATGCCCTTAATGATCCTTTCTTGAGATTTTTCCTTCCCATGTCCATTTTTGTCCATCTTATATAATGGTCTAATTACTAAATAAGGACCTCTAGTAATTTTTATAATTCTATTTCATACTTAAATCTTCTAGAATCTCATATTTTCCAATCTTTGCAATTTAGTCCTAGTGGGCAATTTATTCACTGATTAATAAAATTCCTTCATGAGATTTTCACATAAACATGCAAGTACCTCATAAGCCTTATAAAAATCATTAAAAAATATATTTCTACGTTGGATTTTTGGTCTCACACCACTATTCTGACTAGGCCCTAAGTCGGGCTATTACATTTACATACAAAAACCAGGGGATTTTATAGTATCGAAAAAGGAGGACTATGTTTGCTTACTGAAAAAAAGTCTCTTTATGGCTTAAAATAATTACCAAGGCAATGGTACAAGAGGTTTGATTCATTTATGACTACTCTTAATTTCAAAAGAAGTAGTTTTAACAGTTGTGTTTATTTTAAGAAAAACAATGATAGTTCATTTGTATATCTACTCCTTTATGTCGATGACATGTTGATAGCAACCAAAGAAAATGAGAGATAAGAAAGGTCAAAACCTAGCTTAATGAAAAATTTGAGATGAAAGATTTGGGAGCAGCAAAGAAGATACTTGGGATGGGGATTCTTAGAGATAGGAAATCATGTAACTTTTATTTAAGTCAAAAATGGTACAATGAGAAAGTTCTTTATAGGTTCAATATGTAGAGTGCCAAGCCTATTAGTACTCCATTAACAGCCTACTTCAGACTTTCATCAACTTTGTCTCCGTAATCAGATGATGAGATTGACTACATGTCACATGTTCTATATTCTAGTGCAGTGAGATCTCTCATGTATGCTATAGGTTGCTCACATCCAGATCTATCATATGAAGTTAGTACAATTACTAGATACATGATGAATCCCAACAAAAACACAAGAATGCAGTTCAGTAGATTTTCAGAAACTTACAAAGTATTACTGATGTTTGCTTAAGAAATAGAGATAGAGTCATTGGGTATGTTGATTCTGATTTTGCTGGAGACCTTGATAAACGAAGATCTTTCACAAGGTATGTCTTTACTATTGGGGGTTGCACAATTAATTGGAAAGCCACTTTGCAAACTACAATTGCTTTGTCTACTACTGAAGCTAAGTACATGACGATTATTGAGGCTTGTAAAGAAGCTATTTGGTTAAAGGAACTCTTTGGTGAACTTAGTAAAGACCTTCATATCAGTACAATGTTTTGTGATAGTTAAAGTGTCATGTTCCTTATGAAGGATCAAATGTTTCATGAGAAAACAAAACACATTGATGTTCGGTATCATTTTGTGCATGATATTATTGCTCGTAGTGATATTGTTGTGGGCAAAGTTAGTACTCATGATAATCCTGCAGATATGATGACTAAGTCACTTCCTATAACCAAGTTTGAGCATTGCTTGGACTTTTTTGGTGTTCATTTTTGAAGAATACCCCTTTAGGGTTTTCGTCGAAGAGGTGGAGAACTTGTTTGTTGAGAGTTTGTGGTGAAGAACTTGTTCGTTGAGAATTCGTGTCAAGGTGGAGATTATTAGAGTTGTGTGACCCGAAACCTTGTTAAAATAAAATAATGTGGTAAAACTAGGGACCCTGTTTAGAACTTCACTTCCTCTATTTGACTTTGATTAGAATAAGGTTTTTCAACCTTTAAATAGATGTAGTCGAAACTCCTATTATGTCATTCGATTTTCAACATTAGTGAATTTTCTTCTCTTCTGCCCATGGTTTTTTCCCGAAAGTGTTCCCAAGTAAAATTTGTATTTTATTTTTTTCTTATTACTTTGTAATCATTCTATATTACCATTATCGGCTTTCAATTTTAACATATATGATGATGTATGCAAGCATAGAATTTGGCTTTCTTGAGAAGCATAATTGTTCCTACAAAATGTTTTTTAAGTACGAGTCCAAGCATAGTTATTTATTACATTTTAGTTCAAATTGGAAGTAGTTTACTTATATATTCATCATAATATATTTAGTGCTATTAATGCCTAATAAAACCCATATTTTCACTATTGTGGAAAACATCATTTATTTTATGGACAAGTGAATGCTCTTATTTTGTTGGCATTTTATATTGTTATTACACCTCATAATTTATTAGATTTTAGCTACTATCCAAAATAATAGGTGCAATTTTAGGTAATGGAGTGGATGCTCTTATGATGTGTTCACCAAACTTATCTAATTTGAAATTTAATATTAGAGATTTTTACTTTTAACTAAACCCTAAATGATACCTAATTAATTATAGTAAAATACCTTCAATTCCTAAAATTAATTCTATTTTAGAATTCTAAAAAACATAGAAACTACCAATGAATTAGGAGAAATATTAAAACCCATCTACAACTTATTTGATCTTTTATTATTATATTTTAATAGATTTAATTAATAACGTTGAACCTATCAATATCTTATGAAAGTATCCTATGTCGAGTTTGTGATTTATCTTACTTTAAAATTCTTGACCTAAGGTTTAAAGTCGTCAAAATTCTAAAATAATATATCTTAAATAACATTTATTAGCTTTCTTAAAAATTTTCTAAAATAAAATTGTAACGCCCCGAATTTGGGCCTAGAAGGAAATAGGTCTTGAGCGTGGGGACACATAAAAATTTATGTGTGCAAGGAAATGACAACTTGCTTGATTGGTTTAGTGGCTAAGTGATTTAGGAAGAGTTGGGAGTGTTGGAGAAGTCCTGGGTTCAAACCTGGGCTTTAGCAAAATTTTTTATTTTTGCTCTTAAGTGAATCTTGGCCTTAGCTTGAAGGCTTTATAAATATTTTTGGGGAAATCATGACACAAGTAGTCTGCTGATAAAGGTTCAAATCCCTTGGCATGCAAAGGAGTATTTATTTTATTTCCTTGCAGTATGAGAAGTGGAGTTAGACTGAAACTTTGTAAGGTGAAGTTTGAATTGGTCTTAAATTTGTTATGGAGGATATCAAGGAGGGATAAGGGGAGTGATTTGTGGAGATTTTCAAGGAATTTGAAATGTGAGGAAAGTAGTGGCCGAATGGGACTCTAAGGCCTTAGGAAATTCGGGTGAGGAGTTTTCTCTCAGTTTTGGTCAATTTTTCATCGGTTTTTGAAACTATGAAGGCTCTTTTCTTTCTCTGTTCTCTTGTGCCGAATTGGCAAGTGGCCATTTATGCATTTTGGGTATTCGATTCCTACCATTCGGGTAAATTAAACTATTTTTTTCAAGCCCATTCCTCTCCCCTCTTTTGCACCAACATCTATCGAAACCTCCCCTTCTTCTCTATTATTTTCAAGTTCGGCCAACTGCCTGCTTCATCCCTTCTTCCCTATTGATTTCTTTCGGCCAAACCTATCACCCTAGCCCTTGTAACTTTTCCTCCCTTTCTACTTGTGACCGAAAGTTCTCCCCTTCCTTTTCGATTCGAATTCTTTTCTTCTCTGGGTGGTTCTTGCTCTAGCCAAAACTCAACACTATCCCCTCTCTGTTTCGGTTCCGCAAGTATTTCTGACAAGTCGGTAAGTGGTTGTATTCCCTCTTTCTATTCAAATCTGGTTTTTAAACTTTTCTAAAAGCCGAATATTCATTTGTTTGAGAAGATGGTATTTATGGATTTAAGCCACATTTACAATCGATCCTATCTAACAAGATCTATTTATAATTCAGATTCTCGACAAGGCGTGTGATCAATTTTAGGTTAGCGATCTTAGAGAATTAAGCCACCCTCATTCAATCAAGGCAATGTGGTGTATCTATGGACTAAAAGTTAAGAAGTGGTTAACTTGTGTCAGTCAATTAACTGAAGGTCTTGATGAGTGTAGGTTCGGTACATGTGGAATTCTTCATGCGTCTCGTTAAACAGGTGTGTAATCACACTATCTCTACTGTGAATCGGCAAAAGTCGAAAAGCCGAAAAGCCAAAACTTGACATTCGAGGCCTCACGAGCGTGCGATCGCTCGTGTGATAAACCGAGCCCACCAATTGTGGGCGATAGAATGTAGAGGCCACCACGAGGGTTCTCGTGCTGTTGGGCCGACATGGGCCTTATTTGGCCGAAATGGGCTGTGTGGGCCCAATAGGGCTCGTGGGTCCCACACAAATTGTAACACCCCCAAACCTGGCCCACGAGCCTTGACCGGATCTGGTATGTTACTGCGAAAAACGTTGGAAAAGATTTTTACTTAAAAATAAAAGATGAAATTTGTTGCCGTTGGTAAAAACATTTCACATTTAAGATTCCAAGTAAAACCTTATTGGTACAAATTATCCGAATTTAAAAGCTTTATTATAAGTTGTTATAAAATAAGTTGATTCAAAATATTGCCAATTATTAGCTCAATAATAGGTTAAACTTCAAAACCATAAATAAAGTTGCAAATACTTTAAGTGGCCCTTATTACATCAAGTAATTATTCCAAAACTACTTAAAATATAAAGTACGTAAAATTAAGTAAAACATCTTACGCATGGGCCACCTTTGTATCCGCTCAGGCCGGTCCAAGCATTACGAATCACTGCGATGTTGGTAAGAAAATTTGGGTGAGTCAAGCAGGACTCGGTGCATAGTTATCTCACATGTCTCCACATATGGGCTTGGCCCATATCCACATGATCCACATACATAAATATGCAAGATGAAGCCCACCCAACCTAGTATCCATCCGTTACACACCGCCTTGGCAGACCTCTATCGCCCGAGGTAGTGGCTAAGCCACCGATCACCTAAGTGACCCCACATATCAATATCCTCGAGGTGACCCTAGGTCATCCTCAATCTACGGTGATGCACACAGCTATCATTCGCCAGGGTGAGCCACACAGCCAACATCCTACCTTGATGAAGCACATAGCTAACATCAAGAGCCAATGTAGTACAAGGCTAACATCAGACCATGTACATAAATGAACTCCCTGTCCTTCAATAGTCACATCCCAAGCCCCATGTATCATGCCACAATATCATTAAAATAAGCATACATCACATGCTATCACAATTTCATTCGTATACCATAGAAAACTTATTGTCATAAAGTACTGACCTGTTTTATCGATTACCTACCATGGGTATCCACCTTTTTAGCCATTATTTCGGCTACCATGCACATCATATACATATTTATATATATAATACATACACACAACAAGAGAAACGGGCGATAACTATACTGTTTTGGCACACTTGACTAAATCCCGAAATATTTGCTTGCTCCTAAAGATGTCAAGATCCCTACTTAACCATTGTTAGAATCGGCCCTACACCATAAATCCATGAAGATGGCCTTTGGCCGAACTACATCTCACTTACCACCTTACCCTGAATAGTCGAATCCAAGAGGCTCCTTACCGTTGGCTACACAAAAGAAACACAATATTATGACTCTTCATACATTCGACCATCCCTTAGAAACCAAGGCCAACCATTGGTTTTGGCATACTAAATGAAGAAGAAGAGAATTTGATTGCTAAGAAAATACTTACTATACTCGAAATCGATTGAAGATTGATGAAAAGGAATGTCGACACCTCCCCCTCTAAAGGCTCTAAAAGATTCGGCAAGAACTCCCAAATGGAGATGGGATAACCAGCTATCACAAAATAGGCATAGAACTGAGGTTGAGAAGAAGAAAAGAAGTGTAGATGAAAGTTAGGAGAATTCGGTAATGAAGAACAAAGGTGGAGAGGTTTCGGCTTTGTTGCAAATGAGAGGATGGGTTTTGATTTTTAGGAAGTGAATGGAAGGAAAATAAGTTAAAAAAAAGAAAAAGAAAAAGAAAAAGATGCACAAAATGACTTCCAACTTCCGGCTTTTGGTCAAGAAATAGGGTGTAAATTTCGGCAATGGCAAGGGTGAAAAGAAAGTTTCGAAAGAGAATACTAAAGAAAGAAAAGAGAATCGAAAAAGAACTTTTAGACCTCTTATAGGAAATTCAGCTATTCCCCCTCACTCATGACCGAAAATTATCACCCAAAAGAGACCCACATTCGGCCTCCACACTCAAAATTCTTCTTGCCATCAATTCAAACTAATTTTGAATTAAACTCACTCCTAAATTTCTCCTTATTTCCTCCTAATCACATTCAGAATTAAACCAACCCCCTACTCCACTATACCATCTACATTCATGGTCAAAAGGCCATAGAAAAGTTTCCAAAACAACACTCCATACTTCAAGCCTTATGTCCCCTTATCCTACCAAAATTCCTTGATACCATACCATAAATAAGCACTTGCCTTATTCCTTAGTCTACTATCCATAAAAGAGAATAGTCCAACCTTACCTTAATTAGAGTTTGACCAACACATGCCATATAAATGTAAAAATAAAAGTCACCTTAAGTCCATCCATGGGATTCGAACCTAAGCCCCCTTTCAATGCTTGTGGAGTCACCTTCCAAAGCCCTAAGTGGTGCCTCCTTGCCACTTTGCCAACTGGTTACTTGTGTTAAAATTCCCCACGAATTACTCTTAACCCCTAGCTCCTTCAACTCCCTTTAACTAAAGCTTAAAAATAAAATTTTTCCTACAGCTCGAGCCTACCCTTGGCTTATTCCTAAGCCCTAGAACATCTCACTTAACAACACAACAATCCGAACTCATGCAAAACAATACAATCATAAATAACCCCTAATTCAGGATATTATAATTCTACACTCCTTAAAGAAATTTCGTCCTCGAAATTTCCAACTAACTAACAGTCGTGCATCCTCACTCACTACACTACGCTACTGCTGTGCACTCTGATCTTAATAAAACTAGCACATTTCCCTAGATACCATCTCAAGATTCGTATTCAAGGTTTCATACACTTCACTAGCAATACATGAATGAACTAGCTCTATAACAAACAAGGCAATAAAGGGTATTCCAGAAATGAGGAACGTACCCGTTGTCACCTCTGGCACATCTTTCTCCTCGCGACGCCTGGCTGCATAAACCAACCTTGGCTGCCTCGCATCTGTACCTTCAGCTCCTATGCCTGGTGCTCCACGACCTTGGCCGAAACCATTTCTTCCATGGTTTGGACCACGACCCTTCGTCACTTGCTGACCACCTCTGTCCGGCTGCACACCACCCTGACCTACTGTCCGAGCCCTATTCGGATCCCGAGGACAATCTTTAATCAAATGAGCCTTAGACTTACACCTAAAACACTCTCGATCCTGATTCCAACACTCGCCAACATGATACCTTCCACACTGAGCACACGGACGATCTGGATTTCTAGTAGCTGGCTTAGCAACACGAGCAGAATTCTCAACCCTCGGTCTTTTCTGAAGGCTCTCAGACAATTTTGACGGTCTAAAACTCCTCTTATCCCGGTTTCTATCCTTATCTCTGTTCTGTCTCACAGATTCTTTAATTCTTTCGGCTACCTTAGCCTTTTCTACTAATACGGCAAACTCCTACTCCTGCTGTGGAGCTATCAACAGCCTCAGGTCATCCCTTAGTCCATCCTCAAATCGGACACATCACTCATGCTCCGTAGCCACTACTCCTCGAGCATACCAGCTCAACATTAGGAATTCAGCCTCGTACTCCGCCACGGGTTTGTTCCCTTGAACCAGCCCCAGAAAAGTCTTTCTCTGCGCATCAATATAATGAGTACAACATACTTTTTCTGGTAAGCCGCCTTAACGTGCTCCCAAGTGAGATCCTCAGCTGTAGCACCATCCCGAACTGTGAGCCACCACTGGTATGACTCATCGCGAAGAAGCGACACCATTCCTTTCACTTTCTCCTCAGCCATTAAATCAAGCTCATCCATAATCCGTTTGGTCGCCTCCAACCAATACTCAGCAGTATTGGGTGCCACACCAGATATGCCACGGAACACCTTAGCTCCATTGGCTCGGAGTCACTCGGGTACGGACTTCTTAGCTCTCACATTTCCACCTGCTCCAGCCACCATCTCAAAAGCGTAGCTTGTGATCTGACATCATCCCCATCTGATCTTGCTGCTCCACACCAACAGCTGGTGGTGGTGGTGGTACCTCATTTTCAGACCCTTGACCTGATCTAACGGGTTCCGACACGGTCATTTTGCCTCTACTGCATCCTCGTACATTACGACCACGTCCCCTAGAGCTCATGTCTACTATCGCGATTTAATCGATTTAAGAAATTTTATGAATTAGCATTTGTTCCTTTGTTTATCCATAAGCAATTTTATGAAAAGAGCTTAATAGTAGTTCTTTCGATCATTCGAGTTTTCATTTCAAGTTTTCTACCTAATTAGATGAAAACACACATTCAATGATATCCATCACACACATTCATCATTCGAACGTCTTTGTCCATTCCTATTTTAGGGGTATTTTCGTCATTTATCCTACAGGGGTATTTTGGTAATAAATTGGGGTTAATTTGAAAATCTTTACAAATCAAAGGCATTCCAAAATATACAAATCTCAAGGTTATTTTGAAAATTCTACCAAATCAATGATATTGTAGAAATTTCAGAAATCGGGGTTATTTTGGTAATTTTGGAAGTCAAGGGCATTTTAGTAAATTTTCCCAAATCAGAGTATCTTACTATTTTGTAAAATAGGAGTTTTTGGTATTTTTGTAAAGTAAGAATGTTTTTACGAAAGTCGTGGGTAGTATGGTAATTTTATAAACCAAGGGCATTTTGGTAATTTTACACTCAGGGGTATTTGGGTAATTTTGTAAATCAAAATATTTCGAAAAATTTTCCAAGTATAAAATGGTTTTACAAATCAAAGGAGTAATTTTGAAATCTTAAGGTTTTTATAAAACAGTATGACTAGTCCCTTTCGGGTTTTAATTATCGAGTTTAGCCCGTGAATAAGTCCTCTTGGTTAGGGTGAACCATTACTACGCACCAGGTAGGATTTGAGTGGAGAGGAGGTGAGTCACTAGGACTGCTTACATACCAAGCTCCCACCGAAACCAATCCTAGACACACGCACAATGGTTGCCACACCCTAACTCGGCGACCTACTCATAGGTTTGTTTAATTAGGCTTTAAAATTTTATGCAATTCTGTGTTGGAGTAAGCTAATCCTAAAGTTCAATAACTTAATACACTAATCTACGTTCCCATCATACCCACATACCAATCATATAATAATTCACACAACAATTAGAGGTACTTACGGTGGACTTGAATTGAAGATACAGGTGCCATGCGAATAAACCTAAAAATTTATGAAAGCCCAAATCTTTGAAAAGCCCACCTTAAAAAATGTTTTTGGGCCCAAAACCCTCAAGTGAGTTTTGAGCAAGACTCGATACCAAATTGTAACACCCCAAACCCGGCCCACGAGCCTTGACCGGATCTGGTATGTCACTGCGAAAAATGTTGGAAAAGATTTTACTTAAAAATAAAAGATGAAATTTGTTGTCGTTGGTAAAAACATTTCACATTTAAGATTCCAAGAAAAACCTTATTGGTACAAATTATCCGAATTTAAAAGCTTTATTATAAGTTGTTATAAAATAAGTTGATTCAAATTATTGCCAATTATTAGCTCAATAATAGGTTAAACTTCAAAACCATAAATAAAGTTGCAAATACTTTAAGTGGCCCTTATTACATCAAATAATTATTCCAAAACTACTTAAAATATAAAGTACGTAAAATTAAGTAAAACATCTTCGCATGGGCCACCTTTGTATCCGCTTCAGGCCGGTCCAAGCATTACGAATCACTGCGATGTTGGTAAGAAAATTTGGGTGAGTCAAGCAGACTCGGTGCATAGTTATCTCACACGTCTCCACATATGGGCTTGGCCCATATCCACATGATCCACATACATAAATATGCAAGATGAAGCCCACCTAACCTAGTATCCATCCATTACACACCTACCTTGGCGGACCCTCGCTCGAAGTCATGGCTAAGCCACCGATCACCTAAGTGACCCACATATCAATATCCTCGAGGTGACCCTAGGTCATCCTCAATCCTGATGATGCACACGACTATCATCCTTGAGGTGAGGCACCTGACCAACATCCCACCTTGATGAAGCACATAGCTAACATTAAGCGCCAATGTAGCACAAGGCTAACATCAGACCACGTACATAAATGTACTCCCTGTCCTTCAATAGTCACACCCCAAGCCCCATGTATCATGCCACAATATCATTAAAATAAGCATACATCACATATTATCACAATTTCATTCGTATACCATAGGAAACTTATTGTCATAAAGTACTGACCTATTTAATCGATTACCCACCATGGGTATCCACCTTTTTAGCCATTATTTCAGCTACCATGCACATTATATACATATTTATATATATAACACATACACACAACAAGAGAACAGTGCGATATCTACGCACCTATTTTGGAAGACTCAACTAAATCCCGAAATATTTGCTTGCTCCTGAAGATGTCAAGATCCCTACTTAACCATTGTTAGAATCGGCCCTAACCATAAATCCATGATGATGGCCTTTGGCTGAACTACATATCACTTACCACCTTACCCTGAATAGTCGAATCCAAGAGGCTCCTTACCGTTGGCTACACAAAAGAAACACAATATTATGACTCTTCATACATTCGACCATCCCTTAGAAACCAAGGCCAACCATTGGTTTCGGCATACTAAATAAAGAAGAAGAGAATTCGATTGCTAAGAAAATACTTACTATACTCGAAACCGATTGGAAGATTGATGAAAAGGAATGTCGACACCTCCCCCTCTAAAGGCTCTAAAAGGTTCGGCAAGAACTCTCAAATGGAGATGGGATAATAGGTTATCACAAAATAGGTATAGAACCGAGGTTGAGAAGAAGAAAAGAAGTGTAGATGAAAGTTAGGAGAATTCGGCAATAAAGAACAAAGGTGGAGAGGTTTCGACTTTGTTGCAAATGAGAGGATGTGTTTCAGTTTTTAGGAAGTGAATGGAAGGAAAATAAGTTAAAAAAAGAAAAAAAAAGAAGAAGATGCACAAAATGACTTCCAACTTTCAGCTTTTGGTCAAGAAATAGGGTGCAAATTTTGGCAATGGCAAGGGTGAAAAGAAAGTTTTGAAAGAGAATACTAAAGAAATAAAAGAGAACCGGAAAAGAACTTCTAGACCTCTTATAGGAAATTCGGCTATTCCCCCCAACTCATGACCGAAAATTATGACCCAAAAGAGACCCACATTCGGCCTCCACACTCAAAATTCTTCTTGCCATGAATTTAAACTAATTTTGAATTAAACTCACTCCTAAATTTCTCCTTATTTCCTCCTAATCACATTCAGACTTAAACCAACCCTCTAGTCCACTATACCGTCTAAATTCATGGTCAAAAGGCCATAGAAAAGTTTCCAAAACAACACTCCATACTTCAAGCTTTATGTCCCCTTATCCTACCAAAATTCCTTGATACCATACCATAAATAAGCACTTGCCTTATTCCTTAGTCTACTAACCATAAAGACAATAGTCCAACCTTACCTTAATTAGAGTTTGACCGACACATGCCATATAAATGCAAAAATAAAAGTCACCTTAAGTCCATCCTTGGGATTCGAACCTAAGCCCCCTTTCAATGCTTGTGGCGTCACCTTCCGAGCCCTAAGTGGTGCCTCCTTGCCACTTTGCCAACTGGTTACTTGTGTTAAAATTCCCACAATTACTCTTAACCTCTAGCTCCTTCAACTCCCTTTAACTAAAGCTTAAAAATAAAATTTTTCCTACAGCTCGAGCCTACCCTTGGCTTATTCCTAAGCCCTAGAACATCTCACTTAACAACACAACAATCCGAGCTCATGCAAAATAATACAATCACAAATAACCCCTAATTCAGGATATTACACGGATGAAATCCACGATAAGTGGCAAATACTAGACTAGGCTATGTAGTTCACATAGCCGTGACTAAATTTGGGCTAAATTGGCCACACAAGCGTGTGGGCCCACGTGGGCCAAATAATGGGCTTTAGGCCCATTTACATCGGTATTACCATTTAGGTTTTCTGTGTCACTCGAGGGAACTGTAGACCTTCAGAGAGATCATTATCTGCATCGAGACCCCAAAATAAGTAAAGTGACCGTAATACCCCTGTAGGGTAAAATGACCGTAATGCCTCTGTAGGGTAAAATGACCGTAATGGCCTTGTAGGGTAAAATAACCGTAAGTGACTATTTTGCGCCTCGAGGGTAAATGACTGACTTGTGCTATGATTTGATTGACGTAACTGTGAATGATATGTTGATTTGTGGGCCAGGCATTCTGCATACATGACATACTGTATGGGGTTGGGATATATTGTATTGAAGGAAGTGATTGTTATGTGAGGGTCGCACGGGTCGCGTGAGATGATAGTGGACCCACCAATGGCTTTAAGCTGATTATGTGATTGGCAGCTCTGCTGCAATATTGGTTAGTGCCGTAACCGGTGCTACATAAGGAGTTAGGAATGGGTGGGTCAACTTAATCCCCATAGGAGTGTAGGGTTGGACAAGAGACAGAGTGTAGGGTTGGTTTGGGCATTTATGCATTGCATATACTGATTCTGATATTAAGATGGGCTTAGGCCTAGATATATGTGATATGTGTCTTTTGATATGAGCTAAGGCCCAACCGAGGCTGATGGGGGCTAAGGCCCAATTGCCACCGTTACTGTAATGGGTTTAGGCCCAAATTGATGTGATGTATGTTATTTGATTGTTGGGGTTGTAGACACTGAGTTTTCACAAACTCACCTATCTTTTTAATTTTTTAGGTAATCCTTAGTGAGATAGTTCGACACGTACTGGGGGACTCGGAGGTGGCCATACTACGAACAGTCGCATTTTCGTGTTTTTAATTTACTTAATTTTTAATTATGTGTTCTTTAATTTGGGTTTTGTTGTAATAAGGCCTATCTCTAGTTTGTTTTAAATTTTGAGATTTACTTGTGTTAATTGCAAAACTTCTAGTTTTAGGTCACGGGTTTTAAAAAGGAAAACAACGTTTTACAAACCAATCGTAAGTACACAAACCCTTTCAAAGAAAAGCTTCCGCTGTATTTTGAAAGTTTAAATAACAAGTTTAAAGATTCCTACATAAAGTTTTTAATCAAACCCTAATGTACCAAAAGAATTTGAACATAACATGAAATTATCGCTGACAAATGTTTTGAACTAAGAACTCTTCAAATGACTTCAAGGTTTTACATCAGCTTTGGATTTTACGATTCATCCTTCAATGTGACTTTGCCAGATTCAGCCATAACGTCTGGGTCGAGTTTGGGGTGTTACAAAAATACTTAGAAATACTTACTCATGATTTACAATTCACCTACAAAAAAATTTTGTTTTAATCTTGAATAAAGTCCTAAAGAATATTTACAAATTAATTTAAGATTCTAAAGAGGAATCCTATATGATATTTAAAATTAGTTTAAAACCCTAAAAATATCTTACATGTTATTTATAATTTTCTAGGGTAAATGGTAGATAATATCTTAAAGACAAACCTAAATTCAAATGTAAAAACCTTATAGTTTCATTAAAATGTAAAAACCTTATGATTTCATTAAAATGTAGCACCTACTTAACTAACTTCATGTCAACAATTATAGGATGGAAAAATGACTTAAAGTTACATCTTTTAAAACAAATAGTAATAAAATAGGAAAATTAATTGAATTGGCTAAAGTTAATCAAAAGTTAAAACTCTTTCAAAAAGGGCAATAATAAAAAGAAAAATAAATGAAATAAATAAGACCTTGACATGATGATAATAATAACAACAATACACCTTATTCATAATACAATAAAAGAATCAAAGTAACATAAACAAATAATATTAAAATGTATGTAAGGGAATGAGTTAAAAAAAACATAAATATAAATAGGCATGAAAATAAATAAAGACGAAATAATAATAAATAAAAATTATACAAGTGTGAATAAATATAAAACATTAAAATAAAGTGCATAATTGACGTTAAATATATAAGGTATAAATGCAAATGAAAGGGAAGATATAAGTGTAAATAATTTATTAAAGATGGAAACAAAATGACATAGCTTGATTTTGGGGCCAAAAGATAAAAAAATGTAGAAGACAGAGGACCGATGTAGCAATTAATTTGTTTTTAATTTTTAAATTTCGGATTAAATTGAAGGTTTGAATAAACAAAAAGGTTACAGGTGTAAATAAGCCAGGGAGTGAGGGCATTGCTACAAAAAATAGAGTATTTTTTATAAATTTAAAAGATAAGGGGGTGGGAATAAATTACCCATTTTTGGCACCTATAAATGAAAAAAAAAACTATTCATTCTTTCATTTTAACCTCATTTTTTTCAACAAAGAAAAAACTCTTCCTCTTTCTCATCCTCCTACTATGTTGGCCATAGCTCCACCACCAAAGAGCCCAATGGCTCTCTGGCCTTCGGTAGTAGAGCCGCCGCATACGATAATAGCGTGTTTTCTTAGCCTCGTCTCATGATTTCCATATTCCTTTTAACTCATCTTCACGATTCCTCCTACAGTCCATGCGGGTTATCTGAGCCAGGCTCGAGTCAAAATTAGCTATTTGGAAATCGCCTTCTCTGCTCTAAGTATCCTCTAAAATTCTCGCTATTATCCTATATTTTCTACCCCATGCCGTGTAACATCCTGAATTTTTGGGCCTATGCGTTTAATGGGTGAATAAGTGTAATGAGTTAATTTAAGTGATAAGGGTCCAAATTGGGCTCAGGGTTAGGCAAAGGCCTTGGTTAAATTATTAGATTGGGCATTATAAAGTTAAAAGGTGGTAATTATGTTTAAAATGCCAACATGGGCTTGTGGCCCAACAATAAGTGGCACTGTAAGGGAATTAGAAGTGACGCGACACACAAGGGATTTAGGGCCTAAAATTTAAGTTTAATGAAGCCCAAATATTTTAATTTAAGTGAGTTAAATTTCAGCAATTAGGTTTAATGAGGTGGACGGCTATAAGGCTTGAAAATAGGAGATATTATGTGGATTTTATAAGTGATAATATCATACATAAAAAGGAGAAAAGTTAGGAGCTTATCTTCAAAGGAAGTGTTGGCCAAAAATCCACCACCTAGAGGAGTGTAAAATTTGGCTACTGCATGGCAAAGAAGGCGCCGAATTTCCCCTCTCTTTTAGCTTGAATTTAAAGGCGTTTTCAGTTTTTAGCAGTAGGTGCCGAAATATCTATAAATAAGAGGGGCTAGCTCCTTAATTCTGACACTGAAAACCCTAAATTCCTCTCCCATTGTGTCGAATTTCCCTAGCTTCTCCCTCTCCAATTTCTTTTGTCCAATTTCTTCAAAAGCTGAAACTCTTCTCCACTTTTTCCTCCTTGTGCCGATTTCTCTAAAAAGCCGAAGCATCCATAGTCTTCTCTTTTATTCATCTTATTTGAGAATTAGTTCTATACTTCCGGCATTTAAATCTTCCATTGGCATTGCCGAATCCTCTTCTTAGTGCTAGCCGAATCTCCTATGCTAAGGTAAGTTTTGATTTTGAGTTTCCAATATTTCTCCGGCTTTTCAAAGTCTCTAGCCGAATAGCTATTAAAGTGACTAATCAAAGGTTTTTCTTATTTTTCGGTATTTTGGGATCTGAAGAGGAGTCCAACGCCTAGATCTTTAAAGTCAAGGATTCAGTAACCTTTGAGTCGTGATTATTTTCGGAATTCCAAGGTAAGAGATCTATTAGTTTAAACGTGTGATTTGGGACTTATTTAACCTTGGCCGATTGTTGAAGGGGCTAAATCTTTGTGTATTTTTCGGCTTTTGAGCAAGACATAGATTAAGGATAATAGATCCGAATAGTAAGGACACCGACTAAGAATATTGGATTTCGCGATATCAGGTGTGTAATTCTCCACACCATCTAGATCTATTTGATCAATATATGATTATAAGTCTTATATATTTTGATATATGCCAAAATCTCGGCATGATGACGGAAACCCAAAGAGGGTAAAGGCAAATCACTAGGTTAGTGAATGTCTTGATTAAATGATATAAGAATATTGATTTTATGTGATTGCATGGGTTGGGTTTGATGGAAGGAGGAAGTTATATGTTGTAGCGATTTTTACCGTGATCTGTTGTAGTGATTCCTTACCGTGATCTATTGTAGCGGCTTTCATCGTGATCTGTTGTAGTGGCTACGACCATGATTGATGATGAGCAGCACGACTGCCATCAAGGCGTGTAGCGGTGTGGGTTGATTGTAGAAATCTAGCGGTGTGAAAGGTGATGCACGGGGCATGTAGCGGATGGAAACCTAGGATTTGGGTTGGGCTTTGCATAATTTTTGTTATGTATATTAATTTTTTGATATTACATTTTATGGGGCTAAAGCCCAAATCTAATGGTGCCCGAGGGTTACACATTGAGTCTCGCGACTCACCCTTTTAATTTAACAATTTGGTGACACCTAGTGCATCGAACCAAAATTTGGAAAGGAAGCGAGGTGGCCATGCAAAAGAGCAATTGGATTCACTAAAAGACTTTAGTTTGTTATTTTTATAATTTGCGGATTTTAAAAATGGTTGTAATAAGGCCACGCCACTAAACTATTATTTTTGTTTTGGGTTTTATGTTGGGCTTTTAAGTTTTATGTTTCCAATTAAGTTAAGACATGTACAAAATTTCAGTTTTATTTAAAATCCACCAAGATAATTTATAACAATATTTTACACTTTAATGAATTCTTAAGCTTTGAATAAAGGTTTAAACCTAGTAATTGTTTTCCAATATGCGACATGTTTTGTAAAATCCCTTAAGTGACATACCGAATCCGGTTGTAGCGTTTGGCAGGGTTTGAGGTGTTACAAATTGGTATCAGAGCTTGGTTCAAAACTCGGCTCTAGGGTTTTTGGGCTCAAAACATTTTCTAAAAATGGGTTTTTGAAATATGTAAATTTATAAATAATACAGGATGGTTTTCTCGGCATGGCACCTACGTCTCGGCCCAAGTCTGCCAGGTAAGTACTCTAAAACCATTGTGTGAAATATATGTGGGTGTAATGGGCTATTGGGACGTAGATTAATTAGATTAGAACTTTATGGACTCTAGGCCTAGCTTAAAACACTTTTAAATTTCATAAGACTTAATTCCATTACACAAACCCGTGAACGAGCCGCAAGACTAGGGTGTGGTAACAGGCATACGCATGTCTAGGATTGGATCCGAAAGAGCACAGTATTTAAGCGATCCTAGTGACTCACCTCCTCTTGTTTGGAATCCTACATGGTGCGTAGTATTTATTCACCTTAGCCGAGTTAGGGTGTGGCAATTGACATCGCATGTCTCACGAGTAGATTTAGGAGAGCTTGGTATTTAAGCGATCTGGTGACTCACCTCCTCTTCACTAGAATCTTACGGTGTGTAGTGACTATTCATCCTAGCTACAAGGATTTGTTGATGGGCTAAACCTTATAATTAAAACCCGAAAGGACCGACCATCCTATTTATTTTTTAAAAAGATCCCCAAGTTTTGTAAAATTTTCAAAAATACATTTGAGTTATGAAAATTTCCAATCAACCATGTTTTGAAAACTTTACGAAAAAGCGTCATGTTTACAAAAGTAACCCAGACTATGAAACTAGATTTCCCCAAAGTACCCCTGTTTAAAAAAAACAACAACAACAACATCGAAATATCCCTAGTTTGAAAAATTACCAAACTACCCTTGTTTTGCAAAATGACCAAAATACCCCTGGGTTGTAAAATTACCAAATTACCCCTGATTTGAAAAATTACTAAATTGCCTGAATTTCAAAATTACTGAAATACCCCTGAATTTCAAAATTACCAAAATACCCCTAAACTTCAGAATAACCGAAATACCCCTAAATTGTAAAATTACCAAAATACCTTTATTTCACGAGATCACCAAGAAATCTTATTTTGGAAAATTATGAAAATACCCCTGTAGGATAAAATTATGAAAATACCCCTAGATAGTGAAATGACGAAAATACCCTAGGTGATGAATGTAAGTTTGTGAATGCCTCTATATGCTGATTGTGAATGTATGAGATTCTCTGAATTAGGGTAGTAGACTTGAGCACTGAACTGGTAGATAGAATTTGAAATTGAAAGAACCACTATCAACCTGTTTTTTCATAAAATTGTTCATGGATAATCAGTGGAAAGAGTAATAACTTATAAAATTTCTAATTAGATAAACACGAGTTAGAAGAATGAGCACAAGGGGTTGAGGACGTCCGTCGCGTGGTCGTGGTAGGGGTAGGATGACCGTGTCAGAGCCAGTAGGGTCTAGCCACGGGTCAGGAAGCAAGATGCCAGAATTGCTAGCCGTGGAGGGAAAATTTCAGGATCAGATGGGCGGAGAGGATGTGGTGTCTCAGGCGGTGCTAAGGGTGTTAGAGAGAGTGGTTGAGGCTGGTTTGGGCACAGGAGCCCAAAAATCAGTACCGAAGAGTCTTAAAAACAACGGGGCAGAAGTATTTAGGGGAGTCTCTGGTATAGCCCCAAGTTTCGCTGAATATTGGTTGGAGGCAGTGGAATGTATAATGGATGACCTAGACTTCATGGTGGAGGAAAAGTTGAAAGGGGTAGTGTCTCTCCTTCGAGATGAGGCCTATCAGTGGTGGCTCATGGTGAAAGAAGGTACTGCTGCAGACCTGATTGACTGGGATTTCTTTAAGAAGTCATTCCAGGGAAAGTATGTTAGGGCCAGCTATATGGATGCACAAAGGAAGGCATTCTTGAACCTGGTGCAGGGAAGTAAGTTTGTGGCTGAATATGAGGCAGAGTTTCTACGTTTAAGCCGCTACGCTCGAGGAATGGTAGCAACGGAATATGAACATTGTGTTTGGCTCGAGGATGGGTTGTGGAATGAGTTAAGGGTTCTATAGCATCGCAGAGAGAGAGAGAGTTTTTGCGATTTTGGTAGATAAGGTTAAAATAACTGAGGAAGTGAAACGGGCTGAGAGACAAGAAAGGGATAAGGATCGGGGTAGGAATAAGAGAAGTTTTGGGCCATCAAGAGCATCTGGGAATTTTTAGAGAAGGCCTAGGACTGATGGGCCAGCTTGTGCTCCGACGGGCCAGAATCGAGCATGTTCTACATGTGGGAGGACGCATTATGGGGAGTGTAGAATGAAAACTGGTGGATGCTTTAGGTGTGGATCCACGGAGCATATGATTAAGGACTGTCCATAGGTGGAGTAGGCATAGCTCGCGGGACGAGGTTCTGATCAGGTTAGGAGAGGTGGTCAGCAACCACCAAAGGGCCGTGGACAAGCCAGGGGCGATGTTGGTAATGAACGCGGTCGTGGAGCATCGGTAGAGGTGCGAGTTATCTTTGGCGAATGACCGACTTTGGTTTATCAAACACATCTCCAAGGGGACAAAGACGCTCCAAATGCAAATAATGGTGCGTATCTTACCATAGTATACTAAACGTTTATTTTGGCTTTAGAATTAGAGTGCGCAGCGAAAGCATAGTGGTGAGACTTAGGTAGTATGATTACTAGTTAATTGGAAATTTCGAGGACAAAATTTCTTTAAGGAGGGTAGAACTGTAACATCCTGAATTTTTGGGCCTATGCGTTTAATGGTGAATAAGTGTAATGAGTTAATTTAAGTGATAGGGGTCCAAATTGGGCTCAGGGTTAGGTAAAGGCCTTGGTTAAATTATTAGATTGGGCATTATAGAGTTAAAAGGTGGTAATTATGTTTAAAATGCCAACATGGGCTTGTGGCCCAACAATAAGTAACCTTGTAAGGGAATTAGAAGTGACGCCACACACAAGGGATTTAGGGCCCAAAATTTAAGTTTAATGAAGCCCAAATCTTTTAATTTAAGTAAGTTAAATTTGACAATTAAGTTTAATGAGGTGGGCGGCTACAAGGCTTGAAAATAGGAGATATTATATGGATTTTATAAGTGATAATATCATAGATAAAAGGAGAAAAGTTAGGAGCTTATCTTCAAAGGAAGTGTTGGCCAAAAATCCACCACCTAGAGGAGTGTAAAATTGACTCTTGCATGGCAAAGAGGGTGCCAAATTTCCCCTCTCTTTTAGCTTGAATTTAAGGGTGTTTTTGGTTTTTAGCAGTAGGTGCTGAAATATCTATAAATAGGAGGGGCTAGCTCCTTGATTCTCACACTGGAAACCCTAAATTCCTCTCCCATTATGCCGAATTTCCCTAGCTTCTCCCTCTCCAATTTCTTTTCTTCAATTTCTTCAAAAGCCGAAACTCTTCTCCACTTTTTCCTCCTTGTGCCTAAAAAGCCGAAGCATCCATAGTCTTCTCTTTTATTCATCTTATTTGAGAATTAGTTCTATACTTCCGACATTAAAATCTTCCATTGGCATTTTGAATCCTCTTCTTAGTGCTAGCTGAATCTCCTATGCTAAGGTAAGTGTCTATTTTGAGTTTCCAATATTTCTCCGACTTTTCAAAGTCTCTAGCTGAATAGCTATTAAAGTGACAAATCAAAGGTTTTTCTTATTTTTTGGTATTTTGGGATCTAAAGAGGAGTCCAACGCCTAGATCTTTAAAGTCAAGGATTCAGTAACCTTTGAGTCGTGATTATTTTTGGGATTCCAAAGTAAGAGATCTATTAGTTTAAACGTGTGATTTGGGACTTATTTAACCTTGGCCGATTGTTGAAGGGGCTAAATCTTTGTGTATTTTCTGGCTTTTGAGCAAGACTATAGATTGAGGATAATAGATCCGGATAGCAAGGACATCAACTAAGAATATTGGATTTCACGATATCAGGTGTGTAATTCTCCACACCATCTAGATATGTTTGATTAATATATGATTATAAGTCTTATATGTTTTGATATATGCCGAAATCCCGGCATGATGACGGAAACCCAAATTAGTGAATGTCTTGATTAAATGATATATTGGTTTTATGTGATTGCATGGGTTGGGTTTGATGAAAGGAGGAAGTTATATGTTGTAGCGGTTCCTTACCGTGATGCATTGTGTGGCTTTCGCCATGATGCATTGTAGTAGCTACGGCCATGATCGATGATGAGCGACGACCGCCATCAAGGCGATGTAGTAATGTGGGTTGATTGTAGAAATCTAGCGGTGTGAAAGGTGATGCGGGGCATGTAGCGGATGGAAACCTAGGATTTGGGTTGGGCTTTGCATAATTTTTGTTATGTATATTAATTTTTTTGATATTACATTTTATGGGGCTAAAGCCCAAATCTAATGGGTAGATGATTGCATACTAAGTCTCATGACTCACCCTTTTAATTTAACAATTTGGTGACACCTAGTGCATCGGACCAAATTTGGAAAGGAAGCGAGGTGGCCATGCAAAAGAGCAATTGGATTCACTAAAAGACTTTAGTTTGTTTTTTTATATTTTGCGGATTTTTAAAATGGTTGTAATAAGGCCACAGCCACTAGACTATTATTTTTTTGGGTTTTATGTTGGGCTTTTAAGTTTTATGTTTCCAATTAAGTTAAGACATGTACGAAATTTTAGTTTTATTTAAAATCCACCAAGATAATTTATAACTTAATATTTTACACTTTAATGAATTCTTAAGCTTTCGAAATAAAGGTTTAAACCTAGTAATTGTTTTCCAATATGTGACATGTTTTGTAAAATCCCTTAAGTGACATACCGGATCCGGTTGTAGCGTTTGGGCTGGGTTTGGGGTGTTACATGCCGAACAATAGAATCTTCTCAAAATGTGCTCATGTCGAATATAGATGCAACACTGTGCCCTAGGTGTTTAAATGATGCATGAATTATGCCATGGAGAGACACAATCATAAGAAAAACAAAGTTAGTAAAAAAAAAAGCAATAAAGTCAAATGAAAAAAAAATGCAAAATTAATTCATAAAGCATTGCAAAAAAATTCAAACACAAAACATACGAATAAATGCTCATGAGGTCCTATAGGGTATTATTATGAGGGGTAAGGTACGGTTCTTATGTCTAGGCTTCACATTGAAAATGGTCATTACATGCTGGCTTACGACTGATTCTAATGCACGCGGAACCCAAGGCTTAAATACGACACCTATAGGGATGTGTTTCCCTTTAAAAAGAGTTGGCCCTTGGGTGGTAAGACTTCTATAGCGTACATGGTAGCATTTGCTACAAAAACATCTATATCCATCTTAACCATGAAGTAGTCCTTAACCTTATGCGGTGACATATTGCTACACAAAAGCCTAAGGCTACTCCTCCTAAAAGGGATGCGCCCGGGTGTAGGACCGAAAGTAAGATGCAACATGAATTACAATTATAGCTTCCCTATGACGGTAGAGTCAACATACACATTAATCAATTTCATCAATAAAAGAATAAACAAAGTGTAATAGGCCAATTTAGCCCGGGCCCATACCGAAAATAATAAACACAAAATAATAAAACAAATTCCAAGTCCAGTCCAAAATATATCATTTGGCCCGATCGAAATGACCCATTAAAAGATTGAAGGTCCATCGTCAAGATTGACGTATATGAGAACACAATCTTCAAGGATATGCAATCTTAAATATGATATGCAAATCTTAGATATGATATGCAATCCTAGAAGATATGGTATGCAATATTAGATATGATATGCAATCTTAGAAGATATGGTATGCAATCTTAGAAGATATGATTTTGTAATCTTAGAGATTTAATTTGTAGATACCTTTTAATCTTAGCCGTTGATGTAATTGATGCATCTTGTTGGATTTGGGGAGGCTCAACTATAAATAGAGGCCTCTCCCTTCATTGTAAAAAACACTTGAGTTTGGAGTAATAAAAATTCTTGAGAGCATTCACTCAAATTTCTCTCCCTTTTGCGTTCTTATTTTTTGTGGCTTGTTCTTATTTTGTTCTTCGCTCATCTTCGTTTCTTTTTGAGTTGCTTCCGTTCGAGTTAGTTTTTGGTGGAGGAATTTCGTCAAATCCTCATATTGCGGGAGTTAGGTTGACTTATGTGTTTTTTAACTTTTTTTATTTATCCATTTAATTGCTTAATCATTATTTATTCATTTATTTTAATTATTTTAAATTTATTTTAATTGCCACTTTTATCCAAAACTTTATTTCTTAAAATAAGGCAATATTTGACATTTGTAGTTTTGATGGAATCGTGCCCTAACTTACTGGGTTTCGATTTTTCTCATTAAGTCTAAATGATCAAATACCTTTTTTGGAATTAAAATATATGATTTTCAAATAAAAAACCTATCTCGGGAATTTAAGATGTGGTGTCCTAACTCACTGGATGTGACGTTTTGTCATCTCGGGGAAAGGATTTCTAAAAAGCAAAGGATATTCGGTGTTGGAAAATTCGAAAGATCGTGCTCTAACTTACTGAGTTTCGATTCTTCTTTTAAAATCCAAATAATTGAATGTCCATTTAAAATTAAAGGACATAAGTTTTAAAAATCAAAAGGGTCGTGTTTTAAAATCTTTTTAAAATTTTGACATTAGGACATTAATTAATCAATTAGGTACCAATTTTTTAACGTTACGAGGGTGCTAATCCTTCCTCGTGCGTAACCGACTCCTGAGCCTATTTTTTCGAATTTTGTAGACAAAAATCATTATTTTAATAAATCAAAATGTTTTATTAAAATGATTAATCTCAAGGTGACCCGATCACACCTCGAAAAAAGATTGGTGGCGACTCCATTTTCGGTTGTTAAAGTCGACCCCTATTTTTATAACAAAAATTTAAAAAATGGTTTCGACAGGTTGGCGGCTCCACTGGGGATAAATAAGAGAGTAAGCCATAAAATTGATTATTTCCTATCCTTTTGTCCAAATTTAAAAATATGATTTGAAAAACTATGATCCTTTTATTGCACGTGGTTCTAATTTTATCTCTGCATTGCATTGCATGAACATTGTGGTTGCACCATTTAAGTGGGAGTGAGAAGCTATGCCTTCGTGAGGTTGTCAGCTCCGCATAGGCTAGTGGACTGCTTCTGGGATACATCCGTACCTATGTCTTTGTGAGGTTTTCACCTTCGCATAGCCATAGGGAAATGTATTCCCCTGAACTGAACTCGGTCCGTATGAGCCTATAATGGGTGAGGATCGAGGAATCTACTGGTTCGAGTACCTCAACTTTAGAGCTAAACCTCATGTAGAAAACCTAAGGGCTTACCCTAGGTAGAACTACGTCAAACCCTAGCGGTCACCCAGATAGATGCCCTGTTCTGTTATTTATTTCTTTCGTGCTAACATGTTTTCTTTTGTTTTGATTTCATTAGATTCACATCGTAGAAAAGAGGTGTTGATTCAAATTCGATTTCTAAATAGAAGAGTTGGTCATAAGAAAATGGATTTCTTGATAAAGTGGATTATAATACGATCATCCGAATATGGTTCAAGTAAACACGACGAGAGAAGACTGATAGTCTATGAAGGAATACAAGATTTTATTGCCCAAGGATTCAAGCTGACAAAGACTATTCGAGAATCACCACGTCTTGGCTTTCTTGAAGAGGCTAACGAGCCTTATGGAAATAAGTGAGTGAAGAGTCACACTGGATCAAGTAACAAGGAGCTAGAAGAGGCATCTATTGGGAAAGTTCATGGGACACGACCATAACATCCAGATACGAAGAAAAGGATTGGTGTTTTCACTTGGACTATGAGGACAAAGCTGCATATGTAATCCGTTTTGTGTAAAGAAATTTATTTTCTAGTAAAGTTTTTCTAATGGAATTGAATTCAAAATCAATGCCTCTCTTTTTGCATTTCATTCCTTTGCATTGTATTTCATGCATTTGCATTACATCACATCATATGCATTTAAGTCCATAGAGAGAGCCTAATTAGTTAAAATAATCAGAGAGAAGAGAGAAAGAGAGAAGGAAAAATTTGGAAACTGAACACCGTTACAGTACATGTGCCAATACAAAGAAAATGGATCAAATACTTGAACAGTTTCATAGAGACATGTAAGACCAGATGTAAGAGTAATTGGTAAAGCTCTAACAAGAAATGAGAGACCAAATGTTGGAAGCTTAAAGGAACATGATGGCTCAAATGGCCCAGATGCTGAACGGGGCAATGGACAAAGGAAAAGGTCCCTTAGTTAATGCTGAAGATAATGAGGAATTTCCTCGGGGTTTCACCCCACCGCATGTACAAACACAACCAGAGGAATATCCCCGAAGGCCATCTGTCACGGTTAGGCCTCAATAAGGGCAGAATGACGCTAGAGTGCCCATGAATTTCCAAGTTGGCACAGGATCCAACCCAGGAGATAACCCTGCTAATCCTGTTATCCCTAACTTAGATATAGTAGAAAAGGAAGGGATAAGAATTGAATCTTCAAGGCAGTTGGAAGATCGTTACAGATGGTTGGAAGAGAAGTTCAAGGCTTTAGAAAATGCTGATAATCATCATAGAATTGATGCTAAAGGCCTGAGATTGGTTCCAGATTTGATGCTTCCTCATAAGTTCAAAATGCTAGAATTTAAGAAGTACAATGGGACTAGCTGCCCTAAAGCCCATATCACTATGTTCTGTAGACAGATGGCTGGCTATGTTAACAATGATCAACTCTTGATTGATTGTTTCCAAGACAGTTTGGCGGGGGCAGCGTCTACGTGGTACAATCAACTTAGCTATGCTAGGATTAGCTCCTGGAGGGACCTAGCCCAAGCCTTCATGAAGTAATACAATCAAGTCACAGACATGACGCTTGACAGAATCACCTTGCAAAACATGGAAAAGAAGTCAAATGAAAGGTTCAGGCAGTATGCGCAAAGATGGAGGGAGGTTGCCTGCAAGTTCAACCACCACTCTTAGAAAAGGAAACCACAATACTCTTTATCAATACTTTGAAAGCTCCATTCATCACTCATATGATAGGAAGTACTACCAAAAGATTTGCAGATATAGTAATAGCAGGGGAATGATTGAGAATGCCATAAGAGGTGGCAAGATTGAAGCAGGGGAAACCATTAAAAGGTCTACTCCTAGAAAAAAGGATGACGAGGTGAATAATACGAGAACATACAATAAAGGTACTCGAAGGCAATCACTGTTAGCCAACCAAAAGTAATTACGGCTGGGCAACAAGGGTCGACAAGACAAGAATCAGGCGCAAGGTAAAATTCAGAAAAGCTCCAATTTATGCCAATCTCAATGACGTATAAAGAGCTATATCAAAGTTTATTTGACACGGATATGGTGTCCCATTTTATCTAAAACCGTTACAGCCCCCATATCCTAAATGGTATGACCCGAACGCTCAATACGACTACCATACGGGAATAACAGGTTACTCAATTGAAAACTGTACTACGTCTAAAAAGTTGGTCGAAAGGTTCATTAAAATGGGAATTGTGAAGTTCGATGATTCATCAAAACCTAATCACTTTGACTAGGTAGTAAATGTGATAATTGAAGGAGGATACAAGAAAGTTGCGAGTTCTTGAAGAAATCAAAAGTGAAGAGGGAACTAGGGAATGAAGTTTCCAAGCCCTTGCGTACTTGAGAGTGTGTTGAATAATGGGACTGCGGAAAAGATCCCTTTATTTTTAGAGCTGATCTAGAGCAATATTCAAACATGCTTGTTGCCTTAAGCCTAAAGGAAATAAGAACCCTTTTGTGAAATAGGCTCATGTCCGAAATTTTATTTCAATAAAATGCATCTTTTAAGCAAATATTATTTTATTCTTTCCATTTCATACTGTACAAACAATTGTTCTTAATTTTTTTATTTTGTTTGGACTTTCTTTTAAATATTCTTTCATTATTCATTCATGACCATACAAATAATCATTCTTTGAATAATTTATTCTTTGAAATCTTTCTTCAAACTTACAATAAGGTCTCCAGATATCAACGATGTGAGCAACGCTGCTACTGACTCAGAGTTTCCTTTCGAGTAAGATATGTGTCTAGAGGGATCTTAGGATTTTGAAAATGACAGAGATTGTGACCTATCTTTTGATTTGTTAAGGATGGTAGAACATGATGAAAAATAGATCCTACCTTATATAGGGTCAATGTATATTACGAGCCTAGGAAAGGGGTGAAGATCGAAGCCCAGTTCACCAAAAAATAAGACAATACATCATTGAGTTATTTTCAAGAATTCAAAGATGTTTTTGCACGATCATATCAGGACATGCCTAGACTACTAAGACACGGGTACATTGAAATCTTAAAAGAGGTCCATAAGGATGTCAGGACACATGTTAATGGTTTTATAATAGTCAAGCTAATCATGAGGTTTGGGTACTGTTAATCTACATAGAAGGGGATAGTATCAGCTATGTTGTATTTAAGGAGATAAGATCCATGTGCCTTCTCCATTTCTTCACAAATTTTCCATATGTGGGGCATGGATGTGATGGGGCCAATCTCGTCAAAAGCTTATAGCCAATATCGATTCAACATCATGGTCATCGTTTACTTCATTAAAAGGGTGGAAGTAGCTTCATATGCCAATGTTATAAGGTCGAAGTCATTAAATTCTTAAAAAAGGATTAGATGCCAACAAAGAATGTTGGAAAGGATCATGTTTAATAATGCATAACTGTACAATGTCAAAAATTACAGTTTGCTCAAAGATCAGGCAGCATATCATAGTACAGCAAAGGTTGTCAAAAGAAAAATACAAAAAAGAAAAAAACAACAAAAATATGAAAGATGACCAAGAATTGTAAATATTGGCATAAGAAGTTATCATTTACTCTCTATGATTATCAAACGTTGGCCAGGATTTTTTGCGGGGGCAACATCTTACCCATTTGTTTATGGAATGGAAGCATTTTTGCCAATTGAACCTAATCAAAGAAAAGGTTAAAAGTTATCCATAATGATCAGATGATGCAAGCTTACGACAAAAGGTTTATCCTAGAGAATTCCATGATGGGAACCTAGTCTTGCTTTTACAAAAGATTTAAGAGAAAAGCAGATGCCAAATTGGGAAAGACCTTATGTTGTAAAGAAGACATGTTCTGGACGAGCATTGATATTGACCGGGATGGATGCCAAAGACTTGTTCAATCCGGTGAATTCAGGTTCAGTCAAGAAGTATTTTACCTGAAAGGGGAAAAGCCAAGGTGAAAACCCATAAAGGGCACCTAGAGTTCAAATTCAAATTCAAAAAAAAAAAAAAAAAAGAGAGGCCAAGGCAAAAACCCGCAAAGGGCACTTTGAGACCAAAGGGGTTTTGAGCCTAAAACCCAAAAAAGGCGGCTCAAATTTTAATAAAAAATAAGGCATGTGGTAGTCTTGCTATGCCTGAATTAACAATAAGGAAGTATGATACGTTTTGGGTTATTAACAAAGTACTCCGGATCCTCTAAACATGTATTGAGCTCAAAATGGTCCTTAAGAAGTTTGTACAGATAAGCTCATGCTGTGATATCTGGGGCACCTAGCTTCTGTCTTACCCATTTTTGAATTTTCTATCTTTGATTATTTTATTCAAAGATACACCCCAATCAATTTTCTTTTATAGCTTTGGCTATCTTTGCTTACTTTATTCTTTTCAAGATACACCAATCAATTTTCTTTTATTGCATTTGTTATCTTTGATTAACTTATTTGTTTCGAGCTATGCTCCTGATTAATTTCTTTCACGTCCATTATTATGATATTTTTCAAGCATTTTATATTGAAATAATGATTAATGGACTAATAATACTTTCATAAAAGGAGTTTCGCATATTACTCGAAGCTTCTGAATAATATGAGAATCTGAAACAAGACTATTGTTTAGAACTCACCAAGCTTAAGGGTTGGAAATATTGAAAGATGATTATCTCTTTAGATTTTTATTGGATAACTCAGGTGTAAAAGGGGATCATTCTTGGGAAAAGGAAAATGATACCTTGCATTCATGCAAATTTCAGGCACATACATCAGGTCATTATACCCAGAGAATGGTGTAACAGATGAAATGGATACAATTTCCATACCTCTGAGTGGTAATAGGATGGATGGAAAAAACCAAATGTTATTCCCCTAAAGTTGTAGTGGGAAGTATAAACTTTATGTCCCAGAAGGTACAGTGGAGGGACTCAAATTACAATGGGCAAGCTTCTGAAAGAGAATATGATCATTTCTTTGGGTTTTCTGTCAAAGATACCAGCTGAATGAGAAAATATGGTAACGCATCAATGATAGAACCTTGATGAACTATGAGCAGTGACAACCCAAACATTAAAACGGGATTATCCTCATGCATATATCATTCATACACTTCCAGTTAGGAGCTTTAGATTCATTCCGATCATTGCATCCTAATAAAAAAAGGGATCATTTTTATGACATTCTGCATTCATGCAAATGTCATCCATAATACATTCGAGTCTACAGGACATGTCCCCTAGAGGACGGTGTAGCAACATCGGTGAATTCACCAGTCCATCTCCCTGACCAGTAGTGGAATAGGTCGAAGATTGTAGATCTTGTCACCCTAAGCAGTAGTGGAATAAGATCGAACGGCAAATCTTGTCTCCCTAAGCAATAGTGGAACAGATTTAAGCCACTAGTCTTATATCTCTGACAAGCAGTGGGATAGGTCGAAGATTGTAGTTCTTGTCACCCTAAGCAGTACTGAAACAAGATTGAATGGTGAATTTTATCTCTATGAAGTAGCGGAGTAGATTTAAGCCATCAGTCTTATCTCTCTCAAGATGGTAGTGGAGCAGACTGAAGATTGAAGTCTTCCTGAGATAGTAAGGAAGCAAATTGAAAAGTTAAGATTTTGTTCCCTCGAGATGGTAGTGGAGCAGACTGAAGATTGAAATATTCTTGAGATAGTAAGTAAGCAAATTGAAAAGTTCAGATTTTGTTCCCTCGTGATGGTAATGGAGTAGACTGAAGATTGAAGTCTTCCTGAGAAGTAAGGAAGCAAATTGGAAAGTTCAGATTTTGTTCCCTTGAGATGGTAGTGGAGCAGACTGAAGATTGAAGTCTTCCTAAGATAGTAAGGAAGCAAATTGGAAAGTTCAAATTTTATTCCCTCAAGATGGTAGTGGGGCAGACTGAAGATTGAAGTCTTCCTGAGATAGTAAGGAAGCAAATTAGAAAGTTCAAATTTTGTTCCCTCGAGATGGTAGTGGAGAAAACTGAAGATTGAAGTCTTCCTGAGATAGTAAGGAAGCAGACTGAAAAGTTCAAAATTTGTCCCCTCGAGATAGTAGTGGGGTAGACTGAAGATTGTAGATCTTATCTCCCTAAGCGGTAGCGGAGCAGATCAAATTTGGCAAATCTTATCTTCCTGATGTAGAAAGGGAGCAGATTTTAGCCATTAGATCTTATCTTCCTGAAGTTGCAGGAAGCAGATCAAAAATATCAGCCTTGCCTCCCTGAAGTTGCAGTGAAACAGACTGAAGACAGCAGATCTTATCTTCCTAAAGTTGTAGGAAGTAGATCGAAGATATTAGCCTGCCTCCTTGAGTTTGCAGCGGAGCAGACTAAAAACAGCAAATGTTATCTTCCTGAAGTTGTAGGAAGCAGATCGAAGATATTACCCTGCCTCCCTGAGTTTGCAGCGGAGCAGATTGAAAATAGCAGATCTTGTCTTCCTGAATATTGCAGTGAAGCAAGTTCAAAGATACTAGTCTCACTTTCCTGAAGTTACAGTAGAATAAGATTAAAGCTACAGATTCAATCTTCTTGAAGTTGCAGTTGGGTTAGAGACTACTTGAAGAAGATGAGGATCAAGAAGTTAAGGCTCGGCAAGACCGGGAAAAATTGGTCTTTTTATAGTCTTTGCTCCTTTCTTGTTACATGACAACAAGCAAAGAGGGGCAGTTGTAATAGGCTAATTTAGCCCAGGCCCATACAAAAGATAATAGACCCAAAATAATAAAACAAAGTCCAAGTCCAGTCCAAAATATATCATTTGGCCCTATCGGAATGACCCATTAAAAGATTGAAGGGTCCATCTACAAGCTTGACGTATATGGGAACACAATCTTCAAGGATATGCAATCTTAGATATGATATGCAAATCTTAGGTATGATATGCAATCCTAGAAGATATGGTGTGCAATCTTAGATATGATATGCAAATCTTAGATATGATATGCAATCTTAGAAGATATGATTTTGTAATCTTAGAGATTTAATTTGTAGATACCTTTTAATCTTAGCCATTGATGTATTGATCTATACCGTTGGATTTGGGGAGGCTCAACTATAAATAGAGGCCTCTCCCTTCATTGTAAAAGACACTTGAGTTTTGGAGTAATAAAAATTCTTGAGAGCATTCACTCAAATTTCTCTCTTTTTACGTTCTTATTTTCTATGGCTTGTTCTTATGTTCTTTGCTCATCTTCGTTTCTTTTTGAGTTGCTTCCGTTCGAGTTAGTTTTTGGTGGAGGAATTTCATCGAATCCTCATATTGCAGGAGTTAGGTTGACTTATGCATTTTTTTAACTTTTTTATTTATTCATTTAATTGCTTAATCATTATTTATTTATTTATTTTAATTATTTTAAATTTATTTTAATTGCCACTTTTTATCCAAAACTTTATTTCTTAAAATAAGGCAATATTTGACATTTGGAGTTTTGATGGAATCGTGCCCTAACTTACTGGGCTTCAATTTTTCTCATTAAGTGTAACATCTCGAATTAGGGCCTAGTCAGAACAGTGGTTTCGAGATCACAAATCCGACAATAAAAATTTTATTTTTATTATATTTTTATGGTCTAAGATTTCACAGAAATACTTTGTGAAAATTTCGTTCGAAAATTTCGACGTTTGGGCACTCAATTTAGTCAAAAGGACTAAATTGTAAAAAGTGCAAAATTTGATTTCTACATGTTAGAGGTGTCCAATTGTTATGAAATTTTAAATTGGAGGTCCTTAAATGATAATTAGACCATTGGTTAAGTTGGTGGATAAAAATGGACATGGATGGGTATGTTTCAAAAGATTTTTTAAGGGGCATTTTGGTAATTTAGTGAATTAAAAACAAAATTTAAATGCCAAATATGTCCATCTTCTTCATTAGGACGAAATTACAAGGGTTCTCCACAGCTAGGGTTTGTTTCAACCTTCCAAGCTCCATAGTAAGTGATTCCAAGCCCCGTTTTTAATGTTCTTAACGTTTTTGGAGTCCCGGTAACTTGATTTAGCTTATTCTAGCAATAATTTAACCTAGGGTTCATATTTGGAAAAATACCCATAGGTGAAATGTGTTTATTTTGATGTTTTATGGCAGAATATGAAGCTTATAATTATATTAAACAACTTTTACTAAGCGATTTTAAGTGAAAACGAGTAAAACGACATAATCGGCAAAAATACCTAATGTTCATAAGTACATGTTAGAGTGAGAATTTGATGTTTCCATAGAAGGTAAAAAAGTTCAGCATGTCATAAAACATAATAAAAAGGAATAAAGTTTAATTTACGAGCCTAGGGGTAAAAGTGTAATTTTGAAAAGTTTAGGGGCAAAATTGTAATTTTTCCAAAGTTTGAGTTAGGGACTGTTTTGAGTAATACATTAATTAAATAAGTGAAATATGATGTTTCAGGCTCCGAAAAATGAGATTTGAACCTAGAACGGGAGGAAAATAAAAAATCGGGAAAGTTGGTAGCCATTTCTGGATCCGAGGTAAGTTCGTGTGTTAATAATAATGCAATAGCATACTTTAATTGTAATTCTCTATTAATATGGCATAAATTGTATGATTTAATATGTTTAGGAGAAGTTGATGGATGGTATGTATGGTATGGAAAATGTGATGTTTGTTGTACCATATGAAATTGAATGGCAAATTAATGTTACATGAATTGAATGTTAAATTAATATTACATAGGTTGTGTGAGTTGCTGCGCGGTTATACCTGATGAGATTTCGATAAGTAAGTTGGTGTGTTAATAATAATGCAATAATGTTGTAATTTATATTTGAAAGCTAAATTAGTGAATTAATTGAATTATGTTGAATTAAATGTTTAATGTGCCAAGTTTATAAATTGATTTAAAATATGTCTATGGTACATGGAAATACATTGAAATATTGTACTTCAATGTGACTTCTATGATTATGAATGTTATGAGCAATTATGAATTAGTGTTATCATGAGACAAGTGATTAAGTGAATATTGACTAAATGTTAATAAGTGTGAAAAGTCCGATTGAACCTTAGGAAGCGATTAGGATACAAGTGACATGTCACTACTGAATTTGATGTTATCGGTGTGAAAGTGTTCCCGGTCTTTGGTTCATTGTGTTATATCGGTGGTTGGGTGATCATGCATGTGTTGCAGACACCTGACAGCTTGTGTGAGCAGCACTGTATATTAACCTTGAACTGACAGCTTGTGTGAGCAGGCCCGAGGGTAACCTTAGTGTTAAAGTGGTAGCTTCAGCTATATTACAGTGGTAGCTTCGGCTACATTATAGTGATAGCTTTGGCTATATTACAGTGTGGCACTCAGTGCCTTATTCCGCATATCCTTTAGTATTCCATATGGTTCAATGGGTATTGAATTGATATAATGAAAAGTGATTGAATGTGAAACACCCCAAACTCGGCCCACAAGCCCTGACCGGATCTGGCATGCTTCTAGGAAAAACCGTTCGAATCTTGTTTGAACTTTGCTAAAATTTTCTGTGTTTTTGAAAACAGTTGATTTGGGTTGGGTTCAAAATTTAAATTCCGTGTTGATTAGGTGTCAAAACATTTAGTATTTATACTTAGGAAAAATTGGTCTTTAATTTTAATTCGATAAAAATCGTATCATATTAAGTAATTTAAAAGCATGCATAAACAATTTAATACCTATGGCCTTATTACATCAAATAAAACCCAAATTAAATCCATCATACTAAAAAGAAAGCCCAAAATAAAATAATAAATCCAGAGTTGTGCATGGCCATCACTTGAGCTCCTGCCGACCCGGTCTATTACTGAGTGTCATCTGAAAAAAATAGTCCCACAAGGGGTGAGTCATTCAAACTCAATGTGTACACCCAACACAAGTCTTAAATTAAATTCAGGCATGTCAAATCATACAAAATAATATATATAATTCATGATGCAAACTCGAACCCAAACCTAGATAACCATCCGCTACACATCACCCGTACCAACCATCACACCGTGGGGACTACTAAGTCATCCCTCCATTCGCTACACACCATCGAAGGCATTCGCTGCAGTCGACGTGCTCATCGCCCTTATAAAATTCGTGGCATAGCCACCACTTAAATATTCGTGACATAAGTCACCACATTCAGATATTGTGACATAGTCACCACATTCAGATATTGTGACATAAGTCACCACATTCAGATATTGTGACATAAGTCACCACATTCAGATATTGGGGTATAAAACCACCAATTCACTTCCCCTTTACATATCACCCATATGCCCCATGTCAAACATTTCATGCAAAATCATGCTTTATTTCACATTCTTATCACTATTGTCATTTTTATCATACTCATAGTAAGAGTAGGAAAACGTACCTGAGTACTTCGTACCATTACATGGTACTCTTAGCCACATCATAACATATTCTTGTAACATATTAATTAAAATATAACTGTAATTTAAATAAAGCTCAGTGTGGAGTACACACCTGATTTACTTAGCGCTTAATTGAGATCCCGAAAACCCGATCTAATGCTTTAGATCTTAGTTCCTATATTTGGCCATTATTAGACATATTGGCAAAAACCTATTTGACTATAACCAAATCCCGAAGGAAACGTAACCGAAATCTTACCTTGCTTGCCGATTTGAGTACTCCTCAAATCCCGAAAACTTTGTGATATCCTCTCCTAGCAATCGGCCACACACTAGATCACCTAAATGATTAGTTTCGGCTTTTGATTAAGTAAGAAATAAATCCTAGTTATTGAATATAGCCTTGGCCGATTGGTATCTTTACTTACCCTTTTGAATCTAAAGTCCAAAGCGCACTTGTTTCTTGAAATTGTCGAGATCCCTACTAAACTATTGTTAGAATCGATTTTATGCATAGATTTAGGAAGCGGCCTTTGGCGAATACTATAGTTGCTTACCTTGAGCACTTCAAATCCCAAAGATTCCCTCCGAAATCTACCGCAAGAGAAATCCGGAAGACCCTTCAAAGTTTGACCAAAGAGTTCTAATGGGATTAGTGCTTTAGATTTCGACTTTAAAGAGAAGAATTAAAACGATAACAATAGATCCTTACCCTTACTCTGAAGTCATTGTTCCTTGTTGAACCTGAGAGATTGGCTATGGGCTAGCAGATATTCGATGATTTGGCTTTTGAGAACCAAGGTGAAGATGGTGTTTGACACTTTAATGGTGAAGAGAGAAAACACAAGAGTGGGGAGAGTCTAATGATTAGAGGATTCGGCCAATAGTAGAACTAACTCTAAGTTTCAGCTTTTGTCAATAATGAGAAAAGATTGGTCTTGGGGTAGATGATGATTCGAATGAACAGAAAAAGAAAAGAGAAAAGAACGAGGCTATAAGGTTCGGCTAATCAAAAGAAAAGAAAGGTGGTGGCTTTGAAGAGAAAGAAAAAGAAAACAAGAAAGAGGCTTAATTGCTTTGTAAAGGTTCGGCTAGAGAAAGAGATGAAAAGAAAAAAAAAAGTAAAAAGATGGACACTTCTTGCTAAGAATTTCGGCACAATTGAAAAAGATGAGAAGAGAATGAATTTTCGGCTAACACTCAAACACTAGCCTTTCCTTGCTTTTCTCTTTATCTCTTCATTTCAAATTAATAAGAATAATCCATCATTTATCCTTTTTCCTAATTAATTTATCACCATTTATCTCTTAAAATAAAAGGATTAAACTCCTAAAATATAGCCTTAGTGCCGTCCATTACTGCTTATCTCTACTGCAAAATAAAACTTTTATTTTGCTTCCCTTGTGGCTCGAACCTGATCCCTTCCTCATAGCCCATGGCGTCACCTACCAAGGCCCTAAGTAGCACCTCCAAGCCACTGTACCAAGCCCATTTTTGTGTTATATTTCACATACAATTTCTCTTAAGGGCTCCTCTGCCTAGCTTTCTCTTTTAAACTTAAAATCTGATAATTTCTAAAGCACTCTCCTATTTCCTAAAGTTCACAAAATTCATGCAACACATTCAGAATATTCATAAGCATGCTATTTCACACAATTTAGCAATAATGCATAAGCCATATTCCAGGATATTACAGTTCTACCCCCTTAAAATAATTTCGACCTCGAAATTACCTGCCTAGAATAAGTGGGGGTATTACTATAGCATTGCTTCTTCTGGCTCCCAAGAAGCTTCCTCCGATCCATGGTTACGCCACAACACCTTGACCAAAGGGACCGACTTCCTCCGAAGCACCTTCACATCTCGTTCTAGAATCTGAATCGGCTCTTCCTCATAGGACAGATCTGGTCTCAGCTCCACCTCTTCAATCAGAACTATATGAGATGGATTCGATTGATATCGATGTAGCATGGAGACATGAAATACGTCGTGCATCTGCTTCAATTCTGGTGGCAACTCCAACTGGTATGCCACTGGTCCAACTCGCTTCATTACTCGATAAGGCCCTATAAACCTTGGACTTAGCTTCCCTTTTCGACCAAATCTCATCTCCTTCTTTCAAGGCGAAACTTTAAGGAACACTTGATCTCTCACATCAAATTCTATTTCCTTCTATTTGAGATCCGCGTACGACTTCTGTCTATCAGATGCCTCCTTTAATCGAGCTCAAATTACACTAACCTTTTCCTCAGACTCTGCCACAATTTTTGGACCCAAAATCTGACTTCTCCCAATTCTGTCCAACATGTAGGAGTCCGACACTTTTGACCATCTGAGGCTTCAGACGGTGCCATCCGAATACTTGCACGATATTTGTTATTGTATGCAAATTCCACTAGAGGCAAATATTCTTCCCAACTTCCTCTGAAGTCTATTACGACCTCTCAAAGATATCCTCTAGTACTTGGATCACTCGTTCGGTGGCCGAATCATTTGACCGGGATGAAAGGCCATACTGAAGTCCAATCTAGTGCCTAAGGCCTAATGTAGTGCTTTCCAAAACTGAGACGTGAACCTCGGATCCCTATCCGAGATAATCGACACTGGCACTCCGTGCAACCTTACAATCTCCGCCACATACAACTTTGATAATTTCTGGAGAGAGTAGTCAACCCGCACAAGAATAAAATGCGCGGACTTTGTCAGCCGATCCACTATCACCCATACCGAGTCCTTCTTAGTAGGCATAAGGGGAACCCACTAATGAAGTCCATGGTAATTCTCTCCCATTTCCACTGCGGAATCATTATCGGTTGAAGCAATCCTGACAGAACCTGGTGTTCAGCCTTAACTTGCTGACACGTCAAGCATTTCCCTACCAATTCGGTAACTTCCCTCTTAAGACCAGGCTACCAAAATTGTTCTCTTATATCTCTGTACATTTTACTACCTCCGGGATGCATAGCGTAAGGGCTACTATGCGATTCCTGAAGAATTCTTTGCCTAAGCTCCTCGTCCTTCGGTATACAGACTTTTCCCTTGAAACACAATACTCCTTCATCGTTAATACCATAATTTTCCAACTCTTCATTCTGCACTTGTCTCAACTTAGCACTCAGATCGTCATCCACCAACTGTCCCTCTTTCACTTCATTCAACCACGTTGGCTTAACTTGCAGCTCTGCCAGCAGACTTCTATCGTCATACAAGCTCAGATGTGCGAACATTGCCCTCAGATCCGTTACTACTTTCCGACTTAAGGCATCCGCCACTACATTTGCCTTGCCTGGGGGATATTCTATGGAACAATCGTAGTCCTTCAATAGTTCCACCCACCTTCGCTGTCTTAGGTTCAACTCCTTTTGAGTCAACAGGCACTTAAGACTCTTGTGGTCCGTGTAGATTACAGACTTTTATCCATAAAGATAATGCCTCCACACCTTAAGGGCAAAGACCACTGCCGCCAATTCCAACGGGTAGTTAACCTCGTGTGGCCTTAGTTTTTGAGACGCATAAGCGACTATTTTCCCATCTTGCATTAGCACGCATCCCAATCCTGTATGGGAAGCATCACAATACACCACAAAATCCTTCCCTGCCTCCGGCTAAATCAAAACTAGAGCTTCAGTCAAGACCCTTTTAAGCTTCTCAAAGCTCTCCTATTGCTTATCGGTCCATACGAAAGGTACTTCCTTTCTCAACAACTTTGTCAAAGGCGTGTGGCTATCGACGAGAACCCTTCCACAAACCTTCTATAATAGCCTGCCAATCCTAAGAAACTCCAAACTTCTGCCACAGATTTAGGTGGTTTCCAATCCAACACTGCCTCTATCTTCCAAGGATCCACCCTTATCCATTCAGCAGATACCACATGTCCTAAGAATGTAACCTCCTTAAGCCAAAATTCACACTTGCTGAATTTGGCATAGAGCTTCTTTTCCCTTAACACTTGCAACACTATTTGGAGATGCTCATCATGCTTCTCTTCAGACTTGGAATACACCAGAATATCGTCTATGAACACAACAACGAACCGATCCAGATAGGGTTGGAAAACCTGGTTCATCATGTCCATAAATGCGGCTGGGGCATTCGTCAATCCAAATGGCATTACCATGAACTCAAAATTCCCATACCTTGTTTGGAAAGCCGTCTTATGGATATCTACCTCCGTTACCTTAAGCTGATGATATCCGGCCTCAGATCTATCTTTGAGAAAATCGCAGCCCCCTTAAGCTGATCAAACAAGTTATCTATCCTTGGCAGAAGATACTTGTTCTTGATGGTCAGCTTGTTCAACTGACGATAATCTATGCACATGCGCATAATTCCATCCTTCTTCTTCACAAACAAGACTGGTTCTCCCCATGGAGACACACTGGGTCGAATAAACCCACGGTCTAGCATCTCTTGAATTTGAGCCTTGAGCTCAACCAACTCCTTTGGTGCCATTCTGTATGGGGCAATTGACACAAGAGCTGTACTCGGGAGCAAATCAATTCTAAACTCCACCTCCCTGTCCGGGGGTATTCCAGGTAATTCCTCTGGAAAGACATCCACAAACTCCCTTACAGTTCTAACTCCACTAAGTCCCCATTTGTTTGTATCCAAAGCCTAAATGAAGGCCAAAAATGCCTTACACCCCTTCCGAACCATCTTATTCGCCTTTAATACTGAAACTACGTTAGACAAGTAGTTCCTTCTTTCTCTTATCATAACCATCACCTCATCCTCTGGGTTCCTCTACTAGCCAGTCCATTCCAAGTATAAGATAAAATTTCCCGAAGGGTAATTCCATTAAGTCGGCAAGAAATACCGCTCCTTGAAGTTCCAAAGGTACTCTCCGAAACATCCTATTTACCACTACAGTTTGGCCTAATGGGCTTACTACAGTCATCTCCCTATCAGATAGTTCAGAGGCTATTCCTAGAGTTTCAACTACTCTACATGCAACATAAGAATGGGTAGAGCCCACATCAATCAAAGCAACATAAGGTTTGCCAGAAATAAGGAACATACCGATTATGACGTCCGGTGCGTCACCATCTTCCCTCCAGCGAATCGCATAAATCAAACCCGACTGCCTGGCCTCTGTGTTACCAACACCTCGGCCTGGTGTTCCTTGTCCTCTACCAGGGCCATTACCTCTGCCAGCCGACCCACGACCTTGCGGTGGCTACTGTCCTCCTCTTCCAACCTGGTTAGAACCTTGACTTAATGGTCGTCCCCCTTCAGCTCTCATCGGGCAATCCTTAATCATGTGGTCCTTGGACCCACACTTAAAACATCCTCCCGTCTTTTTCTAACATTCACCCAAGTGCTTTTTCCCAAGACCGATCACAAGCACAACATCGCCTCCCAAGTAGCTTGCGACCTCATGCCCATCAACTCTAGGCCTCTTTTGCTCATTCCTAGATGGCCTTGATGATCCAAATCATCTTTTCTCCATATTCCGATCGGTGTTCTGCCTTACAGAATCCTTAATACCCTCGGCTACCTTAGCCTTCTCCACCAACACAATAAACTCCTGCTCTTGTTGTGGAGCTATCAGCAACCTCAAGTCATCCCTTAGTCCGTCTTCAAACCGGATACACTGTTCATGCTCAGTAGCCACTATCCCTCGAGCATAACGGCTTAGCCTTAAAAATTTAGCTTCGTATTCAGCTACGGACTTGTTCCCTTGAACCAGCCCCAGAAATGCCTTTCTCTGCGCATCAACATAATGAGTGCCAACATACTTCTTCTGGTATGCCGCCTTAGCATAATCCCAAGTGAGTTCCTCAACTGTAGCACCATCCCGAATCGTGAGCCACCATTGATCGCGGAGAAGTGACACCAACCCTTTCAGCTTTTCCTCGTCAGTTAAATCGAGCTCATCCATAATCCGCTCGATCGCTTCCAACCAATATTCAGTGGTATTGGGTGCCACACCAGATATACCACGGAACACCTCAGCTCCGTTGCCTCAAAGTCGCTCAGGTACCGACTTTCGAGCTCCCATGCCTCCACCTACTCCAGCCACCCTTTCCAAGACCCGCGAGATCGCTGTGAAATCGCATCATCCCGTCGATCCTCGATATTCCACATCGGTAATTGGTAGTGTGGTGCATTTCATTCTTAGATCATGGACCTGATCTAACGGGTTCAGACACGGTCATTTGGCCTCTTCAACGGCCACGCACGTTGCGACCACGTCCCCTAGAATTCATACTTTCGCTTTGCGTTTATCTGATTAAAGAGTTTTATGAATTAGTTAGGTTCCACTGATTTATCACGAACAGTTTTATGTTCAATAGTTTTAGGAAGTAGTTCTTTCGTTTCATACACATGCAGTCTCACATCATTCATTTAGTCACACACATGAACTTGCGTCCATTACAGAGAAATGTTGTAGTTGTCGTTGTTTGTTGTTTTCTACTACCCAAGGTTAAAATCCTTGTTGGAAAAATTTCAAGGGTGAAATGATAATTTTATACACTCGGGGTATTTTTGTAATTTTACAAGCTAGGGTCATTTCGGTAATTTTTCGCAAAATATGGTTCTTGGGACTTTCCAAAACAAGGGTATTTTTAAAGATTTCTAATTTGAGGGTACTTCGGTAATTTTCCTTACTGAGGGTATTTTGGTCATTTGCACATGTTAGGGGTAGTTTGGTCATTTTGCAAATCAGGGGTAATTTCATAAATTTTCCAAATCAGGGTGTCTTGATATTTTGTAAAGTTTTTGGATATTTGTAAGGTAAGAGATTCTTGATAAAAGCGTGGTAGTATGGAAATTTTATAAACCAAGGACATTTTAGTAATTTTGACGTGGGTATTTGAGTAAATCGAGATTATTTTAGAATTTTTTTTCAAAATAGTTTTCCTATACATCAGAGGGGTAATTTTGGTGATTTTAAAACTAAGATTTTTATAAAAATATGGCTAGTCACTTTCGGGTTTTAGTTATTGGGTTTAGCCTGTGGCTGAGTCCTCTTGGATAGGGTGAACCGTTACTACGCACCAGGTAGGATTCAAGTGGGTAGGAGGTGAGTCACTAGGACTGCTTAAATACCAAGCTCCCATCGAAACCAATCCTGACATGCATGACAATGAGTTGCCACACCCAAACTCGACGACTTAGACACAGTTTGTTTAATTGTGCATTAAAGTTTTATGTAATTGTTGGGGTAGACTATGAAACACCCCAAACCCGGCCCAAAAAGCCTAACCGGATTTGATATGTTCCTCAAATCTAACTTTAGCAAATTCTCGTTTTATTTAAGAAAAACTTGATGATTTTGTAGAAAATAGATTAACTTAATATTTTAGGTTGAAATCAAATTGTAAAGTAAATTTATGTCTTTTAAAACATTATTTTTAGAAGGAATTAATAAATTAAAAGAAAACCAAATTTAAGGAAATTACTTTAAAACATATATATATTAGTGACAAAAACATTTTTTAAATTATTTATCGAAAAACCATTTAGTTATTTAATAGATATTTGTTCATGGTAAAATAAAAGTCCAAACACAAAAATTAAAAGCAGGTTTATAGTGGCCTTATTACAAAAATAACAAACCCATAATAAAGTCTAAGTAATAAAATTTAATAAGTTTAAATTGGAAAATCTTGATATACTTGATATGAGCATTGGCCACCACGAGTCCTTTCGATTCGATCCATCACACTCTGAATCATCTGAAAAGTTATCTCACAAAAGGGGTGAGTTATAAACTCAATGTGAAACACATACTTTAAAAAGCCCATTTGATCATAACTTTAAAGCCCATTAATTACACATAAGGCCATAGGCCCATTTAGTTCATATTTAGCCCAAAAGCCCATTTTCATAGCAGATTAAATAATAATCATTTAAATCACATGGATATGTACATGTAATGAAATGCAAACCCGGCCCACCAAAATATCCATCCGCTACACACCACCCGTACCAACCAACACACCGTGGGATTACTAAATCGACCTCGATCCGCTACACACCATCAAAGCGATTCTTTGCAATCAACATGCACATCGCCTTATAATTTTGTGGCAAGGCCACCATACAAAATTGTGACCGAAGTCACCGGATTTCAAATATGTGACCGAAGTCACCAGATTCACATATATGTGACCGAAGTCACCGGAAATTATGGTAAAACCACCAGAATACTTCCCCTTTATCAAATTCACCCATATGCCCATGCACATACATATTATTCATTTTTCATGCCATTTACCCCAAAATCATGACAAAATCATACTTATCTCACAATTATGCATATAGCAAAAATTAACAGAATATTTGGGGTAAACATACCTGAATATCGTATACCACTGAATGGTATCCACAATCATTTTCAAACACATAGTCATATAATCACGTTTAAAAGTAGATCTTTGAGATTTTATTGTAAGGTTACACACCTTATGACTGTGAGAATGATACTTTCCCGCTCGTCAACGCCTAGATAATTATCACACTTGGTTAGAATATACTATTACTAATAAAACTATATTTATTGACGACAGATCTAAATCCTTACCCTCGAATTCTCGAACAACCATTATTTGTGGTTTTTCTCCGTTAGATGGATCAAAACCCGCTGATATCCCACCAACGTAAAGTGGTTCGGTCGTACGTACTACTTCAAATAACCGATCTTCGTTAGAAGAGGGTCCACAACCCGGTGGAAAATCTCTTATCACTGATACAACCCTTCGTTTGAAATTTGATGGTAAAACAGTGCCTCCTCTCTTCCAAACGCTCCGTACTGCTCTTTTCTTACCTATCTTGTTAGTCTTAAATCACCCCTAAAAATAAGATTGATTAGTGATCCATTCTAAAAGGATTGATACGATCGAAATTAATAATCCTTACCTTGGATGATTTCGAAAAACCACTTCTTAAAAGTTGGCTTCAACAAAGATCCTTAAAAATCCTTTCCAAGGATTCGGCCTAGGAGAGAAAAATAAGAGATTTATGTTTTCTAAATCAACTATAGTAAAAAGAAATAAAGAAAACAATTGACAAAACCTTACTTGATCACTTTGAATATTGGCCTTGAACAAAAGAGTAGAAAAAAATGATGATTCGGTTTGAACAAAAGAAAAATATGGTGCTTTGGCTATGGTGGTTTGGGTTTCCAACAAAAGAAAAGAAAGATTCAGGATGAAAAGAAAGGTGATTTAGTTTGACAAAGAGAAGGAAAGTATGTTGATTTTGGTGTTGATAGAAAATAGTTTGGTTGAGAGTGAAGAAGAAAGAAAATGAAAAGAGAAGGAAAGAGAAAAAGAAGAAAAAGAGAAAGAGAAAGAGAGATTAAATGAAGAAGATGATGATGATGATGTTGATTCTCAAAAGAAATGAGATAGGTTTAAAGACCTATGCACATTCGGCCAAGAGGAAGAAATTGAAGAAGAAAATAGTTCTTTGCACTTTGGTAGTTTGACAATGAGGGAAAAAGAAAAGAAGAAAATGTTTTCCAATCTTTTGATGCTTATGACTAAAGAAGACCACAATTTGAGAGAAAAAGTATTTTAACCAAAATGGTCAAAATAAAGCCAAAACAAAGAGAAATTTTTACCTAAACTCAATAACAAATTCGGCTAGGAGAAAAACTTTTGGAGAAGTGAGAAAAGATGCACAAAAATGGAAGACTTTTTGGCCAACTTTCCCCCCTAATGGCTAAGCAAAATTTCGGCCAACCTATGCCAACATTATCCCCTTTTCCTCCTTGTTTCTTCCCCATCAACTCTTAATTTGCTATCACAATTAACCATCCCTTTAGCCCTAAAATCGATTAGATTCATGGTCAAATGACCATGAGAAAGTTTCCAAGACAAAGCCCTTACTTCAAGCCTTTTGTCCCTCTCATCTTATCATCCTTTCATGATTCCATACCATAAGTTTTAGCTTACCTTTTTCATATGATCAAATAACCAAAATTAAAAAGATGCTCATCCATTCTAGAAATGTCTTGGCCGACACTATAGGAAGGAAACAAAAATAAAATCCTCCCATTTGCTAGCTAGGGATTGAACCTCTCCCTCAAGCACTCATCCATGTATCCTAACCACCTTGCCAATTACTCATCTTATGCTTAAAACCTCTTGTCATTATTTCTTAAAGCCTAACATGCTTAGCTCCATCTTAATTATTAGAAATTAAAAGTTTCACTAAGCATTCACTTAATTAATGAAGTTCAAAAATAACTTCCAAAACACACTCAATCATAATTAAGCATGCAACATCATTCAATTAAGTAAAGATGCATAACCCCTAATTATCAGGATGTTACAGTTCTACCCCCCTTAAAATAATTTCGTCCTCGAAATTACCTGGTTGGAACAAGTGAGGGTATTGCTATCGCATCGCTTCTTCCAGTTCCCACGAAGCTTCTTCTGATCCATGATTACACTATAACACTTTGACGAGAGGAACCGACTTTCTCCGTAAAACCTTTACATCTCACTCCAGAATTTGAATTGGCTCCTCTTCGTATGACAAATCTGGTCTTAATTCCATCTCCTCAACTGGCACTACATGAGATGGATCCGACCGTGAACGACATAACATTGAAACATGGAACACATCGTGCATTTGCTTCAACTCAAGGTAATTCTAAGCGATATGCCACAGTCCAGACCCGCTTCAAACGCGATAAGGTCCTATGAACTGGACTTAGCTTCCTTGCGACCAAATCTCATTACCTTTTTCCAAGGTGAAAATTTTAGGAAAATTGGTCCCCACAAGAAACTCTATTTCTTTTCACTTTAGATCTGCGTCGACTTTTGCTGTCGGATGCTTTTTTAACCGAGCCAGTTACCTTAACCTTTTCTTGGATTTAGCCACTATTTACGGACCCAAAATCGGCGTTCCCTAATTACATCCAACACGTAGGAGTGCGACACTTAGTCCATATAGTGCTTCATATGGTGCCATCCGAATCTTGGCTTGGTAATCTGTTATTGTACGCAAATTTCGCTAATGGTAAGAATTCCTCCCAACTTCCCTTGAAATCTATCACACAACCCTTAACATATCTTCTAAGATTTGGATTACTCTTTCAGATCGACCGTCCGACCGAGGATGAAATGCCGATCAAGTCCAATCTGGTACCCAAGGCCCGATGCAATGCTTTCCAAACCGAGACGTAAACCTCGGATCTCTATCTGAAATGATTGACACCGCACTCCATGCAATCTCACAATCTGACCACATATAACTTTGCCAATTTACAAAGAGTAATCAACCAGGCGGGATAAAATGTGCGATTTAGTCATTCGGTCCACTATCACCCATATCGAGTCTTTCTTAGTAGGCGAAGAGGAAGCCCACTAACAAAGTCCATGGTGATTCTCTCCCACTTCCATTGTGGAATCTTTATCGGTGAAGCAATCCCGAAGGTACTTGATGTTCAAACCTTGACTTGTCGACACGTTAAGCACTTTCCTACAAACTCCGTAACTTCCGTTTAAGACCGTGCCACCGAATCGATCTCGCAAATCTCGGTATAACTTACTTCCTCTAGGATGCATAGCATAGGGGCTACTATGCGACTCCTGAAGAATCTTTTGCCTTAATTCCTGATCCCTCGGCATACAGACTTTACCTTTGAAACACAATACCCCATCATTTGTTAATACCAAAATCTTCCAATTCTCCATTTCAGACTGCCAGTAGCTTTACACTCGGATCTCCGTCAACTAACTGCCTCTCTTTCACTTGACTCAACCATGTCGGCCTAACTTGTAGTTCTGCCAACAAGCTTCAGTCATCGTAAAGACTAAGATGTGCGAACATCGCCCTTAAATCTGACGCCACTTTTCGACTTAGCGCGTCGCCACCACATTCGCCTTGCGGGTGGTACTCAATAGAACGATCATAGTCTTTCAACAACTCTATCCACCTTCACGCCTCAAATTCGATTCTTTTCGAGTCAAGAGATATTTCAGACTTTTGTGGTCCGTGTATATCACCGACTTTTCCCGTATAAGTAATGTCTCCAAACTTTAAGAGCAAAACTACAATTGCCGGCCCAAATCATGCGTCGGGTAATTAACCTCGTGAGGTCGTGAATCGCCGAGACGACACGCAACTACCTTCCCGTCTTGCATCGTAACACATCCTAATCCCGTGAGAAGCGTCACAATACACGACAAAATCCTTTCCCGCCTCAAGTGAATCAAAGCGGAGCTTGGTCAAAACCTTCTTGAGCTTCTCAAAACTCTCTTGTTGCTTATCACCCCACACGAAAGGTACTTCCTTTCTCGGCAATTTCGCTAAAGGTGCAAACTATCGATGAGAATCCTTCACGAATCTTACGTAATAGCCTACTAACCCCAAGAAACTGCGAACCTCGCCATGAGACTTAGGTGGTTTCCAATCTAGCATGACCTCAATCTTCCGAGGATCCACCTTATCCCTTCCGCAGACACCACATGGCCTAAAAACGCAACCTCTTTCAAATTAAAATTCACACTTGCTGAATTTGGCATACGACTTCTTCTCCTTAAAACTCGCAACACAATCCAAGATGCTCATCATGTTCCATCTCGGACTTAGAATACACCAGATGTCGCCTATGAATACCACGACGAATTGATCCAAGTAGAAATGGAAAATCCGGTTCATCATATCCATGAACGCACTGGGCGTTCATCAATCCGAATGGCATTACCAGAAATTCATAATGCCCATATCTAGTTCGAAAAGCCATCTTATGGATATCCACTTCCTTCACTTTAAGCTGATGATACCCCGACCTTAGATCAATCTTTGAAAATACTACAGCTCCTTTAAGCTGATCGAACAAGTCGTCAATCCTCGATAAAGGATACTTGTTCTTGATGGTCAGCTTATTCAACTGCCGGTAATCTATACACATCCTCATCGATCCGTCCTTCTTCTTCACAAATAGGACCGGTGCTCTCCATGGAGACACACTAGGTCGGATAAATCCACGATCAAGCAACTCCTGAATCTGAGCCTTAAGCTCAACTAATTCCTTCGGTGCCATTCTATATGGAGCAATAGAAACTAGCGCCGTTCTAGACAATAAATCAATCCCGAATTCTACCTCACGATCCGGAGGTAATCCTAGAAGTTCTTCCGAAAAAAAATCTACAAATTCATTCACAGTCCTGACTCCCTCAACAGTTGCTTCCTTAGCCTCCAAGGCACTCACCAACATTAGGAAGGCTACAAATCCCTTTCTAACCATCTTTTCTGCCTTAAGAGCGGATACTACATTAGATAAGTAGTTTCGTCTCTCGCCCATCACTACAACTTCTTTGTCATCAAAAGTTCTTAAGGACATTCGCTTAGCAGCACAATCCACATTTGCACGATACTTCACAAGCTAGTCCATGCCTAAGATCAGGTCGAACTCCCCAAATGGCAACTCCATTAAATCAGCTGAAAATTGCGTTCCTTGAACTTCTAAAGGCATTTCCTTAAAAAGTTTGTCTATGATCTCATCATCCTAAAGGACTAAATATGATCATCTTCCTAGGTACGATCTCGAAGTCACATGTAAAGTCCCAGATACTTCACTAGCGATATAAGAGTGAGTTGACCTATATCTATCAAAGCAATAAAGGGCAACCTGTAAATCGAAACGCACTGTGATTACATCAAAAGGCCATCTTCTCTGTCGGATTTAATGCAGATACTGACTGGCCGTCTCGCCTCGAGCTACCCACGCCTCCGCTAAAGTTCCACGACCTCTACCAGAGCCATTACCCTTCCATTTGGACCACGGCCCTTATCTATTGCATCGTCCACCTCTGCCAGCTTGATTAACACCCTGAATTGCTGGGCGGTTCTACTCTGAATTCATCGTGCAATCTTTAATCATATGGTCTTTAGATCCGCACTTGAAACATCCCCCGGTCTTTTTCCAACATTCTCCCGGGTGCATTTTTCCACATTGGGCACAAGCACGATGTTGTCCACCCGTAGCAGTCTGCTGACCTCACGGTCCTTCATTTTTTGGTTTCTTCTGAAAATTTTTGGATGACCCTGAAGACCCAAAGCTTCTCTTATTCTTATTCTGGCCTCTGTCCCGGTTTTGTCTTTCAGTCCTCTTAACCTCTTCAGCTATTCTTGCTCTTTCCACTAAGATTGCAAAATCACTTTCACGGTGCGGAGCAATCATCACTTGCAGTTCATCTCTAAGTCCATCTTCAAATCTGACACACCGTTCATATTTCGTAGCCACTATCCCTCTGGCATAACGGCTAAATCGTAAAAATTCTGCTTCAAATTCAGCTATCGACTTGTTTCCTTGCACCAAATTCAGAAATGTCTTCCTCTGGGAGTCGATGTAGCTAGCTCCAACATATTTTCCTTCGAATTTAATTTTAAAATACCCCAATCCAGTCGATCCACAGGGGTACTTTCCTTGATAGTGAGCCACCACTGGTAGGCCTCATAACGAAGTAGTGAAATAGCACCTTTCAATTTTTCTTCAAGAAGGCGATCTAAATCATCCATAATCCTCTCGATCGCCTCCAACCAAGATTCCGCTACATTTGGAGCTACTCCAGATACTCCCCGAAAACCTCGGCTCCATTCGATCTTAGTCTCTCACCATCGACTTTCGAGACCCATTTCTAGAACTAGCTTCGCTACTCGTTCTAAAACTCAAGATGCTGACTTGTGATATCGCATCACCTCCTCTATTTTGCTCTTGAAAATCCACCCTAACAAATGTAGGTGTATGAGCTTCATTCTCGGAACCTTGACCGGATCTAACTGGTTCGACACGACCATTCTTCCTCTTCCACGCCCACGACGACCACGCCCCTAGAACTCATGTTCATGCGCAGATTATCGATTTTACGAAAAAGTCTTATGCATTAGAGTCTTTTCACTTCTTATTAATGTAAAGTTTTATGCAATGATATTCAGTGGTTTTTCCGTAGTAGTGTACAAACACCTAGGGTCCATGTCTTTAAAGTATAGTTTCCTTAAGCTTTATCATACATTCATATCACTTATCAATAAAGGTACTTACCGATGGATCCGGCCGAGAACTCCGAAGTGCCATGCTCTTATAAAACCATTTTAACTTAAGAAAACTTTCAAAAGTCATTTGGGCCAACTTTTGAAAACGTTGTGGGTTTCAAAACCCAAGGCCGAGAGTTTAAAAGCGGGCTCGATACCAAGTTGAAACACCCCAAACTCTACCAAAAGCCTAATCGGATTTGATATGTTCCTCGAATCTAACTTTAGCAAATTCTCGTTTTATTTAAGAAAAACTTGATGATTTTGTAGAAAAGCAGTTAACTTAATATTTTAGGTTGAAATGAAATTGTAAAGTAAATTTATGTCTTTTAAAACATTATTTTTAGTAGGAATTAATAAATTAAAAGAAAACCAAATTTAAGGAAATTACTTTAAAACATATATATATATTAGTGACAAAACATTTTTAAATTATTTATCGAAAAACCATTTAGTTATTTAATAGATATTTGTTCATGGCAAAATAAAAGTCCAAACACAAAATTAAAAGCAGTTTATAGTGGCCTTATTACAAAAATAACAAACCTATAATAAAGTCTAAGTAATAAAATTTAATAAGTTTAAATTGGAAAATCTTCAATATACTTGATATGAGCATTGGCCACCACTTGAGTCTTCTTGACCGATCCATCGACTCTGAATCATCTGAAAAGTTATCCCACAAAAGGGGTGAGTTATAAACTCAATGTGTAACACATACTTTAAAAAGCCCATTTGATCATAACTTTAAAGCCCATTAATTACACATATGGCCATAGGCCCATTTAGTTCATATTTAGCCCAAAAGCCCATTTTCATAGCAGATTAAATAATAATCATTTAAATCACATGGATATGTACATGTAATGAAATGCAAACCCGGCCCACCTAAATATCCATCCGCTACACACCACCCGTACCAACCAACACACCGTGGGGATTACTAAATCGACCCTCCATTCGCTACACACCATCGAGGCGATTCTTTGCGATCAACGTGCACATCGCCCTTATAATTTTGTGGCAAGGCCACCAGACAAAATTGTGACCGAAGTCATCGGATTTCAAATATGTGACCGAAGTCACCAGATTCACATATATGTGACCGAAGTCACCGGATTTCAAATATGTGACCGAAGTCACCGGAAATTGTGGTAAAACCACCAGAATACTTCCCCTTTATCAAATTCACCCATATGCCCATGCACATACATATTATTCATTTTTCATGCCATTTACCCCAAAATCATGACAAAATCATACTTATCTCACAATTATGCATATAGCAAAAATTAACAGAATATTTGGGGTAAACATACCTGAATATCGTATACCACTGAATGGTATCCACAATCATTTTCAAACACATAGTCATATAATCACATTTAAAAGTAGATCTATGAGATTTTATTGTAAGGTTACACACCTTATGACCGTGAGAATGATACTTTCCCGCAAATCAACGCCTAGATAATTATCACACTTGGTTAGAATATACTATTACTAATAAAACTACATTTATTGACGATAGATCTAAATCCTTACCTCGGATTCTCGAACAACCGTTATTTGTGGTTTTCTCGCTAGATGGATCAAAACCCACCGATATCCCACCAACGTAAAGTGGTTCGGTCGTACGTACTACTTCAAATAACCGATCTTCGTTAGCAGAGGGTCCACAACCCGGTGGAAAATCTTTTATCGCCGATACAGCCCTTCGTTTGAAATTTGATGGTAAAACAGTGCCTTCTCTCTTCCAAACGCTTCGTACTGCTCTTTTCTTACCTATCTTGTTAGTCTTAAATCACCCCTAAAAATAAGATTGATTAGTGATCCATTCTAAAAGGATTGATACGATCGAAATTAATAATCCTTACCTTGGATGACTTCGAAAGACCACTTCTTAAAAGTTGGCTTCAACAAAGATCCTTAAAAATCCTTTCCAAGGATTCGGCCTAGGAGAGAAAAATAAGATATTTATGTTTTCTAAATCAACTATAGTAAAAAGAAATAAAGAAAACAATTGACAAAACCTTACTTGATCACTTTGAATATTCGGCCTTGAACAAAAGAGTAGAAAAAAAAATGATGATTCGGTTTGAACAAAAAGAGAAAAATATGGTGCTTTGGCTATAGTGGTTTCGGGTTTCCAACAAAAGAAAAGAAAGATTTAGATGAAAAAGAAAGGTGATTTGGTTTGACAAAAGAGAAGGAAAGTATGTTGATTTTGGTGTTGATAGAAAATAGTTTCGGTTGAGAGTGAAGAAGAAAGAAAAATGAAAAGAGAAAAATGAAAAGAGAAGGAAAGAGAAAAGGAAGAAAAAGAGAAAGAGAAAGAGAGATTAAAAGAAGAAGATGATGATGATGATGTTGATTCTCGAAAGAAAGGAGATAGGTTTAAAGACCTATGCACATTCGTCCAAGAGGAAGAAATTGAAGAAGAAAATAGTTCTTTGCACTTTGGTAGTTTCAGCAATGAGGGAAAAAGAAAAGAAGAAAATGTTTTCCAATCTTTTGATGCTTATGACTAAAGAAGACCACAATTTGATGGAAAAAGTATTTTAACCAAAATGGTCAAAATGAAGCCAAAACAAAGAGAAATTTTTACCTAAACTCAATAACAAATTCGGCTAGGAGAAAAACTTTTGGAGAAGTGAGAAAAGATGCACAAAAATGCAAGACTTTTTGGCCAACTTCCCCCCTAATGGCTAAGCAAAATTTCGGCCAACCTATGCCAACATTATCCCCCTTTTTCCCCCTTGTTTCTTCCCCATCAACTCTTAATTTGCTATCACAATTAACCATCCCCTTTAGCCCCTAAAATCGACTAGATTCATGGTCAAATGACCATGAGAAAGTTTCCAAGACAAAGCCCTTACTTCAAGCCTTTTGTCCCCCTCATCTTATCATCCTTTCATGATTCCATACCATAAGTTTTAGCTTACCTTTTTCATATGATCAAATAACCAAAATTAAAAAGATGCTCATCCATTCTAGAAAAGTCTTGGCCGACACTATAGGGAAGGAAACAAAAATAAAATCCTCCCATTTTCTAGCTAGGGGATTCGAACCTCTCCCCTCAAGCACTCATCCATGTATCCTAACCACCTTGCCAATTACTCATCTTATGCTTAAAACCTCTTGTCATTATTCTTAAAGCCTAACATGCTTAGCTCCATCTTAATTATTAGAAATTAAAAGTTTCACTAAGCATTCACTTAATTAATGAAGTTCAAAAATAAGTTCCAAAGCACACTCAATCATAATTAAGCATGCAACATCATTCAATTAAGTAAAGATGCATAACCCCTAATTATCTGGATGTTACAGACTAGTCCTATAGTTCAAGTACTTATCATACTAAGCTACGATCCATTTTTACCCTTCTACAAATCATACAATAATTCACACAACGGATAGGGTACTTACCTGGTGGACTTCGGGTTGGAGACTCAGGTGCCATGCCAGAAAACCTACTTATTACTTAGAAAAATCCATTTTCAAAGGACAGAAAACGTTTTGGGCCCTAAAAGCCCTCAAGGCTGAGTTTTAAACCGGGCTCTGATACCAAGCTGAAACACCCCAAACTCGGCCCACAAGCCCAGACCGGATCTGGCATGCTTCTAGGAAAAGCCGTTCGAAACTTGTTTGAACTTTGCTAAAATTTTTCGTGTTTTTGAAAACATTTGATTTGGGTTGGGTTCAAAATTTAAATTCCGTGTTGATTAGGTGTCAAAACATTTAGTATTTATACTTAGGAAAAATTGGTCTTTAATTTTAATTCGATAAAAATCGTATCATATGAAGTAATTTAAAAGCATGCATAAACAATTTAATATCTATGGCCTTATTACATCAAATAAAACCCAAATTAAATCCATCATACTAAAAAGAAAGCCCAAAATAAAATAATAAATCCAGAGTTGTGCATGGCCACCACTTGAGCTCTTGCTGACCCGGTCCATTACTGAGTGTCATCTGAAAAAAATAGTCCCACAAGGGGTGAGTCATTCAAACTCAATGTGTACACCCAACACAAGTCTTAAATTAAATTCAGGCATGTCAAATCATACATAATAACATATATAATTCATGATGCGAACCCGAACCCAAACCTAGATAACCATCCGCTACATATCACCCGTACCAACCATCACACCGTGGGGACTACTAAGTCAACCCTCCATCCGCTACACACCATCGAAGGCAGTCGTTGCAGTCGACGTGCTCATCGCCCTTATAAAATTCGTGGCATAGCCACCACTTAAATATTCGTGACATAAGTCACCACATTCAGATATTGTGACATAGTTACCACATTCAGATATTGTGACATAAGTCACCACATTCAGATATTGTGACATAAGTCACCACATTCAGATATTGGGGTATAAAACCACCAATTCACTTCCCTTTTACATATCACCCATATGCCCCATGTCAAACATTTCATGCAAAATCATGCTTTATTTCACATTCTTATCACTATTGTCATTTTTATCATACTCATAGTAGGAGTAGGAAAAAGTACTTGAGTACTTCGTACCATTACATGGTACTCTTAGCCACATCATAACATATTCTTGTAACATATTAATTAAAATATAACTGTAATTTAATTAAAGCTTAGTGTGGAGTACACACCTGATTTACTTAGCGCTTAATTGAGATCCCGAAAACCCGATCTAATGCTTTAGATCTTAATTCCTATATTCGGCCATTATTAGACATATTGGCAAATACCTATTTGACTATAACCAAATCCCGAAGGAAACGTAACCGAATTCTTACCTTGCTTGCCGATTTGAGTACTCCTCAAATCCTGAAAACTTTGTGATATCCTCTCCTAGCAATCAGCCACACACTAGATCACCTAAATGATTAGTTTCGGCTTTTGATTAAGTAAGAAATAAATCCTAGTTATTGAATATAGCCTTGGCCGATTGGTATCTTTACTTACCCTTTGCGAATCTAAACTCCCGAAACTACACTTGTTTCTTGAAATTGTCGAGATCCCTACTAAACTATTGTTAGAATCAATTTTATGCATAGATTTAGGAAACTGGCCTTTGGCCGAATACTATAGTTGCTTACCTTGAGCACTTCAAATCCCGAAAGACTCCCTCCTGAAATCGGCTGCAAGAGAAATCCCGGAAGACCCTTCAAAGTTTCAGCCAAAGAGTTCTAATGGGATTAGTGCTTTAGATTTCGGCGTTAAAGAGAAGAATTAAAATGATAACAATAGATCCTTACCCTTACTACTGAAGTCAACTGTTCCTTGTTGAACCTACAGAGATTCTGCTATGGGCAAGCGGATATTCGATGATTTCACTTTTGAGAACTAAGGTAAAGATGGTGCTTGACTTTAATGGTGAAGAGAGAAAACACAAGAGTGGGGAGAGTCTAATGATTAGAGGATTCGGCCAATAATAGAACTAACTCTAAGTTTCAGCTTTTGTCAATAATGAGAAAAGATTGGTCTTGGGGTAGATGATGATTGAATGAATGTAAAAAGAAAAGAGAAAAGAACGAGGCTATAAGGTTCGGCTAATCAAAAGAAAAGAAAGGTGGTGGCTTTGAAGAGAAAGAAAAGAAAACAAGAAAGAGGCTTAATTGCTTTGTAAAGGTTGGCTAGAGAAAGAGATGAAAAGAAAAACAAAGTAAAAAGATGGACACTTCTTGCTAAGAATTTTCAAGACAATTGAAAAAGATGAGAAGAGAATGAATTTTCTGCTAACACTCAAACACTAGCCTTTCCTTGCTTTTCTCTTTATCTCTTCATTTAAAATTAATAAGAAGAATCCATCATTTATCCCTTTTCCTAATTAATTTATCACCATTTATCTCTTAAAACAAAAGGATTAAACTCCTAAAATATAGCCTTAGTGCCGTCCATTGCTGCTTATCTCTGCTGCAAAATAAAACTTTTATTTTGCTTCCCTTGTGGCTCGAACCTGATCCCTTCCTCATAGCCCATGGCGTCACCTACCAAGGCTCTAAGGAGCGCCTCCAAGCCACTGTATGCCAAGCCCATTTTTGTGTTATATTTCACATACAATTTCTCTTAAGGCCTCCTCTGCCTAGCTTCCTCTTTTAAACTTAAAATCTGATAATTTCTAAAGCACTCTCCTATTTCCTAAAGTTCACAAAATTCATGCAACACATTCAGAATATTCATAAGCATGCTATTTCACACAATTTAGCAATAATGCATAAGCCATATTCCAGGATATTACAGAATGTGAAAAGGATTTAATTATGTGATAATAATGTGAAAGTGAACATTGTGTTTGATGCATTTATATGGGTATGTGATAATAATGTGAAAGTGAACATTGTGTTTGATGCATTTATATGAGTAAGTGTGAATATGAAATTGTTTGTATAAGTGAAGTGCAGGTATGAAACTAAGTAGAGAATCATATGAACAAATAATACAGGTAAGTGTATAAAATTATTATTGTATGATTTATATGTTGAATAAAGTGTTTGGGTTATGATGCATCAATTGTAAGGATGCAAATGAGTGAGATGTACCTATGATCAAATCATAGTTATATGCTAAGTTATACTATGTTTTTATGCATATGTGTAAAAATGAAAGTGAATACAAGAAAATCATGAAAAAAGTGAAATTAGCATGAAGACAAGATCGACATGAGCAGTTGTGTGACTTTGAAAAATCATTAAAATGGTGAAAATTGAATTATAGGTTGAATAAGATATAAAATTAAATATGAATGAGTCCATTTTCACATAAAAGAAACGGTGTAAACAAAAGAATTTCATATTTTGAGATATTTAAATTTCGTGAGATCTGGTTCGTAATGATTACGTGATCCCTATCTCGCCTTGGAAAAATTATTAAAATTGTAAAAAAATAATTATGAGATATAATTTATATGCCTAAAATTTTGAATGAGTCTAGTTTCAAATGAACTAAATAAGGAGGCCATCTAAATTCTATCCAAGGAGAAAATTGATTCGTAGTAAAGAGAGGTCAGAATAGTTGAATAGTGAAATAGGGAAAACTTTAATGAATTAAATTTACTAATTGGATAAGATAAAAATTCTTAAAATTTTATGGTAAGAAATAGTTTCAGGGAAAATTAATGGATCTTAATTTGGAGTTCTGTAGCTCCAGATATAAATAATTTAATGACTGTGACTCAAGAAAATAGCTTAACTTGAATTTGAATAACTAGGAAGAATATGAAAATAGCAAGTTATCGCATTGCTTATTATTTTCATGCGAGCTTGCTAAGTGTAAAGCTTACTCCCTCCTTTCCATTTCTTTTAGTTTTGTCTGGTCAGCTCAGGGTTGGAGATCGTCGGAGGCAGCATCACACTATCGGGTCATTATCCTTGGAATATTGGCATTGTTTGAAAAGTTTTAATTTTGGGCGAAGTTTGGTAACCTGGTTTTTAAATGATTGTCAATGTCGAAGTACAGTAATGCCTCAAACCCTGTTTCGGAGTTGGACATGGGTGGGGGATGTTACATTAAGTCTAAATGATCAAATACCTTTTTTGAAATTAAAATATATGATTTTCAAATAAAAAACCTATCTCGGGAATTTAAGATGTGGTGTCCTAGCTCACTGGATGTGACGTTTTGTCATCTCGAGGCAAGGATTTCTAAAAAGCAAAGGATATTTGGTGTTTAGAAAATTTGAAAGATCGTGCTTTAACTTACTGAGTTTCGAATTTTCTTTTAAAATCCAAATAATTGAATGTCCATTTAAAATTAAAGGACATAAATTTTAAAAATCAAAAGAATCGTGTTTTAAAATCTTTTCAAATTTTTGACATTAGGACATTAATTAATCAATTAGATACCAATTTTTGGGCATTACAAGGGTGCTAATCCTTCCTCGTGCGTAATCGACTCTCGAGCCCTTTTTCTCAAATTTTGTAGACCAAAATCATTATTTTAATAAATCCAAATGTTTTATTAAAATGATTCATCTCAAGGTGACCCGATCACACCTCAAAAAAAGATTGGTGGTGACTCCATTTTCGTTTTTAAAGTCGACCCTCGTTTTTATAACAAAAACTTAAAAAATGGTAAAGTCAACATACACATTAATCAATTTCATCAATAAAAGAATAAACAAACGCATTGACATTCATATCAAAATAGGATAAGTAAATGAAATGAACAAATAAATCAATATTTAACACTTATTCAACAATTTAAAACGACATTAGACAATTAAATAAATTAATGCACGAATAAAGAAATCTAATATACACAAATACTAAAAAACCTAACTCTCATACCTTAGTAACTCGACTCACTTGGGTTCCCTAGTGGATTTGCCAAGCTATCATAATGTTGCCTACATAAGAGTACATGAGCCTAGTAAGCAAGGCTAGACACGAAGGGCCTAAATTAACGTAGAGTCGCCACTAACCAATTAGGGCTAGGTTGATTAGCCACCTATCGTCTAAAAATCTAGAATTAATACCATGAAAAAAATCCTAAAAGTCTAGACTCGATCTCATCACCAAATTTTGGGTTCGGGAGTACGGTTACGTGTAGGAAGGTTATAGCAACCCCACAACGCCTATCTGGGGATAGTCCTACGTGGTCTTAAGAGCTAGAATTTTTATTTAAGCATATTAATGTCTTAATCAGGAAATCTTAAACAAAAACTCTAAAGAAAATGCCTCTAGTTTACTTGTAACTCGATTAAGATGTGTTCACCAAACTTATCTAATTTGAAACTTAAATTAGAGATTTTTACTTTTGTAACATCCAGAATTTGGGGGCTATGCATTTTTTATTTTTTTTACTTAATTGTATATTTTTGCATGCCTATGTGTAGTTGAGTGTGCTTTGGAAGTTTTAGGAACTTCAGTATGTAAATGAATGCCTTAGAGAAATATTAAATTTTTAAGACTTAAGATGGAGCTAAGCATGATAGGCTTTAAGAAATATTGGCAAGAGGTTTTAAGCATAATAAGTCAATTGGCAAGGTGGTAATGGCGCATGGGTGAATGCATGAGGGGAGAGGCTCGAATCCCCTAGCTAGCAAGTGGAAGAATTTTAATTTTTGCTTTCTTTCCTATAGTGTCGGCCAAGCCTTATCTAGAATGGATGGACATTCTTTTAATTTTGGATAGTAGACCATAGGAAAAAGGCAAGTTAGAAGTTATGGTATGGAATCATGAGGATATGGAAGGATAAGGGGATAAAGGGCTTGAAAAGGGGATGATGTTTTGGAAGCTTTTTCATGGTCTTTTGACCATGAACCTAGACAGCATAAGGGCTAAGGGGGATTGGTTTAATTGTGATAGGAATCAAGGGGTTGATAAGGAAGAAATGAGGAGGAAAAAGGGGGATTATGTTGGCATACATGTTGGCCAAATTTGACAATGGATTAGGGGGTGATAGTTGGCCAAAAATTCTAACATTTTGTGTATCTTTTCTCATTTCTCCAAAAGCTCTCTTCCTAGCCGAATTTTGTTAATGACATTAGGTAAAATTTTTTCTTTGTTTTGGCTTTCATTTTGACCATTTTGGTTTAAGTGCCTATTCTCTCAAGTTCTTGTCCTCTATAGCCAAAAGCATCAAAAAGTTTTGGAAAACATTTCTCTTTTCCCCTTATGGCCGAATGCTCATAACTTCTAAACTTACCTCCTTTTCTTTTGAAAACCAAATCATCTCCTTCTCTCAAACTTTTATTTTCTTCTTTCTCTTCTCATTTACCTTGTTAAGGCCGAAACTTCTCTCTCCCAAATTCATCATTTTTGCAACATCATAAACCTTTTATCTTTCTTTTCTTTTTCTTGTTGTCATAACCGAAACCACTATTCTCTTTCTTCTCTTTTGTCAAACCGAACCATCCTCCATTTTCATCTTATTCTTTCTTTTCTTTTCTTTTGTTAAAAACCCGAAACCACCATAGCCAAAAACACCATAATTTTCTCTTTTCTTTGTCAAAGCCGAAATCATCATTTCTCTTCTTCTAAATTGATAAGGCCGAATCTCCAAATAGTCAAGTAAGGGTGAATCAATCTCCGTATTAATAGTAAGTATATTCTATCAATCGTTCTCTTAATTTTCTTTTAGAATAGCCGATTTTAGAAATCTAATTCTCTCATTTTCTCCTTGGCCGAATCTTTGAAGGGGATTTTAAGGATTCCTTTTTGGCAGCCAACGTTTAAGGAGAGATCATTCGGGATCATCCAAGATAAGGATTATCATATTGGATTATATCATTTTTAGATAGATTATTAATCGACTTTATTTTAGGGGACTCAATCGATCGGATATTTTTCGTAAACGTAAGATTTCGGGACTAACAAGATAGGTTTGAAAAAAGTGGTAAGGAGTGTTTGGAAGAGGAGAGGCTCTGTTATACCCTTAAACTTCAAACGAAGGGCTGTATCGGGGATCCGAGATTTTCCACCGGGTTGTGGACCCTCTGCTAACGAAGATCGTTTGTTTGAAGTCGTACGTACACCTGAGCCACTTTTTGTTCGTGGGTTGTCATCGGGTTTTGATCCATCTATCGGAGAGAAACCACATATAACGGTTGTCTGAGATTTCGAGGGTAAGGAATTAGATCTTTCATTAATAGTATAGATTATAAGTATTAGTGTGTTCTAATCAAGTGTGATAATAAATTAGGTGTCGACGAGCGGGAAGGTATCATTCTCACTGTTATAAGGTGTGTAACATTATACTAAATTCTCATAGATCTACAATAAATGTGATTTGTATGAAAATATGTTTGATAATGGTTGCGGGTACCATTCAGTGGTATACAATATTCAGGTATGTTTACCCCCAATATTTCGTTAATATTGCTATATGCATAAATATGAAATAAGTATGACTCTACTATGATTTTGGGGTAAATGGCATGAAAAGCATTAATATGTATGTGCATGGGCATATGGGTAATATTGTGAAGGGAAGTGTTCGTGGTTTTACCACATTATCTCGTGACTTCGGTCACATATTTTGAATCCGGTGACTTCGATCACAATTATCTGGTGGCCATGCCACAAAATTATAAGAGGATGTGCATGTTGACTGCAGCAACTGCCTTCGATGGTGTGTAGCGGATGGAGGGTCAATTTAGTAATCCCCACGGTGTGATTGGTAGGTAGGGGTGGTGTGTAGCGGATGGATATTTAGGTGGGCTCGGGTTTGCATTTCATATATATATACATGTGATTAAATCGATTTTTATCTAATATGTGCTATTAAATGGGCTTATGGCTAAATATGACTTAAATGGGCTTAATAGCTATGATCAAATGGGCTTTTAGTGTTTTGTTACACATTATCAAATGGGCTTTTAGTGTTTTGTTACACATTGAGTCTATGACTCACCCTTTTATGGGATATGTTTCAGGTGACTCTTAGCGTGATGGATCGGGTCAGCAAGGACTACGTGGTGGCCAATGCTCAACAAAGTATTTCGGATTTTCTCTTAATTAAACATATTAAGTTTATTTTTATTACTTAGAATTTATTTTGGGTTATGTTATTTTTGTAATAAGGCCGCTATGAACTGTTTAAACTTTACGTTTTAGATTTTTAATCTGCTACTGAACAATATTTACTAAATAACTAAATGATTTTTGAAAAATAACTTAAACTGCTTTTGACACCTAAACATCTTTGGTTTTACAATAATAATAAGTTTTTCATTAAATTTGGTTTTCTTTTAATTTATAATTTTCTCTTAAAAATAACGTTTTAAGAAGATACAAATTTTATTTAACAATAAAATTTCAATGCGATCATTAAGTTAATCTGTTTTATACGAAACCATCACATTTCTTAATAAACAAAACGAGATTTAATTAAAGTTTTACTCAAGGAACATATCAAATCCGATTAGGCTTTTGGGCCGGGTTTGGGGTGTTTCAACTTTTAACGGGAACCTAAAGGATACCTAAATAATTATAGTAAAATACCTTCAATTTCTAAAATTAATTCTATTTTAGAATTCTAAAAAAATGTAGAAATTACTAATGAATTAAGAGAAATACTAAAACCCATATACAACTTATTCGATCTTTTATTATTATTATTATTTAAAAGATTTAATTAATAATGTTGAACCTATAAAGATCTTACGAAAGTACCCTATACCGGATTTGTGATTTATCTTACTTTAAAATTCTTGGTCTAAGATTTAAATTTGTCAAAATCTTAAAATAATATATCTTAAATAACATTTATTAGCTTTCTTAAAAGGTTTCTAAAATAAAAATACTTAGAAAGACACGCTCATGATTTACAATTCACCTACAAAATCTTTAGTTTTAATATTGAATAAAGTCCTAAAGAATATTTACATATTAATTTAATATTCTAAAGAGGAATCCTATACGATATTTAAAATTAGTTTAAAACCCTAAAAGATATCTTACATGTTACTTATAATTTTTCTAAGGTAAATGGTAGATAAGACCTTAAAGACCAACCTAAATTCAAATGTAAAAACCTTATAGTTTCATTAAAATGTAAAAGCCTTTTGGTTTCATTAAAATGTAACACCTACTTAATTAACTTCATGTCAACAATTATAGGATGGAAAAAATGAGTTAATGTTCTCTCTTTTAAAACAAATAGTAATAAAATAGGAAATTAATTAAATTGGCTAAAGTTAATGAAAAGTTAATCTCTTTCAAAAAGGCAATAACAAAAGAAAACTTAAATAAATGAAATAAATAAGACCTTGACATGATGATAATAATAACAAAAATACACCTTATTCATAATACAATAAAAGAATAAAAGTAACATAAACAAATAATATTAAAATGTATGTAAGAGGAATGTGTAAAAAAAAACATAAATATAAATATACATGAAAATAAATAAAGACGAAATAAGAATAAATAAAAATTATACAAGTGTGAATAAATATAAAACATTAAAATAAAATGCATAATTGACATTAAATATATAAGGTATAAATGCAAATGAAAGGGAAAATATAAGTGTAAATAATTTATTAAAAATGGAAACAAAATGACATAGCTTGATTTTGGGACCAAAAGATAAAAAATGTGGAAGACAGAGGACCGATGTAACTATTAATTTGCTTTTAATTTTTAAAATTCAGATTAAATCGAAGGTTTGAATAAACAAAAGGGTTACGGGTGTAAATAAGCCAGAGAGTGAGGACAGTGCTAAAAAAGGTATTTTTTGTAAATTTAAAAAGTAAGGGGGTGGGAACAAATTACACATTTTTGGCACCTATGAATGAAAAAAAATTTTCATTCTTTCATTTTAACCTCATTAAAAAAAAATATCTTCCTCTTTGTCTTCCCCTTCTATGTTGGCCATGACTCTACCACCGACTCTCCGACCTTTGGTGCTGGAGCCGCCGCGTACGGTGGTCAGAATTTTATTTTACTTTTGCAAAATCAAAGTTTTCTTTAAAAAATCACTACTTTTTTTAAAAATTTAAATTTTATTTCAAAATAGTTGAAAAAGAAATAGTTGAAAAGATCAACACTTTATCTTAAAAATTTAAATTTTTTTTCTTTAAAATGACTAAAAAAATAGATTTTTATTTTAAAAATCTAAACTTTCTCTTCTTAAAAAAACACTATTTTTCTTAAAAATCAAAACTTTATTTTGAAATAGTTGAAAAGATCAAAACTTAGTTTTTGTTATAAAATAAAGAGAAATGAAGAGAATAAAAGACAAAGAAAATATAAAAGCAATAGAAGATGTACTTTTTTGATCAAAAGGTGTAACATCCTGATAATTAGGGGTTATGCATCTTACTTAATTTAATGATGTTGCATGCTTAATTATGATTGAGTATGTTTTGGAAGTTATTTTTGAACTTCATTAATTAAGTGAATGCTTAGTGAAACTTTTAATTTCTAATAATTAAGATGGAGCTAAGCATGTTAGGCTTTAAGAAATAATGACAAGGAGTTTTAAGCATAAGATGAGTAATTGGCAAGGTGGTTAGGATGCATGGACGAGTGCTTGAGGGAGAGGTTGAATCCCTAGCTAGCAAATGGGAGAATTTTTATTTTTGTTTCCTTCTATAGTGTCGGCCAAGGTTCTTCTAGAAAGGATGAGCATTCTTTTAATTTTGGCTATTTGACCATATGAAAAAGGCAAGCTAAAGACTTATGGCATGGAATCAAGATAGGATGATAAGATAGGGGGGACAAAAGGCTTGATATATGGGCAATGTTTTGGAAACTTGTTCATGGTCATTTGACCATGAACCTAGTCGGTTTTAGGGGCTATAGAGGGTGGTTAATGGTGATAGCAATCTTAGGGTTGATGGGGAAGAATTGTGGAGGAAAAAGGGGGATTGTGTTGGCTTCCTTGTTGGCCGAATTTGACTTGAGTTAGGGGGTGAAAGTTGGCCAAAAATTCTAGCAATTGTGCATCTTTTCTCATTTCTCCAAAAACTCTCCTCTTAGCCGAATCTTGCTATGGGCATTAGGTAAAAACTTCTCTTTGTTTTGGCTCTCATTTTGACCATTTCGATTAAAATTCCTATTCTCTCAAAATTCTTGTCTAAAGCATCAAAAGTTGGAAAAGCCTTTCTTCTTTTCTTTTTTTTCTCTTATTGCCGAAAGTACCAAAGTTCAAGCACCATTTTTCTTCATTTCTCCCTCTTGGCCGAATGCACCTAAGCCCCAAAACCTATCTCTTTTCTCTTTGAGAATTATTTTCATCATCATCATCTTCTTTTAATCTCTTTCTCTTTCTCTTTCTCTTTTCTTCCTTTCTCTTTCCTTCTCATTTCATTTTCTTTCTTTCTTCTCTCATAGCCTAAACTATCCTATAATCTTTTCACCATTTTTATTTCATTTCTTTTGGTTAAAATTGAAACCATCATATTTGAAACCACCATCTTTTCTCTTCTCTTTGTTAAAGCCGAAATCACCATCTTTTCTCCTTTTCTTTTGTACAAATCAAACCACCAAATCCATTTTTATTCTCTTCTTTTTGTTTTAGGCCGAATCTTCAAGTGGGTAAGTAAAACTTTTTGTAACACCCCAAACCCGGTCAATACACCACGACCGAATCTGGTATGTTACAGGGAAAAAAGGTTTTTGAGAGGTTTAGGTTTGAGTTTAAAAGTTGGAGAAAACACTTCGCTAGGTTGTGCATTTGAAGAAAAACTTGAGTAGGTTTGATTGAAATTTGATGATGTATTTGAAAACCCGAAATTTTAGAAACTTACTTGATAGGTAGACAAAAGCAGTTTATCTCGTTAAGAAGTTTGAGTTGTTTCTCATTGTTACAAAAACATTACATCTTAGTGGAAAATCATGTTTAAGTTAGAAAACATTTGAGTTCTTCTTTATTCCAAATCTTAGTGTGATACCCGATGGTATAGTTTAAAATGTCCCTTTTGTAGTTTTGAAATCGTTATCTTTCCAAATTTTAGCACATTATAACCCAATTAATTTGTTAAGGCATATCAAACATTTACTTTAAGTATAAACAAGCAAACCATAATTTTTAAAAGGCCTTTTACAACCCAAAATAAAACCACATATAAATAAATAACTAATGTACCAAATTTTATAAAGTCTGAGCAAATCCTTTATTAGCATGGCATGAGCACCTCGAGTCCATCCGGCTCCATGTCCGCGTCTATGTGTCACCCGAATAGTCAAAGGAGAGAGTGAGTCGCAAGACTCAGGTGTATAATTCCTCTCCAGATAACATGCCAACACACATATCATAATGAGAATAATGCAAGTAATGCACCGATCCTAACCAACCATATCACCTTTTCTACCCGTGTGGTACCAAACCACCGGTGGTGCTAAACCACCGTGACCCAAAGTCACGATATCCATCTCGTGGTACCAAACCACTTTGGTGACCAAGTCACAAATAATCCAATGATGGGGCCAACCCATCGTGTGATACCAAATCACTAGTGACGATCCCATATCTCATAAGTGGGGCCAACCCACGGTGGTGCCAAACCACGTGGACGAGTCGCAATGAGGTGCCAAACCTCTCGGTGTCCCAAAGACACAGTGTGATACTAAATCACCGTGACCGCAATACAAATCCGGTGATGGGGCCAACCCATCGTGTGATACCAAATCACTGGCGCCAATCCAGTAAAATCAATCGTGGGCCCACCCACCGTGGTACTAAGCCACTGGACGACGACGCCGAGGTGCCAAACCTCCGTGACCCAAAGTCACAAAATATCATTGTGGTACCAAACCACTGGAGGTGCCAAACCTCCGTGTCCCAAAGACACAGTGTCCCAAAGACACGGATATCATACTCCCCTCCTCTCATATCACCCAATCACATATCATACTAGATGCAAAATCGCAATCATGCTATCATGCTCACATGCTCAATATGGCATCTCAATGAATATACACCCATAATCATGATATCGTAGATCATCACATATTCCATAATGAAACGGACTTACACGAATCCGTATCCATACCTCAATGGGTATCGAATAATCAATCACTTTGTTTCATTTACACAAACAAAGTTATCACATTATTAAGTTAAGATAGTGTGTTGGTTTACACACCGAATAGCGAAAATGTTAATCCTAAGAATCGGTCACGTCCCTTGATCACCTCGACAACCCCGAGTCTACAATCACCAACAAGAGATTAATACCTAAACCATTGGCTATAACCAATTAAACTAGAAGGGTATATCAATTAACCTTACCTTAACTTGATTTGCTTTCCTACCAAACCCGAATCGACAATGGTCCTTTTGACAATCGGCACACCCTAAAGAAAAATGGTTAATCTCTTAATGACCTTACATAACAAAGACTAAATGAATAATCTAAAAGAAAACTACTCTTACCACCACTTACCGCTTGCTTATCGATAACAAGGCTCCTCCCACTTGTTCCCAAAATCAATGTCCTACAAAGAGATTGGTCTACACATTAGATCAATATCCTTCAACCAATAACAAAAGGCCTTCATTTAAACCACCAAATATAAGAACGAAAAAGGAAAAATGGCCATTCGGCCAAGCTTTTACCCACTACCAACCGATTGGCAACCAGCACCTAACAACACCCAATATTCGGCCACCAAACACTACTAGGAGAGAAGAAAGATTCGGCCTTACACAAAAGAGAGTTGTAAAGAAGAAGGAGTTACTATTCGGCCACCACCAAAACGGGAAAAAGAGAAAGATACCTTCGGTTTTTGAGAAGAAATAGAAATGGAGGAAAAAGCTTTGGCTTCACACCAAGGTTTCGGCTAAAATGACTTTGGGAAAAAAAAAGAAAATAGAATGATGGATACTTTCGGTTTTGAGAAAGAGGAAGAAATGAATAAAGTGTTCAGAAGAAGAACAAATTTTGGCTTAGCATGAATGAAAAAAAGAAAGGGAGAGAGAAGAGAACTTTCGGCTCAAGTTGAAAAGAAACACCAAGCTGGTTTCGGTTTAACACAATTGAAAAAGAAAAGAAGGTGGGAGAGGCATTCGGCTAACAAGGTTTCCAAAAGAGAGAAAAAGATGATAATGGGATGTTAGGTTCGGCAAGGGTAAGGGTGTTGAAGCTTTCGGTTTAAGGAGAACAAAAGAAAAATGAAAAAGAAAACACACCTGGGGTTTCGGTTTCAAGAATGAAAATGGAATGGGAGAGTTTTCTTTGACATTCGGCTTACCAAAAAAAAATGACCAAAAGCTAGACTTGTTGATACTAGCTAAAGCCGAAAGTGCACAAGTTGCCTAAGAGAAAGAAAAATTTCGGCACTCTCCCACAACAACAACCGACCACTCTTTTCCCTCCCCAAACTCTCTCCAAACCGCCAACTTCCCCAATCTCTCCCAAGCCACTAATTCAAATCCCTTTGACCAAGTCTTCCTCCACAATATGCTCTCCACCCATCGTTTGAATGTGTTGACCAAGTCCATGGTAGAGTTTGAACTACCACCAACTCCTCCTCCTTAAGCCGTCAAAATGGAACAAAAAGGGTGGGATTTTCGCAACTAGAACACAAGACCTCCCCCCTTGCACTTGACGTCACACCCAAGGTCTAAGTGGCGCATGCTTTGCCACTTTGCTAGCTCATCTCTTGTGTTACAATTTCACCTAAATTAATTATAAACCCCAGCTCCTTCAGCTCCTATCCCCTAAAGCCCAAAAATAGAACTTTCCCACCTACTGTGCACACTCCTAGCCTACAACTAAGCCCCGAAACCACACAAACAACAACATGGCACACCATAGACATGCAGACAATGCCAAAAATAAAATAGCCCTTAACCCGGGATATTACAGTTCTACCCCCCTTAAAATAATTTCAACCTCGAAATTACCTGGTCAGAAGAGTTGCGGGTATTGCTGTCTCATCGTATTCTCGGGTTCCCACGTCGCTTCTTCCATGCCATGATTCCGCCATAGAACCTTAACCAAAGGCACAGACTTCTTACGCAGAACCTTCACATCCCGATCTAAAATCTGAATAGGCTCTTCCTCCATGGTCATATCCGGGTTTACCTCAATCTCTCCCACTGTCACCACGTGCGATGGATCTGAACGATATCACCGAAGCATCGAAACGTGGAACACATCGTGAATTTGACTTAGTTCTGCTGCAACTCGAGCTGATATGCAACTGGTCCCACTCGTCTCAGTACCTTATACGGCCCAATAAACCTCGGACTTAGCTTGCCTTTCCTCCCGAACCTTAATACTTTCTTCCACGGTGAGACCTTCAGGAAAACCCGATCTCCCACAGCAAATTCAATATCTCTCCGCTTAAGATCGGCATAGGACTTCTGCCGGTCCGAAGCTTCTTTCAACCGAGCCTGAATCAACTTAACCTTGTCTTCGATCTCAGCAACCAACTCTGGTCCCAACAACTGACGTTCACTTAACTCTGTCCAACAAGTAGGTGAGCGACACTTCCTACCGTACAACGCCTCATAAGGTGCCATCTTGATACTTGCTTGGTAACTATTGTTGTAGGCGAACTCAGCTAATGGTAGATATTCCTCCCAACTACCCTCAAGTCCAATACACAACCTCGTAACATGTCCTCCAAGATCTCAGATAACCCTTTCCGATCGCGTCGTCACCATGGATGAAATGCTTTGAAATCTAATCGTACCCAGAGCTCGATGCAACGCCTTCGAACCTTGACGTGAACCTCGGATCCCTATTCGAGATGATCGACATGGCACCCCGTGCGATCTCACAATCTCGACACATCTGACTTTGCCAACCTCTCAAGTGAGTAGTCCACCTCACGGAATAAAGTGAGTGATTTAGTCGATCGATCCACAATTACCAGATCAATCCTTCTTGCTCAAGATAAGCGGTAATCCACCGAAATCCATAGTTATCCTTTCCCACTTCCATTGTGGGATCTTTCTTGGTCAAGCAACCCAGATGAGAATCGATGCTCGACCTTGACTCACGACATGTCGACACTTCCCCACAAACTCGGTTACTTCCTTTTCGCATCTCGCCACCGTAGGCTTTCTCGAGGTCTCTATACATTTTGCTACCTCCGGGATGCATAGCGTAGGGCTGCTATGTGCATCTCAAGAATCTTTTGCCTTAACTCGTAATCTCTAAGCATACAAGCCTTCCCCAAAACACAAAGACTCCATCACCCGACACATCAGAACCCTCCAAACCATCATTCGCACTTGTGTCCTCCGCGACTCGTAACCTCATCCAACAACTATTTTTCTCGATCCGCTCAACCCAAGTAGGCTTAACTCGCAGCTCGCCGAATACTCCGTCGTCATACAAACTCAAGTGAGCAAACAGCGCTCTTAAATCCGCAACAACCTTACGGCTCAACGCGTCTGCCACAACGTTAGCCTTGCCCGGATGATACTCGATTGAGCAATCGTAGTCTTTCAGCAGCTCAATCCATCTGCGCTACCTCAGATTCAAGTCTTTCTGAGTCAGAAGGTACTTCAGACTCTTATGGTCCGTGTAGACTATCGATCTTTCTCCGTACAAGTAATGCCTCCATATCTTTAAGGCAAATACTACAGCCGCTAACTCCAGATCGTGCGTTGGATAATTCACCTCATGTGGCCTCAACTGCCGAGATGCGTAAGCCACAACCTTCCCTTCTTGCATCAGCACACAACCCAATCCGTATGTGATGCATCGCAAAGACACCGTGAATTCCTTTATCGGCCTCAAAGTTGAATCGAATCGAGCTTCAAAATATTCTTCAATTTATCGAAGCTCTCCGCCGCTTCTCACCCAAATAAACGGAACCCTTTTCTCAATAATTTAGTCATCGGTCTTTGCAATCAATGAGAAACCTCTACAAATCTTCGGTAGTATCCTGCCAAGCCCAGAAAACTCCGAATCTCCGCTACTGACTTAGGCGGCTTTCAATCCAAAACGGCCTCTATCTTACGAGGGTCCACTCTAATCCCCTTAGCCGATACTACATGACCCAAGAACGTCACCTCCTCGAGCGAACTCGCATTATCGAACTTCGTGACAGAATTGCTTTCTCCCTTAGAATCGCAATACCACCCGAAATGCGCATCATGTTCCTCCTCGTCCTTGAATATACCAAGATGTCGCCGATAAAACCACTACGAATCGATCTGAATCTTGTTGGAACACCCTATTCATCGATCCATGAAGGTCACGGCGTTAGTCAACCCGAACGGCATAACCAAGAACTCAAAGTGCCCATACCGAAACGAAATGCCGTCTTACGGATATCCGCCTCCTTCACCCTTAATCGGTGATACCGGACTTTAAGTCGATCTTCGAGAAAATCGACGCTTCTTCGGTGATCAAACAAGTCATCTATCCGAGGTAGTGGATACTTGTTTTGATCGTCGACTTATTCGATTAGCCATGAGTCTATACACATCCGCATGGTACCGCTTTCTTCTTGACAAAGAGTACCGACGCTCCTCATGGTGAAATACTTGGCCCGATAAAGCCTCGGTCCAATAACTCCCGGATCGAGCCTTAAGCTCCACTAGCTCTTTAGGTGCCATCTCATGACGGAGCAATAGATACAAAGCGCTCCGCAAATGATCTATCCCGAACTCTACCTCTCGATCAAGTGGCAAACCCGAAGCTCCTCAGGAAACACATCAACAAATTCCCTAACTGTCCGAACCGTCTCCACAGCAGACTCCTTAGCCTCCAAGGCATACACATGAACCACATATGCTTCACATCCCTTTCTAACCATCTTCTCGGCTTTCAGAGCAGACACCACATTGGACTGATAATTCCTCCTATTACCGATCAGAACTACCTCATCACCCTCACCGTGTTTCGTAACCATGCGCTTAGCCGCATGATTCAACTTTGCACGGTACTTAACCAACAGGTCCATCCCGTAATCGATCGAACTCCCCAAACGGCGGTTCCATCGATCGACCTCAAATACTACCCCTTGAGTTCTAGAGGTACGCCTCTATACGCTTTATCTACCACTACAGAGTGACCTAGAGGGCTTATTACGGTCATCTGCCTAGAAGATATTTCAGAGTCTAGATCCATGGTCTTCACTATGCTACTTGCAACATATGAATGTGTTGAACCCGCATCAATCAAAGCAGTAAATGGAGAACCAAAGATTAAAAACGTACCGGTAATGACGTCCAGTGCGTCGCCTCTTCTCTCGGCGCCTCAAGATACACCAACCCCTACCGTCTCGGCCTCGAACTACTCGCACCTCCGCCGGTGCTCCACGGCCCCACTGCACCCATTACCTCCTCGCCATTACCTCGGCCTCTACGGTGGTGGTCCGTTATTTCAGATCGACATTACCGACTCTGATGAATCCTAGCCAACTTGCGCGGACAGTCCCTCATGTGGTGGTCCAGCGAGCCACACTCAAAATAGCCTCTACCATCAGTCCAACATCCTCCCCAATGAGCCTTCCCACAACGGTTACATCATGGCGGTCCTCGCCTAGCAAAGAACAAACCTACCCGATCGATTCGCCCACTCGGTCTAGCCTTTTCTGCTGATTTCGATGACCCAAAAGATCCAAAACTCCTCTTGTGTCGGTTCCTATCCATACCCCGCCTCACGATTCCTTAATGCCCTCGGCTACCTTCGCTTTTCAACTAGGACAAGAATTCACGCCTCGCTGGCGCAATTATCAACCTTAATTCATCCCGAGCCATCCTCAAACAAACACACCTCTCATGTTCAAGAGCCACCATGCCTCGCATACCGACTCGACCTCGAAACTCGCCAGATTCTCGACACGATTTGCTCCCGAACTAACCTCGTAAATGCTTTCACGCTCATTAATGTAATTAGCCCCACGCATTTTTTTCTCGATAAGTAACCAAAATAGTCCCAAGTCGATCTTCAATTGCGCAATATATCCCGAACGATGAGCCACCACCGGTATGACTCATCTCGAGAAGTGATACGATCCCTTTAATTTCTCTTCGCAGATTAGGTCCAGATCGTCCATGATCCGCTCGTCGCTTTTAGCCAATACTCAAGAAATCTTTGGAGCAACACCCGAGACACCCGAAAGAATTCAAATTTCGTTTGTCGAAATCGCCAGCATGATTTCCTAGCTCCTACGCCTCCACCTACTCCACTACCCGTTCTAAAACCCGCAAGATCACTGTGACACTGCGCCATCCCGATCCGGTCTTGAAACTCACCACCTTCAATGGTGGCGAATCGGTATCTCATTCTCAACCCCGACTGTAACCTACGGGCTCAGAAACTATCATCCTACCGCGACCACGTCCACGACCACGTCCACCTCGGGTACTCATGACTAAATCTCGTCTGATTAAAGAATTTTATGTATTAGTCATTATTCCACTATTTAAAAGCAAAGTCTTATGAATATTGCTTATTAAAGAAGTTTCATTTTCGCCAGTCCACAGAGTCCTATCAGTTTCAGTCTCTACGGTAGTCTTACTAGCCATCCAATCATATCAATCAATATCACAACAAATAGTACGGGGTACTCACCTGGGCGGATTGGTGCCGATGACTCGGTGCCATGCCTTTCAAACCATACTTTTTAACACAAAACACTTAAAATAGACTTTTGAAAACATTTTGGGCCTCGGGCCCACAGCCGAGTCTTTGAACTTAGCTCTGATACCACAAATGTAACACCCCAAACCGGGTCAATACACCACGACCGAATCTGGTATGTTACAGGAAAAAGGTTTTGAGAGGTTTAGGTTTGAGTTTAAAAGTTGGAGAAAACACTTCGCTAGGTTGTGCATTTGAAGAAAAACTTGAGTAGGTTTGATTGAAATTTGATGATGTATTTGAAAACCCGGAAATTTTAGAAACTTACTTCGATAGGTAGACAAAACAGGTTTATCTCATTAAGAAGTTTGAGTTGTTTCTCATTGTTACAAAAACATTCTGTCTTAGTGGAAAATCGTGTTTAAGTTAGAAAACATTTGAGTTCTTCTTTATTCCAAATCTTAGTGTGATACCCGATGGTATAGTTTAAAATGTCGCTTTTGTAGTTTTGAAATCGTTATCTTTCCAAATTTTAGCACATTATAACCCAATTAATTTGTTAAGGCATATTAAACATTTACTTTAAGTATAAACAAGCAAACCATAATTTTTAAAAGGCCTTTTACAACCCAAAATAAAACCACATAGAAATAAATAACTAATGTACCAAATTTTATAAAGTCTGAGCAAATCCTTTATTAGCATGGCATGAGCACCTCGAGTCCATCCGGCTCCATGTCCGCGTCTATGTGTCACCGAAATAGTCAAAGGAGAGAGTGAGTCGCAAGACTCAGGTGTATAATTCCTCTCTCCAGATAACATGCCAACACACATATCATAATGAATAATGCAAGTAATGCACCGATCCTAACCAACCATATCACCTTTTCTACCCCGTGTGGTACCAAACCACCGGTGGTGCTAAACCATTGGTGACCCAAAGTCACGATATCCATCTTGTGGTACTAAACCACCGTGACCAAGTCACAAATAATCCAATGATGGGGCCAACCTATCGTGTGATACCAAATCACTAGCGACGATCCCATATCTCATAAGTGGGGCCAACCCACGGTGGTGCCAAACCACGTGGACGAGTCGCAATGAGGTGCCAAACCTCCGTGTCCCAAAGACACAAGTGTGATACTAAATCACCGTGACCGAAATACAAATCCGGTGATGGGGCCAACCCATCGTGTGATACCAAATCACCAAGGCCAATCCCAGATAATCAACTGTGGGGCCAACCCATCGTGGTACTAAGCCATGGGACGAGACGCCGAGGTGCCAAACCTCCGTGACCCAAAGTCACAAAATATCATTGTGGTATCAAACCACCGGAGGTGCCAAACCTCGGTGTCCCAAAGACACAAAGGTCCCAAAGACACGGATATCATACTCCCTCTCCTCTCATATCACCCAATCACATATCATACTAGATGCAAAATCGTGCAATCATGCTATCATGCTCACATGCTCAATATGGCATCTCAATGAATATACACCCATAATCATGATATCGAGATCATCACATATTCTATAATGAAACGGACTTACCCAAACCGTATCCATACCTCAATGGGTATCGAATAATCAATCACACCGTTTCATTTACACAAACAGTTATCACATTATTAAGTTAAGATAGTGTGTTGGTTTACACACCGAATAGCGAAAATGTTAATCCTAAGAATCGGTTCACGTCCCTTGATCACCTCGACAACCCTGAGTCTACAATCAGCCAACAAGAGATTAATACCTAAACTATTCGGCTATAACCAATTAAACCAGAAGGGTATATCGATTAACCCTTACCTTAACTTGATTTGCTTTCCTACCAAACCCGAACTGACAATGGTCCTTTTTGACAATCGGCACACCCTAAAGAAAAATGGTTAATCTCTTAACAGCCTTACATAACAAAGACTAAATGAATAATCTAAAAGAAAACTACTCTTACCACCACTTACCGTTTGCTTATCAGATAACAAGGCTCCTCCCACTTGTTCCCAAAATCTGAATGTCCTACAAAGAGATTGGTCTACACATTAGATCAATATCCTTCAACCAATAACAAACCGGCCTTCATTTAAACCACCAAATATAAGAACGAAAAAGGAAAAATGGCCATTCGGCCAAGCTCTTACCCACTACCAACCGATTGGCAACCAGCACCTAACAACACCCAATATTCGGCCACCAAACACCACTAGGAGAGAAGAAAGATTCAGCCTTACACAAAAGAGAGTTGTAAAGAAGAAGGAGTTACTATTCGGCCACCACCAAAACGGGAAAAAGAGAAAGATACCTTCGGTTTTTGAGAAGAAATAGAAATGGAGGAAAAAGCTTTGGCTTCACACCAAGGTTTCGGCTAAAATGACTTTGGGAAAAAAAAAGAAAATAGAATGATGGATACTTTCGGTTTTGAGAAAGAGGAAGAAATGAATAAAGTGTTCAGAAGAAGAACAAATTTTGGCTTAGCATGAATGAAAAAAAGAAAGGGAGAGAGAAGAGAACTTTCGGCTCAAGTTGAAAAGATACACCAAGTGGTTTGGTTTAACACAATTGAAAAAGAAAAGAAGGTGGGAGAGGCATTCGCTAATAAGGTTTCCAAAAGAGAGAAAAGATGATAATGGGATGTTAGGTTGGCAAGGGTAAGGGTGTTGAAGCTTTCGGTTTAAGGAGAACAAAAGAAAATGAAAAGAAAACACACTGGGTTTGGTTTCAAGAATGAAAATGGAATGGGAGAGTTTTCTTTGACATTGACTTACCAAAAAAAATGACCAAAAGCTAGACTTGTTGATACTAGCTAAAGTCGAAAGTGCACAAGTTGCCTAGGAGAAAGAAAAATTTTGGCACTCTCCCACAACAACAACCGGCCACTCTTTTCCCTCCCCCAAACTCTCTCCAAATCCGGCCAACTTCCCCCAATCTCTCCCAAGCCACTAATTCAAATCCCTTTGACCAAGTCTTCCTCCACAATATGCTCTCCACCCATCGCTTGAATGTGTTGACCAAGTCCATGGTAGAGTTTGAACTACCACCAACTCCTCCTCCTTAAGTCAAAATGGAACAAAAAGGGTGGGATTTTCACTAGAACACAAGACCTCCCCCTTGCACTTGACATCACACCCAAGGTCTAAGTGGCGATGCTTTGCCACTTTGCTAGCTCATCTCTTGTGTTACAATTTCACCTAAATTAATTATAAACCCCAGCTCCTTCAGCTCCTATCCCCTAAAGCCCAAAAATGTAACTTTCCCACCTACTCGGTGCACACTCCTAGCCTACAACTAAGCCCCGAAACCACACAAACAACAACATGGCACACCATAAACATGCAGACAATGCCAAAAATAAAATAGCCCTTAACCCGGGATATTACACTTTTCGTCAATCGTTTTCATTATTTCTTTCTTTTTACTTTGGCAAATTTAGAATCATGATCTTTTATTTTCTCTCCTAGGCCGAATCTTTGGAAAGGATTTTTAAGGATCTTTGTTGAAGCCAACTTTTAAGAAGTGACTTTTCGAAATCATCCAAGGTAAGATTATCCCTTTTTGGTTACATCAATTTCCTTAGACAAACTACTAATCAATCTTATTTTATGGGTGATTTAAGACTTACAAGATAGGTAAGAAAAGAGCAGTACGGAGTGTTTGGAAGAGAGGTGGCACTATTTTACCATCGAATTTCAAAAGAAGGGTCAGATGTCGGTGAAGAGATTTTCCACGGGTTGTGGACCCTCGCTAACGAAGATCGGTTATTTGAAGTAGTACGCACGACCAACCACTTTACGTTGGTGGGATATATCGGTTTTGATCCATCTAGCGGAGAAAACCACAAATAACGGTTGTTCGAGAACCGAGGGTAAGGATTTAGATCTCTCGTCAATAAGTGTAATTTTATTAGTAATAGTGTATACTAACCAAGTGTGTTAATTAACTAGGTGTTGACGAGCGAGAGAGTATCATTCTCACTGTCATAAGGTGTGTAACCCTACATTAAAAACTTATAGATCTATTTTTATATGTGATTTTATGATAATATGTTTAATAATGATTTTTGGATACCATTCAGTGGTATACGATATTCAGGTATGTTTACCCCAATATTTTGTTAATTTTGCTATATGCATAAAATGTGAAATAAGTATGATTATATTATGATTTTGGGGTAAATGGCATGAAAACTAAATGATATGTATGTGCATGGGCATATGGGTATATTTGATAAAGGAGGAAGTATTCGTGGTTTTACCATATTAGGTGACTACGGTCACATATTTGAAATCCGTGACTTTGGTCACATATGTGAATCTGGTGACTTGGTCACATATTTGAAATCTGGTGACTTGGTCACATATTTGAAATTCGGTGACTTCGATCACAATTTTGTCTGGTGGCCTTGCCACAAAATTATAAGGGCGATGTGCATGTTGATCAAAGAAGCGCCTTCGATGGTGTGTAGCGAATGGAGGGTCGATTTAATAATCCCCACGGTGTGTTGGTTGGTACGGGTGGTGTGTAGCGGATGGATATTTAGGTGGGCCGGGTTTGCATTTCATTATTTGTACATATCCATGTGATTTAATTGATTATTATTTAATCTGCTATGAAAATGGGCTTTTGGGCTAAATATGAGTTAAATGGGCCTATGGCCATATGTGAAATTTTTGGGCTTTAAGGCATATGACAAAAATGGGCTTTTTAATGTATGTGTTACACATTGAGTTTATAACTCACCCCTTTTGTGGGATAACTTTTCAGATGATTCGTAGTGCGATGGATCGGGTCAGCAAGGACTCCGTGGTGGCCAATGCTCATATCAAGTATTTTGAAGATTTTCCAATTTAAACTTATTAAATTTTACTACTTAGACTTTATTATGGGTTTGCTATTTTTGTAATAAGGCCACTATAAACTGTTTTAATTTTTGTGTTTGGACTATTATTTTGCCATGATCAAATATCTATTAAATAATTAAATTGTTTTTCGATAAATAAGTAAAAAATGTTTTTGTCACTAATATATAAATGTTTTAAAGTAATTTTTCTTAAATTTGGTTTTCTTTTAATTTATTAATTCCTTCTAAAATAATGTTTTAAAAGACATAAATTTACTATACAATTTGTTTTCAAGCTATAATATTAAGTTAAATCTGTTTTCTACAAAATCATCAAGTTTTTCTTAAATAAAACGAGAATTTGCTAAAATTAGATTCGAGGAACATATCAAATCCGATTAGGCTTTTTGGGCCGGGTTTGGGGTGTTTCAAAAGGGATGATTACAATGCTTCATTATAGTCTCTATTTATAGGCATAAGAAGTATAAAAAAAGTAGAGATCTAATTCTAATAACTATTAGAATTTAAAGTATATTAAAACTTTATCTTGATCATGATGGACATCCACTTAATAAGATATTCACAACACTCCTCCTTGGATGTCCATTAGTATATAATGTGTCTCATTAAAACCTTATTAGGAAAAACCCTGTAAAATAAAAACATAATGAAGGAGAAAGAGTAAACAGTCTATAATATGCATAATATGCTGCCTCATTAAAAACCTTACCAAGAAAACCCAATGGGACAAAACCTTGGTTAAGGGAAAAAGAGTGCAAAGTGTATTTACTCCCCCTCATGAAAACATCATATATTTTCTCATTTACTACGTATTCAATCTTGAATGCTAGTTTTTTAAATTACTATTTGAATGTATTTGCTAAGTATTTATATTAACATTCTTTTAAAAGTCATGAGTCAGAGAAATTTGGGAAAAAATATTTTGTTCTCTTTAGGAGATTCAACAATAACCATAACAAACTTTAATCACGATTCTTTTATAACAAATTTTAATCCTCCTTCAACTAGTATTCTCTAAGTTAAATTTACCACATATGTTCAAATTATTTCAAATCATATAAATGAATAATTTCTCAAGAATTTCAATATGCTTATAGCATCCTAAATCCTTCAAGGATTTTAATATAAACTTTACTATATAGTGATTCATAAAAGGTTGTAATAATAACCATTAGACGCAAGTTAAATCTTTTATGAATTATCAATTTAATAATATATCTAAAGGTAATTGCATCCACCACAAAAGAATATTATATCTTTTCGTAATCAATGCCAGGACTTAGCGAAAAACTTCATAATTTTATTCCGCTTTTATAAAAATACTTCAATTGCAGCCTCACTCGCTTTATACATTTAGATATTTGGACTATTGGTCCAAAAACTCCACGAATTTAATTGTACTTGAGTTGCGTCTTTCTATTTTGATCAATTTATTCCATATCTATATTTTTCAAAAGATTTATTTAATATCCTTCTTTTATCTCATTATTTCAATAATATTATTGCATGCAAAATCATTGTCGACCACTTTTATTATTTGGTTCCACATTTTTTCGAATTGGCATAACATATCAAGATATCTCATTTTCATTATTTTAAAATTCAGTTTCAGGTACCTGAATCTCTTCTGAAGTTTTACTTATTAGTTTTGTCTTGGGTCTTTTCTGGAGCACCTGCCTCTACTATATGACCATCTAGAATAATTTTCATATTTGGAACCGATCAACCAATTATTTATTCTAATAGATTTTTCTACTGGGACTTTGATTCAAATTAAAATATTAGATGGTATATAACTGAAACACCTCAAACCCGGCCCACAAGCCCTGACCGGATCTGGTATGTTCCTCGAGTAAAACTTCAATTATTTTTCGTTTTGTAAAAAAAATATAATAGTTTCGTATAAAATGGATCTACTTAGTGATCGCATTGTAAATGATGTTTAAATAGTTGGTGTCTCATTAAAACGTTATTTTTAAGAAAAGATTTTAGTTAAAAGAAAACTAAATTTAATGAAAAACTTATTATTATTGTAAAACCATAGATGTTTAGATGTCAAAACAATTTAAGTTATTTTTCAAGTCATTTAAATTATTTAGTAAATATTTGATCGTAGCAGCATTAAAAATCTAAAACGTAAAATTTAAACAGTTCATAGCGGCCTTATTACAAAATAACATAACCCAAATTAAATCCTAAATAATAAATATAAACTTAGTAGGTTTAATTAAAAGACACTCCGAAATACTTTGTTGAGCATTGGCCACCACGTAGTCCTCACGACCCGATCCATCATGCTAAGCGCCACCTGAAAACATATCCCATAAAGGGTGAGTCACAGACTCAATGTGTAACATAACACTAAAAGCCCAATCGATCAAAGTCATTAAGCCCATTCAAACATATTAGGTCATAAGCCCATTTGATATCAAATTAGATAAAATCGATTAAATCACATATAAATATATAAATGAAATGCAATCAAACCCACCTAATTATCCATCCGCTACACACCAACCGTACCTACCAATCACACCGTGGGATTACTAAATCAACCTCCATCCGCTACACACCATCAAAGGCGCTTTGCATATCAACATGCACATCGCCTTATAATTTTGTGGCATGGCCACTCAGATAATTGTGACCGAAGTCACCGGATTCATATATGTGACCAAGTCACCAGATTCATATATGTGACCGAAGTCATCGGATTCATATTATGTGACCGAAGTCACCGGATAATGTGGTAAAAACCACCGGAACACTTCCCCTTTATCAATAACACCCATATGCCCATGCACATACATATTATTCAAATTTTATGCAATATACCCCAAAATCACAACAGAGTCATACTTATTTCATATTTATGCATATAGCATTATTAACGAAGTAATAGGGTAACATACCTGAATATCGTATACCACTGAATGGTACTCACAACCATTATCATACATATTTTCATACAAATCATATTTATTTTAGATCTATGAGAAATTTAGTATAATATTACACACCTTATGACAGTGAGAACGATACCTTCCTGCTTGTCAACACTTAATTATTATCACACTTGATTAGAACACACTATTACTTATAAAACTATACTATTGATGAATAATCTAATTGCTTACCCTCGAAATCTCGGACAAATGATATATGTGGTTTATCTCCAATGGATGGATCAGAATCCGATGACAAACCACGAACAAAAAGTGGCTCGGGTGTACGCACGACTTCAAATAATCGATCTTTGTTGGCAGAGGGTCCACAACCCGGTGTGAAACACCCCAAACCCGGCCCAAAAGCCCGACCGGATTTGATATGTTCCTCGAGTAAAACTTTTAGCAAAATTTTCACTTATTAAGAAAACTTGATGATTTTGAATGAAAGCATTAACTTAAAGATCGAGTTGAAATTTAATTGTAAAATAAATTTGTACTTTCTTAAAACATATTTTTAAGAGAAGTTAATAAGTTAAAGGAAAACCAAATTTTATGAAAATTCTATTTATTATTGAAAACCATATATACATATATATATGTATTAGTGTCAAAAACAGTTTAAATTATTTATCAAAATCCATTTAGTTACTTAATTAATAATTGTTTATGGCGTAATAAAAATAAATCCAAACACAAAAATTTAAAACAGTTCATAGTGGCCTTATTACATAAAAATAGCAAAACCCATAATTAAGTCTAAGAAATAAAATTTAATAAGTTTAAATTGGAAAATCTCCAAAATACTTGATATGAGCATTGGCCACCACTTGAGTCCTGGTGATTCGATCCATCGCACTACGAATCATTTGAAAAGTTATCCCACAAAAGGGGTGAGTCATAAACTCAATGTGTAACACATACATTAAAAAGCCCATTAATCATACATATAGCCATAGGCCCATTTAAGTCATATTTAGCCCAAAAGCCCATTTTCATAGCAAATTAAATAATAATCATTTAAAATCATACGAATATACACATATAATGAAATGTAAACCCGGCACACCTAAATATCCATCCGCTACACACCACCCATACCAACCAATCACACCGTGGGGATTACTAAATTGACCCTCCATCCGCTACACACCATCGAAGGCAGTTGCTGCAGTCAACATGCACATCGCCCTTATAATTTTGTGGCAAGGCCACCAAACAAAATTGTGACCTAAGTCACCAGATTTCAAATATGTGACCGAAGTCACCAGATTCACATATGTGACCGAAGTCACCGGATTTCAAATATGTGACCGAAGTCACCGGATATTGTGGTAAAACCACCAGAATACTTCCCCTTTATCAAATTCACCCATATGCCCATGCACATACATATTATTCATTTTTCATGCCATTTACCCCAAAATCATAACAAAATCATACTTATCTCACAATTATGCATATAGCAAAATTAATGTAATATTTTGGGTAAACATACACGAATATCGATACCACCGAATGGTATCCACAGTCATTATCAAACATATTGTCATATAATCACATTTAATACATAGATCTATGAGATTTTATTGTAAAGTTACACACCTTATGACTGTGAGAATGATACCTTCCCGCCGTCAACGCCTAGTTAATTATCACACTTGGTTAGAATATACTATTACTAATAAAACTATATTTATTGACGAGAGATCTAAATCCTTACCCTCGATTCTCGAACAATCATATTTATGGTTTTTCTCCGCTAGATGGATCAAAACCCACCGATATCCCACCAACGTAAAGTGGTTCGGTTGTAATGATTACTTCAAATAACCGATCTTCGTTAGCAGAGGGTCCACAACCCGGTGGAAAATCTCATCACGATACAAATTTCTTCGCTTGAAATTCGATGGTAAAATAGTGCCTCCTCTCTTCCAAACACTCAGATCGCTCTTTTCTTACCTATCTTGTTAGTCTCAAATCACCCTAAAAATAAGATTGATTAATAGTCTATTTAAAGAAATCGATATAACCAAGGTGATATTCTTACCTTGGATGATTTCAAAGGTCACTTCTTAAAAGTTGGCTTCAACAAAGATCCTTAAAATCCTTTCCAAGGATTCGCCTAAGAGAGAAAAATAAGAAAAAAATTAAGAGAACTATGTTTTTAAATCGATTATAATAAAAGAGATAAGAAAATAATTGACAAAAAGTCTTACTAGCCCAAATGAAGATTCAGCCTTGAACAAAAAGAAAAGAGGATAAGATAGTGATTTATGGCTAAAATGGTTTCGGTTTTTAGTAGAAGAAAAGAAAGATTTAGATGAAAAAGAAAGGTGATTTGGTTTGACAAAAGAGAAGGAAAGTATGTTGATTTTGGTGGTGGTAGAAAATAGTTTCGGTTGAGAGTGAGGAAGAAAGATAAATGAAAGAAGAGAGAAAGAGAAGAAGAAAAGATGATGATGAAGAAAAGAAAAGAGATAGGTTTAGAGACCCATGCACATTCGCCAAGAGGGAGAAATTGAAGAAAATAATTCTTGAACTTTGGTACTTTCGGCAATGAGGGAAAAGAAAAGAAATGATTCTTGAAGACTTGTAATTTGATTTACAAAGAGAAAGAAAGGTGTTTTGTTTAGAGAAAAGAAACTAAAAGACCTTTCAAACCGAAATGGAAAATTGCAAGATGACCAAAAGAAGAGAAAAAGACTTTTCTTTTGTGTAGATAAGCATTCGGCTAGGAAGGGAGCTTTTGGAGAAAATTGGTCAAAATGAAAGCCAAAACAAAGTGAAGCTTTTACCTAATGTCAATAGCATAATTCGGCTAGGAGGAGAGTTTGCGGAGAAATGAGAAAAGATGTTCAAAATGCTAGAGTTTTTGGCCAACTAACACCCCCTAACTCAAGGTCAAATTCGACCAACTAGCATGCCAACATTATCCCCCTTTTTCCTCCTTGTTTCTTCCCCATCAACCCTTAGATTGCTATCACAATTAACTATCCCCTTTAGCCCCTAAATCGATTAGGTTCATGGTCAAATGACCATGAAAAGTTTCCAAGACAATGCCCTTACTTCAAGCCTTTTGTCCCCCTCATCTTATCATCCTTTCATGATTCCATACCATAAGTTTTAGCTTACCTTTTTCATATGGTCAATTAACCAAAATTAAAAAGATGCTCATCCATTCTAGAAGAGTCTTGGCCATTACACTATAGGGAAGGAAACAAAATAAAATCCTCTCATTTGCTAGCTAGGGATTCAACCTTTCCCTCAAGCACTCATCCATGCATCCTAACCACCATGCCAGTTACTCATCTTATGCTTAAAACTCCTTGTCATTATTTCTTAAAACCTATCATGCTTCGCTCCATCTTAATTATTAGAAATTAAAAGTTTCACTAAGCATTCACTTAATTAATGAAGTTCAAAAATAACTTCTAAAATACACTCAATCATAATTAAGCATGCAACATCATTCAATTAAGTAAAGATGCATAACCCCTAATTATCAGGATGTTACAGTTCTACCCCCTTAAAATAATTTCGTCCTCGAAATTACCTGGTTGGAACAAGTGAGGGTATTGCTGTCGATCGCTTCTTTAGGCTCCCACGAAGCTTCTTCTGATCCATGATTATGCCATAATACTTTGAGGAGAGGAACTGATTTTCTACGTAAAACCTTTATATCTCGCTCTAGAATTTGAATTGGCTCCTCTTCATAGGACAAATTTGGTCTTAATTCCACCTCCTCAACTGGCACTACATGAGATGGATCCGACCAGTAATGGCGTAACATTGAAACATGGAACACATCGTAATTGCTTCAACTCCAAGGTAATTTAATCGATATGCCATGATCCGACCCGCTTTAAAACCCGATAAGGTCCAATGAACACAGGACTTAGCTTCCCTTTGCGACCAAATCTCATTACCTTTTTCCAAGGTGAAACTTTTAGGAAAACTTGGTCCCCCACAGCAAACTCTATTTCTTTCCACTTTAGATCTGCATACGACTTTTGCCTGTCAGATGCTTCCTTTAACCGAGCCTGGATTACCTTAACCTTTTCTTCAGATTCAGCCACTATTTCTGGACCCAAAATCTGACGTTCCCCTAATTTTGTCCAACACGTAGGAGTGCGACACTTCCCTCCATATAGTGCTTCATATGGTGCCATCTGAATACTGGCTTGGTAACTATTATTGTACGCAAATTCTGCTAATGGTAAGAATTCCTCCCTTATTCCTTCTGCAGCCTCAATCTAACACAGCCTCAATCTTCCGAGGATCCACCCTTATTCCTTCTGCAGACACCACATGGCCTAAAAATGCAACCTCTTTCAGCCAAAATTCACACTTGCTGAATTTGGCATCTGACTTCTTCTCCTTAAAACTTGCAACACAATCCAAGATGCTCATCATGTTCCATTTTGGACTTAGAATACACCAGATGTCGCCTATGAATACCACAATGAACCGATCCAAGTAGGGTTGGAAAATCCAGATCATCATATCCATGAACGCAATTGGGCGTTTCATTAATCCGAATGGCATTACCGTAAATTCATAATGCCCATATCTAGTCCGGAAGCCGCCTTATGGATATCCACTACTTTCACTTTAAGTCGATGATACCCGACCTTAGATCAATCTTTAAGAATACCGTAGTTCTTTGTCGATCGAACAAGTCGCCGATCCTCGGTAAAGGATACTTGTTCTTGATGGTCACTTATTCAACCGCCGTAGTCTATACACATCCTCATCGATTCATCCTTCTTCTTCACAAATAGGACCGTGTTCCCATGGGGATACACTAGGTCGGATAAATCCACGATCAAGCAACTCCCGAATCGAGCCTTAAGCTCAACTAATTCCTTCTTGCCATTCTATATGGAGTAATAGAAATTGGCGCTGCCTGTGCAATAAATCAATCTCAATTCTACCTCACGATCCGGAGGCAAACCCGAAATTCTTCCTAAAAACATATACAAATTCATTCACAGTCCTAACTCCTTCAACAGTTGCTTCTTTAGTCTCCAAGGCACTAACCAACATTAGAAAGGCTACACATCCCTTTCTAACCATCTTTTCTGCCTTAAGAGCGGATACTACATTAGATAAGTAGTTCCGTCTCTCACCCATCACTACAACTTCTTTGTCATCAACAGTTTTAAGGACATTCGCTTAGCAAAGACAATCCACATTTGCACGACACTTCACAAGCCACCCATGCCTAAGATCGTCGAATTTCGTAATGGCAACTCCATTAAGTTAGCTTAAATCAGATCCTTGAACTTCTAAAGGTACTTTCTTAAAGAGTTTGTCTATTACTACCGTCTCATCCTAAAGGACTAAGTATACCATCTTCCTAGGTACAGCCTCGTAAGTCACATGCAAAGTCCCAGATACTTCACTAGCGATATAAGAGTGAGTTGACCCTATATCTATCAAAGCAATAAAGGGCAACCCGTAAATCGTAAACGCATCGTGATAACATCAAAAGGCCATCGTTTTTTCTCGTGATTTAATCAGATATACCGAGACTTACTGTCTCGCCTCGAGCTACCATCGCCTCGCTTAAAGTTTCGCGACTTACTAGAACCATTACCCTTCCATTTGGACCACGGCCCTTATCGGTCATTGCTCACCATCGCCACTCGATTAACACCCTAACTCGTCAAGGTTCTTATCTCAATTCTTGGGCAATCTTTGATCATATCGTCTTTAGATCCGCACTTGAAACATCCCCCGGTCTTTTTCCAACACTCTCCGGATGTATTTTCCCACATTGAGCACAAGCACGATGTTGTCCACCAGTGATCTCACGACCTCATGATCCTTCATTTCTTGGTTTCTTTTGAAATTCTTGATGACTCAAGATCCAAAGCTCCTCTTATTCTTATTCTGGCCTCTGTCCCGATTCTGTCTTTCAATCCGCTTAACCTCCTCAGCTATTCGTGCCCTTTCCACTAAGATTGCAAAATCTCTTTCCCGGTCTTGAGCAATCATCACTGCAGCTCATCTCTAAGTCCATCTTCAAATGATGCACCGCTCATATTCGTGAGCTACTATCCTCCGAATATCGGCTAAGTCGCAAAAACTCTGCTTCATACTCAGCTATCGACTTACTACCTTGCACTAGATTCAAAAATGTCTTCCTCTGAGAGTCGATGTAGCTAGCTCCAACGTATTTTCCTTCGAACTTAAATTTAAAATACCCCCAATCCACTCGATCCGCAGGGGTACTTTCCTTGACAGTGAGCCACCACTGGTAGGCCTCATCACGGAGTAGTGAAATAGAACCTTTCAGCTTTTCTTCAAGAAGGCAATCTAAATCGTCCATGATCCTTTCGACCGCTTCCAACCAAGATTCACTACATTTGAGCTACTCTAGATACTCCCCGAAAACCTCACCCATTTGATCTTAGTCTCTCGACCATCGACTTTCGAGACCAATTTCAAAGATTAGCTTCGCTACTGCTCCAATACTCAAGCATAGACTTGTGATATCTGCGTCACTTCCTCCATTTTGCTCTTGAAAATCCACCCCAACAATGCGGTGGTGGAGCTTCATTTTCGAACCTTGACCAGATCTAATCGGTTTCGACACGCTTATTCTTCCTCTTCCGCCCACTATTTACCACGCCCCTAGAACTCATGTTCGCATGCTGCCTTATCTGCTTTTACTTAAAAAGTCTTATGTATTAGAGTCTTTTCACTTCTTATTAATGTAAAGTTTTATGCAATGATATTCAAGGTTTTTCCATAGTAGTGTACAAACGCCTAGGGTCCATGTCTCTAAAGTATAGTTTCCTTAAGCATATCAGACTTTCATATCACTTTATCAATAAAGATATATACCGATGGATCTGGCCGAGAACTCCGAGTGCCATGCTCTTATAAAACCATTTTAACTTAAGAAAACTTTCAAAAAGTCATTTGGGCCAACTTTTGAAAACATTGTGGGCTTCAAAACCTAAGGCTGAGAGTTTAAAATTGGGCTCTGATACCAAGTTGAAACACCCCAAACCCGACCCAAAAGCCCGACTGGATTTGATATGTTCCTCGAGTAAAACTTTTAGCAAAATTTTCCCTTATTAAGAAAACTTGATGATTTTGAATGAAACAGATTAACTTAAAGATCGAGTTGAAATTTAATTGTAAAATAAATTTGTACTTTCTTAAAACATATTTTTAAGAGAAGTTAATAAGTTAAAGGAAAACCAAATTTTATGAAAATTCTATTTATTATTGAAAACCATATATACATATATATGTATTAGTGTCAAAAAAAGCTTTAAATTATTTATCAAAATCCATTTAGTTACTTAATTAATAATTGTTTATGGCGTAATAAAAATAAATCCAAACACAAAAATTTAAAATAGGTTCATAGTGGCCTTATTACATAAAAACAAAGAAACCCATAATTAAGTCTAAGAAATAAAATTTAATAAGTTTAAATTGGAAAATCTCCAAAATACTTGATATGAGCATTGGCCACCACTTGAGTCCTTGTCAATTCGATCCATCGCACTATGAATCATCCGAAAAGTTATCCCACAAAAGGGTGAGTCATAAACCCAATGTGTAACACATACATTAAAAAGCCCATTAATCATACATATAGCCATAGGCCCATTTAAGTCATATTTAGCCCAAAAGCCCATTTTCATAGCAAATTAAATAATAATCATTTAAAATCATACTAATATACTCATATAATGAAATACAAACCCGCCCACCTAAATATCCATCCGCTACACACCACCGCATTCAACCAATCACACCGTGGGATTACTAAATTGACCTCCATCCGCTACACACCATCAAGGCGCTTGTGCAATCAACATGCACATCGCCTTTATAATTTTGTGGCAAGGCCACAGACAAAATTGTGACCAAGTCACCAGATTTCAAATATGTGACCAAGTCACCAGATTCACATATGTGACCAAGTCACCGGATTTCAAATATGTGCCAAGTCACTGGATATTGTGGTAAAACCACCGTAATACTTCCCTTTATCAAATTCACCCATATGCCCATGCACATACATATTATTCATTTTTCATGCCATTTACCCCAAAATCATAACAAAATCATACTTATCTCACAATTATGCATATAGCAAAATTAATGTAATATTTGGGGTAAACATATTCGAATATCGATACCACCGAATGGTATCCACAATCATTATCAAACATATTGTCATATAATCACATTTAATACATAGATCTATGAGATTTTATTGTAAGGTTACACACCTTATGACCGTGAGAATGATACCTTCCTCTCGTCAACGCCTAGTTAATTATCACACTTGGTTAGAATATACTATTACTAATAAAACTATATTTATTGACGAGAGATCTAAATCCTTACCCTCGATTCTCGAACAATCATATTTGGGGTTTTCTCCACTAGATGGATCAAAACTCACCGATATCCCACCAACGTAAAGTGGTTCGGTTGTAATGCATTTACTTCAAATAATCGATCTTCGTTAGCAGAGGGTCCACAACCCTGGAAAATCTCTTCACCGACAAATTCTTCGCTTGAAATTTGATGGTAAAACAAAGGCCTCCTCTCTTCTAAACACAAGACCGCTTTTTCTTACCTATCTTGTTAGTCTCAAATCACCCCTAAAAATAAGATTGATTAATAGTCTATTTAAAGAAATCGATATAACCAAGGTGATATTCTTACCTTGGATGATTTCGAAGGTCACTTAAAAGTTGGCTTCAACAAAGATCCTTAAAAATCCTTTCCAAGGATTCTACTAAGAGAGAAAAATAAGAAAAAAAATTAAGAGAACTATGTTTTAAATCGATTATAATAAAGGAGATAAGAAAATAATTGACAAAGTCTTACTAGCCCAAATGAAGATTCGCCTTGAACAAAAAGAAAAGAGAATAAGATAGTGATTTATGGATAAAATGGTTTCGCTTTCAGAGAGAAGAAAAGAAAGATTTAGATGAAAAGAAAGGTGATTTGGTTTGACAAAGAGAAGGAAAGTATGTTGATTTTGGTGTTGGTAGAAAATAGTTTTGCTGAGAGTGAGGAAGAAAGATAAATGAAAGAAGAGAGAAAGAGAAGAAGAAAAGATGATGATGAAGAAAAGAAAAGAGATAGGTTTAGAGACCTATGCACATTCGCCAAGAGGGAGAAATTGAAGAAAATAATTCTTGAACTTTGGTACTTTCGGCAATGAGGGAAAAGAAAAGAAATGATTCTTGAAGACTTGTAATTTTGTTACAAAGAGAAAGAAAGGTGTTTTGTTTAGAGAAAAGAAACTAAAAGACCTTTCAAACCGAAATGGCAAATTGCAAGATGACCAAAAGAAGAGAAAAGACTTCTTTGTGTAGATAAGCATTCGGCTAGGAAGGGAGCTTTTGGAGAAAATTGGTCAAAATGAAAGCCAAAACAAAGTGAAGCTTTTACCTAATGTCAATAGCATAATTCGGCTAGGAGGAGAGTTTTTGGAGAAATGAGAAAAGATGTTCAAAATGCTAGAGTTTTTGGCCAACTAAAACCCCTAACTCAAGGTCAAATTCGGCCAACTATCATGCCAACATTATCCCCCTTTTTCCTCCTTGTTTCTTCCCGATCAACCCTTAGATTGCTATCACAATTAACTATCCCCTTTAGCCCCTAAAGCCGACTAGGTTCATGGTCAAATGTCCATGAAAAAGTTTCCAAGACAATGCCCTTACTTCAAGCCTTTTGTCCCCCTCATCTTATCATCCTTTCATGATTCCATACCATAAGTTTTAGCTTACCTTTTTCATATAGTCAATTAACCAAAATTAAAAAGATGCTCATCCATTCTAGAAGAGTCTTGGCCGACACTATAGGAAGGAAACAAAATAAAATCCTCCCATTTGCTAGCTAGGATTCAACCTTTCCCTCAAGCACTCATCCATGCATCCTAACCACCTTGCCAATTACTCATCTTATGCTTAAAACTCCTTGTCATTATTTCTAAAACCTATCATGCTTAGCTCCATCTTAATTATTAGAAATTAAAAGTTTCACTAAGCATTCACTTAATTAATGAAGTTCAAAATAACTTCCAAAATACACTCAATCATAATTAAGCATGCAACATCATTCAATTAAGTAAAGATGCATAACCCCTAATTATCGTGGATGTTACGCTTCTACCCCTTAAAATAATTTCATCCTCAAATTACCGTTGGAACAAGTGAGGGTATTGCTGTCGTATCGCTTCTTCCGATTCCCATGAAGCTTCTTCTGATCCATGATTATGCCATAATACTTTAACGAGAGGAACTGATTTTCTACGTAAAACCTTTATATCTCTCTCTAGAATTTGAATTGGCTCCTCTTCATAGACAACCGTCTTAATTCCACCTCCTCAATCGGCACTACATGAGATGGATCCGACCAGAACGGCGAACATTGAAACATGGAACACATCGCAATTGCTTCAACTCCAAGGTAATTTAACCGATATGCCACGATCCGACCCGCTTAAAACCCGATAAGGTCCAATGAACTCGACTTAGCTTCCTTTGCATCAAATCTTACCTTTTTCCAAGGTGAAACTTTTAGGAAAACTTGGTCCCCACAGAAACTCTATTTCTTTTCGCTTAGATCGCGATACAACTTTTGCTCGCCGATGCTTCCTTTAACCGAGCCCGGACATTTTAACCTTTTCTTCGATTCACCACTATTTTCGACCCAAAATCGATGTTCCCTAATTTCGCCCAACACGTAGGAGTGCGACACTTCCGTCCATATAGTGCTTCATATGGTGCCATCCAATATCGCTTGGTAATCTGTATTGTACGCAAATTTCGCTAATGGTAAGAATTCCTCCCAACTTCCCTTGAAATCTATCACACAACCCCTTAACATATCTTCTAAGATTTAGATTACTCTTTCAGATCGATCGTCCGATCGAGGATGAAATGCCGATCAAGTCCAATCTGTGCCCAAAGCCTGATGCAATGCTTTCCAAAATTGAGACGTAAACCTCGGATTCCTATCCGAAATAATAGACAATGGCACTCCATGCAATCTCACAATCTCAGCCACATATAACTTCGCCAATTTTTTGCAAACAGTAATAAACCCGAACTGGGATAAAATGTACAGATTTCGTCAATCGGTCCACTATCACCCATACCGAATCTTTCTTAATAGGCGTAAGAGGAAGCCCACTAACAAAGTCCATGGTGATTCTCTCCCACTTCCATCGTGGAATCTTTATCTATCAAGCAACTCAAGGTACTTGATGTTCAAATTTTTGACTTGTTGACACGTTAAGCACTTTCCTACATACTCAGAATTCTCGCTAAGACCAAAGCCACCAAAACCGATCTCGCAAATCTCAGATAACTTACTTCCTCCAGATGCATAGCATAGGGCTACCATGCGACTCTCAAGAATCTTTTGCCTCAATTCCCGATCCCCAAGATACGACTTTACCTTTGAAACACAATACCCCATCGTCATAATACTATAATCTTCTAATTCCCCATTCAGACTGCCAAGCTTTACACTCGGATCTTCGTCAACTAATCGCCTTCTTTCACTTGACTCAACCATGTCTACTTTACTTGTAATTCTCGCCAACAAGCTTCCACATCATAAAGACTAAGATGTGCAAACATCGCCTTAAATCTGACACTACTTTCCGACTTAGAGCGTCTGCCACCACATTTGCCTTGCCCGGGTGGTACTCAATAGAATAGTTGTAGTCTTTCAATAATTCTATCCACCTTCGTTGCCTCAAATTCAGTTCTTTCTCGAGTCAAGAGATATTTTAGACTTTTGTGGTCCGTATATCACCGACTTTTCCCCAGATAAATAATGTCTCCAAACTTTAAGAGCAAAGACTATACCGCTAACTCCAAATCATGCGTCGGGTAATTAACCTCGTGAGGTCTTAATCACGAGACGACACGCAACTACCTTCCCGCCTTGCATCGTAACATATCCTAATCCCGTGTGAGAGGCGTCACAATACACGACAAAATCCTTTCCTGCCTCAGGCTAAATCAAAATAGGAGCTTCAGTCAAAACCTTCTTAAGCTTCTCAAAACTCTCTTGTTGCTTATCAACCCACACGAAAGGTACTTCCTTTCTCAATAATTTCGTTAGAGGTGCAGCTATCGATGAGAATCCTTCGATGAATCTTCTGTAATAGCCTGCTAATCCCAAGAAACTGCGAACTTTCGTTACAGACTTAGGTGGTTTCCAATCTAACACAGCCTCAATCTTCCGAGGATCCACCCTTATTCCTTCCGCAGACACCACATGGCCTAAAATGCAACCTCTTTCACCAAAATTCACACTTGTTGAATTTGGCATATGCCTTCTTCTCCTTAAAACTCGCAACACAATCCAAGATGCTCATCATGTTCCATTTCTGACTTAGAATACACCAAGATGTCGCTCAATACCACAATGAATCGATCCAAGTAGGGTTAGAAAATCCACTCATCATATCCATGAACGCAGCAGGGGCGTTTGTCAATCCGAATGGCATTACCAAAAATTCATAATGCCCATATCTAGTCCGAAAAGCCGTCTTATGGATATCCACTTCTTTCACTTTAAGCTGATGATACCCCGACCTTAGGTCAATCTTTGAGAATACCGCAGCCTCCCTTATGCTGATCGAACAAGTCGTCGATCCTCGGCAAAGGATACTTGTTCTTGATGGTCAGCTTATTCAACTGCCGTAGTCTACACACATCCTCATCGATCCGCCCTTCTTCTTCACAATAGGACCGGTGCTCCCCATGGGGATACACTAGGTCGGATAAATCCACGATCAAGCAACTCCCTAATCGAGCCTTAAGCTCAACTAATTCTTCGGTGCCATTCTATATGGAGCAATAGAAATCGCGCCTGCTCCTGCAATAAATCAATCTCGAATTCTACCTCACGATCCGAGGCAAACCCGAAATTCTTCCAAAAACATCTACAAATTCATTCACATCCTAACTCCTTCAACAGCTTGCTTTTTTAGTCTCCAAGGCACTAACCAACATCGTAAAGGCTACACATCCCTTTCTAACCATCTTTTCTCGCTTTAAGAGCGGATATTACATTAGATAAGTAGTTTCGCCTCTCGCCCATCACTACAACTTCTTTGTCATCAACAGTTCTTATGACATTCGCTAGCAAAGACAATCCACATTTGCACGATACTTCACAAGCCACCCATGCCTAAGATCAGTCGATTCTCCAATGGCAACTCCATTGTTAGCCGTAAACTCAGATCCTTGAACTTATAAAGGTACTTCCTTAAAGAGTTTGTCTATTACTACCGTCATTCTAAAGGACTAAGTACACCATCTTCCTAGGTATACCTCGTAAGTCACATGCAAAGTCCCAGATACTTCACTAGTGATATAAGAGTGAATTGACCCTATATCTATCAAAGCAATAAAGGGCAACCTGTAAATCGTAAACGCATCTGATAACATCAAAAGGCCACCGTTTTTCAGGATAAATCGCATATACCAGACTGGCCGTCTCGCCAGAGCTACCATCGCCTCGCCTCAAGTTTCGCGACCTCTACCGTAACCATTACCCTTCCATTTTGACCACGGCCCCTTATCGGTCATTGCTCACCTCGCCACTGATTAACACCTCGACCTTTGGCAAGGTTCTTATCTAAATTCTTCGGGCAATCTTTGATCATATGGTCTTTAGATCCACACTTGAAACATCCCCGGTCTTTTTCCAACACTCTCCGGGTGCATTTTCCCACATTGAGCACAAGCACGATGTTGTCCACCAGAGTACCGCTAACCTCATGGTCCTTCATTTCTTGGTTTCTTTTGAAATTCCTGATGACCTCAAGATCCAAAGCTCCTCTTATTCTTATTCGCCTCGTGTCCGATTCTATCTTTCACCGCTTAACCTCCTCACTATTCTTGCCCTTTCCACTAAGATTGCAAAATCTCTTTCCCAATGAGCAATCATCACTGCAGCTCATCTCTAAGTCCATCTTCAAACTGATACACCGCTCATATTCAAGAGCTACTATCCTCCGAATATCGGCTAAGTCGAAAACTCGCTTCATACTCACTATCGACTTATCGCCTTGCACTAGATTCAAAATGTCTTCCTCTCGGAGTCGATGTAGCTTGCTCCAACGATTTTCCTTCGAACTTAACTTTAAAATACCCCAATCCACTCGATCCGCAGGGTACTTTCCTTGACAAAGGAGCCACCACCGGTAGGCCTCATCACGGAGTAGTGAAATAGCACCTTCACTTTTTCTTCAAGAAGGCAGCCTAAATCGCCTATGATCCTTTCGACCGCCTCCAACCAAGATTCACCACATTTGAGCTACTCCAGATACTCCCTTAAAACCTCAGCTCCATTCTATCTTAGTCTCTCACCATCGACTTTCGAGACCCATTTCCAGATTCTAGCTTCTACTACTGCTCCAATACTCAAGCATACTTGTGATATCACACACCTCCTCCATTTTGTTTTGAAAATCCACCCCAACAGCCGGTGGTGGAGCTTCATTTTCTAACCTTGACCAGATCTAACTGGTTCCACACGCCCATTCTTTCTCTTCCACATCCACGACGCACCACGCCCCTAGAACTCATGTTCGCTACGCTGCCTTATCTATTTTTATGAAAAGTCTTATGTATTAGAGTCTTTTCACTTTTTATTAATGTAAAGTTTTATGCAACAAATATTCAAGTGGTTTTTCCGTAGTAGTGTACAAACACCTAGGGTCCATGTCTCTAAAGTATAGTTTCCTTAAGCATATCAGACTTTCATATCACTTTATCAATAAAGATACATACCTGATGGATCTGGGCTGAGAACTCCGAGTGCCATGCTCTTATAAAACCATTTTAACTTAAGAAAACTTTCAAAAAGTCATTTGGGCCAACTTTTGAAAACATTGTGGGCTTCAAAACCCAAGGCCGAGAGTTTAAAACTGGGCTCTGATACCAAGTTGAAACACCCAAACCCGACCCAAAAGCCCGACCGGATTTGATATGTTCCTCGAGTAAAACTTTTAGCAAAATTTTCACTTATTAAGAAAACTTGATGATTTTGAATGAAACAGATTAACTTAAAGATCGAGTTGAAATTTAATTGTAAAAATAAATTTGTACTTTCTTAAAACATATTTTTAAGAGAAGTTAATAAGTTAAAGGAAAACCAAATTTTTATGAAAATTCTATTTATTATTGAAAACCATATATACATATATATGTATTAGTGTCAAAAACAATTTAAATTATTTATCAAAATCCATTTAGTTACTTAATTAATAATTGTTTATGGCAAAATAAAATAAATCCAAACACAAAAATTTAAAATAGTTCATAGTGGCCTTATTACATAAAAAACAAAGAAACCCATAATTAAGTCTAAGAAATAAAATTTAATAAGTTTAAATTGGAAAATCTCCAAAATACTTGATATGAGCATTGGCCACCACGGAGTCCTTGTCAATTCGATCCATCGCACTACTTAATCATCCTAAAAGTTATCCCACAAAAGGGTGAGTCATAAACTCAATGTGTAACACATACATTAAAAAGCCCATTAATCATACATATAGCCATAGGCCCATTTAAGTCATATTTAGCCCAAAAGCCCATTTTCATAGCAAATTAAATAATAATCATTTAAAATCATACTAATATACACATATAATGAAATACAAACCCGCCCACCTAAATATCCATCCACTACACACCACCGTACTCAACCAATCACACCGTGGGATTACTAAATCGACCTCCATCCGCTACACACCATCGAAGGCGCTTGTCGCAACCAACATGCACATCGCCTTATAATTTTGTGGCAAGGCCATCAGACAAAATTGTGACCAAGTCACCAGATTTCAAATATGTGATCAAAGTCACCAGATTCACATATGTGACCAAGTCACCGGATTTCAAATATGTGCCAAGTCACGGATATTGTGGTAAAACCACCAAAATACTTCCCCTTTATCAAATTCACCCATATGCCCATGCACATGCATATTATTCATTTTTCATGCCATTTACCCCAAAATCATAACAAAATCATACTTATCTCACAATTATGCATATAGCAAAATTAATGTAATATTTGGGGTAAACATACTCAATATCGATACCACCGAATGGTATCCACAATCATTATCAAACATATTGTCATATAATCACATTTAATACATAGATCTATGAGATTTTATTGTAAGGTTACACACCTTATGACCGTGAGAATGATACCTTCCTCTCGCCAACGCCTAGTTAATTATCACACCGTTAGAATATACTATTACTAATAAAACTATATTTATTGACGAGAGATCTAAATCCTTACCTCGATTCTCGAACAATCATATTTGGGGTTTTCTCCGCTAGATGGATCAAAACTCACCGATATCCCACCAACGTAAAGTGGTTCGGTTGTAATGCATTTACTTCAAATAATCGATCTTCGTTAGCAGAGGGTCCACAACCCTATGGAAAATCTCATCGCCGACACAAATTTCTTCATTTGAAATTTGATGGTAAAACAAAGGCCTCCTCTCTTCCAAACACTCAGATCGCTCTTTTCTTACCTATCTTGTTAGTCTCAAATCACCCCTAAAAATAAGATTGATTAATAGTCTATTTAAAGAAATCGATATAACCGAAGGTGATATTCTTACCTTGGATGATTTCGAAAGGTCACTTCTTAAAAGTTGGCTTCAACAAAGATCCTTAAAAATCCTTTCCAAGGATTCGGCCTAAGAGAGAAAAATAAGAAAAAAAAATTAAGAGAACTATGTTTTTAAATCGATTATAATAAAGGAGATAAGAAAATAATTGACAAAAAGTCTTACTAGCCCAAATGAAGATTCGGCCTTGAACAAAAAGAAAAGAGAATAAGATAGTGATTTATGGCTAAAATGGTTTCGGATTTCAGTAGAAGAAAAGAAAGATTTAGATGAAAAAGAAAGGTGATTTGGTTTGACAAAAGAGAAGGAAAGTATGTTGATTTTGGTGTTGGTAGAAAATAGTTTTGCTGAGAGTGAGGAAGAAAGATAAATGAAAGAAGAGAGAAAGAGAAGAAGAAAAGATGATGATGAAGAAAAGAAAAGAGATAGGTTTAGAGACCTATGCACATTCGGCCAAGAGGGAGAAATTGAAGAAAAATAATTCTTGAACTTTGGTACTTTTAAGAATGAGGGAAAAGAAAAGAAATGATTCTTGAAGACTTGTAATTTCGGTTACAAAGAGAAAGAAAGGTGTTTTGTTTAGGAGAAAAGAAACTAAAAAGACCTTTCAAACCGAAATGGCAAATTGCAAGATGACCAAAAGAAGAGAAAAAGACTTCTCTTTGTGTAGATAAGCATTCTGCTAGGAAGGGAGCTTTTGGAGAAAATTGGTCAAAATGAAAGCCAAAACAAAGTGAAGCTTTTACCTAATGTCAATAGAATAATTCGCTAGGAGGAGAGTTTTTGGAGAAATGAGAAAGATGTTCAAAATGCTAGAGTTTTGGCCAACTAACACCCCCTAACTCAAGGTCAAATTCACCAACTAGCATGCCAACATTATCCCCTTTTCCTCCTTGTTTCTTCCCCATCAACCCTTAGATTGCTATCACAATTAACTATCCCCTTTAGCCCCTAAAACGACTAGGTTCATGGTCAAATGACCATGAAAAAGTTTCCAAGACAATGCCCTTACTTCAAGCCTTTTGTCCCCCTCATCTTATCATCCTTTCATGATTCCATACCATAAGTTTTAGCTTACCTTTTTCATATGGTCAATTAACCAAAATTAAAAAGATGCTCATCCATTCTAGAAGAGTCTTGGCCGACACTATAGGGAAGGAAACAAAAATAAAATCCTCCCATTTGCTAGCTAGGGGATTCGAACCTTTCCCCTCAAGCACTCATCCATGCATCCTAACCACCTTGCCAATTACTCATCTTATGCTTAAAACTCCTTGTCATTATTTCTTAAAACCTATCATGCTTAGCTCCATCTTAATTATTAGAAATTAAAAGTTTCACTAAGCATTCACTTAATTAATGAAGTTCAAAAATAACTTCCAAAATACACTCAATCATAATTAAGTATGCAACATCATTCAGTTAAGTAAAGATGCATAACCCCTAATTATCGTGGATGTTACATTTGGAAAGTCTCGATCCCGATACAACCCTTCGTTTGAAGTTTGAGGGTATAATGTAACCACCCTCTTCCAAACACTCCTTACCGCTTCTTTTCGAACCTATTTTGTTAGTCCCAAAATCTTACATTTACAGGAAATGTCCGAGTGATAGAGTCCCCTAAAATGAAGTCGATTAGTAATCTATCTAAAAATGATATTGTAACACCCTAAACCCGGCCCATGAGTCTTGACCGGATCTGGTATGTCACGGAGTAAAATGATTTGAATCATTTTGAGTGTCTGGTGAAAACTTGTTAAAATATGGCTAAGGTATTAGAACGGGGTTTGATAAAACTCAGATGGGATTATTTTCATAACCATGGTTGGGTTGATAAACCCTTTGAAAACGTTTGATCATGTAAAATTTTAAAATTTGTCAAGGTTATAGTTGACTTGGTGTATTTTGTTACCCGATGGTAACATCTTTGAAAACCCGTAGAAGTTATTAAGTTTGAAAAGTTACTTTTAACCTGCTCACTTAACATTTATAAATTTCATTTGTAATATAACATAAGTAAAATAAAACAATAAAATAAACATCCAAATAACAATTAGCGGCCTTATTACAACCCAAAATAAAAAGACTTAGAAAATAAATGAACTAAAACTGATTTAAATAAGGTTTCGAATCTGAGAAACAAGCATGGCCGCCTCGAGTCCTCCCCGGCTCCATCTCCGCGATCTATTCATCTACAAAATAGTATGGGAAAGGGTGAGTCACCAAGACTCAGTGTGTAAATCCCCCACCCAGAAAATGCATCTCATACACAATTTATTAATAGGCATGCAACATGCAACCCAACTAACCATCCGTACTCCTTTACTACCTCGTGTGGTCAAAACCACTGGTGACTAGAGTCACAAATCAAATGCTGGGCCCATCGCGTGGTCAAAACCACTGGATGACCATAGGTCACAAATATCATAATGTGGTCAAAACCACTGGTGGTACCAAACCACCGGACTTAGTCACAATTTATCAACGGTGTGGTCAAAACCACCGTGACCAAAGTCATAATTAACTGATGGGGCCAACCCATCTTGTGGTCAAAACCACCGGTGACAAATCCATAGAAATCATCCCCTCCTCTCATCAATCCCACCATCATCATGCTTACATAACAATTATCTTATATCATGCATTTATGTATAGCATAGCATATAACAAAGATGTGATGGCATACTCAAACATACATTATAGATCACAAAATAGGGACTTACCCTAATCCAATCTTATGCCCACAAGCAAATCACTAGCCAAATAGATTAAAAGGCAACAATATGGCAATGTTAATTAATAAAGTGTGTAAAGAGTTTTACACACTGTTATTAACGCTAATCCTAGATCCCAAGTTTCGATTCATCAGGTTTCATCCCTTGACCCTATATTCGGCCAATCACCAAAGTTAGTGCCATAGGCCTATTCGGCCAAATTGGTAATCCCGAAGGACTAATTGCACCTACAATCCAAATATGGCCCTAGGCCGAATCTCATTATTACTTACCAAGGCAAAATCGAACTCCCGAAAAACCACTCCTATCTTCTAAACTGTCGAAATCCCTATATGTCACTTTGTTAAAATCAGTTATAAGCAAATCTATGGAAAGTGGCCTATGGCCGAATACCATATTGTCTTACCTTGCAGAATTGTGACCACGAAAGGCTCCCTCAATACACCTTGCTGTTAGCTACACACAAAACATACACTATCATAACCATCACCACATTCGGCCACTTACCAAGGCTTGTTTCCCAAGCTTTCAAGACACAAAAGGAAGGAAGAGAAACCAAAAGCTTAAGAGAGGCACTTACCAACCTTTTGGAATCAACAGCACCTTACTAGGAGGATTCGGCTTAAGGGATATTCGACTAGCAACACAAGTGGAGGGTATAATTCTTAGAAAAGAGAGGGGTAGGTTCTACCAAGTAGAAGAAAAGAAGAAGAGAATTTTTTGAAGAATTTTAGCAATTGTGATTAGGAAGAATTTACCAAAGAACAAGAAGAGAAAAGAAGAGAATTTTTATGAATTTCGGCCCCTCTCTCAAGGTGATAAAACCGAAAGTGAATGGCCCCTAAAGTGTCCCAAATCCGGCCATCACCCCTCCTTTTGGTGATAATTTCCAACCTTTAATTATCACCCAAGAAAACAACATTTATCTTCCATTTATCCCTTAATCTCCTCTTTAAACAAATAAAATAAAAATAAAATATAGTATAACAACATCACAACTCTTCCAGCCGAAAATTAAAGGGAAAAACAATGTTTATCCCTATCACCTTAAGAGTCCAAAATCAAGCCATTACTCACTCCCTCTTCACGCCAGTTTAGAAAAAATAAAACCCCAATTGCTGCTCCCTTGGTTTGAACATAGGACCTCACTGTCACAGCCCTCTTATAACGCCCCATGCCATTCTTCCCAATCGACTTTCATGCTCTTAAACCTCACCATTTAATTTTTAAAGCCTTTCTAACTTGGCCCCCTTTCCTTTAACGCCCCAAAAAGCCCAAAAACAAAACGCATCCCCCCCTTGTAACTCCCAAGACTCGAACCTCCTCTCTTGAAGCTCCCTTTGACGCCACCTTCATAGCACTTAAGTGGTGCATGAAAGCCACTTTGCCAAGCTATTCCTTATGTCATGTTTCTCCCGAAACTTCTCTTAACCCTTATCTCCTAGCTCCCTCCTTTTAAACACTTAAAAAGAAATCTTTAGTTCTAAATCTGACCTAGTTTGGGGTTATGACTAGACCCTAAAACATGTCTAGCAAACATAGAATTCATTTCTTCAAGCACTCACATGGGAAAATAATTAAATTAAAACAACCCCTAATTTAGGATGTTACAGTTTTACCCCCCTTAAAAAGAATTTTGGCCTCAAATTACTCGGATCAAGAGTTGGGGTATTATCGCCGATCACATCCTCTGTTCCCATGTGGCCTCCTCCGCACCATGATTTCGCCATAACACTTTTACCAAAGGCACCGACTTCCTCCTCAAAACCTTGACATCCCGATCCAAGATTTGTAATCGCTCCTCCTCGAAAGACAAGTCCGAGTTCACTTCAATTTTCATGAACCAAGACTACGTGAGAGGATTTGATCGATAGCGCCAAAGATTGAAACATGGAAGACATCATGGATCCGACTCAATTTGTCGGCAACTCAAGCTGGTAAGCTACCGATCCCACACGCTTCAACACCGTACGGTCCGATGAATCTAGGGCTTAGCTTGCCCTTCCACCAAACCTCAAGACCTTCTTCCAAGGGGATACCTTCAAGAAAACTTTATCCCCCAATGCATACTCAACATCTCTGCGCTTAAGATCGGCGTAGGATTTTTGCCTGTCCGATGCCTCCTTAAGACGAGCCCGAATTACTCTAACCTTATCCTCCATCTCGCCACTAACTCTAGACCCAACATCCGTCGCTTCTCCTAGTTCCGCCCAAAGACGTAGGAGTACAAAGATTTTGACCATACAAATACTCATACGGTACATCTCAATGCTCGCTAATAACCGTTGTTATAAGCAAACTCACCAAAGGTAGGTACTCCTCCCAACTACCACTAAGTCCAAAACACAGCCCTTAACATATCTTCCAATACTTGAATAACCTCTCGATTGTCCATCGATCACAGTGAAAAGCCGGTTGAAATTCAACTTCGTGCCTAACTCTCGATGTAAAGCCTTCCAAAATCTCGACGAAACCGAGGATCCCGATCCGAGATAATGGACACAGTACTCTATGCAACCGCATTATCTCTCGCGATATACAACTTGGCTAACCTTTGAAGCGAGTAGTCAACCCTTATCGGTATGAAATGGGCCGACTTAGTCAACCGGTCTACTATCACCCAAACAGCATCTTTCTTACTGGGCGTAAGGGGAAGCCCACCAATGAAATCCATAGTAATCTCCTCCCACTTCCACTGTGGGATCTTTATCGGTCAGAAATGACTCGATGGCAATTGATGCTCACTTAACTTGTCGGCATGTCGACACTTGCCTACTAACTCGGCCATTTCCGCTAAGACCCTACCACCAAAACTACTCCTTAAATCCCGATACATCTTATCTTTTCGGTGCATAGCGACGACCGCTATGAGCTTCTTTAAGGATTCGCTGCCTCAAATCATCATTCTTAGGCATGCATACTCTCCCCTGAAAGTACAACACTCCATCACTACCCAAACTGAAACCTTCGGCCTCACCATTCTGTACTTGTAACCTCCGAGTATTCAAAGCTTCATCGGTCATCTGCCTTTCTTTGACCTCATTAATCCAAGATGGCTTTACTTGCAATTCTGCCAAAAGGCTCCCATCCTCATAGAGACTTAGATGAACAAACATTGCTCAGAATCGCTACCACCTTTCGCTCAATGCATCACTACCACATTAGCCTTCCACGGATGGTATTCGATTGAGCAAATGAGTCCTTCAACAACTCAATCCACCTCTACTGCCTCAGATTTAAATCTTTCTGAGTCAGGAGGTACTTCAGACTTTTGTGATCTGTGTACACTACCGACTTCTCCCCATACAGGTTGTGCCTCCAGATTTTCAAGGCGAAAACCACAGTAGCCAATTCCAAGTCATGTGTCGGGTAGTTACTTTCGTGAGGCCTCAACTGTCATGACGCATAAGTGACCACCTTCCCTTCTTGCATCAGAACACACCCTAGACTAGCATGCGATGCATCACAATACACAGTGAACTCCTTTTCTGCCTCAGGCTGAATTAAGACTGGTGCTTCTGTCAAGATCCTCTTCAGCTTATCGAAACTCTCTTCGCTTCTCGCACCACACAAAGGGAACTCCTTTTCTCAACAAATTAGTCAATCGGTCTTTGCGATTAAGGAGAAATTTTCCACAAATCTTTGGTAATATCCCCGCCAACCCCGTAAAACTCAATTTCCGAATCGACTCGTGGTTTCCACTCTAATACCGCCTCAATCTTACGGGATCCACCTTAATTCCTCAACTAAAACAACATGCCCTAGAAAGGTTACCTTCTTAAGCCGTAATTCACACTTACTAAATTTGGCATGCATAACCGCTTCTCCTTAGAACTTGCGTAACCACATGAAGATGTGCGCCATGCTCCTCCTCTGACTTCGAGTACACCAAAATGTCGTCTATGAAGACCACGACGAACCGATCCAGATAGGGTTGGAAAACCCGGTTCATCATGTCCATAAACGCGGCTGGTGCATTCGTCAAACCAAAAGGCATTACCAGAAACTCGTAGTGTCCATACCGAGTACGGAATGCCATCTTGTGGACATCGGCCTCCTTCACCTTAAGCTGATGGTACCCTGACCTAAGGTCAATCTTAGAGAACACCGGTGCTCCTTTGAATTGATTGAATAGATCGTCAATCCTGGGCAAAAGATGCCGGTTCTTTATTGTCAACTTGTTCAGCTGCCGATAGTCTATACACATCCTCATTGTCCTATCCTTCTTCTTGACAAAAAGCACTGGATCTCCCCAAGGCGATACACTTGGTCGGATGAACCCTCTATCCAACAATTCTTGAATCTGCGCCTTCAACTCTACCAATTCTTTCGGCACCATCCGATACGGAGCTATAAATACTGGCACAGTTTTGGGTAACAGATCTATACCAAATTCAACCTCGCGGTCCGGAGGTAGACCCGGAAGTTCCTCTGGAAACACATCAATATAGTCCCTTATGGTCCGAACATCTCTCACAGCAACATTCTTAGCTTCCAAAGCACAAACATGCACCACATATGCTTCACAACCCTTCCTCACTATCTTTTTCGCCTTCAACGCAGAAACCAGATTAGACAGGTAATCTCTCCTTTTACCTATCATCACCACCTCATCGCCTTCCATGATCTTTATTACCATGCACTTAGCTGCGCAATCCAGGCTAGCCTGATACTTTACTAGCCAATCTATCCCGAGGATTAGGTCAAACTCCCGGAACGATAGTTCCATCAAGTCAGCCAAGAACACGACCCTTTGGAGTTCTAGGGGTACGTTCCTATAGAGTTTACTTACTTCTACAGAGTGACCTAGGGGGCTTAATACATTCATCTTCCTAGAAGTAAGCTCAGAGTCTAAGTACAGAGTTTCCACTACGCTACTAGCAATGTATGAGTGGGTTGAGCCAATGTCAATCAAGGTACTATAGGGTACACCAAAGATCAAGAACATACCGGTTATGACGTCTGCGTCGCCGCCTCCTCTTGACGCCTCGTGGCATAGACCAAACCAGTTGTTTAGCCTCAGCATCACCCAGCATTCTCCCCGGTGCCCCACGACCTCCGCCAAAGACCATTACCTCCTCTTCCTACCCTACTAACCCTCTGAGGCTGTTGTTTATCCCTTCTATTCGGTGCACGATCCTGACCCTCTGATCTCAGTCTAGCTGCCTTTTTCGGACAGTCTCTAACTTGATGCTCCATGGACCCATATTCGAAGCATCCTCGGTTATCATTCCAGCATTCCCCCGTGTTCCCACACTGGGCACACCGTGACGGCCATTGAGGATTAGCAACAGTAGCAGGCCTAGCAGCTTGATCTGACCCACCAAACCTCGTTCTCTTCTGTTGATTACCAGAGAACCTTAAAGATCTAGAGCTCCTCTTATTCCAACTCCTATCTTGATTCCGTCTAACCGACTGTCTTACCCCATTAGCCACCTTCAATTTCTCCACTAGGACAGCGAACTCCCATTCTGCTGTGGAGCTATCATCATCCTCAACTCATCTCTCACCCCATCCTCGAATCTAACACAGCTGCTCATGCTCTAGACTCACAATACCACGAGCATACCTACTCAACCTGGAGGAACTCAAATTTCATACTCCGCCACTATCTTATTGCCTTGAACCAGTTCAAGAAAGCCTTTCACTGTGCATCCACGTAACTAGCTCCTATGTACTTCTTTTGGTAGGCAACCTTAAAGAATTCCCACGTGAGATCTTCTGCCATCGCTCCATCTCTTACAGTGAGCCACCACTGGTATGACTCATCCCGAAGCAGAGAGATGATACCCTTCAACTTCTCCTCAGCTGTGAAATCTAGGTCACCCATGATCCTCTCAGTTGATTCCAACCAATACTCCACCGCACTAGGTGCCACTCCAGAAACTCCTCTAAACACCTCCGCTCCGCTAGTCTTGAGTTGTTCAACCACGATTTTTGGGCTCCGCACCGCCGCCTCAAAGAACTCGTTCCAACACTTGTAGCACCGCTTGGGATACTATATCGTTACCACCGGTCTGATCCTGGAACTCATTTTTGCCACCGGCAGATCCGACATCTCATTTCTAGACCCATGTCCGGACCCTGCTGGCTCGGACAAGGTCATCCTACCCTTCCACTACCACTCAAGGCACGCCCACGACCTCTTGTACTCATTACTCTCGCTTATGCTTATCTGCTTAAGAATTTTATGCATTAGTACCTTTGTTTCACTTGATTATCCGCGATGAACTTTTATGATAGGAGTTTTAGGAGTGGTTCTTTCGTAACATACATGCACACAGTCCTTCTATTCATTCATTCAAAGAGACGTTGTAGTTTTCATTGTGATTATTTTTCCACTACCCAGGGGTATTTTCGTAATTTGTCCTATAGGGGTATTTTTGTAATTTTTCAAAAATAGAAGTTATCGGATGATTTTGTCAGAAAGTATTTTTGAGCTTTTAAATTCCCGAGGTATTTTGAAAAATTTTGAAATCCGGGGGTATTTTGGTAATTTTGGACCTCAGGGGTATATCGGTAATTTTTCACAAATCAGGGTGAATTTGTTAAAATTTAATAAATCAGGGATATTCCAAAAGTTGTAAAACTTTGATGGTTCTTTTTTTTTTTTTGAGAATTGTATTTTCCAAAACAGTGATGTTGCAAAATTTTGAAAATCAAGGTTATTCTGGTAAATTTGTTGGTTAGGGGCAATTTTGTAATTTTACCACTAGGGGTATTTTAGTAAATTTTTTTTTAATCAGGGCATTTTCATAAAAAGATTTCCAAAAATTTGGTTCTAAGTGATTTCACAAAAGAAGGATATTTTGAGAAAATTTTCTATTTGGAAATTTTTCATATGGAGGGTATTTTGGTAATTTACAAGCCAGGGGTATTTTGGTTATTTTTTTAAAAACAAGTTAATTACTTCAAAAACAAAACGGCTAGTCCCTTTCGGGTTTTAGTTATCAAGTTTAGCCTGTGAGTGTGTCGTCTCAGCTAGGATGAACCGTCACTACGCACCAAGTAGGATTCAAGTGAGTAGGAGGAGAGTCACTAGGACTGCTTAAATACCATGCTCCCACCGAATCCAATCCTAGACATGTGTATAACGATTGCCACATCCCTTGCTCAGTGACAACTCACAGGGTTGTTCAGGGAATTATTAAATCTTATGAATTGTTTATTGGGGTTCGCTAACCCTAGGGTTCAACAATTTCTATTCTAATAGTCTACGTTCCCAATTTACCCTTCTACCCCTATCATATAATCACAAAAATAGATAGAAGTACTTACATTGGTGCCGGAGACTCGGTGCCATGCTGTTCAAGCCATAAAATAGTTTCCCAAAGCATTTCAATAAGGCCTACTAATAAAAACTAACATTTTGGGCCTTGGGCCCCCACATCCGGGTTTTAAACCAGGCTCTGATACCAAAAATGTAACACCCCAAACCCGGCCCATGAGTTTTGACCATATCTGGTATGTCACGGAGTAAAATAATTTGAATCATTTTGAGTGTCTGGTGAAAACTTGTTAAAATATGGCTAAGGTATTAAAATGGGGTTTGATAAAACTCAGTTGGGATTATTTTCATAACCATGGTTGGGTTGATAAACCCTTTGAAAACGTTTGATCATGTAAAATTTTAAAATTTGTCAAGGTTATAGTTGACTTGGTGTATTTTGTTACCCGATGGTAACATCTTTGAAAACCCGTAGAAGTTATTAAGTTTGAAAAAGTTACTTTTAACCAGTTCACTTAACAATTATAAATTTCATTTGTAATATAACATAAGTAAAATAAAACAATAAAATAACCATCCAAATAATAATTAGCGGCCTTATTACAACCCAAAATAAAAAGACTTAGAAAATAAATGAACTAAAACCGATTTAAATAAGGTTCCAAATCGAGAAACAAGCATGGCCGCCGAGTCCTCCCGGCCCATCTCCGCGATCTACTCATCCGCAAAATAGTATAGGAAGGGTGAGTCACCAAGACTCAAGATGTAAATCCCCACCAAAAATGCATCTCATACACAATTTATTAATAGGCATGCAACATGCAACCCAACTAACCATCCGTATTCTTTACTACCCCGTGTGGTCAAAACCATCGGTGGTCAAAACCACTAGTGACTAGAGTCACAAATCAAATGATGGGGCCAACCCATCGTGTGGTCAAAACCATCGATGACCATAGGTCACAAATATCATAATGTGGTCAAAACCACCGGTGGTGCCAAACCACCGGACTTAGTCACAATTTATCAACGGTGTGGTCAAAACCACTGGTGACCGAAGTCACAATTAATCTGATGGGGCCAACCCATCTTGTGGTCAAAACCACGGGTGACAGTCTATAGAAATCATCCCCCTCCTCTCATCAATCCCACCATCATCATGCTTACATAACAATTATCATATATCATGCATTTATGTATAGCATAGCATATAACAGCATGTGATGGCATACTCAAGCATACATTATAGATCACAAAATAGGGGACTTACCCGGAATCCAATCTTATGCCCACAAGCAAATCACTAGCCAAATAGATTAAAAGGCAACAATATGGCAATGTTAATTAATAAAGTGTGTAAAGAGTTTTACACACCTGTTACTAATGCGAATCCTAGATCCTAAAGTTTCGATCTACTGTGCTCTATCCCTTGACCCTATATTCGGCCAATCACCAAAGTTAGTGCCATAGGCCTATTCGGCCAAATTGGTAATCCCGAAGGACTAATCGCACCTACAATCCAAATATGGCCCTAGGCTGAATCTCATTATTACTTACCAAGGCAAAATCGAACTCCCGAAAAACCACTCCTATCTTCTGAACAATCGAAATCCCTATATGTCACTTTGTTAAAATTGGTTAAAAGCAAATCTATGGAAAGTGGCCTATGGCCGAATACCATATTGGCTTACCTTGCAGAATTGTGACCATGAAAGGCTCCCTCAATACACCTTGCCGTTAGCTACACACAAAACATACACTATCATAACCATCACCACATTCGGCCACTTACCAAGGCTTGTTTCCCAAGCTTTTGGCACACAAAAAGGAAGGGAAGAGAAGCCGAAAGCTTAAGAGAGGCACTTACCAACCTTTTGGAATCAACAGCACCTTACTAGGAGGATTCGGCTTAAGGGATATTCGACTAGCAACACAAGTGGAGGGTATAATTCTTAGAAAAAGAGAGGGGGTAGGTTCGGCCAAGTAGAAGAAAAGAAGAAGAGAATTTTTTTGAAGAATTTTAGCAATTGTGATTAGGAAGAATTCGGCCAGCAACAAGAAGAGAAAAGAAGAGAATTTTTATGAATTTCGGCCCCTCTCTAGGTGATAAAATCGAAAGTGAATGGCCCCTAAAGTGTCCCAAATCCGGCCATCACCCCTCCTTTTGGTGATAATTTCCAACCTTTAATTATCACCCAAGAAAACAACATTTATCTTCCATTTATCCCTTAATCTCCTCTTTAAACAAATAAAATAAAAAAATAAAATATAGTATAACAACATCACAACTCTTCCAGCCGAAAATTAAAGGGAAAAACAATGTTTATCCCTATCACCTTAAGAGTCCAAAATCAAGCCATTACTCACTCCCTCTTCACACCAGTTTAGAAAAAAAATAAAACCCCAATTACTGCTCCTTTGGTTCGAACATAGGACCTCACTGCCGCAGCCCTCTTATAACGCCCCATGCCATTCTTCCCAATCGACTTTCATGCTCTTAAACCTCACCATTTAATTTTTAAAGCCTTTCTAACTTGGCCCCCTTTCCTTTAACGCCCCCAATAGCCCAAAAACAAAACGCATCCCCCCATTGTAACTCCCAAGACTTGAACCTCCTCTCTTGAAGCTCCCTTTGACGCCACCTTCATAGCACTTAAGTGGCGCATGAAAGCCACTTTGCCAAGCTATTCCTTGTGTCATGTTTCTCCCGAAATTTCTCTTAACCCCTATCTCCTAGCTCCCTCCTTTTAAACACTTAAAAAGAAATTTTTTGTTCTAAATCTGACCTAGTTCGTGGTTATGACTAGACCCTAAAACATGTCTAGCAAACATAGAATTCATTTTTCAAGCACTCACATGGGAAAATAATTAAATTAAAACAACCCCTAATTTAGGATGTTGCAGATATAACCAATAATATAACAATCCTTACCTTGAATGATCCCGAATGATCTCTCCTTAATCGTTGGCTACAAAAAGAATCCTTAAAATCCCTTCAAAGATTCGCCAAGGAGAAATTAAGAGGATTAGATTCTAAAATTACTAATCCAAAAGAAAATAATGAAAACGATTGATAGAAAATCCTTACTCGTAACATTTGAGATTGATTCACCCTTACTTGAACTATAGAGGATTCGCCTTAGCAATTAAAAAGAAAAGAAATGGTGATTTTGGCTTGGACAAAAGAGAAGATGTAAGATGGTGGTTTCGGCTATGGTGGTTTCAATTTTAACAAAAAAAAGAAAGAAGATGGTGAAAATGGAGAATGGTTGGTTTTAACAAAAGAGAAGAAAGAGAATGGTGGTTTTGGTTATAGTGGAAGATGGTTTGGTTAAGAGAAGAGAAGGAGAAAAAAGAAAGAGAAAGAGAAAGAGAAAGGAAAAGAAAATGATGAGAAATGCCCTTGGTGCTACAATGATTTGGCCAAAGTGTACAAATGGAGAATGGTAAATTTTGATGTGTTTCAACTTATGAAAGAAAAGGGTAAGATTTAAGAGAGAATGGAACAAATTTTTGTCAAAAGAAAATGGCCAATATGGCACTTTGATGGCATTAGAATTCCGGCACCACACAAAAGAAACTTAACAAATTAAACACCCAAACCTTTAAGAGAGTTTTGGCTAAGGAGAGAGCTTTTGGAGAAAAGTGAAAAGATGCACAAATTGTTAAGTTTTGGCCAACTATCACCCCCTAATCCCATCAAAATTCGGCCAACACACATGCCAACATAATCCCCCTTTTTCCTCCTCATTTCTTCCCTATCATTCCCTTAATTCCTATCACAATTAAACCAATCCCCTTAGCCCCTTATGTCGTCTAGGTTCATGGTCAAATGACCATGGAAAAACTTCCAAAACACCACCCACTCTTCAAGCCTTTTGTCCCCTTATCCTTCCATAATCTCATGATTCCATACCATAACTACAAATTGCCTTTTCTCTTTGGTCTACTATCCAAAAATAAAAAGAAAATCCATCCATACTAGATAAGGTTTGACCGACACTATAGGAAGGAAAACAAAAATTAAAATTCTTCCAATTGCTAGCTAAAGGATTCGAACCTCTCCCCTCATGCATTCACCCATGCCCCAGCACCACTTTGCCAAATAACTTGTTATGATTAAAACCTCATGCCAAAATTTCTTAAAGCCTATCTTGCTTAGCTCCATCTTAAGACTTAAAAATTTAATATTTTTCTAAGGCATTCTCTTACATACTGAAGTTCATAAAACTCCCAAAGCACACTCAACTACGCATAAGCATGCAACCACATACAATTTAGTTAAAACTGTATAACCCCTTCATTCAAGATATTACAGTTCTACCCCCTTAAAATAATTTCGACCTCAAAATTACCTGGCTAAAACAAGTGAGGGTATTGCTGTCGCATTGCTTCCTCCGGCTCCCATGAAGCTTCTTTCGATCCATGATTACGCCATAACACTTTGACGAGAGGAACTAACTTTCTCCGTAACACCTTTACATCCTGTTCTATAATTTGAATTGGCTCCTCTTCGTAAGACAAATCTGGTCTTAATTCCACCTCCTCAACTTGCACTAGATGAGATGGATCCGACCGGTAACGACGTAACATTGAAACATGGAACACATTGTGCATTTGCTTCAATTCCGAAGGCAATTCTAACTGATATGCCACTGGTCCGACTCGCTTCAAAACCCGATAAGGTCCTATGAACCTGGGACTTAACTTCCCTTTACGACCAAATCTCATCACCTTTTTCCAAGGTGAAACCTTTAGGAACACTTGATTCCCTACAGAAAACTCTATGTCCTTCTGCGTAAGATCTGCATATGACTTTTGTCTGTCAGATGCTTCCTTTAACCGAGCCCGAATTACCTTAACTTTTTCTTCGGATTCAGCCACTATTTCTGGACCCAAAACTTGACGTTCCCCTAATTCTGTCCAACACGTAGGAGTGCGACACTTCCATCCATATAGTGCTTCATACGGTGCCATCCGAATACTGGCTTGGTAACTATTGTTGTACGTAAATTCTGCTAAAGGTAAGAACTCCTCCCAGCTTCCTCTGAAATCTATCACACATCCTTTTAACATATCCTCTAAGACTTGGATTACTAGCTTAGACTGGCCATCCGACTGTGGATGAAATGCCGTACTGAAGTCCAATCTGGTGCCCAAAGCCTGATGCAATGCTTTTTAAAACCGAGATGTAAACCTCGGATCCCTATCTGAAATAATCGATATCGGCACTCCATGCAATCTCACGATCTCAGCCACATACAACTTCGCCAATTTCTGCAAAGAGTAATCAATCCGAATCGGGATAAATGTGCGATTTCATTAATCGGTCCACTATCACCCAAACCGAGTCTTTCTTAGTAGGCGAAGAGGAAGCCCACTAACAAAGTCCATGGTGATTCTCTCCCACTTCCATCATGGAATCTTTATCTATCAAGCAATCCTCAAGATACTTGATGTTCAACCTTGACTTGTTGACACGTTAAACACTTCCTACAAACTCCAGAACTTCTCGCTTAAGACCAAAGCCACCAAAACCGATCTCAGAATCTCGGTATAACTTACTTCCTCCAAGATGCATAGCATAAGGGCTACCATGCGACTCCTGAAGAATCCTTTGCCTCAACTCCTGATCCCTCGGCATATAGACTTTACCCTTGAAACACAATACTCCATCGATGTTAATTCCAAAATCTTCTAATTCCCCATTCTGTACCTGTCGTAGCTTAGCACTCAGATAATCGTCTACCAACTGTCTCTCTTTCACTTGACTCAACCATGCCGGCTTAACTTGTAATTCTGCCAGCAAGCTTCCGTCGTCATAAAGACTAAGATGTGCAAACATCACCCTTAGATCTGACACCACTTTCTGACTCAAAGCGTCTGCCACCACATTCACCTTGCCCGGTGGTACTCTAAAGAACAGTCGTAGTCTTTCAACAACTCTATCCACTTTCGCTGTCTCAAATTTAGCTCCTTCTGAGTCAGCAGATATTTCAGACTCTTGTGGTCCGTGCATATCACTGACTTTTCCCCATATAAATAATGCCTCCATACCTTAAGAGCAAAGACTACTGCTGCCAACTCCAAATCATGCGTCGGGTAATTAACATCGTGTGGCCTCAATTGCCGAGACGTATACGCGACTACCTTCCCATCTTGCATCAGAACACATCCTAATCTTGTGTGAGAAGCTTCATAATACACCATGAAATTCTTCTCTGCCTCAGGCTGAATCAAAACCGGAGCTTCAGTCAAAACCTTCTTAAGCTTCTCAAAGCTCTCTTGCTGCTTATCTGCCCATACGAAAGGTACCTCCTTTCGCAATAATTTCGTTAAAGGTGCAGCTATCGATGAAAATCCTTCAATGAATCTTCTGTAGTAGCCTGCTAATCCCAAGAAACTGCGAACCTCAGTTACAGACTTAGGTGGTTTCCAATCTAGTACTGCCTCAATCTTTTGAGGATCTACCCTTATTCCTTTTGCCGACACCACATGGCCTAAAAACGCAACTTTCTTCAGCCAAAATTCACACTTGCTGAATTTGGCATAAAGCTTCTTCTCCCTTAACACTTGCAACACTATCCGGAGATGCTCATCATGCTCTCTCTCAGACTTGGAATACACTAAGATGTCATCTATGAACACCACGATGAACTGATCCAAGTAGGGTTGAAAAACCCAATTCATCATATCCATGAACGCAGCTGGGGCGTTCGTCAATCCGAATGGCATTACCAAAAACTCATAATGCCCATATCTTATTCGAAAAGTTATCTTATGGATATCCGCTTCTTTCACCTTAAGCTGATGATACCCCGACCTTAGATCTATCTTTGAGAATACCGTAGCTCCCTTAAGCTGATCGAACAAGTCGTCGATCCTCGACAAAGGATATTTGTTCTTGATGGTCAACTTATTCAACTGCCGGTAATCTATACACTTTCGCATCGTTCTGTCCTTCTTCTTCACGAATAGGACCGGTGCTCCCTATGGAGACACATTGGGTCGGATAAACCCACGATCAAGCAACTCCTAGACCTGAGCCTTAAGCTCAACCAACTCCTTTGGTGCCATTCTATATGGAGCGATAGATACTGGCGCCATTCCAGGCAATAAGTCAATCCCAAGTTCTACCTCTCGATTCGGGGGCAATCTTGGAAGTTCTTCCGGAAAAATATCCATAAATTCACTCACAGTCCTGACCTCTTCAACGGTTGCTTCCTTAGCTTCCAAAGCACTAACCAACATCAGAAAAGCTACACATCCCTTTCTAACCATCTTTTCTGCCTTAAGAGCAGATACCACATTTGATAAGTAGTTCCGTCTCTCGCCCATCACCACCACTTCTTTGTCATCAATAGTTTTTAATGACATTCGCTTAGCAGCACAATCCACATTTGCACGATACTTCACTAGCCAATCCATACCTAAGATCAGGTTAAATTCCCCGAATGGTAACTCCATTAAATCAGCTGAAAACTGCATCCCTTGAACCTCTAAAGGCACTTCCTTAAAGAGCTTATCTACTACTACAGTCTATCCTAAAGGACTAAGTACAGTCATCTTCCTAGGTACAGTTTCAGAAGTCACATGCAGAATTCAAGATACTTCACTAGCGATGTATGAATGAGTTGACCCTATATATATCAAAGCAATAAAGGGCAACCCAAAATCGTAAACGCATCGTGATAACATCAAAAGGCCACTATCCTCTCTGCGATTTAATCGCATATACCGGACTGGTTTGTCTCACCCGAGCTACCATCGCCTCGCTGAGTCCGTGACCTCTACCGTAACCATTACTTCTTCCATTTGGACCACGACCCTTATCGGTCATTGTCCACCTCGCCACTGATTAACACCTCGACTTTTGGCGGTTCTTATCTGAATTCATTGGGCAATCCTTAATCATATGATCTTTAGACCCGCACTTAAAACATCCCCCGGTCTTTTTCCAACATTCTTCTGGGTGCATCTTCCCACATTGAGCACATGTACGATATTGTCCTCCCGTAGCAACCTGCTGACCTCGCGGCCCATCAACTCTAGGTTTCTTTTGAAAATTCTCGGATGACCCTAAAGACCCAAAACTCCTCTTATTCTTATTCTGACCTCTGTCCCAGTTCTGTCTCTCGGTCGCTTAACTTCTTCAGCTATCCTTGCTCTATCCACTAAGACTGTAAAGTCTCTTTCCCGGTGTGGAGCAATCAACACTCGTAGCTCATCTCTCAGTCCATCCTCGAATCTGACACACTGTTCATAATCAGTAGTACTATCCCTCTAGCATATCGACTAAGTCGCAAGAACTCTGCTTCATACTCAGCTATCGACTTATTTCCTTACACTAAATTTAGAAACGCCTTTCTCTGAGAGTCGATGTAGCTAGCTCCAACATATTTCCCTTCGAACTTAACCTTAAAATACCCCCAATCCACTCGATCCACAGGGGTACTCTCCTTGACAGTGAGCCACCACTGATAGGCCTCATCACGAAGTAGTGAAACAGCACCTTTCAATTTTTCCTAGCGATGCAGTCCAAATCATCTATGATCCTCTCGATCGCCTCTAACCAAGATTCGCTACATTCGAGCTACTCCAGATACTCCCTAAAATCTCGGCTCCATTTGATCTAAGTCTCTCACCATCGACTTTCGAGACCCATTTCCCATACTAGCTCCTCGCTACTGTTCCAAAACTCATGAGATAGCTTGACATCTTGATCATCTCCTCCAGCTTTGCTCTTGAAATTCCACCCCAACAGTAGGTGGTATGAGCTTCATTTTAGAACCTTGACCAGATCTAACTGGTTTCGACACGACCATTCGCGCTCTCCCCGTCCCACGATGACCACGACCCCTAGAACTCATGTCTACTACGTGTCTTATCTGTTTTTACGAAAAAGTTTTATGCATTAGAGTCTTTTCACTTCTTGTTTAAAGAAAGTTTTATGCAACAAAGATTTATTCAGTGGTTTTTCCGTAGTAGTACACATACACCTAGGGTCCATGTCTCTAAAGTATAGTTTCCTTAGGCTTATCACTTAAAATATCATACATTCACATCAATTTATCAACAAAAGAACTTACCTGATGGACTTGGGCTGAGAACTCGGGTGCCATGCTTCTATAAAACCATTTTAACTTAAGAAAATTTTCAAAAAGTCATTTGGGCCTGACTTTGAAAATGTTGTGGGCTTCAAAACCCAAGGCCGAGAGTTTAAAACTAGGCTCTGATACCAAGTTAAAACACCCCAAACCCGGCCCACAAGCCCTAACCGGATCTGGTATGTTCCTCGAGTAAAACTTCAATTATTTCTCGTTTTGTAAAAAAAATATAATATTTTTGTATAAAATGGATCTACTTAGTGATCGCGTTGTAAATGATGTTTAAATAGTTGGTGTCTCATTAAAACGTTATTTTTAAGAAAAGATTTTTAGTTAAAAGAAAACTAAATTTTATGAAAAACTTATTATTATTGTAAAAACCATAGATGTTTAGATGTCAAAACAATTTAAGTTATTTTTCAAGTCATTTAAATTATTTAGTATATATTTGATCGTAGCATTAAAAATCTAAAACGTAAAATTTAAACAGTTCATAGCGGCCTTATTACAAAATAACATAACCCAAATTAAATCATAAATAATAAGTATAAACTTAGTAGGTTTAATTAAAAGACACTCTGAAATACTTTGTTGAGCATTGGCCACCACGTAGTCCTCGCTGACCCGATCCATCATGCTAAGCGTCACCTGAAAACATATCCCATAAAGGGTGAGTCACAGACTCAATGTGTAACATAACACTCAAAGCCCAATCGATCAAAGTCATTAAGCCCATTTAAACATATTAGGTCATAAGCCCATTTGATATCAAATTAGATAAAATCGATTAAATCACATATAAATATATAAATGAAATGCAATCCCGAGCCCACCTAATTATCCATCCGCTACACACCACCCGTACCTACCAATCACACCGTGGGGATTACTAAATCAACCCTCCATCCGCTACACACCATCGAAGGCGATTCTTTGCATCAACATGCACATCGCCCTTATAATTTTGTGGCATGGCCACCAGATAATTGTGACCGAAGTCACCGGATTCATATATGTGACCGAAGTCACCGGATTCATATATGTGACCGAAGTCACCGGATTCATATTATGTGACCGAAGTCACCGGATAATGTGGTAAAAACCACCGGAACACTTCCCCTTTATCAATAACACCCATATGCCCATGCACATACATATTATTCAAATTTTATGCAATATACCCCAAAATCACAACAGAGTCATACTTATTTCATATTTATGCATATAGCATTATTAACGAAGTAATGGGGTAACATACCGAATATCGATACCACTTGAATGGTACTCACAACCATTATCATACATATTTTCATACAAATCATATTTATGTTAGATCTATGAGAAATTTAGTATAATGTTACACACCTTATAACAAATGAGAACGATACCTTCCCGCTCGTCAACACCTAATTATTATCACACTTGATTAGAACACACTATTACTTATAAAACTATACTATTGATGAATAATCTAATTCCTTACCCTCGGAATCTCGGACAACTGATATATGTGGTTTATCTCCAATGGATGGATCAGAATCGATAACAAACCACGAACAAAAAGTGGCTCGGGTGTACGCATGACTTCAAATAATCGATCTTTGTTGGCAGAGGGTCCACAACCCAGTGGAAAAGTCTCGGATCCTCGATACAACCTTTCGTTTGAAGTTTGAGGGTATAACAGAACCACCCCTCTTTCAAACACCTTACCGCTCTTTTCGAACCTATTTTGTTAGTCCTAAAATCTTACTTTTATGAGAAATGTCCGAGTGATAGAGTCCCCTAAAATGAAGTCGATTAGTAATCTATCTAAAAACGATATAACCAATAATATAACAATCCTTACCTTGAATGATCCCGAATGATCTCTCCTTAATCGTTGGCTACAAAAAGAATCCTTAAAATCCCCTTCAAAGATTCGGCCAAGGAGAAATTAAGAGGATTAGATTCCTAAAATCGGCTAATCCAAAAGAAAATAAAGAAAACGATTGATAGAAAATCCTTACTCGTAACATGGAGATTGATTCACCCTTACTTGAACTATAGAGGGATTTGGCCTTAGTAATTAAAAAGAAAAGAAATGGTGATTTTGGCTTGGACAAAAAGAGAAGAGAGAAGATGGTGGTTTCGGCTATGGTGGTTTCGATTTTTAACAAAAGAAAAGAAAGAAGATGGTGAAAATGGAGAATGGTTCGGTTTTAACAAAAGAGAAGAAAGAGAATGGTGGTTTTGGTTATAGTGGAAGATGGTTTCGGTTAAGAGAAGGAGAAAAGAGAAAGAGAAAAAGAAAGAGAAAGAGAAAGAGAAAGGAAAAGAAAAAGATGAGAAATGCCCTTGGTGCTAGTATGATTCGGCCAAAGTGTACAAATGGAGAATGGTAAATTTTGATGTGTTTCAACTTATGAAAGAAAAGGGTAAGATTTAAGAGAGAATGGAACAAATTTTTGTCAAAAGAAAATGGCCAATATGGCACTTTGATGGCATTAGAATTTCAGCACCACACAAAAGAAACTCAACAAAATAAACACCCAAACCTTTAAGAGAGTTTCAGCTAAGGAGAGAGCTTTTGGAGAAAAGTGAAAAGATGCACAAATTGTTAAGTTTTGGCCAACTATCACCCCTAATCCCATTACAAAATTTGGCCAACACACATGCCAACATAATCCCCCTTTTTCCTTCTCATTTCTTCCCTATCATTCCCTTAATTCCTATCACAATTAAACCAATCCCCTTAGCCCCTTATGCCGTCTAGGTTCATGGTCAAATGACCATGGAAAAACTTCCAAAACACCACCTAATCTTCAAGCCTTTTGTCCCCTTATCCTTCCATAATCTCATGATTCCATAGCATAACTACTAAATTGCCTTTTCTCTTTGGTCTACTATCCAAAAATAAAAAGAAAATCCATCCATACTAGATAAGGTTTGACCGACACTATAAGAAGGAAAACAAAAATTAAAATTCTTCCAATTGCTAGCTAAATGATTCGAACCTCTCCCCTCATGCATTCACCCATGCGCCAACACCACTTTGCCAAATAACTTGTTAAGATTAAAACCTCATGCCAAAATTTCTTAAAGCCTATCTTGCTTAGCTCCATCTTAAGACTTAAAAATTTAATATTTTTCTAAGGCATTCTCTTACATACTGAAGTTCATAAAACTCCCAAAGCACACTCAACTACGCACAATTTAGTTAGAAATGCATAACCCCTTTATTCAGGATATTACAATAACATTGGTTATTCTCATTAAGTTTGTAAATACATCTATAGTTAACTTGTAATAAGTTATCCTTATTGAACGTCTGGTTCAAATTACTCTCCCCCTAACTCATTACAAGTTATTGAACGTCTTGTAATAACTTTAATGAATGTCCATATGAATTCTCAATTAATTTTCGCATCATATATGATCTAGGATGGTCTAACTAGTCACCACAAGTAGTAAATGCATTTGTATTAGTAAACTTCTAGTTTACTTTAACATGCATTTCAATTGTACTAAATTGTAACAAATTAATAATTTTACTATCATTCATTTTACTTTGTATCCATATATAAGTGCTATTGTAACATTTACTACGAAAATATCTAAATCAATGTGAATATTATAATGTCACTATGTCAACAAAATAAATATAATTTCCAAACCATTATATGCAATATTTGCTTCAGGGAATATGTCAAAATCTTCAAATATCTATAAAAAAATTGCAACTTCAGGTGCATCCAACTATAACGAGCTTTAGATAGAATTATCATATTTTATTGCTCATAAATAGATCTTTCACAGTCAAATATTTTGCTTCCGACCCTTTAATGGGGATGATGACAAAAGAATATCACAAAGATTATAAAATAAATATAAATTAATAACCCAATCCTCTCTTTTTCATCCTTTCAAAATAGATATTTATAGCAATAGTGATTCATATGAAATATAATATTTTCCTCATTCACAATCTCAATATAAGATCCATTATAAATATCTTTTAAAACCAATGGATTAACCATCGAAGATATTAATAAATTAGCTCTTCTAGAGTTTACGACTAATTTTGTACTATCAAATATTAAAGTAATATTTGTTTGTTTTAGTACCAAATAAGATAAATACTTTCTATCTATAATGATAAAATTTATTACTAAATTCACCTATCCTTCCTTAAAGAATATTAATGTAAACAAAATATTTGGGCATATGCCACATGTGGCCAATAATCTTTCATATCATGTTGATAACATAAGTTATTTTTACCATTTGAAGAGTTATCTTGAGAACTCTTATTGTTCTCTTATTTATTACTATGTTTCCACTTTTAGTAGTCCATGGTTATATCTTTTATTTTATTTATGTTTGCATTCACTTCAAGGAACACAATAAATTTAGTAGGATAGATTTCTAAACACGTCCATTGATTCTTTATTTCATAACCACCATTGCAAAACATGCGTAGATTTCAATTCAAAATCTATCTATTCATGTTGTCATGATTAGTCTCCAATCACATCCTCAATTATAACAACAATCATGATCTCTATATTTTCATTTTTCATATTGTTATGTACTGTTACGTTCACTTCAGGGAATAAAGCAAAACTAATGGGAAGAATTTCTTAGTTTTTCATTAGTAACTTATTATTTTACTTAGCCACTAGAAGGTATGAGATCGTTCAAAAATAATGTTAAAGTCATTTTCACAATAGTGCTACTGTAGGAGCACAGTAGATATTTCAATCATATAGTGTAATGTATTCCTTCGGGGAATATAATACAAATACATGAGTATCTCATGTTATTTATATAAATGATTTTAATGTAAAACACATGAAAGTTTTATTCAACATATATCTTTTTGATCTTAAAACAATATTATATTTTATAAATTTTGCATCACAAGGAGCTAAAATATAAGCTTTTTACTTTTTACAGTTTGATGCAATATTAGCTCTTCAGAGCATATAATCATTTTATTGTATAACCTTAATGAATGATTAATTTATTTTAAATAAAATTTTATTTACTCATATAAAAATAAAATGAATAGATATAAATAAAACATACATTAAATGTAAAAATAATAAATTCATGTCACTAATAAATCATTGTGGTTAGATAATATATATTTTTATATATCATAACACAACAAAATACAAAATATAACAAAATTAAAATAGCTTTACAACTATAAAGGTTTAAACATAAACATTTTCTAACCTCCACCTCTTATGACATAATTTCATTTCAAATTTTACAATGATACGAAATTATCACGCATGTGGTGAATATCACAAAGTTCATGACAAGTAAGTATTTTTACTCATCTTCCGCAATAATCATATATATTAATCAAAATAAAATTAAACTAATCAATTCTATTAAAATGAAAAAATATTTATCTCCACATAAAAATCCTAATAACTAAATGCATGAAGGGTTTTATAAATTCATAGAGATACGGATAGTGAATTATATAAATTGAACTTTTTAATAGAAATCAAATCGAATTTCAAAAGAAGTTGATTAGATTGACTTACGTTAGCATGGATGAGAAGTAGTGATTATAAACATCTTTTGTAATAAAGAGAAAGAGATCATCCCCAAGCAAATATCAAAAAGCAGACTTTGAGAGTGGATCTTATTTCTCGATTTCGTATAGATAACAGTATCAAATCTTTCATCATCCTTAAGAACAAAAAAGTAAAATAAGTTAATCAAAGCAATAATAATGTATAATGAAATAAGAATGAAAAATAATAGTTAGATATGAAACACTAAATAAAACAAACTTCCTGTAAAAACTTTGCATCTTGTCGTTAAAGATATTGGAAATCATGGAGGATAAATTTGATTGTTGATAAAAGGAACTATCACTTTGAGCAAAATCATGCTTGTAACACCCCAATTTCCATTATTTTTGGCTTCTGTAGTTTCAAGACACAAACTGCTTGTTTGCTTTAATGGCTAAGTGATTTGGGTGTGTATGGGAGTGTCTGAGAGGTCCTAGGTTCAAGTCTCAACTTGGGTGAATTTTGTTATTTTTATGAATAAAACCCAAGCTCTGGTCAGTAGGCTTATAATTAAAAGTGTGTAGGTAATTAACAGAATGGGCCTACTGGTCTGGTAGTTAAGTGGAATGTTGGGGTGAAGGATGTAACACCTCAAACCCGGTCAATACGCTACAACCGAATCTGGTATGTCACTGAGGAAAATATTTTGAAAAAGAATTGAATAACAGTTAAATCTTTGTGAAAAACTCTTTGAAATTCTATATTTTTAGAAATTAGATGTTTAATAAGTTAAAATTAAAATTTACTTTGAAATTCCATAATAAAGCTTTTATTACTAAGTGGATAAATCATAGGTTAGAAAACATTTGTTTCATTTTACAAAACTCAATTAATACTTTGAAAACCATTTGCATTTTGAATGTAGAAACTTAATATTTGGAAATCATTAAAATTGTAGAAAACACTTAATCTATATTTTACTATCAAACTATTTATATTACCCGATGGTAAGATTTTAAAACCAAGTATGCTTTTTATTATTTTAGAAAACTTTGAGCTCCATTATTAAATTAATCAAATAATTTATAAGCCATATTTAAACCATATCCAAAGCATATAAATAATCCAAAACATAATTAAAGAGGCCTTATTACAAACCCAAAATAAAACAAAAACCAAATTAAAATAATCTAAAGTACCCCAAATCGTAGTTCATGTAAAATCAAATTTTATCGCATGGCCTCCTCGAGTTCATCCGGCTCCTCATCCGCGATCTCACGAATCTCCTGAAATGATAAGGGAGAAGGTGAGTCACCAAGACTCAGTGCATAAATCCTTCCCCCGATTAATGCAACATACTTACACAATTTATAATCAAGTAACATATATAATTATATAATGCACCCAACCTAGCCATCCTTAACTCCTTTTCTACCCCGTGTGGTACCAAACCACTGGTGGTGCCAAACCACTGGTGACCCAAAGTCACGATATCCAAAATGTGATACCAAATCACACTGGTGACTCAAAGTCACGAATAATCCATCTGTGGGGCCAACCCACGTGTGATACCAAATCACTGGCGACGATCCCATATCTCAAAAGTGGGGCCAACCCACGGTGGTGCTAGACCACATGGACGAGACGCTATAAGGTGCCAAACCTCTGGTGTCCCAAAGACACAAATGTGATACCAAATCACTGGAGGTGCCAAACCTCTGGTGTCCAAAGACACGGATATCAAATCCTTCCCCCTCCACTCATAATCCCAAACCAATATATATGTAGAGTATAAATCATGCCATCATACTTTGATATGATCATATTACACATAAAAATCGTAAATCATGATATCAATCCACATATATTAACATCATATTGAAACGGACTTACCCGAATCCTCATTCATACCATCATGGTATCATATCAAGATCTCATCGGTTTCCACTTTGATAATATGATTAGTAAATTATTATTATATAAATATATACATGACCGAATTATAAAGTGTGTAAGGTACACACCTGATAATAGTGATAACTAAACCTTCCCGCTCGTTGATAACCTCGGAATCTTGAACAACAACAATATGCGATTTCTCTCCGGTTGGTGCTTCATAACCCGATGAAGAACCACGAACAAACAATGGCTCAGGGGTACGAATGACTTCAAATAATCGATTATCGCCGGCAGAGGGTCCACATCCCGGTGGAAAGTCTTGGACTCTCGATACAGCCCTTCATTTGAAATTTGAGGGTATGGCAGAACCACCCCTCTTCCAAACACTATGAACTACTCTTTTCGAACCCATTCTTGATTGCCCCAAAATCTAACGTTCACAGAAAGAAGATAATAAACGGATGATATAGTCCCCTAAAACTTAATCGATTAGTAGACCATCTAAAACGATATAACAAGTGTAAAGATCCTTACCTTAACACTTCGATTCAATTTTGAAAATCGTCACTTGCCTATGGAGTTGATCAAAAATCCTTGAATGATGAAATCCTTTCCACACGATCTTAGTATGGCTATGGTCGACTATCAATAAAGAAATGATCAACACTCCACTATACCACTACCAAAATAAAAGGGTTTGTTTGGAAAAAAAAAGAGATAATGATTTCGGTCAAAAAGAAAATCCTCTCAAGGTAATACAATTTTGGCAATGTGGTTGAGTGAGACACAAATAGGATTCGGCTAGAGTGGAGAAAGAAAAAGGAAAAGAAAAGTGAAAATAGGAGAAGGAGAATTCGGTTTGCAAATAATGGAAGAAAAGAAAAAAAAATTGAGAGGAGAAAGATTCCGCCAAAGGAAAGTAAAAGAATAAATGTGGATTTTGAACAATATGAAAAAGATTGAAAAAGAGAGATGAGAACAAAAGAGGTTTTTTTCGGCTACAAAGAATTAAAAGATGAGAGGGAGGTTCCAAAGAAGATTCGGCCAAAAGCCTAAGAGGAAATATCAACAACACCAATGGACATTCGGTTATGGATCACTTTGGTGCATTAGAGAAAAGTTGGTAAAGTTCAAAGTTTTTGGTTAAGACACAAAACAAAGAAAGAAGGCCAAAACTAAAACAAAATTCACCTTATTGCCAAGAACATAATCGGCTAAGGAGGAGAGTTTTTGAGAGGAAAAGAAAAATACCAAAAGATGAACAAAAGCACAAAATGCTCCAATTGGCCAACTAAAACCCCCAACTTCCTATCAACATTCGCCACCCCTAGCCACACATGTCGTCCACATTCATGGACAATTAGCCATTAAAAGCTTCCAAAACCTCACCTTAAACCAAGCCTTATGTCCCCCATCCTTCCTTAATCCACATGATTCCTTTCCCAAAGTTCAAGCTTTCCTATTTTGCTATCCAACTTACCATAAAAATTGAAAGTCCAACTTACCTTAATTAGAGCTTGACCGACACTTAATGCTAGGATACATAAAAATAAAGTCTTTCAAATGCTATCCATGCTACTCGAACCTCTTCCCTCAAGCAACCCTTCATGCATCATAACGACCTTGCCACTAACTCCTCATGTGCTAGAATTTAATACTTATATTAACTTAAGTGTCAAGTTTACCTAATCCACTTCACTAAATTCTTCAAACTAAAAATTACTCTAACTATGTAAATAAATCCAATCCTACACAAGACTATGCTAAACACACAAACAATACTACCCGAGCTAACACAAGTAACTAGATGACATACAAATTTTTCCTAAAGCCCAAGGCCCAATCGGCCCAATCCTACTAGGCCCAATTTTGGGATGTTACAGTTCTACCCTTCTTAAAGAAATTTCATCCTCGAAATTTCCAACTAACTAACAGTCGTACCTCCTATCTCGCCACACTACGCTCTTGCTGAGCACATATCTTAATAAAACCAAAATGTACTTTTTAACAAATTCTTGAATCCTTTTTCCCACAACCAAACATCTAATCCACAATAGCAAATCGTTATCTAGCACTTATACCAAAAATTTTCCTACATTTAACCATCACTTCCAACCAAAACATACCTGACTTGAGAGTTAGGAAACAAACCCGAGCCTTATGCTCCTTAGACCTACATCTCAAGCATGTTCCTAACCTCCTCCAGTATTCTCCCGGATGACACCTTCCACAGTAATCGCAAGCCAAAAAGTTCGATCATGCCTTGACATGTTTTACAGAACGAGATTGTGACCCTAGAGAACCGTGATCTCTATTCTTCTTACAGTCCACAGACCCAACTCGAAGTACTTCACCGATTCTTTTAACCTCCTCCAAAACTTCCTTAACTATCTGAGTCAGCTCATCAATCCCAACTCGATCATGAGACCCTATCTTAGCCACTAACACATCGGCCTTTACCACGTCCACGACGACCACGATTCGAATGCTCAAGTCTAACGTCTCTACTTATCTAATTTAAAAGTTTTATGCATTAGTCATTATTCCGCTATCTTTAAAACACAGTTTTATGAATAGTTTTAATAAGAGGTTGTTTCGCGAGTACATCCAACCTATAGTTTTGAGTCTCTAGAGTAGTTCCTACTACTATACAATCATATCATCATCATTATATCATCAAAATCAACAGTTTGAAGTACTTACCCGGGCGGATCGGTGCCGGAGACTCGGTGCCATGCTTTTCCAACCATATAATTTTAAACCAAAAACATTTAAAAATCATACTTTAAAATCATTTTGGGCCTCGGGCCCACAGCCGAGCTTTTGAACTTAGCTCTGATACCAATTTGTAACACCCCAAACCTGGTCAATACGGCACGACCGAATCTGGTATGTCACTGAGGAAAATATTTTGAAAAAGAATCGAATAACAATTAAATCTTTGTGAAAACTCTTTGAAAATCTATATTTGTAGAAATTAGATGTTTAATAAGTTAAAATTAAAAATTTACTTTGAAATTCCATAATAAAGCTTTTATTACTAAGTGGATAAATCATAGGTTAGAAAACATTTGTTTCATTTTAACAAAACTAGAATTAATACTTTGAAAACCATTTGCATTTTGAATGTAGAAACTTAATATTTGGAAATCATTAAAATTGTAGAAAACACTTAATCTATATTTTACTATCAAACTATTTATATTACCCGATGGTAAGATTTTAAAACCAGTGCGTTTTTATTATTTTAGAAAACTTTGAGCTCCATTATTAAATTAATCAAATAATTTATAAGCCATATTTAAACCATATCCAAAGCATATAAATAATCCAAAACATAATTAAAGAGGCCTTATTACAAACCTAAAATAAAACAAAAACCAAATTAAAATAATCTAAAGTACCCCAAATCGTAGTTCATGTAAAATCAAATTTTATCGCATGGCCTCCTCGAGTTCATCCGGCTCCTCATCCGCGATCTCACGAATCACTTGAAATGATAAGGGAGAAGGTGAGTCACCAAGACTTAGTGCATAAATCCTTCCCCCGATTAATGCAACATACTTACACAATTTATAATCAAGTAACATATATAATTATATAATGCACCCAACCTAGCCATCCTTAACTCCTTTTCTACCCCGTGTGGTACCAAACCACTGGTGGTGCCAAACCACTGGTGACCCAAAGTCACGATATCCAAAAATGTGATACCAAATCACTGGTGACTCAAAGTCACGAATAATCCATCTGTGGGGCCAACCCATGTGTGATACCAAATCACTGGCGACGATCCCATATCTCAAAAGTGGGGCCAACCCACGGTGGTGCTAGACCACATGGACGAGACGCTATGAGGTGCCAAACCTCTGGTGTCCCAAAGACACAAATGTGATACCAAATCACTGGAGGTGCCAAACTTCTGGTGTCCAAAGACACGGATATCAAATCCTTCCCCCTCCACTCATAATCCCAAACCAATATATATGTAGAGTATAAATCATGTCATCATACTTTGATATGATCATATTACACATAAAAATCGTAACTCATGATATCAATCCACATATATTAACATCATATTGAAACGGACTTACCCGAATCCTCATTCATACCATCATGGTATCATATCAAGATCTCATCGTTTTCCACTTTAATAATATGATTAGTAAATTATTATTATATAAATATATACATAACCGAATTATAAAGTGTGTAAGGTACACACCTGATAATAGTGATAACTAAACCTTCCCGCTCGTTGATAACCTCAGAATCTCGAACAACAACAATATGCGATTTCTCTCCGGTTGGTGCTTTATAACCCGATGAAGAACCACAAACAAACAATGGCTCGGGGGTACGAACGACTTCAAATAATCGATTATCGCTGGCAGAGGGTCCATATCCCGATGGAAAGTCTCGAACTCCTGATACAGCCCTTCGTTTGAAATTTGAGGGTATGGCAGAACCACCCCTCTTCCAAACACTATGAACTACTCTTTTCGAGCCCATTCTTGATTGCCCCAAAATCTAACTTTCACAGAAAGAAGATAATAAACGGATGATAGAGTCCCCTAAAACTTAATCGATTAGTAGACCATCTAAAATGATATAACAAGTGTAAAGATCCTTACCTTAACACTTCAATTCAATTTTGAAAATCGTCACTTGCTTATGGAGTTGGTCAAAAATCCTTGAATGATGAAATCCTTTCCACACGATATTAGTATGGCTATGGTCGACTATCAATAAAGAAATGATCAACACTCCACTGTATCACTACCAAAATAAAAGGGTTTGTTTGGAAAAAGAAGAGATAATGATTTCAATCAAAAAGAAAATCCTCTCAAGGTAATACAATTTCGGCAATGTGGTTGAGTGAGACACAAATAGGATTCGGCTAGAGTGGAGAAAGAAAAGGAAAAGAAAAGTGAAAATAGGAGAAGGAGAATTCGGTTTGCAAATAATGGAAGAAAAGAAAAGAGAATTGAGAGGAGAAAGATTTCACCAAAGGAAAGTAAAAGAATAAATGTGGATTTTGAACAATATGAAAAAGATTGAAAAAGAGAGATGAGAACAAAAGAGGTTATTTTCGGCTACAAAGAATTAAAAGATGAGAGGGAGGTTCCAAAGAAGATTCGGCCAAAAGCCTAAGAGGAAATATCAACAACACCAATGGACATTCAGTTATGGCTCACTTTGGTGCATTAGAGAAAAGTTGGTAAAGTACAAAGGTTTTTGGTTAAGACACAAAACAAAGAAAGAATGCCAAAACTAAAACAAAATTCACCTTATTGCCAAGAACATAATCGGCTAAGGAGGAGAGTTTTTGAGAGGAAAAGAAAAATACCAAAAGATGAACAAAAAGCACAAAATGCTCCAATTGGCCAACTAAAACCCCCCAACTTCCTATCAACATTCGGCCACCCCCTAGCCACACATGCCATCCACATTCATGGACAATTAGCCATTAAAAAGCTTCCAAAAACCTCACCTTAAACCAAGCCTTATGTCCCTCATCCTTCCTTAATCCACATGATTCCTTTCCAAAGTTCAAGCTTTCCTATTTTGCTATCCAACTTACCATAAAAATTGAAAGTCCAACTTACCTTAATTAGAGCTTGACCGACACTTAATGCTAGGATACATAAAAATAAAGTCTTTCAAATGCTATCCATGCTACTCGAACCTCTTCCCTCAAGCAACCCTTCATGCATCATAACCACCTTGCCACTAACTCCTCATGTGCTAGAATTTAATACTTATATTAACTTAAGTGTCAAGTTCACCTAATCCACTTCACTAAATTCTTCAAACTAAAAATTACTCTAACTATGTAAATAAATCCAATCCTACACAAGACTATGCTAAACACACAAACAATACTACTCGAGCTAACACAAGTAACTAGATGACATACAAATTTTTCCTAAAGCCCAATGCCCAATCGGCCCAATCTTACTAGGCCCAATTTTGGGATGTTACAAAGGAGGTCGGGGGTTCGAGTCTAAGGGACGACAAAGGCTTAACTTTTGCTCCTAGTTTCGGCTAGAGTTGTGCCAGGATGGGAGACTGAGTGGTGGATTGTGAATAGAATTAGGGGGAGGGAAATTAGGAAAGGATCAGAATTCCTGAGCAGTTGTGTTTTCCAAAATTCCTCTCTGCCTAAAACACCATTGTTCTTCCCTTTCCAGCTGAAATTCTCCTTTCTCCTCACCCCCTTTTTTCTTTCTTTTTTTGGCTTCCATTTTGCATGGCAATCGTACTTCCTCCCCTATCTGTGGCATTTCTCTGAATAACTTCGGTAAGTAGTTCTTGTGGATTCTGATTTATGGGGCTAAAATTTGATTGGGATATTTATTTTGATGTCTTGGCAGAATCAAATCTTTACGATCAAGGCTCTTTTCTGACTGCTTCACTAATAAACTGAGTTTGAAGCATTAGGGGTAAGTTTTAATAGCTCCTTGGCTAAGTATTTCTTTTGGGTTGGTTTTGATTCGTCGATTAAATGGATATTTGAGTGAATTACTGATCAAATATAGGTGTTGGTGATCTCAGGATTACATTAAAAGCAAAAATAAACTAGGTGTGTACCCGAAAATACAGAAAATGAGGTTTCAAAGAAAGCCAAAAACCATTTTGTCGATGCCACACGGGCATGTGGTCGCCCGTGTGGTAGGCCGTGTGCAAGACTGTTAGTCACCACACAGCCATGTGATCAATGAGCTAGGCCATGCGTGAGCGATAAGGCTGTGTGATGGATGAGCAAGGCCGTGTCGACACACAGGCTCGACCAATTGGTCTGTGTGGGCCACACGGGCGTGTGAGACCACACGGGCAGACCTATGGACGTGTGAGGCCATTTTTCTAGAAAACTCTATAAGGTTGCACCGGTCACCCAAGTCGACTGTGGACCTACCGTAGGCTCGGTAAGCAAGACTTAGACCCCTAAATGATTACTTTGTCTGTCTGATTTCTGTACTAAGCATAAATGCTGATTGAATATATGTGTTTATTTGCATAATAGCATGTCATTCCTATATGTTGCATGGCATCGGGGTGGGTTAATTATGATTAGAGGAAGTTTCTAAAAGGATCTTAAGCCTGTTATCTGGCAACTAGCTATAAATTTTGATTATGTGCCGCATTCAGTACAACATGGTGTGTAGGGCTGGCTGGGTTGATTTTATCCCCAAATGATGTGTAGGGTTGGGCGGAGTTGGTGTGTAGAGGCTGGTGGGTAGGACTCTGTTACCTGCATATTCTATCTAAAATGGGCCAAGGCTCTGTAAAATGTCTGATTCTGTATCTTAGTGGGCTACGGTCCACATCGTTTCTGTAATGGGTTCAGACCTGAACTGTGAACATCATGTCCGTTATCTGATATTTCTGTTTGTATGATTTCTATGGGGATTACACACTAAGTTTGCGAAAACTCACCCTTTTCTGTTTAATCTGTTCAGGTAATCCCTAGGAATAGATGGATCAGTGAGGCGGATGACTAGGCGGTGACCACGATTCTGGATTCTTATTTTACGGTTTCATTTTTATTTATGGTTTGATTATAACTTGGTAAATTTTATGTAATAAGGCCATTTGGAGTTTTGTTTAAAATTTAGGGATTTTTTTATTTATCAACTTCTAGCAGTAGGACAAAACGCAAGTTTTCAAAATAAACAAAGGTTTTATCAAATACACACAAACTTGCAAAATTATTTTAAAAGCTTTTGCAACACATAAAGTTTTAAAATGGATAATGAATAGTTAAATGATACATTTTGACGAAAGCCTAAGATATTAATGAATGATTTTCGCGTAGTTTAATCTTCTAAAGCATTATCATGTGACGTCACCAGATTCGGCCATAACGTCTAGGCTGGGTTTGGGGTGTTACATTTAGTGGTATTAGATCCAGGTTGAAAAACTCGGCTGTGGATTTGGGTTTTAAAAAGTTGGTTTAAAGAAAAGATTTTAAACGGTCCAAAATATCTTTGAAATGAGTATGTGGTACACCGAGTCTCTAGCGCCAATCCTGTAAGTGTTCTGATCCTTGTTTAAGATTTGTCTGAAATACTACTTGCATGCTTGAAACAGCCTTAGGTAGTATACTGAACTAAAACACTTTAGGTAGTGTAAACTGAAAATTGTAGCGAAACTGAAAATTGTAGAAAAAAAACTGCGATTCGCGATGACAAACTCTGAACTTCTAATACTATTCTGCATAAAACATCTATTAACAAATATTGGAACTATAACTAATGCATAAAACTGTTAATACAGATAACTTCCAAAATTACGATGAGCGCACGAGGTATCCGCGGACGGGGTACTAGAGGTCGTGCTAGAGGCCGTAGAGAGGCTCGAGCTAGATCCTCCACATCTGAGAATCTGCCCCATCTGGATACAAGCGAGATGCCAATCTCACCTGCTACAGAGACTGAGTCTCGAGATCGCATGGCTGGGGATGACGCATTATCCCAGGCTATGCTTAGGATATTAGAGAGGGTTGCTGGACCCAACACTAGATCTGGGGGCCGAGGGTCAGTTACAGAATGACTCCGGTCCAATGGGGCAGAGTTATTCAGGGGCGTCAGTGTAGTCTGCCCTAACGTGGCAGAGTACTGGATGGAGGCCACGGAAAGAATCATGGACGATTTGGACTTCACTACTGAGCAGAAGCTTAAGGAAGCTGTTTTCCTTCTTCGTGACGAGGCTTATTAGTGGTGGCTGACTGTTAAGGAGGGCACTCAGCCCAACCGTCTAACTTGGGACTACTTTAAGATGGCTTTCCAGAGCAAGTACGTGAAGGCCAGTTACATTGATGCAAGGAGGCGTGAGTTCCTTAATGTCACCCAGAGAGACAATTCTATGGCCGAGTATGGCCGAGTTCATGAGATTGAGCCGGTTTGCCCAGGGCATGGTGGCGACTGAATATAAGCGATGCATCCGTTTTGGGGATGGACTCAAGGATAGTTTACAGGTTCTGATAGCTCTGTAGAGGGAGCGTGATTTTTCTGTTCTGGTGGATAAGGTGAAGACCGTCGAGGAGGTTAAGCGTGCTGAGCGCCAAAATTGGGAGAAAGGAAAGAATAAGAGGGAATCAGAGCCCTCGAATTCTGTGATTAAGCCTAAGAAAAAGGCCAGTGAGAGTTAGGCCTCTTATTACAACTTACTGGGGTGGCGCTTTGTCGGCACTATGGTAGACGCCATCCGGGCAAGTGCTGGAGGACTACTAGGGCATGTTTGAGATGTGGGTCGACTGAGCATCATGTCTGAGATTGTCCACTGAGGACTAATCAGACGCAAGCTGCGAGTACTGGTACTACACAGCCACCGAGAGTATCTCAACAGCCACTTAGGGGCCTAGGTCAGGCCAGGGGTGGTAATGGCATGGGCTGAGAGACAGAGAGCACCGGGTAGAGGTGCAAAATCGACTGAGGCAAGGCAGCCTACACTAGTTTATGCTATACGCCATCGATAGGATGGTGATGCTCCGGACATCATTACGGGTATGTTCCTAATTTTTAATGTACCCTACACTACATTGATAGACATAGGCTCTACACACTCTTACGTAGTCAGCTCTGTGTTTGAAACTTTGGGGATTCTGGTTGAGAATACTTCAAGTGAGATAACTGTTGTGAGTCCATTGGGGTAATCTATCCGGGTCATTAAACTATTTAGAGACGTTTCGCTAGAGGTTCAAAAGACATTAAACGATTTGATTCTGGGAATGGACTGGCTGGTCAAGCATCGGGTGAGTCTGGACTGTGCTATAAAGAGGGTTATTTTGAGAATCGAGGAGGATAACGAGGTAGTGGTGATTGGGGAACGTCGGGATTATCTGGCGAATACGATTTCTATGTTGGTGGTGGAAAAGTTGGTATGGAAAGGATGTGAGGCATTCTTGGCCTACATCAGTGTTTCAGATTTTGGGGACTCTTCGGTTAAGGACATCAGAATCATAAGGGACATTTCAGATGTTTTTCCTGAGGAACTACCGGGTCTACCTCTAGGCCGAGAGGTAGAGTTTGGAATTGAGCTCTTTTCTGGTACAGCTCCGGTGCCCATCGCCCTCATAGAATGGCATCGAAGGAGCTTGTGGAGCTTAAGGCTCAGATTTAAGAGTTACTGGATCATGGGTTTATCCACCCTAGTGTGTCTCCATGGGGAGCACCTGTTCTATTTGTGAAAAAGAAGGATGGAACCATGCGTATGTGTATCGACTACTGCCAATTGAATAAGTTGACCATGAAGAATAAGCACCCTTACCAAGGATTGGTGATCTGTTTGACCAGTTCAGAGGGGCTTCTATTTTCTCCAAGATTGATCTACGGTCAGGGTACCATCAACTAAAGGTTAAGGATTTCGATGTGCATAAGACGGTGTTTAGGACTCGGTATGGACATTACGAGTTCCTAGAGATGCCATTTAGATTGGCGAATGCATCGGCAGCTTTTATGGATATGATGGACCGAGTGTTCCAGCCCTATCTAGATCGATTCGTGGTAGTCTTCATTAACGACATTCTGGTGTATTCGAAGATTGAGGACGAGCATGATGAGCATCTCCGAGTGGTATTACAGACGCTTCACGAGAAATAGTTGTATGCGAAGTTCAGTAAGTGCGAGTTCTAGCTCCGGAAAGTAACCTTTTTAGGGCATGTGGTTTCTGTGGAGGGGATATGTATTGATCCTCGTAAGATTGATACTGTGTTGCAGTGGAAACAACCTAAGAATGTGTCTAAAATCTGTAGCTTTTTGGATTTAGCGAGTTAATATCGACGCTTCATAGAAGGGTTTTCTTTGATCGCAGCACCATTGACCAAGCTTCAGCGTAAGGGAGTTCCCTTTGTCTAACCGATAAGCAACAAGAGAGCTTTGAGAAGATCAAATCTGTTTTGACGCAAGCTCCAGTTCTGATACAGCCTAAATTTGGGAAGAATTTTGTTGTATACAGTGATGCGTCGCATATGGGTCTGGGTTGCGTTCTGATACAGGATGGTAAAGTGGTAGCTTATGCATCTCGGCAGCTCAAGGCGCATAAGGCTAATTATCTGACACACAATTTGGAGTTGGCCGCGATTGTCTTCCTTCTGTAAATATGGAAGCACTATCTGTATGGTGAGAAGTGTACTATCTACACTGATCACAAAAGCCTTAAGTATCTCCTCACCCAGAAGGAATTAAACCTTAGGAAGCGTAGATGGGTTAACTGCTTAAGGACTACGACTGCACCATCGAATACCACCCTGGTAAGACAAATATGGTGGCAGATGCTTTGAGCCGTTAGGCAATGACTGATCTGAGAGCAATGCTCGCTCGACTTAGCTTATTCGATGATGGGAGTCTGTTAGAAGAATTTTAGGTTAAGCCCATATGGACTAATCAGATAAGAGGTAAACAGATGGGGGATAAGTCTCTCGAGTTGAGGTTTCATCAGGTTGAGAATGGGGATAGTACGGATTTTAGAATTAACAGTGATGGGGACTTTGTTTCTGCGGTTGGATTTGTGTGTCGAATGATGAGGATTTGAGACAGTCGATTATGAGGGAGGCGCATAGTAGCCCTTACGCTATGTATCCCGGTGGGAATAAGATGTACCGGGATCTACGAGAGTTATACTGGTGGACAAGGTTGAAGTGTGAGGTTACTGACTTTATTGCTCATTGTCTGACTTGTCAATAGGTTAAGGCTGACCATCAATTGCCTTCGGGGTTGCTACAGCCAGTAAAGATTCCGATATGGAAATAGGAGCAAGTAACTATGGATTTTGTTAATGGGTTGCCCATACCACCCACTAAGAAAGATTCTGTCTGGGTCATCGATGATCGATTGACCAAATCTGCTCACTTCATTCCGGTCAGGACAGACTTTTTGCTCTAAAAATTGGCTAAGCTGTGTGTGTCTGAAATAGTGAGACTGCACGGGGTTCCTGTCTCGATCATCTCCGATAGGGATCCTCACTTCACATCTTTATTCTGTAAGAAATTGCACAAGGCTTTGGGTTCAAGGTTGGACTTTAGTACTTCTTTCCATCCTCAGACAGATGGTCAGTCAAAGAAGGTGATTCAAGTACTGGAGGACATGTTGAGAAGTTGTGTTATAGATTTTCGAGGCAGTTGGGAGGAGTATTTACCATTGGCAGAGATTGCCTAGAACAAAATCTATCAGCCTAACATTCAGATGGCACCTTACGAGGCCTTGTATGGTCGTAAGTGTCGCACTCCCTTGTGCTAGACTGAGATGGGTGAGCGACGTATTCTGGGTCTAAAATTGGTTTCTAAAATTGAAGATATGGTTCGATTGATTCAGGATCGACTGAAAGTAGCATCTGATAGGAAGAAATCCTACGCTAATCTAAAGAGGAAGGATATTGAGTATTCCATGGGAGACTTAGTATTTCTCAAGGTCTCGCATGGAAGAAGGTTCTGAGGTTCGACAGCAAGGGTAAGCTGAGCCCTCGGTTTATTGGGTCGTACCGTACTCTGAAGTGAGTGGGTAAAGTTGTGTATCAGTTAGAGCTTCCTCCAGAGATGGATAATTCACGATGTTTTCTACGTCTCAATGTTGAGACGCTACCGCTCTAATCCCACACATATTATGCCTATTGAGGACATCGAGGTTAGACCAGATCTGACATTCAAGGAAGAGCAGGTTCAAATTTTGAAGCGTAACGTTAAGGTTCTGCGGAGGAAATCTATCCCCTTAGTGAAGGTGCTGTGGCGAAATCATAGCACTAAGGAGGCCACTTGGGAGCCTGAGGATTCTATACAGTAGCAGTATCCTCACCTTTTCTGATCAGGTAAAATTTTGAGGACGAAATTTTCCTTTAGGGGGTAGAGTTGTAACACCCTAGTTTTCCATTATTTTTGGCTTATGTAGTTTCAAGACACAAACTGCTTGTTTGCTTTAATGGCTAAGTGATTTGGGTATGTATAGAAGTGTCTGAGAGGTCCCAGGTTCAAGTCTCAACTTGGGTGAATTTTGATATTTTTATGAATAAAGCCCAAGCTTTGGTCAGTAGGCTTATAATTAAAAGTGTGTAGGTAATTAACAGAATGGGCCTGCTAGTCTGGTGGTTAAGTGGAGTGTTGGGGTGAAGGAGGTTGGGGGTTTGAGTCTAAGGGACGGCAATGGCTTTAACTTTTGCTCCTAGCTTCGGCTAAAGTTGTGCCAGGATGGGAGACTGAGTGGTGGATTGTGAATAGAATTAGGGAGAGGGAAATTAGGAAAGGATCAGAATTCCTAAGCAGTTGTATTTTCCAAAATTCCTCTCTGTCGAAAACACCATTATTCTTCCTTTTCTAGCCGAAATTCTCCTTTTTCCTCACCCTCCTTTTTGCTTTCTATTTTTGGCTTCCGTTTTGCACGGCAATCGTACTTCCTCCCCTATTTGTGGCGTTTGAATAACTTCAGTAAGTCGTTCTTTTGGATTGTAATTTATGAGGCTAAACTTTGGTTGGGGTATTTATTTTGATGTCTTGGCAGCATCAAATCTTTGCAATCAAGGCTCTTTTCATACTGCTTCACTAATAAATTGTGTTTGAAGTGTTAGGGGTAAGTTTTAATCGCTCCTTGGCTAAGTATTTCATTTGGATTGGTTTCAATTTGTCGATTAAGTGAATAATTGAGTGAATTACTGATCAAATATAGGTGCTGGTGATCTCGGGATTACGTTAAGAGCGAAAATGAACCAGGTGTGTACCGGTAAACGTAGAAAATAAAGTTTCAGCGAAAGTCGAAAACCATTCTGTTGACTCCACACAGGCGTGTGGTAGGCAATGTGCAAGGCTGTTAGTCACCACACGGCCGTGTGATGATGAGCCAGGCCGTCTGCGAGTGACAAGGCCGTGTGCGACACACAGGCTCGACCAATTGGGCCGTGTGGGCCACACGGGTGAACCGCAGGCGTGTGAAATTCTGGACCAGGCCGTGTGGCCAATTTGGGCTATGTGGGCCCATACCGGTAGGCCCATGGGTGTGTGAGGCCATTTTTTAGGAAAACTCTGTAAGGTTGCACGGGTCGCCAAGTCAACTGTGGACCTACCTTAGGGTCTGTAAGTATGACTTAAACCCCTAACTGATTGCTCTATCTGTTTGATTTATGTATTAAGCATGAATGCTTATTGAATATAAGAGTTTATTTGCATAATAGCATGTCATTCCACTATGTTGCATGGCATTGGGGTGGGTTGATTATGATTGGATGAAGTATCTGAAAGGCTCTTAAGCCTGTTATCTGGCAGCTCAGCTGCAAATTTCTAATTATATGCTACATTCGGTACAACATGGTGTGTAGGGTTGGGTGGGTTGATTTTATCCCCACATGGTGTGTAGGGTTGGATGGAGTTGGTGTGTAGAGGCTGGTGGGTAGGACTCTGTTATCTGCATATTCTGTTTGAAATGGGCCAAGGCATTGTAAAATGTCTGATTCTGTATCTAAGTGGGCTAAGGTCCACACGATTTCTGTAATGGGTTCAGACCCGAACTGTGAACATCATGTCTATTATCTTATATTTCTGTTTGTACGGTTTCTGTGGGGATTACACACTAAGTTTGTGAAAACTCACCCTTTTCTGTTTAATCTATTCAGGTAATCCCCAGTAGTAGAAGGTCGGTGCGGCAGACGACTCGGCGGTGAACACGGTTCTGGATTCCTATTTTACGGTTTCATTTTTATTTATGGTTTGATTATATCTGGGTAAATGTTATGTAATAAGGCCATTCGGAGTTTTGTTTAAAATTTGGGGAATTTTTTATTTATAAACTGCTAGCTATAGGACAAAACGCAAGTTTACAAAATAAACAAAGGTTTTATCAAATACACACGAACTTGCAAATTATTTTAAAAGCTTCCACAACACATAAAGTTTTAAAATGGATAATGAATAGTTAAATGATACGTTTTGATGAAAGCCTAAGATATTTATGAATGATTTTTGCGTAGTTAAATCTTCCAAAGCACTATCATGTGACGTCGTCAAATTCAGTCATAACGTCTAGGCCGGGTTTGGGGTGTTACAATGCTGATAACCTGTTATAAAATAAAAAGAGATGGAGAGAATAAATAATAAAGAAAATATGAAAGCAATAGAGGATGTACTTTATTGATCAAAAGGGATGGTTACAATGCTTCATCAAAGTCTCTATTTATAGGCATAAGAAGTATAAAAGAAGTAGAAATCTAATTCTAATAACTATTAGAATTTAAAGTATATTAAAACTTTATCTTAATTATGATGGACATCCACTTAATAAGATATTCATACAGATTTAAGAATTTAAAATTTTCCTTTAATAGGACTGAAAAACATATTTTTATTTTAAAAATCTAAACTTTTCTCAAGATCAAGCCTTTTAAAATATATATATTTACTTTAGAAAAGGGAAGGGAAAAAACAGGATTTTTGGGCTCTTAGGGGCAGAGGACCGACTTCCGGTGACGTCCCCTTCATCGGAGCCTAAACTCGATCCTTCAATATATGTATATGGAAAAAACAAAAAAAGCAAAGCAAAGAAAAGAATAAAAGGAAAAAAAAGAAACTAGAATGCTTGTTGTTGTTTTTTTTTAAACCTTTTTTTTAAGACCAAAATATGAAAAGCCTCTCTTCTTTTTTTTTTTCATTTCATTTCATCTATATATATTTTAATATTGTTTATTTGTAAAAAAAGATAATAATAATATTTAATAATAATAGTAGTAGTAATGATAATAATAATTTGGGCCCTTGACAGGCCCAAAAAGGAAAGAAAAATAAAAGAAAAACAAAGGTCTCCAATTGACCAAAATCGGATGGGCTTCTAATAGCCTAAGAGAGAACAAAAATTTAAATGGGCCTCCTATTGGGCTCAGACAAAAATAGGTGTCTATAGCTGCCCCTCTTTGTTCATGGTTTACGTAGCAAGGAACGTACAAGGACGTAGACACCTAACCACTATCAAACCCCACTCAACATCGCAGTAAAAAGAATAACAGATTTTTGCAATTACCAAATTCAAAAAAAATCATGTAACACCCCTAACCTGTAGAATAGGGTTACGGAGCACTACCGGACTTAACAATTAAACAATTATACATTTCACATACATTTTCCATTTCCAAATAAAAAATCATTCATAATCAATCACATTGTCCCTAATACGAGCCTACGAGGCCCAAATTATGCATTAGAAGTGGTTCAGGACTAAACCAATAACTCAAGAAATTTTTGGAAAACATTTAGAAAAATTTTCAAAATACAGGGGACACACACCCGTGTGGCCCAGCCGTGTGAGACAAAGACACGCCCGTGTCACAGGCCGTGTGGACATTCGAAGTAGGATCTCATGGCCATGTCCCAGCCCGTGTCCAACCCTGTATAACTCTCTGACTTGGGTCACATGGCCAACACACACGCCCGTGTGACTAGCCCGTGTGCCGTACGAAATGGCCACACATGCCCGTATGCCAGGCCATGCCAAAACTGTAGGGTATACTAACTTATGCCACACGGTCAAGTCAAACGCCCATGTGTTGGGCCGTGTGGAGCATACTGACTTGATTTCTAATTAAGCACTAGGGGACACACAGCTGTGTCACTTGACCATGTGTCACACACGGCTGAGACACATGCCCATGTCTCTGCCCCTGTGGACAAATAGGTTATTTACCAAGCCATCTTTCTCACCCAAACTTTCATTCACCTACACAAACCAAATGGAATATAACATGGCATAAATAGGCATTCCAACCGATCTCAATCAAGTCTAATTCATGCTATTTCCATACTAAGAATTATAATGCTCATAACATCATGACTTGCCTATACAAAACATACTAATTTCACATTCACAATTTCACCTAAATGATCACTTTCAATTATACATCACTTTACCTAAAGCCACAAGCATACCAATCTCAAATTTCAACCATTTGGAGCTCTAAACACCAATTCACATCAAGCATCTATATAGAAATTATACACAACATATCAAAAGGCCATTTGCACATATATATACATCACCAAGCATACCAAAATAAGTCAAATTACATGGCTATACACATAATCAAGCACTTATCATTTACAAGCCAAATCAAATGGCTAAATCCATTATCAATATATCTACCAAAATGACCAACACTCCTAAAAATGCCATATAACCAAATACATAAGTTCAAAAGTACCAAAGTGATAGCTTGATAGTGTGATGAGATCTCTGACGACTCCCAAATCCGAGCAAGCTTTGATATTCACTATAAAACACGGAAAAGTAAATAGAGTAAGCTATAAAGCTTAGTGAGCTCGTATAGTTAATAAGTAAAACTTACCATTCATTCATCATTCAAGTGATATAAATATAATGTACTACAAAACCATTTAATCACAAAGTTAACATGTATTCATCCACATAATGATCAAGAACTTACAATTTCATAGATTCAATGCTCATATGATTTCGTACATACCTGTGCTGATACTTATTTATATCACACCATTTCATATCTTCACTATACACGTTGAACCATTTGGAATAATATTAGATGCTCGGGAATCTCGTACCCTAAGTGCCAATACATAGCCAAAGTTATCTTAATCTCATATCTCATATGATGCTCACTCTCGAGTATCAATGGGTTTACTCACACAAGCTGACGGTCATGACGTAGCTACACGGTGCTACTCACACAAGCTGATAAGAATCCACAACACATGTCAGAAAACTCAGCCACCGATAGGACGTACGAACCAACACCCAAAACACATAACCCCTAATAACATGTCATTTGTATCCTAATCTATTCTTAAGGTTCAACCGGGATTTCACAGTGTCGAATCTTCATCAAACATATCCATAAGGTCGTATTCACAATTAATTCAATAATAAAACATTTTAAACACAATTATAACAATGCTTATTAGCATACGAACTTACCTCAATTGCAAAAACGACGAAATGGATCGATTAGTCCAATACTTTGTTTTTTCCCCGATCTAGATCCAAACTTCATTTTTCTTGATCTATATAATATCAAATTTCACTTATTCAATTATCATTCTAATCAATGTAGCCCATAAATCACATTATGGAAAAATTACACTTTTGCCCCTAATATTTCAACATTTTTACAATTTAGTCCTTAGCTCATAAAAATACAAATTCATACAATTAGGTCCCCAGCCATGCTAGCCGAATTTCCCTTATTATCATAGAAGCCCATATTTTTCATTATTTCACACATTTACCATAAAATTTTCACTTTTCACAAATAAATCCCTAATTTGAAATTTTACTAAAAAAATCACATAACAAATGTTGTTTATTTAACAACAACCATATATTTTCTATCATCAAACTTCAAAATACACACATATTCATCATTGGTAAAACCCTAAACCTTTAATATTTTTGCAAATTAGTCCACAGGCTAGCTAAATTAAGCTACAATGACTCCAAAACATAGAATAATTAAAACCGAAGTCAAAATCACTTACATGCATAAAGATGAGCTTGCAGACCAAAAACCCTATCTATGGATTTTCTCCTTTCAATTTTAGGTGGAAAAAATAGCATGAAGAAGATGGTATCTTATTTTATGTTATTTTCTTAAGTTTATTTATTAATTTACTTATTTAACCTTTGTTATAAATCATTACAATTCATTTAATCATGTCCAAGAATGTCCACTAACTTTATAAATGGGCTAATTACTACTTAAGGACCTCCACATTAATGTTCTATAGCTATTAGACAGCTTTAGCTAATAGAACACAACTTTTACACTTTACGCGATCTAGTCCTTTTTATCAAATTGAGCATTCAAACGATAAAATTTTTTAATGAAATTTTCACACAATCACACTATCATGCTGAAAACATTAAAATAATAATAAAATAATTATTTCAACCTCAGATTTATGGTCCCAAAACCACTATTCTGATTCGACTAAAAATGGGCTATTACAGATCAAAACATATTACGTTATCCAAAACTAAAAATGTAGATACCAAACCATCAAAACATGAAGAGTGAAACAAGATAGACCTCACAACCAAATCTTTGAAATGAGAATGCAGAAGAAATGTAAATAGACCTGACACCTATGCCTTCATATACAATGCAATGAAAAGTAAATGGACATCCACTGTAACATCCTGAAATTGGGCCTAAAAGAATTGGGCCCATTGGGCCTTAGGCACGGGAGCATTTAAAATTTTTGAGAACAAGATAACGGCTTTAGTGCTAGTTGGACCTATTAGGTGAGTGATTTTGGAAGGTTAGAGGATTTCTATGAAGTCCCGGGTTCAAACTTTGGCTTTAGGAAAATTTTGGTTTTGGGTGAATAAAACCCTGGGAGTTAGTAGGTAGGCTTTAAGAATAAAATGTGAAAAAAATGACACAAGTGGAGTGTGTGGTGTAGTGGCAAAGTGACGCCACAAGGAAGGAAGGAGGTCTAAGGTTCAAGTCTTAGCTTTTGTATTTTGGGATTTTTTTATAAATAGACTCTAGAATTTTACCATAGGGTTATATTTAGTTGCACATGATTTTAGACACAAGAAAGTGAGTGGTCTAGTGGCAAGGCATCACTAAGGGTGCAAAGGAGCCTAGGTTCGAATCTCATGACAAACAAGGGAGTATTTATTTTGCGGATTGGACGAGAAGAGTTTGAGTTGGATTTAAACTCACTCTTGCGGAGGATCCCACATCGAAAAGATACAAAGAAGGAAGGTGAGAAGCTAGCTATATATAGAGCATTCTATGAGGAGAGTTAATATACCTTGGTGGGCGTTTGGGTGCGCCAATAGTAGCGAAGGAAGGGCTACTAGAACGTGAGGTACAGTAAGGTTACGAGTGAGGTTTCGATTTCCGATAAGTGTATATTAAGTTATGATTAATCGTTAGGTGATGTCGATTGTAGATTCGTGACTAAGGGGTTTGCAGCGTGCGTGGTTACCAGGTGTGTACAAACACTACACACACGATGTTGGCAATACCGAAAAGCCAAAAGTGGCTCAATGGGCCCGGTGGGCCCTGAGGCTAAGTTTGATGAAATGGTTTGGTTGGTTATACGAATTGAATTAGTCATGCATGATACATGAATTGAATTTGTTTTGGGCCTAATAGGCCATATGATGAGATTTGGGCCTAATGGGCCATAAGGGAATGATTTGGGCTTATGGGGACGTAGACATGTATGTTAGGGTTTATGGACCTTAGGTCTAGTTTGAACAACTCTTAAATTCCATAAGACTTAATTTTTCTAATTAAACATGTCTGTGAACAAGTCGCTGGGTTAGGGTGTGGCAACGGGCATACGTATGTCTAGGATTGGATTTAGAGAGAGCTTGGTATTTAAGCGGCCCTAGTGGCCCACCTCCTCTTTTCTGGAATCCTACCTGGTGCGTAGTGTTTGTTCACTTTAGCCGCAAGGACTTGTTGATGGGCCAAAGTTCATAACTAAAATCCGAGAGGGACCAAATACCCTTATGTTTGTTAAATTGCTAAAATACCCTTATATTGGTAAAGTACCAAAATACCCCTATTTTACAAAATTACCAAAATATCCCCGATTTGTGAAATTACTAAAATACTTGATTTGCAAAATTATCGAAATACCCTCGATTTGTGATATAACCAAAATACCCCTGATTTGTGAAAATACCAAAATACCCCCAGTTTGCAAAATTACCGAAATACCCCTAACTTTTGAAATTATCGAAATACCCCCGAATTGTGAAATTACCAAAATACCCCCAATTTATGAAATTACCGAAGTACCCCTGATTTTTGAAATTACCGAAGTACCCCTAATTTATGAATTACCAAAATACCCCTAATTTGTGAAATTATCGAAATACCCCTAATTTGTGAAATTACCAAAATACCCCCAGTTTGCAAAATTATCGAAATACCCTTGATTTGTGAAATTACCAAAATACCCCTATAGGGTAGAATTACGAAAATACCCCTAGATAGTGAAATGAGAAAAATACCCATTTGTGACGAATATGAGTTTGTGGATGTTACTTTTGTGTTTGATGCATTCATATGATATTCTGCTTAGGATGCATATGGGTGGGAATTATGGTACGGAGGAAGATTTGAGGATCGCGTGGCCGTATGGTATGGATCCAGGATCGCATTGCCGTATGGCATGGATCCACCGCAGGCCTTCAGCCACCGAGCAGCCATGCTGCACCGATAATGTTACCGAGGGCTATGTGCCATTAATATGGGCTTTGTGCTGTAATTATGGGCTTTGTGCCAATATTGAAGGCTTTGTGTTGTTATTATGGCTTTGTGCCAATCATATTTATCGTGGCTATGTGCCTAACATATATATTGATGACTCTGTGTCAATATTTGAAGATCGCATGGCCGTATGGTATGGATCCAAAGGAGGCTTTAAGCCCAATATATATGATTAGTAGCTTTGCTGCAATGTTCAGTAGTACCGCAATCGGGCTACCCTTGGTGTATAGCAGAGGGGTGGGTTGAGCTAGAATTCCCCACATGAGTCATAAGGTTGGAAGGGAAATGGTGTGTAGCGGGTGGATTTTTGGGGTGGGTTTTGCATTATTTGTTTATGAATGATACGATATGATATGATATGAGGTCATTGTGGGATAAGGCCCAAGACCACCGATTTTGATAGGGCTTAGGCCCAATGTGGATATTTGTAAGTGATTTGATTGCCAAGGGTTGTGCACACTGAGTTTCGAAACTCACACCCCTTTAATTTAATGTTTTAGGTAATCCCGAATAGACGACTCGACGTGGGAGAGGACTCGAAGATGGTCACACTATAAGAGGTTTGAATTTTCATTTATTTGTTTCAAAGTACATGTTTTTATTTACTTAATTTTCAGTGGATGTTATAAAGCCTTGTACTCCTTTTTGACTTCAGATTTATTTTGGGTTTTGAGATCAATTGTTTATTTAATTATTAAGCCTAAGTAAGCTCTTATGTTCAAACTTGGTTTCCAAAATACTTAAAATAATAAAATGGATTTTTTTATCTTTAATTAATAAGTCTATTAGATTTTGGGCTTTTGGGCCTTAATTTCTTAATTAGAAAAATCATTTTGAATTGTGCCTTTAATGTGACATTCCGGATTCGGGCCTAACTTCTAGGCCGAGTTTGGAATGTTACATTTAGTGGTATCAGAGCCTAGGTTGCAAAGCTCGGGCTGTGAAATGGGCCTTAGATTTTGGGTTTTTTTAGAAGTTTTGGCAGGATTCTTGAAGTGTGGTTCATCGAGCCCTCGACATCAAGCCAAGTAAGTTTTTCTGTTATTGTTTGAATTATTGAACTGTAGAGATAATGGGCTACTTAAAAATAGGCTTTTAGAGACTAAAGCCCGTAGGAAACTTAAGCCTGTAGTGGATTCTCGACCGCGGAATAACTCTAAGAAATTGTTGTTACTTACATAAGACATGTGCCTTAAACAAGTGGAGCTAAGTACTAATTTCAAAAAATTCTTAAATCAGAATGCGCAGCGAAAGCATAGTGGTGTGACTTGAGTGGTGCGTTTAGTAGTTAGTTGGAAATTTCGAGGACGAAATTTCTTTAAGGAGGGTAGATTTGTAACATCTCGAAATTGGGCCTAGAAGAATTGGGCCCATTGGGCCTTGGGCACGAGGGTGTTTAAAATTTTTGAGAACAAGAGAACGGCTTTAGTGCTAGTTGGACCTATTAGGTGAGTGATTTTGGAAGGTTAGAGGGTTTCTATGAAGTCTCGGGTTCAAACTTTGGCTTTAGGAAAATTTTGGTTTTGGGTGAATAAAACCCTGGGAGTTAGTAGGTAGGCTTTAAGAATAAAATGTGGTAAAAAATGACACAAGTGGAGTGTGTGGTGTAGTGGCAAAGTGACGCCACAAGGAAGGAAGGAGGTCCAAGGTTCAAGTCTTGGCTCTTGCATTTTGGGGTTTCTTTTTAAATGGACTCTAGAATTTTACCATAAGGTTATATTTAGTTGCACATGATTTTAGACACAAGAAAGTGAGTGGTCTAGTGGCAAGGCATCATTAAGGGTGCAAAGGAGCCTAGGTTCGAATCTCATGACAAGCAAGGGAGCATTTATTTTGCTGATTGGACGAGAAGAGTTTGAGTTGGATTTAAACTCTGCTGACGGAGGGATCCCACATTGGAAAGATACAAAGAAGGAAGGTGAGAAGCTAGCTATATATAGAGCATTCTATGAGGAGAGTTAATATACCTTGGTGGGCGTTTGGGTCGCCAATAGTAGCGAAGGAAGGGCTACTAGAACGTGAGGTACACGGTAAGGTTACAGTGAGGTTTCGATTTTCGATAAGTGTATATTAAGTTATGATTAATCGTTAGGTGATGTCGATTGTAGGTTCATAACTAAGGGGTTTGCAGCGCAATTGGTTACTAGTTGTGTACAAACACTACACACACGATGTCGGCAATGCCGAAAAGTCGAAAGTGGCTAAATGGGCCTGGTGGGCCCTAAGGCTAAGTTTGATGAAATGGTTTGGTTGGTTATACGAATTGAATTAGTCATGCATGATACATGAATTGGATTTGTTTTGGGCCTAATAGGCCATATGATGAGATTTGGGCCTAATGGGTCGTAAGGGAGTGATTTGGGCTTATGGGGACGTAGACATGTATGTTAGGGTTTATGAACCTTAGGTCTAGTTTGAACAACTCTTAAATTCCATAAGACTTAATTTTTCTAATTAAACATGTCTGTGAACAAGTCCCTGGGTTAGGGTGTGGCAACAGGCATACGCATGTCTAGGATTGGATCTAGGAGAGCTTGGTATTTAAGCGGCCCTAGTGGCCCACCTCCTCTTTTCGGAATCCTACAGTGCGTAGTGTCATTCACTTTACCCATGAGGACTTGTTGATGGGCCAAAGTTCATAACTAAAATCAGAGAGGACCAAATACCCTTATGTTTGTTAAATTACTAAAATACCCTTATATTGGTAAAGTACCAAAATACCGTATTTTGCAAAATTACCAAAATATCCCCGATTTGTGAAATTATCGAAATTCCCCTGGTTTGCAAAATTATCGAAATACCCTCGATTTGTGATATTACCAAAATACCCCAATTTGTGAAAATACCAAAATACCCCTCAGTTTGTAAAATTACCAAAATACCTCCAACTTTTAAAATTATCGAAATACCCCAAATTGTGAAATTACCAAAATACCCCTAGTTTATGAAATTAACGAAGTACCCCCAATTTGCAAAATTATCGAAGTACCCCTGATTTACAAAATTACCAAAATACCCCCAATTTGTGAAATTATCGAAATACCCCTAATTTGTGAAATTACCAAAATACCCCCAGTTTGCAAAATTACTGAAATACCCCTAATTTTGAAATTACCAAAATACCCCTATAGGGTAGAATTACGAAAATACCCCTAGGTAGTGAAATGACGAAATTACCCCTTTATGACGAATATGAGTTTGTGGATGTTACTTTTGTGTTTGATGCATTCATATAATATTCTGCTTAGGATGCATATGGGTAGGAATTATGGTACAGAGGAAGATTTGAGGATCGCATGGCCGTGTGGTATGGATCTAGGATCGCATGGCCGTATGGTATGGATCTACCGCAGGCTTTTAGCCACCGAGCAGCGATGCTGCACCGATAATGTTACCAAGGGTTGTGTGCCATTAATATGGGCTTTGTGCCGTAATTATGGGCTTTGTGCCAATGTCGAAGGCTTTGTGCTGTTATTATGGCTTTGTGCCAATCATATTTACCGTGGCTATGTGCTTAACATATATATTGATGACTCTGTGTCAATATTTGAGGATCGCATGGCCGTATGGTATGGATCCAAAGGAGGCTTTAAGCCCAACATATATGATTAGCAGCTTTTCGGCAACATTCAGTAGTACCGCAATCAGGCTACCCTTGGTGTGTAGCAGAGGGGTAGGTCGAGCTAGAATTCCCCACAAGAGTCATAAGGTTGGAAGGGAAATGGTGTGTAGCGGATGGATTTTTGGGGTGGGTTTTGCATTATTTGTTTATGAATGATACGATATGATATGATATGAGGTCATTGTGGGATAAGGCCCAAGACCACCGATTTTGATAGGGCTTAGGCCCAATGTGGATATTTGTAAGTGAGTTGATTGCCAAGGGTTGTGCACACTGGGTTTTGAAACTTACACCCCTTTTTAATTTAATGTTTCAGGTAATCCCGAATAGACGACTCGACGTGGGAGAGGACTCGGAGATGGCCACACTATAAGAGGTTTGAATTATCATTTATTTGTTTCAAAGTACATGTTTTTATTTACTTAATTTTCGGTGGATGTAATAAGGCCTTGTACTCCGTTTTGACTTCAGATTTATTTTAGGTTTTGAGATAAATTGTTTATTTAATTATTAAGCCTAAGTAAGCTCTTATGTTCAAACTTGGTTTCCGAAATACTTAAAATAATAAAATGGATTTTTTATCTTTAATTAATAAGTCTATTAGATTTTGGGCTTTTGGGCCTTAATTTCTTAATTAGCAAAATCGTTTTGAATTGTGCCTTTAATGTGACATTTCGGATTTGGGCCTAACATCTAGGTCGAGTTTGGGGTGTTACATCCACACTTGGGCCTTTAAATGCAATGAAAAGTAAACGAACCTCCACACCTGAGGCTCTAGATGCAATGAAAAGTCAATGGACCTCCACACCTGAGCCTCTAAGTGCAATGAAAAGTAAATGGACCTCCACACCCAGGCCTTTAAATATAATGAAAAGAAATGGAACTCCACACCTGGGCCTCTAAATGCAATGAAAAGTAAATGGACCTCCACACCTGGGCCTCTAAATGCAATAAAAGTAAATGGACTTCTACGCCTGGGCCTCTAAATGCAATGAAAAGTAAATGGATCTCCACACCTGGGCCTCTAAATACAATGAAAAGTAAATGGGCCTCCACATCTGGGCCTCCAAATGCAATGAAAAGTAAATGGACCTCCACACCTGGGCCTCTAAATGTAATGAATGTTTTCCTTTCTTCCTTGAATTTTTCATAAAAGGTAATCATTTTGAGAATCATGTTTTTAGGTTGAAAAAGATCAAATCCCTATCCACACATAGCAAATCATGAAAATCAAATTCCATGGAATGTCACCTTAACAAATTTCAAAATGATTTTATGCCTCGTAAATTAAATTCTCAAATGATAATTCACTTCACAAACTTGGTACTACGGATTTCATAAATCCACCCTTGAAACATAAATTTCTTGCATTGAGAGTCAACTTATTAATTCTCATAAAGCCGAATTTCCTTTTCCTAACTTTGGACAGTTCCAGCTGTGAACCCTGTACCATGCTTTTTTGCAAAATTGCATCTTACAGTAGATATTCTTCAATATAGTTCCTTTCTTTTGATCTCTCTTTATTTTTTGGTTTCTTTTTTGTTTTATTGTTTTTTTTTTTTTTTGATTTAAGAAAAATCTTCTTTCTATAGACTCTTACATTCTCCAAGTAGATTAATTCCCTAATTTAAACCAGCCATGAGTAATCAAAGATGGAGTTATTTCAAGGTTATAGTGTCAGATCGAGTTTGGGTGCCAAAGAAAGGGTTAAAATAGGCTAAAATAGATGAATTTAGGGCTCGTACCGGAAGATCAATTTCTTCTAGAAATCTTCATTATCCTCTAAGGCATCTCATATATTTTTTTTCCTTTTTGTTTTTTTTAAATCTCTCTAGACTGCTCATTTCTGAGTTTTCACCTTAGAGTTCATCTCCCTCTTTTATGCTCTTGAATATGTCACAATTTCCCATGGATTAACTTCTTGATTTGAAAAAAAACATATTCGATCAAAATGGTCTTTTAAGGGTTGTAACCTGGTTTGAGGGTTAAGGGTCAATTAGAGAAAGGTTTTCCAAGCTAAAATATATATAATGTGAAAGAGTATAAAAACCATGATGAGTTATTTTGAATTTTTTATTGCTCCTTCCATATCTCAATAACTTTTCTTCGCTCTTACTTCTTCCTATTTCCTTTCTTTTTTTGTTTCTTATTCGCTTTTCCTTTTTTTTTTTTTTGGAACGAGATCAAGAATTTAGAATTTTTCTTTCATTCTTCATTATCTTTCTTATCAATCCATGTTGTTCGATAGATGACTTTAATTAGGGTTCAGAAAGAAATACATCAGGCTTAAAATGGGGTAGCAAGGGACATAATTTCTCCAAGTGATGAGGAGAACAAAAGGATACCATTTATCATTTCGAAATATGGTTAATCTCATCACAAAGGTCATTCTTGGAAATGCGCCCATCTTTTCAATTTGAATTGCGCATAATCTCATGTTTGCCTCCCAATGTTGTAAAATCATCGATCCATACCCAAAACCTCACAAATAATATGGCCCAAAGTGGTTAACAGAGGATGAAATATTCTTCAAGTGAAAGATATTTCAAAAATGTCATTCGTCACTTTGAACATGGCCAACATATTAAATAATAAACCTTAAAGAGAATACAAAATTCCAAGGTAAAATGTAACCTCAAACATGATGCACAAAGAAAAGCAAAACAGAAAAAACCAATATTACTTAATGTGAATAACTCTTTAAAAACAATCAACCTTAGTTTTTAAGCAAAGTATTTTTTCACTGCATCAAAATTTACAGGGTTCGACATCTTGTCTCTGTCCATTTAAGCGAGAATCAATGCTCCACCAGAGAAAGCTTTCTTCACCACAAACGTTCCCTCCCATTTTGGCATCTATTTTCCCCGATGATCATGAACATATGGCAGGATCTTCTTCAGTACTAGATCTCATTCTCTGAACTACCTTGGTCGCACCTTCTTGTTATAGGCCGTCATCATTCTTTACTGATACAATTGGCCATGTTATAAAGCTGCTAATCTCTTTTTCTCAATTAAATTCAACTACTCATATCTCTCTTGCACCCATTTAGCCTCCTCTAGTCGCACCTTCCTCAACACTAGTAGAGATGGGATTTGCACCTCGATAGGTAAAACGGCCTCCATGCCATACACTAATGAAAATGGAGTAGCTCCAGTCGAAGTCTTCACTGATGTATGGTATACATGGAGAGTAAAATGGAGTTTCTCATACCAATCCCTATACATTTCTGTTGTATTGGAAATGATTTTCTTGATATTTCTATTTGCGGCCTCGACTGCCCCATTTATTTTTGGATGATATGGCGCAGAATTGTGATACTTGATCTTAAATTGTGTGCAAACCTCTTCTATCAAGGCATTGTTCAAGTTCTTGGCATTTTCTAAGATGATTCTTTTGGTAAACCATACTAACAAATGACCTTTTTTTTCATAAATTTACAAATCAATAATCAAGTTACATTAACATATGAAGCAGCTTCGACCCACTTGGTGAAATAATCAATCACTACAAAGATGAAATGATGTTTGTTTGATGCTTTTGATGTGAGCAGGTTTCGGCTACATTACAGTGGTAGCTTTGGCTACATTACAGTGATAGCTTCGGCTATATTATAGTGTGGCACTCAGTGCCTTATTCCGCGTATCCTTTAGTATTCCTTATGGTTCAACGGGTATTGAATTGATATAATGAAAAGTGATTGAATGTGAAAAGGATTTAATTATGTGATAATAATGTGAAAGTGAACATTGTGTTTGATGCATTTATATGAGTAAGTGTGAATATGAAATTGTTGGTATAAGTGAAGTGCAGGTATGAAACTAAGTAGAGAATCGTATGAACAAATAATACAGGTATGTGTATGAAATTATTATTGTATGATTTATATGCTGTAACACCCCAAACCCGGTCAACACGCCATGACCGAATCTGACATGCCACAAGAAAAACGTTTTGAAGAAAAATCTAGTTTTCGATTTAATTAAAGAAAATAAGTGCATGATTAGTTAAAAATCGATAGTTTACTTTTAAAATCCCGTAAGTAAATCTTTTAAAACTTATTTGACAATTCATAGGTTAGAAAACATTTATATCATTTTAAGTAAAACCCGAATTATTACTTTGAAAACCGTTTGCATTTGAATGTAGAAGCTTCAATTTGGAAATCATTTAAGTTGTCGAAAACATTTAAGTTGAAATTTTACTATCAAACGATTTTGTTTACCCGATGGTAAGATTTTGAAAACTATTGCATTTTTTTTTATAGTTTAGAAAACTTTGTACTCAAATTAATATATCAACCATGTAATTTCTAAGCCATATTTAAAACAAGTCCAAAACATATAAATAATCCAAAAACATAATTAAAAAGGCCTTATTACAAACCCAATTAAAAATATAAACCAAATTAAGATAAAATATAGTACCCAAATCAAAGTTCTTATAAAACCGAATTTTTTATTTGCATGGCCTCCTCGAGTTCATCCGGCTCCTCCTCCGCGATCAAGAATCACCTGAAAAGATAAAGGAGAAGGTGAGTCACCAAGACTCAGTGCATAAATCCTTCCCCCGATTAATGCAACATTCTTACACAATTCATAACCAAGCAATATATATATATATATATATATAATGCACCCAACCTAGCCATCCATAACTCCTTTTCTACCTGTGTGGTACCAAACCTTTGGTGGTGCCAAACCACCGGTGACCCAAAGTCACGATATCCAATAATGTGATGCCAAATCTTTGGTGACCCAAAGTCACAAATAATCAAGTTGTGGGGCCAACCCACGTGTGATACCAAATCACTGGCGACGATCCCAATATATCGAAAGTGGGGCCAACCCACGGTGGTACTAAGCCACTGGGACGAGTCGTTATGAGGTGCCAAACCTCTGGTGTCCCAAAGACACGAAATAACTGTGGTACCAAACCACTGGAGGTGCCAAACCTCTGGTGTCCCAAATACACGGATATCAAATCCTTCCCCCTCCTCTCAAATCACCCAAACCAATGTTTCACAAGAGTAAATCATGCCATCATGCTTTGATATGATCATATAACAATTATATATATCTTAAATCATGATATAGATCAACATATAATAACATCATATCGAAACGGACTTACCCGTGTCCTTGTTCATACCCATCAAGGTATCATATCAAGATCTCATAGTTTTCCACTTTAGTAACATGATTAGTTTATTATATATATATATATATATAAACTGAGTTATAAAGTGTGTAAGGTACACACCTGTCACAAACGCAAGTACTAAATTTCGAAGACCCGATCTACCGCACTAGATCACCTTATCCTACATTCGGCCAAACCACAAAACTATAATCAAGACCATTCGGTCAACATCACACCTTAATTCCAATAGACTTTAGCTTTTCAACCATTAAAAGTATAATAAATCCACATGAATCCTTACCACTTGACTTACCAACTTTGATTGCTAGAGAAATAAGTCTTAGATCAATTGCTTCCAAAGTCCCAAAGAGCCTAGAAGAGATCGGTTTCTAAGAATGATTAGAACCTTGTTAACAAGTGCCCAAAATTTGGCTTTTGCCCTCATGAAAAACAATTGAGAGAAAAGAAAAGAAATAAGGAAATTTGGCCATGAACACTTACCTATCCTCCAAAATCGATTATAGATGAACACTTAGAAAATCTACCCTAGATGATATTCGGCCAAGATAACACCAAAAGAGAGAAAGAAGATTCGGTTATGGTGTTAGATGATGGAGGAAGATTCGGTTAGAGTGGGGAAAAAGAAAGAAAAAGAAAGTGAAATGCAAGAGAGGGATTTCGGCAAAGGAAGGTGGAGAGGATTTTGACACAAAAGTTTGAGAGAAGAAGAAAAAGAAAAAGATGCAAGGGAGGAGATGGTACTTTCGGTTTTGAGCAAAAGTGGAAGAAAGAAAAAGAGAAATGGGGAGATGGAAGATTCGGCCAACCACTAAGATGAAGAAAAGATGAAGGGAAGAGGGTGGTTTTAGGCTACAAAGAACATAAAATATGTGAGAGACTCGAATGGATATTCGGCCAAATGCCTAAAAGAAAATTTGGCAAACCACTATGGTCTTTTCGGCTTTGACACAAAACAAGAAAACAATGCCAAAACTAAAACAAAATTCACCTTATTGCCAAGACACATTCGGCTAAGGAAGAAAACTTTTGGAGAGGAAAAGAAGAAATGCCAAATGGTGCACAAAATGCTAAAATTGGCCAACCAAACCCCCCCAACTTCCAATCAACATTCAGCAACCCCCTAGCCACACATGCCGTCCACATTCATGGACTAATGGTGTAACACCCCTAACTAGTATCCGTCGCCGGATTAGGGTTACGGGGCATTACTAGTTATATCACAACTTTTGATCAATCACTTAAGTCATATCTGAGATAATCAGTTTTAACTATGTAATAGTCATGACATTTAAATAAACATATAGGAGATCACATTACATCTCTCATACCAAAATCAAATAGAACCAATACTGAATCGATCCAATGCACCCCTAAAATTTGTTAACATGCGCATAATTGAGCCACATAAATTTAAACAACTTATTCATTACTTTTGCATGCACTAACCATACCTAATTTGCATACCATTCATGCATATACTAATTTTTCCATATGTAATCTCTTTTGTCTAGATAAGCATAATAAGATCAACTTCTAAAATCTTAATTTAGTAAATGTAATACATGGCATAATAGACTCAAAAATTAATCTATCTATCATCACATACATACACATATTACCACTTTGAAATTATACAATATTCAAGCATATGGCCGAATGCCATCAAGACCATTTTTCCCTCATTTGGCTATCTCATTACTGATTCACATAAAACACATTTAATACTCATATACCTATGACTTCCATACCCGGATTTGCCATTCAAGTACATGTTCATTAGTATCCTCTATTACCGAATACAAAGTTTACAAGGCTAACTCATGCTTCCAAATTACACATCCAAATAATATACACTGAGTCTTAATCCAACTCACTAAACTACCACACCTATTCACATATGAAAAGGTCTATCAAAAACTCATATAGGTGATCACATATCAAACATATCATGACTAAACATCATTCAATCTAACATTCAAGAAACTAAATAAAAATTCGAACCTAATATCCAACTATCCAAGAATAATATATGTATATACTCACTTACACAAACCGAATCAAAATAGCCGAATATAATCATACATTATTGAACTTAATTCTTATCTAGTAAGTGACCAAATCAATACACACACATGTCATAAACATTATTTAACAAATGTATATCACATACTATAACTTAAACATGCATCCATCATTTACTTTATTGTCTAAACCAGAATATTACACCATGCTTACCATTATTCATTGTGAATCATATATCCAAACATTATAAATGTATATACCATATATTAAGCTCATCAACATGAACTAATTTATAAGTCATTCATGTCATAACCTAACATGCATGAGATAATAGTACCACTCTCACGCATGATTAAACCATATTCAAGCATAAATGATAATTCATAGCATGAGCAAACTATATCATCAAAACACGAAACAAGTTATTCAAAATAGATAGCCATTTTCGCATGGCTAGCATATTTACACGATTACAAAACATTAGTTATCTTGTTTAGTCTAACCTATACATACCCTTTTAAATACCAAACTAAGTTTTTCAATACCAAAAGAAAGTCGATAGTGTGGTTGACTTCACAGATGATCCTTCGAGCCCGTAGTTTGAATCAAAATCTATAAAAGCAGGTAGACAAAGACACACACACAAGAAGCTTACTAGCTTAGTAAGTCTCAAGCAAATATAAATGTAATGAGCATACATTTAAACATGTTAATATCCAAGCTTATAGTATGGAACATAAATATTTCATTATGTAAAATGTACATAGCTGAATACTAGTAATGCTCTTAATTTAAATATCGTTGCTATGACATCGTGAACTTGTACATTATCAAATCACATGAACCAATCTAGGCATCGATCTTCTATTTCTACTTATACACAAGAACAAACTCTTTTGTCTCATTCATCACTGATCTTTAACTAAACAATAAGAATTTTAGTTCACTTAATTCCTTACTAATATGGTAGGCTAATTCTTACCCAAACTTTTAGCACATAACACTATATATATATATATCTCACCTTGTTTGATTCTCAGAATCTCCATTTATAGCATATCAAGGCATAAAGCACGCTAGGCATTTAAAGCCCAAAATAAATCAAACACGAAGCACGCTAGAGCATTTAAGCCCAAAATAAATCACAAGACGAAGCACGCTAGGCATTTAAGCGAAATAAATCACAAGACGAAGCCCGCTAGCATTTAAGCCAAAATAAATCAAACACGAAGCCTACTAGGCATTTAAGCCCAAAATAAATTATCGACACGAAGCACGCTGAGCATTTAAGCCGAAATAAATCACCAAACACGAAGCACGCTAGGCATTAAAGCCGAAATAGATCAAACACGAAGCACGCTGAGCATTTAAGCAGAAATAAATCACCACACGAAGCCTTCTAGCATTAAAGCCGAAATAAATCAAACACGAAGCACGCTAGGCATTTAAGCCCGAAATAAATCATAGTTAATCTTTCATTTCACATTTCATAGTGCTAAATTCACCACCACTTGTATTTCACATATTTTAATCATATAGCAAACCAAAAGCACTTATTCATATCACATTAAATAAAATTTCAACCAATCCAATTTATTAACATCACATTCGCCAACTCATGACATACTACTATAATTATACCAATTTCATCATACATTAGATTTATAAATAAACTTTTAACATATGTTAAGCAGGACTTACTTGGTTGTCGATAGGCCAGTAGTGCAAATCGGCTTATTCGAGAACCTTCGTCTTTCCCGATCTAAATCCATTTTTCTTTGCTCTTGATCTAAAACACATTCAAATTTAGCTCATTCAAGTACATTTCATCTCAATTTAGTCCCTAAGCACATAAATAGGCAATTTACCATTTTACCCTACTATTTCAAATTTTTACAATCTAGTCCTAATTGCACAAAACACAAAATACACATTATTTCAATACAACACTCAAGGGCGAATATGTATAAGGACTATATAAGTCCATTTCTTTCATTTATTTTACCTTTAAGCCCTCTCAAATTTTTATTTTTACAAATTAGTCCTATTTACTCAATTTTCACTAAAACTTCAATACAAAACTTATCAATCTTAGTCCTATCTTAAATTTAAATTCATCAAACACCAATTATCATATAACAATGTTAATGGCCGAACCTTATACATGCTCAAATTTAAAAATTACAACATGGGTCGGCTACGGTTCGAAGCAACGATCTCAAAAACGTAAAAATTAACAAAAACCGAAATCAATCTAACCTTGAAATCAAGCCTCCAAGTGCCGAAATTCAAAGAACAAAACCCCCTTTTTTTCTTTCTCAATATTCAGCCATGAGAGAATGAAAAAGATGATGGCTTTTGTTTATGTTATTTTAACATATAATAAAGTAATTATTAAATTACTAATATAACCTTTAATATAAAATAAAACCAACATATATACTAAGGTTATTTTTGACATAAGCCACCCACTAACTCAAAAAATGGGTTATTTACCCTTTTAATGCTCCACTTTAAAAAGCCATCATCAAATAGGCACTTTACACTATAGTTTGAGACTTTTAAAATTTACGCGATTAAGTTCTTTTTGTCAAATTAAACACCCAAACGATAAAATTTTTCTACGAAACTTTCACACATTTTAATTCACACATAATAAGCACAAAATAAAATATTAAAATATTTCTCAGACTCGGATTCGTGGTCCCGAAACCACCGTTCCGATTAGGGTCAAATTTGGTCTGTTACAACTCTCCCCCCTTAAGGATTTTCGTCCCCGAAAATCTTACCATTAAACAACGTCGAATATTGTTGCCTCATTGAATCTTCAGGCTCCCACGTAGCCTCTTCAACTCCGTGCCTTTTCCACAGTACTTTCACTAATGGAATTTTCTTGTTTCTTAACTCTTTCTCTTCCCGAGCTAAAATACGGATCGGTTCTTCCTCATACGTCATATCGGGGCAGATTTCAATCTCAGATGGTGTGATCACATGAGACGGATCTGATCTGTACTTACGAAGCATCGAAACATGAAATACGTCATGTATCTTTTCTAACTCAGAAGGCAATTTCAACCTATAAGCGACAGGCCTAATACGTTTAGTAATTTCATAAGGTCCGATGAATCTCGGACTAAGTTTGCCTTTCCGACCAAATTGGAGTACCTTTTTCCACGGAGAAACTTTCAAGAATACTCGATCTCCAACTTGAAATTCAATGTCTTTACATTTCAAGTCAGCATAGGATTTTTGACGATCCGAGGCAGCTTTCAAATTGTCTCTAATAATAGCTACTTTCTGTTCGGTTTCTTTAATCAAATCAACCCCGTGTATCTTATTCTCACTGAGCTCAGTCCAGTATAATGGCGTTCGACACCTTCGCCCGTACAAGGCTTCATAGGGCGCCATTTTGATACTAGATTGAAATCTATTATTATAAGCAAATTCAATCAAAGGTAGGTATCGTTCCCACGTACCTTCAAACTCGAGAACGCAACATCTCAACATGTCCTCAAGTATTCGAATAGTTCGCCAGACCGAATGCATTCATGCGGATGAAAGGTCAGTACTAAAATGTAGTTTAGTACCTAAAGCATCTTGCAACTTCTTCCAAAACCGCGATGTAAATCTCGGGTCTCTGTCTGACACAATGGAACTCGGTACACCATGCAATCTTACAATCTGCGATACATACAATTTAGCAAGTTTATCGAGTGAAAAGTCTGTACGAACCGGCACAAAATGAGCTGATTTAGTTAGTCTATCAACTATAATCCAGACGGCATCTTTCTTACTCGGTGTCATAGGAAGACCGGATACAAAATTCATTGTAATTCTATCCCATTTCCATTCAGGTATCATGATCGGCTGAAGCAACCCAGAAGGCACTTGATGCTCGACTTTTACTTGCTGACAAATTAAGCACTTTGAAACAAATTCAGATATATCTCGTTTCATACCAGGCCACCAATAGAACTGCTTCAAGTCATTATACATTTTCGTGCTACCTGGATGTATCGACATCTGACTATTATGAGCTTCTTTCAATAACATCTGAATCAAATCCACGTCCCTCGATACACATATTTGGCCATTGTATTTCAAGCAGTCATTATCATTAATTTGAAATTCTGACTCTGCATTATTTCCACACTGAGCTCGTTTGACAGTCATATCTCTGTCAGCTTTTTGTGCATCAAAAATTTGCTGAATAAACATCGGTCTTGCTTTTAACTCGGCTATGATTGAACTATCACCTGATATAATCAGCTGTGTGTTCAATGCACGAAGAGCAAGCAATGATTTTTGACTTAATGCATTTGCAACAACGTTAGCTTTCCCCGGATGGTAGTCAATCACTAACTCATAGTCTTTCAACAGTTCTAACCATCTACGTTGTCTCAAGTTCAACTCTTTTTGAGTCATCAAATACTTAAGACTTTTGTGATCCAAGTAAACATGACATTTCTCGCCAAATAAATAATGACGCCAAATTTTCAGTGCGAACATAATAGCTGCAAGTTCTAAGTCATGCGTCGGGTAATTTCTTTCATGCGGCTTCAGTTGTCTTGAAGCGTAGGCTATGACTTTGCCTTCCTGCATCAAAACGTAGCCCAAACCATTCAAAGAAGCATTAGAATAAACAACAAATTCTTTACTCGATTCAGGCTGAACTAACACTGGAGCTTCTGTCAAAAGGGCTTTCAGCTGATCAAAACTTTTCTGACACTTTTCTGACCACTTGAACCTGACATCTTTCTACAATAACTTTGTCAACGGGGTAGCTATCATAGAAAAATCTTTCACAAATTGTTGATAGTAACCCGCAAGTCCCAGAAAACTTCGAATCTCAAAAACATTTTTCGGTGGCTTCCAATCAAGTATAGCCGATATTTTGTTCGGATCAACTCGAATGCCTGATGCTGAAACAACATGTCCCAAAAAGCTGACCTCTTTCATCCAGAACTCACACTTACTAAACTTCACATACAACTGCTGATTTCGTAAAGTTTGTAACACTAATCTCAAATGTTTAGCATGCTCGATTTCATCTTTGAAGTAAATCAATATATCATCAATAAACACTACCACAAATCGATCCAAAAACTGTCTAAAAACTCGATTCATCAAATCCATAAAAATAGCAGTGCATTAGTAAGCCCAAAAGGCATAACCAAAAACTCAAAATGTCGTACCTCATCCTAATGCGTCTTTGGCACATCTCGTATCTCGACTCAAGAATCGATAATAACCCGATCTCAAATCTATCTTCAAAATCTGAAGCCCTTTCAACCGATCAAACAAATCATCAATCCGAGGTAACGGTACTTATTCTTTATAGTTACCTTATTCACCGCCGATAATCAATACACATTAGCATCGTTCCATCTTTCTTTCTCATAAAAATCTTGGTGCACCCCAAGGAGAGAAACTTGGTCGTGCAAAGCCCCTATCTGTTAACTCTTGCAACGTGCTTTCAACTATTTTAGCTTAGTAGGTGCCATCCGATATGGAGCTATTGAGATCGAGTCGTTCCTGAGCTAATTCAATGCCAAACTCAATCTCTCGTGACGGGTAAACCGGTAGTTCTTCAGAAACACATCCGGTATTCACATACAATCGATACCGATTCAATCATTTCTCGGACAATTTATTATCCGATTACATAAGCCAAATAAGCTTCGCACCTTTTCTCACACACTTAGGGCTAACATCGAGGATATAAGCGTAGAAACCCACCTAAATCTTTGGATTCAATTCTAATGATCTCACCGCTCGATGTCTCAAATCAATAAGCTTTCTTTTACAATTCACCACTGCATCATGCGAAGTTAACCAATCCATTCCCAAAATTATATCAAACTCATCGAAAGGCAACAGCATTAAATCGACTGGGAAGCAAAAATCCCGAATCATCAATGGGCAACCTTTACACACTTTATTAACAAACACACATCTACCCAAAGGGTTGGTTACGCGAATCACAAACTCAATAGACTCAACTGGAAGAGTCTTACCGAATACTAGAGTGTCACATACATATGAATGGGTCGAACCAGGATCAATCAATGCAATCATAGTAGTATCATAAAGGGTGAAAATCTGGTAATGACATGGAGAAGCAAGATCCTCCTAGCTCGAGTAACATAAGCTCTAGTTAAAGCTCTAGCCTCGGATCGAATCTGTTGTGTTCTTTGTCCCTCTCGACTACCACCTATATTGCGGAATGCAGGTGGTCCGCCCGTCTTGATGCACTACTCGGTCTAGAGTTACAGGTCAGATTCTGCTCACCTAACATCGGGCACTCTCGAATAAAATGGTGCGAGGATCCACATTTAAAGCAAGACCGATCACAAACTCTACAACTCCCAGAATGCCATTTTCCACAATGTTTACATTCAACTCGATTCTCGTGGAACGTTACCAACACCGCCATCGAGGTAGCTCGGGAGCCCACGGAGGTCGATCACGTCTAAACAAATCAAGTAGCTTTGTGTCTTTGAAGTCATCTCTAAACTTCTTAGATGTGGAATGGAATTCTTACCCGACGGTCTCTTACGGTGTCTCTAGCTTCATCTTAGCCTTTCTTTTCTCCTTCCCAAGCTCTTCAGCTTTGCAAGCTCGCTCGACGAGTGTCACAAACTCTTTGATTTCAAGAATTACAACAAGCAACTTTAATTCTTCATTCAACCCATCTTCAAACCTTTTGCACATAATGGCTTCAGTTGATACACACTCCAGAGCATATTGGCTCAATCTGACAAATTTTCGCTCATATTCAGTCATGGTCATTTGCCCCTATTTTAGTTCAAGAAATTCTTTACGTTTCTGGTCGATGAACCTCTAGCTGATATATTTCTTGCGGAATTCATTCTGGAAGAAATCCCATGTCACTTTTTCTTTTGGAACCACTGATACTAGTGTATTCCACCAGTGATAGGTAGTGTCCCGAAGCAAAGATATAGTACATTTCAAACATTCGTCTGGTGTGCAAGATAGCTCATCAAGTACTCGAATGGTGTTATCAAGCCACATTTCAGCTCGCTCTGCATCATCATCATCATTAGCCTTGAATTCTTACCCCAAATTTCCGATTTTATCAACAGAGGCCTACTAGATCTCATTAGATCTATCATCGAAGTCTTTGAAGGTACCGGAGTTGGATTATTCGAGGGTGGAGGTTGTTGTACAGCCGGATTATTCTGAACAAATTGGGTAAACCATTCATTCATCATTTGGTAGAAGGCTTGTTTAGCCTCTCCCTCGTGGTTACCCGTAACTGGTTGAGAGTCTAATGGCGCTAATCCATGTGCGAGACCAGGCGCAACACTCTCCACATCATCAGCTACGGCTCTATCGAGATCGGAATCCATTTACTATATAAAATACAATTGAAATTGTCAGAAGTCACCACACTATCACATATGAAAATTTAAAGGCATGTATAGATAGACTCTTACGTACTACGGTAGTCCTAGAATCGACTAAACCGTAGCTCTGATACCAATAAAATGTAACACCCTTAACCAGTATCCGTCGCCGGATTAGGGTTACGAGGCATTACTAGTTATATCACAACTTTTGATCAATCACTTAAGTCATATACAGCATAATCAGTTTTAACTATGTAATAGTCATGACATTTAAATAAACATATAGGACATCACATTACATCTCTCATAACAAAATCAAATAGAACCAATACTCAATCGATCCAATGCACCCTTAAAATTTGTTAACATGCGCATAATTGAGCCACATAAATTTAAACAACTTATTCATTACTTTTACATGCACTAACCATACCTAATTTGCATACCATTCAAGCATATACTAATTTTTCCATATGTAATCTCTTTTGTCTAGATAAGCATAATAAGATCAACATCTAAAATCTCAATTTAGTAAATGTAATACATGGCATAATAGACTCAAAAATTAATCTATCTATCATCACATACATACACATATTACCACTTTGAAATTATACAATATTCAAGCATATGGTAGAATGCCATCAAGACCATTTTTCCTCATTTGGCTATCTCATTCTTGATTCACATAAAACACATTTAATACTCATATACCTATGACTTCCATACCGGATTTGCCATTCAAGTACATGTTCATTAGTATCCCTATTACCGAATACAAAGTTTACAAGGCTAACTCATGCTTCCAAATTACACATCCAAATAATATTCACTGAGTCTTAATCCAACTCACTAAACTACCACACCTATTCACATATTAAAAGGCCAATCAAAAACTCATATAGTTGATCACATATCAAACATATCATGTCTAAACATCATTCAATCTAACATTCAAGAAACTAAATAAAAATTCAACCTAATATCCAACTATCCAAGAATAATATATGTATATACTCACTTACACAAAATGAATCAAAATAGTGAATATAATCATACATTATTGAACTTAATTCTTATCTAGTAAGTGACCAAATCAAATACACACACATGTCATAAACATTATTTAACAAATATATATCACATACTATAACTTAAACATGCATCCATCATTTACTTTATTGTCTAAACCGAATATTACACCATGCTTACCATTATTCATTGTCGAATCATATATCCAAACATTATAAATGTATATACCATATAATAAGCTCATCAACATGAACTAATTTATAAGTCATTCATGTCATAACCTAACATGCATGAGATAATAGTACCACTCTCACGCATGATTAAACCATATTCAAGCATAAATGATAATTCATAGCATGAGCAAACTATATCATCAAAACACGAAACAAGTTATTCAAAATAGATAGCCATTTTCGCATGGCTAGCATATTTACGATTACAAAACATTAGTTATCTTGTTTAGTCTAACCTATACATACCCTTTTAAATACCAAACTAAGTACCAAAAGAAAGTCGATAGTGTGGTTGACTTCACAGATGATCCTTCGAGCCCGTAGTTTGAATCAAAATCTATAAAAAGAGGTAGACAAAGACACACACAAGAAGCTTACTAGCTTAGTAAGTCTCAAGCAAATATAAATGTAATGAGCATACATTTAAACATGTTAATATTCAAGCTTATAGTATGGAACATAAATATTTCATTATGTAAAATCTACATAGTGAATACTAGTAATGCTCTTAATTTAAATATCGTTGCTATGACATCGTGAACACATACATTATCAAATCACATGAACCAATCTAGGCATCGATCTTCTATTTCTACTTATACACAAGAACAAACGCTTTTGTCTCATTCATCACTGATCTTTAACTAAACAATAAGAATTTTAGTTCACTTCATACCTTACTAATATGGTAGGTTAATTCTTACCCGAACTTTTAGCACATAACACTATATATTTATATATATCTCACCTTGTTTGATTCTCAGAATCTCCATTTATAGCATATCACCGGCATAAAGCCTGCTAGGCATTTAAAGCCTGAAATAAATCACCGGCACGAAGCTTGCTAGGCATTTAAGCCCGAAATAAATCACCAAAGACGAAGCACCGCTAGGCATTTAAGTTCGAAATAAATCACAAGCACGAAGTTCGCTAGGCATTAAAGCGAAATAAATCATCGCACGAAGCCGCTAGGCATTTAAGCCGAAATAAATCATCGCACGAAGCACGCTAGCATTTAAGCCGAAATAAATCATCGACACGAAGCTCGCTAGGCATTAAAGCCGAAATAAATCAAAGACGAAGCACGCTAGGCATTTAAGCCGAAATAAATCAAGCAAGACGAAGCTCGCTAGGCATTAAAGCAGAAATAAATCAAACACGAAGCCTGCTAGGTATTTAAGCCCAAAATAAATCATAGTTAATCTTTCATTTCACATTTCATAGTGCTAAATTCACCACCACTTGTATTTCACATATTTTAATCATATAGCAAACCAAAAGCACTTATTCATATCACATTAAATAAAATTTCAACCAATCCAATTTATTAACATCACATTCGGCCGACTCATGACATACTACTATAATTATACCAATTTCATCATACATTAGATTTATAAATAAACTTTTAACATATGTTCACTTAAGGACTTACTTCGGTTGTCGATAGACCGTGCAAATCAGCTATTCGAGAACCTTCGTCTTTCCCCGATCTAAATCCGTTTTTCTTTGCTCTTGATCTAAAACACATTCAAATTTAGCTCATTCAAGTACATTTCATCTCAATTTAGTCCCTAAGCACATAAATAGGCAATTTACCATTTTACCCCTACTATTTCAAATTTTTACAATCTAGTCCTAATTGCACAAAACACAAAATACACATTATTTCTGAAACACCCCACACCCAGCCCACGAGAATGGACCGGATCTGGTATGTTCCTAAAGTAAATCGGTTTCAAAAAGATTCGATACTTAGAGAAATTTAAAAAAATTTAGAAAAATGTTGTTTGGATTGGGCTTAGATTGGAACCCATTTAATAAATTTTGAAAATCCAACTTAAGTGAGGTGACAAAACAATTTTAGGGTTTATTATTTTGAAAGAAATAAATTTTGTTTTTCTTAACTTTAATTAAAAATAAATTGTAACACAATCAACATGAATAAGCGGAAATAAAGAAAATCCAACTGGGCCTTATGGCCTTATTACATCAAGTAAAACCCAAAATAAAATAAAAGTAACTAAATCAAATAAAGTCCAAACTAAATAAATTCTCCGTATGTAGCATGGCCACCTCAACGTCTCACCGCCCGGTCCACATCCTTTGTTCATCACGAAAATAGTTCCCACAACGGGTGAGTCAATGACTCAATGTGCACACAAGACTAACATTCAACAAATCGGGCATTCATGTTCAAAACATCGATCCATATAAAATGAAATTATGATGCAACCCAAACCCAATCCTAATTAGCCATCCACTACACTCCCCGCACCAACCTTGCACACCGTGGGGACTACTAAGTCAACCCTCCATCCGCTACACACCATATTCAAATATTTGTGACCGTAGTCACCATATAACGTTAGTGAGACCAAAGTCAACACCTTCAAATATAACGTTGGTGAGACCAAGTCAATCACCTTCAAATATAACGTTGGTGAGACCAAAGTCAACACCTTCAAATATAACGTTGGTGAGATCGAAGTCAACACCTTCAAATATAACGTTGGTGAGACCGAGTCAACACCTTCAAATATAACGTTGGTGAGACCAAGTCAACACCTTCAGATATAACGTTGGTGAGACCAAGTCAACACCTTCAGATATAATGTTGGTGAGACCAAGTCAACACCTTCAAATATAACGTTGGTGAGACCAAGTCAACACCTTCTTCCCTTTCACATAAATCCCGAATACCCCAAAATATATATATCATGCATAACATACTTAAATTCATAATCATATACATATATTCACATGTTATAACATATTTCATAATCCTATCAGAAGTAGGAAACGTACCTGAGTACTTTTGTACCACCTTAGGGTACTTAGCCATATTCATATTCTTACGTATAATCATATAATAAAAATAATTGCCATATGAAATATCGAAAGTTAGTGTGCGTACACACCTGATTTGTTTAGCGATTCCTTGAGATTCCGAAAAGCTAGATCTAAAGTTTAGATCCTTAGTCCCTACATTTGATTCATCCTTTATTACTTAGCATAAATTCTATTTGGCTATGATATCCAAATCCTAGTAGGATTTGTAAAAGACTTACCTTGAGGTGATTAGGTGTTTATTCAAATCCGAACACTTGGTTTTTCCTTTACGATATTCTACCAACCTTGAATCTCAATATGGGTTAGTTTTCGCTTTTCAATAATTAAAGAAGTGATCTAGATAATCTCACAAACATTGGCGAATATTTTAGATGCTTACCTTATAGACTTTAAATCCGAAATTCACCGAATAACTAGGGAACACGTGGCCTATGGTGTACCTTGGAAAAGAATTTCTTCTTTCATGATTCGCCAAGATTAATAATCGAAATTAGTCTCTAAATTTCAATAAGTCTAGAATATAAAAGAATGGGAAACTAAACTTGGATCTTACCCTTATTTGAAGGAATCGATTGCACCTTCTCTTCAACCTTCAGAGATTGACTTAGAGACTTGATGAACAATCGACTATGATTCCCTTATGTATTTGGTTTCAAAGATGAAAGAAGAGAGGAATAATAGGCTTAGAAGGAAATCGGCTAGGAGGTTAAAAGAAAAGAAGAAAAGAATGGATGCTCAAGAAGAATATTCTACAGAGGAAAAGAGAGGAGAATGAATAATGAATGGCCCTAGTCCCTCCTTTTATAGCCGAATTTACTAGGCCAAGAATCCTTTACTTGGCCACCACTCTTCCTTATTTTCCTAATTAAAGAATAATTCTTCATTTATCCACCTATTTAGCCGAATTTTAAAGAGAATTAAACTCTTCCCTTAAGAGTCCTTATGATCTTCTAATTAGTCGAGTTTTAAAGAGAGTGAAACTCCTCTTTTGCAAGCTTTGTGCCGTCCACCTCTTGGGCTTCTAGAAGCAAAATAAAACTTATTTTATTTGCTTCTTATGTGACTCGAACTCAAGCCCAAAACCTTTTGCATGTGGGCCATTTCCTAAGGCCTTAGGTGGCATCTTCAGGCCACATTTCCAAGTCCGTTATTGGGTCAAATTTCATGTACTTTATATTTTAGGGTCACTTGGCCCTAAGTTCCCTTTGGGCTCTAAAATTCGACATTAGGGGTCATTTTAAGTTTCCAAAAATTTTCGCGTGGCTCTGTATTTTCCAAGTTTCCAAAATGTTTAGTTTCCTATTTTGGCTTGGTTTCCAAAATGTTTAGTTTCCTATTTTGGTTTGGTTTCCAAAATGTTTAGTTTCCTATTTTGGCTTGGTTTCCAAAATGTTCACTTTCCTAATTCACTTAGGTTTCCAAAAATGTTCACTTTCCTAATTTACTTAGGTTTCCTCTTTTAACTAATCGTTCCATATATTTCCTTACATTTCCATACATTTCCATACATTTCCATACATTTCCTTTCATTTCCTTTCATTTCTTTATATTTCCTTACATTTCCTTATATTTCCTTTCATCTTAGGGTTCTTGAAACTCTTCAGAACACATCCAACACACCCACTGATCCCACTATCTCATGAATTACGCACGAACGCATAACCCCTAATCTAGGATGTTACAATTTCAATACACCTTAAAAATAATTTCGTCCTCGAAATTACTTACTATCGCTCATCCGCATGCAGTCTAACTCACCACACTACGCTATTGTCACAAGACTGATCTTAAAGAACTATCATACTTTCTAGGCACAATCTCTAAGTTTAAGTCCCTTAGAACTCATTTCTAACGTCGCGATTTAATCTGATTAAGAAGTTTTATGTATTAAAAAATTTTGTTTCATTTTATTACTCGCGAAGAAAATTTATGAAAAAGAGTTTAGGAGTGGTTCTTTCGTATTCATACAAACGCACAGTCTTTTCCATTCATTCATCCATCAAACAATTATGAACCTTAGTTCATTCGGAGAAACGTTGTAGTTTTTCATTTGTTGTTTTTCCACTACCTGTGGGTATTTTCGTAATTTGTCCTGTGGGTATTTTCGTAATTTGTCAAAATAAGGTTCCTTGGTGATTTTTTCACAAGGTATTTTGGTCCTTTTAAGTTCCTGGGGTATTTTGGAAAATTTTGAAACCGAGGGTATTTCGTAAATTTTAGACCTTGGGGTATTTTGGTAATTTTTCCACAAAGGGGTAAATTGTAAAATTTTAATAAATCAGGGATATTTTAGAAGTTGCAAAACTTTGAGGGTTCTTTTTGGGAAATTTATTTTCCAGCACGATGAAGTTGCAAAAATTTTGGAAATCGGGGTCATTTTGGAAATTTTGGTAAGTTAGGGGTAATTTTGTAATTTTCCAAAAGTCACGATATTTTTGATAGTTTGCAAATTAGGGTTTTTGGACTTTTATAACATAATGACATTTTGGTAAAGCTGTTGAGTAGTTGAACATTTATAACTGTGGGCATTTTGTAATTTTACCACTAGGGATATTTTAGTAAATTTGTAAATCGTAAATATTTCAGGAAAATTTATAAAATATTCTTTTTAAATCAAGAGGGTAATTTAGAAATTTTAAAATTAGGGTTTCCATAAAAATACTGGCTAGTCCCTTTCGGGTTTTAGTTATTGGGTTTAGCCTGTGACTAAGTCCTCTTGGTTAGGGTGTGAGTTACACTACGCACTGTAGGATTCGAGTAAAGAGGAGGTGAGTCACTAGACTGCTTAAATCCCAAGCTCTTACTAAATCCACTCCTAGACATGCGCACATTGCATTACCACACCTAGCTCGGTGACTTAATCATGTGTTTGTCTAGTGTATTAAGTCTTATGTATTTGTGTTTGAGTAGACTAATCCTGGGTTCAAGTTCCTATCATGCTATTCTACGTTCCATGCCTTTTCTACCCTTAAAGCAGTTCACGAATCACACATATAGTTAGGTACTTACCGGTGGATCATGGTCGGAGACTTAGGTGCCATGCCATAAAACACCTTATGTTTCAAAGAAAAAAATCATTTGGCTCGCTTTGAAAACGTTTTGGGCCTTAGCCCACGTGCCGAGAGTTTAAAAGCTGGCTCGATATCAAATTGAAACACCCACATCCGCCCACGAGAATGGACCGGATCGGTATGTTCCTAAAGTAAACCGGTTTCAAAAGATTCGATACTTAGAGAAATTTAAAAAAAAAATTTAGAAAAATGTTGTTTGGATTGGGCTTAGATTGGAACCCATTTAATAAATTTTGAAAATCCAACTTAAGTGAGGTGACAAAACAATTTTAGGGTTTATTATTTTGAAAGAAATAAATTTTGTTTTTCTTAACTTTAATTAAAAATAAATTGTAACACAATCAACATGAATAAGCGGAAATAAAGAAAATCCAACTGGGCCTTGTGGCCTTATTACATCAAGTAAAACCCAAAATAAAATAAAAGTAACTAGATCAAATAAAGTCCAAACTAAATAAATTCTCCGTATGTAGCATGGCCACCTCAACGCTCACCGCCCGGTCCGTCCTTTGTTCATCACCGAAAATAGTTCCCATAACGGGTGAGTCAATGACTCAATGTGCACACAAGACTAACATTCAACAAATCAGGCATTCATGTTCAAAACATCGATCCATATAAAATGAAATTATGATGCAACCCAAACCCAATCCTAATTAGCCATCCGCTACAATCCCCGGTACCAACCTTGTATAATCGTGGGGACTACTAAGTCAACCTCCATCCGCTACACACCATATTCAAATATTTGTGACCGTAGTCACCATATAACGCTGGTGAGACCAAAGTCAACACCTTCAAATATAACATTGGTGAGACCAAGTCAATCACCTTCAAATATAACGTTGGTGAGACCAAGTCAACACCTTCAAATATAACGTTGGTGAGACCGAGTCAACACCTTCAAATATAACGTTGGTGAGACCGAGTCAATACCTTCAAATATAACGTTGGTGAGACCAAGTCAACACCTTCAAATATAACGTTGGTGAGACCAAGTCAACACCTTTAGATATAACGTTGGTGAGACCAAGTCAACACCTTCAAATATAACGTTGGTGAGACCGAAGTCAACACCTTCTTCCCCTTTCACATAAATCCCGAATGCCCCAAAATATATATATATCATGCATAACATACTTAAATTCATAATCATATACATATATTCACATGTTATAACATATTTCATAATCCTATCAGAAGTAGGAAACGTACCTGAGTACTTTTGTACCACCTTAGGGTACTTAGCCATATTCATATTCTTACGTATAATCATATAATAAAAATAATTGCCATATGAAATATCGAAAGTTAGTGTGCGTACACACCTGATTTGTTTAGCGATTCCTTGAGATTCCGAAAAGCTAGATCTAAAGTTTAGATCCTTAGTCCCTACATTTGATTCATCCTTTATTACTTAGCATAAATTCTATTTGGCTATGATATCCAAATCCTAGTAGGATTTGTAAAAAGACTTACCTTGAGGCTGATTAGGTGTTTATTCAAATCCCGAACACTTGGTTTTTCCTTTACCTGATATTCGGCCAACCTTGAATCTCAATATGGGTTAGTTTTCGCTTTTCAATAATTAAATAAGTGATCTAGATAATCTCACAAACATTGGCCGAATATTTTTAGATGCTTACCTTATAGACTTTAAATCCCGAAATTCACCGAATAACTAGGGAACACGTGGCCTATGGTGTACCTTCTGGAAAAGAATTTCTTCTTCCATGATTCGCCAAGATTAATAATCGAAATTAGTCTCTAAATTTCAATAAGTCTAGAATATAAAAGAATGGGAAACTAAACTTGGATCTTACCCTTATTTGAAGGAATCGATTGCACCTTCTCTTCAACCTTCGAGATTGGCTTAGAGACTTGATGAACAATCGCTATGATTCCCTTATGTATTTGGTTTCAAAGATGAAAGAAGAGAGGAATAATAGGCTTAGAAGGAAATCGGCTAGGAGGTTAAAAGAAAAGAAGAAAAGAATGGATGCTCAAGAAGAATATTCGGCAGAGGAAAAGAGAGGAGAATGAATAATGAATGGCCCTAGTCCCTCCTTTTATAGCCGAATTTACTAGGCCAAGAATCCTTTACTTGGCCACCACTCTTCCTTATTTTCCTAATTAAAGAATAATTCTTCATTTATCCACCTATTTAGCCAGAATTTTAAAGAGAATTAAACTCTTCCTTAAGAGTCCTTATGATCTTCTAATTAGTCGAGTTTTAAAGAGAGTGAAACTCCTCTTTGCAAGCTTTGTGCCGTCCACCTCTTGGGCTTCTAGAAGCAAAATAAAACTTATTTTATTTGCTTCTTATGTGACTCGAACTCAAGCCCAAAACCTTTTGCATGTGGGCCATTTCCTAAGGCCTTAGGTGGCATCTTCAGTCACATTTCCAAGTCCGTTATTGGGTCAAATTTCATGTACTTTATATTTTAGGGTCACTTGGCCCTAAGTTCCCTTTGGGCTCTAAAATTCGACATTCCGGTCATTTTAAGTTTCCAAAAATTTTGCATGGCTCAGATTTTCCAAATTTCCAAAATGTTTAGTTTCCTATTTTGGCTTGGTTTCCAAAATGTTTAGTTTCCTATTTTGGTTTGGTTTCCAAAATGTTTAGTTTCCTATTTTGGCTTGGTTTCCAAAATGTTCACTTTCCTAATTTACTTAGGTTTCCAAAAATGTTCACTTTCCTAATTTACTTAGGTTTCCTCTTTTAACTAATCGCTCCATATATTTCCTTACATTTCCATACATTTCCATACATTTCCTTTCATTTCCTTTCATTTCTTTATATTTCCTTACATTTCCTTATATTTCCTTTCATCTTAGGGTTCTTGAAACTCTTCAGAACACATCCAACACACCCACTGATCCCACTATCTCATGAATTACGCACGAACGCATAACCCCTAATCTAGGATGTTACAATTTCAATACAACACTCAAGGGCCGAATATGTATAAGGACTATATAAGTCCATTTCTTTCATTTATTTTGCCTTTAAGCCCTCTCAAATTTTTATTTTTACAAATTAGTCCTATTTACTCAATTTTCACTAAAACTTCAATACAAAACTTATCAATCTTAGTCCTATCTTAAATTTAAATTCATCAAACACCAATTATCATATAACAATGTTAATGGCCGAACCTTATACATGCTCAAATTTAAAAATTACAACATGGGTCGGCTACGGTTCGAAGCAACGATCTCAAAAACGTAAAAATTAACAAAAATTGAAATCAAACTAACCTTGAAATCAAGCCTCCAAGTGCTGAAATTCAAAGAACAAACCCCCTTTTTTTCTTTCTCAATATTCGGCCATGAGAGAATGAAAAAGATGATGGCTTTTGTTTATGTTATTTTAACATATAATAAAGTAATTATTAAATTACTAATATAACCTTTAATATAAAATAAAACTAACATATATACTAAGGTTATTTTTGACATAAGCCACCCACTAACTCAAAAAATGGGTTATTTACCCTTTTAATGCTCCACTTTAAAAAGCCATCATCAAATAGGCACTTTACACTATAGTTTGAGACTTTTAAAATTTACGCGATTAAGTCCTTTTTGTCAAATTAAACACCCAAACGATAAAATTTTTCTACGAAACTTTCACACATTTTAATTCACACATAATAAGCACAAAATAAAGTATTAAAATATTTCTCGGACACGAATTAGTGGTCCCGAAACCACCATTCTGATTAGGGTCAAATTCGGTCTGTTACAAATGGCCTTAGGATAGTTTCCAAAACACTCTCCATCATCCAAGCCCTTTGTCCCCCCATCCTTCCATAAGTCTTAAGATTCTTATCCCAAAATACAAGCTTTCCTATTCTAATATTCAACTTGCCAAAAATTTGAAAGTCCAACCTACCATAAGAATAGCTTGGCCGACACTTGATGCAAAGGTGCATAAAAATAAAGTTTTCCAAATGCAATCCATGCTACTCGAACCACTTCCCTCAAGCAACCCTTCATGCATCATAACCACCTTGCCACTAACTCCTCATGTGCTAGAATTTAACACTTAAATTAACTTAAGTGTTAGGTTCACCTAATCCACTTCATTAAATTTTCAATACTAAGAATTATTCTAGCTTCATAAGTAAAATCAAGCCTTCACAAGACTATGCTAAACACACAAAATTCATACCCGAGCCAACACAAATAATAAGATAATACTCTAAATTTTTTTAGGATGTTACAATTCTACCCCTTAAGAAAATTTCGTCCTCGAAATTACCTGATCAAAAGAGTTGAGGGTACTGTTGCCTCATAACATCCTCCGGTTCCTACGTAGCTTCTTCTACACCATGGTTCCGCCATAAGACCTTTACTAAAGGAACTGACTTTTTACGCAAAACTTTCACGTCTCGATCTAGAATCAGACTGGTTCCTCTTCCACTGTCAAATCTAGACTCACCTCTATTTCTTCTACTACCGCGACATGCGATGGATCAGAACGATATCGTCTAAGCATAGAGACATGGAACACATCGTGAATCTGACTCAGCTCTGATGGCAACTCGAGCTGATAGGCTACTGGTCCCACTCGTCTCAACACTTTATACGGCCCAATGAATCTTGGACTTAACTTGCCTTTTCTCCCAAATCTTAACACTTTCTTCTATGGCGAGACCTTCAAGAAGACCTGGTCACCCACAGTAAATTTTATATCCCTCCGCTTGAGATCGGTATAAGACTTCTGCCTATCCGAAGCTTCCTTCAAACGAGCCTGAATCATCTTAACCTTATCCTCAGTCTCTGCAACCAACTCTGGTCCTAACATCTGACGTTCACCCAATTCTATCCAGCATGTGGGTGTGCGACATCTCCTACCATACAACGCCTCATATGGTGCCATCTTAATGCTTGCCTGATAACTATTATTGTTTGCAAACTCAGCTAATGGTAAAAACTCTTCCCAGCTGCCTCTGAAGTCCAAAACACATCCTTTCAACATATCCTCTAATATCTGAATAACTCTTTTTGACTGCCCGTCAGACTGTGGATGAAATGCCGTACTAAAATCCAACCGCATACCCAAAGCTTGATGTAACGCTCTCCAAAACCTCGACGTAAATCTAGGATCTCTGTCTGAGATGATCGACATTGGTACACCGTGCAACCTCACTATCTTCGCCATATACAACTTAGCTAACTTATGAAGCGAGAAATCCACCCTTACCGGAATGAAATGAGCTGACTTAGTCAGACCATCCACAATCACCCAAACTGAGTCCTTCTTACTAGGTGTAAGAGGTAATCCACTGACAAAATCCATAGTGATCCTTTCCCACTTCCACTGTGGAATCTTCACCGGCTGAAGTAATCAAGACGGTAACTGATGCTCAGCTTTAACCTACTGACACGTTAGACATTTCCCCACAAACTCAGTTACCTCCCGCTTCAGACCTGGCCACCAAAATTGCTCTCTTAAATCCCGATACATCTTGCTACCTCCAGGATGCATAGCGTATGGACTGCAATGTGCGTCCCGAAGAATTTTCTGCCTCAACTCGACATCTTTCGCATACAAGCTCTCCCTTGAAAACACAATACTCCATCATTGGACAAACTATAATCCTCTAAACCACCATTCGAACTCGCAACCTCCGATCATTCAAACCATCATCCTCTAACTGCTTTCTTCTTGATATGCTCTAACCAAGTCGCTTAACTTGCAATTCGCTTAAAAGACTCCCATCGTCAGATAAACTAAGACGAGCAAACATCAATCTTAAGTCTGATACAACCTTACGGCTCAACGCGTCTGCCACCACGTTAGCCTTGCCCAGATGATACTCAATCGAACAGTCGTAGTCCTTCAACAATTCAATCCATCTATGCTACCTCAAATTTAAATCCTTCTGAGTCAAAAGATACTTTAGACTCTTGTGATCAGTGTAGACTATCAACTTCTCTCCGTATAAATAGTGTCTCCATATCTTCAAAGCGAAAACCACTGCGACTAATTCCAAGTCATGCGTCGGATAATTAACTTCATGTGGTCTCAACTTTCGAGATGCATAAGCCAATACCTTCCCTTCCTGCATCAGCACACATCCCAAACCAGTATGTGATGCATCACAGTAAACCGTGAATTCCTTGCCTGCCTCAAGTTGAATTAAAACCGGAGCTTCCGTCAGAATCTTCTTCAACTTGTCGAAACTTTCTTGTTGCTTCTCATCCACACAAATGGAACTCCTTTCCTCAATAACTTGGTCATAGGTGCTGCTATCAAAGAAAATCCTTCCACAAATCTTCGGTAATACCCCGCTAGACCTAGAAAACTCTGAATCTCAGCCACTGACTTAGGCGACTTCTAATCCAACATTGCTTCGATCTTTCGAGGATCCACTCTAATCCCCTCAGCTGATACTACATGACCCAAGAAAGTCACCTCCCTAAGCCAAAACTCGTACTTACTAAATTTAGCATAAAGCTGCTTTTCCCTCAGAATCTGCAACACTACTCGCAAATGCGAATCATGCTCCTCCTCTGACTTAGATTATACCAAAATATCGTCTATAAATACTACAACAAACTGATCCAAAAACTGCTAAAATACTCGATTCATCATGTCCATGAAAGTTGCCGGGGCGTTAGTCAATCCAAAAGGTATTACCAGAAACTCGTAGTGCCCATACCGAGTGCAAAATGCTATTTTATGCATATCAGCCTCTTTCACCTTTAGCTGGTGATATCCAGACCTTAAATCAATCTTGGAGAAAATCGCTGCCCCTTTAAGCTGATCAAACAAGTTATCTATCCTCGGTAAAGGATACTTGTTTTTGATCGTTAGCTTATTCAACTGGCGATAGTCTATACACATCCGCATCGTACCATCCTTCTTCTTGACAAAAAGTACCGGCGCTCCTTAAGGCGAAACACTTGGTCAGATAAAACCTCGATCCAACAACTCCTGAATCTGAGAATTTAATTCCACTAATTCCTTTGGTGCCATCCTATACAGAGCAATGGACACTGGCACAGTTCCTGGTAACAAATCTATACCAAATTCAACTTCACGATCCGGAAGTAGTCCCGGAAGTTCTTCTGGGAATACATCAGCATATTCCTTCACTGTTCGAACATTTCCTACAGTTGACTCCTTAACTTTCAAAGCACACACATGAACCACAAATGCCTCACAGCCCTTCCTGACCAACTTCACTACTTTCAATGCAGATACCACGTTGGATAGATAATCTCTTCTATTACCTATCATAACCACATCTTCACCCTCAGCTATCTTCAAAACCATGCGCTTAGCAGTGCAATCCAAACTTGCCTGGTACTTAACCAACCAGTCCATCCCAAGAATCAGATCGAACTCCCCAAACGACAGTTCCATCAGATCAGCTACAAACATTACCCCTTGGATTTCTAGGGGTACATCTCTATACAGCTTATTTACTTCTACAGAGTGACCTAGAGGGCTAATTACTGTCATCTCCCTAGAAGTAGTCTCAGAGTCTAAGTTCATTGTCTCTACTATGTTACAAGCAACATACGAATGCGTCGAACCCACATCTATCAAAGCAGTATATGGTACACCAAAGATTAAAAACGTACCGGTGATGACGTCCGGTGTATCGCCCTCTTCACGACGTCTCGCTGCATACACCAAACCAGGTTGTCTTACCTCAGTGTTGTTTGTCCGTGGCCTCGACCAGAACCATTACCTCCTCTACCATTACCATGACCTCTCTGCAGTGACGGTCCCTCCTTTCTAAACTGAGCACGACCTTGACCCTCAGTCTGATTCCTGGCTAGCTTACATGGACAGTCCCTCACACGATGATCCAGCGAGCCACACTCAAAACATCTTTTCCCTCCAGTCCAACATTCGCCCCAATGATATTTCCCACATCGTTTACCTTTCTTTGGTCCACGATTAGCGATAATGAGCCTCCCGATCGATTTGGTCCATTCTGCCTAACTCTCTTCTGAGAATTACCAGCTGACCCGGATGATCCAAAACTTCTCTTATGTTTGTTCCTGTCGTGATTCTGCCTTACAGATTCTTTTATCCCTTCAGCTATCTTAGTTTTTTCAACTAACGCAGCAAACTCTCGCTCCTGATGTGGAGCAATCAATAGTCGCAGCTCGTCCCTCAAACCATCCTCGAACCGAACACATCGCTCGTGTTTTGAAGCCACGATACCTCCAGGATACCGGCTCAATCTTAAAAATTCTGCTTCATATTCTGATACGGACTTACTCCCCTGGACCAAACTCAGAAATGCCTTACATTGCGCATCAATATAACTAGACCGAATATATTTCTTCTGATACGCTACCTTGAAATAGTCCCAAGTAAGATCCTCTGCCGCAGCACTATTCCTCACTGTGAGCCACCACTGATATGACTCATCCTGAAGAAGTGACACTATCCCCTTTAGCTTTTCCTCAGCATTCAGGTCTAAGTCATCCATGATTCGCTCCGTCGCCTCTAACCAATATTCGGCCGTACTGGGAGCAACACCTGAAACACCTCAAAATACCTCAGCTCCATTGGCTCGGAGTCGCTCAGGTACAGATTTTTGAGCTCCCGCGCCTCCTCCTATTCCAACTACTCTCTCAAGAACTCGCAGCATCGCCTAAGACACTGCGTCATCCCTCGTTTGCTCCTGAAACTCAACTCCAACCGCTGGTGGTGGGGGTGGTGGTACCTCATTCTTGGATCTTTGACCCGACCTTACTGGCTCAGACACCGCCATCCTACCCCTACCGCGTCCACGCATAACACGACCCTGACCTCGAGTGCTCATGTCTAAAGTCTTGACTTAGCTGATTTAAAAATTTTATGTATTAGTCATTATTCCACTATTTTTAAAACACAGTTTTATGAATAGTTTTAATAAGAGGTTGTTTCGCGAGTACATCCAACCTATAGTTTTGAGTCTCTAGAGTAGTTCCTACTACTATACAGTCATACCATCATCATCATATCATCAAAATCAATAGTTTGAAGTACTTACCGGGTAGATCAGAGCCGGAAACTCGGTGCCATGCCCTTCAAATCATATATTTTTTTAACAAAAATATTTTAAGACCATACTTTAAATCATTTTGGGCCTTGGGCCCACAGTCGAGCTTTTGAACCTGGCTCTGATACCAATTTGTAACACCCCAAACCCGGTCAACAAGCCATGACCGAATCTGACATGCCACAGAGAAAAACGTTTTGAAGAAAAATCTAGTTTTCGATTTAATTAAAGAAAATAAGTGCATGGTTAGTTAAAAATCGATAGTTTACTTTTAAAATCCCGTAAGTAAATCTTTTAAAACTTAATTGACAATTCATAGGTTAGAAAATATTTATATCATTTTAAGTAAAACCCGAATTATTACTTTGAAAACCGTTTGCATTTGAATGTAGAAGCTTCAATTTGGAAATCATTTAAGTTGTCGAAAACATTTAAGTTGAAATTTTACTATCAAACGATTTTGTTTACTCGATGGTAAGATTTTGAAAACTATTGCATTTTTTTTTATAGTTTAGAAAACTTTGTGCTCAAATTAATATATCAACCATGTAGCCATATTTAAAACAAGTCCAAAACATATAAATAATCCAAAAACATAATTAAAAAGGCCTTATTACAAACTGTAACATCCTGAACTAGGGGTTGTTTGCAATTTAATTATTTTCATGTGCGTGCTTGAAGAAATATGCATGTTATGAGGGTCTAGTCATAACCCCGGGCTAGGTCAGATTTAGGGCTGAAAATTTCTTTTTAGTGCTTAAAAGGAAGGAGCTAGGTGAGATAGGGGTTAAGAGAAAATTTTGGGAGAAGTTGGACTTAAGAAGTCAAGCGGAAGAGTGGCAAGGGACGCAACCTTAAGGGCTTGGAAGGTGGCGTCAAAAGGGAGCTTCAAGGGAAGAGGTTCGAATCTTGGTAGTCACAAGGGGGTGTGTTTTATTTTTGGGCTTTTTGGCGTTAAAGAAAGGGGCTAAGTTACGGAGGTTTCAAAAGATTTTGTGGGTGATGTTGGACATGAAAGTCGGATTGGTAAAGTGGCTTAGGGCTGCCACTTAGGGCCTTGGTGAATGCCGCCCAAGCAAGGGGAAGGAGGACTCAAGTTCGAGTCATGATGATAGCATAAGGATTTTTCTTTTATTTTTGCAAGTTGGCGCCATGAAGAGGGAAGAGTTGGACGGCAATTGGGACTTTGGAAATGATGGGATAAGCCTTTCTTTTCATAATTTGGCTAAGAAGGGAAGATAAGGGTAAGATTTATTTTAGAATTTAGAGAAGAGATATGATGGCGAATGAAGGACTCTAGGGCTTGAGTTTTGGAATTGAAGGAACCTAGGGAGTGTTTTGGCTAAAACACCCTTTTCTTCTATTGCTCAAACCGAAACCTTACAAAGCAACCCTCATCTCTTTCTCTTTTCTTTTTGCAACCTAGAAGCCGAAATCACCATAACCAAACCCTTACACTCATCTTGTTTTCTCTCAAACTCAAGCCGAATCTTGATCCCATCTTTCCCATCTTTTCTATTCTGTTTCGAAAGTCGAAAAGCCATTGTTTCCCTATCGGTTTCAACAAGAACCTTGGCTAAATACTTGGCTCACAATCTCTCTTTCCCTTGCATTTTCTCTTCACCATTCCAAGTGCCGAAATCAAGGTTTCTTTTAGGGGCAAAGCCGAATCCATCATTAAGGTAAGGGTGCGGCAACTCTTTCTCCTTTCGGGATTTATGTTATGGCCGAATGGCCTTTAGCTCTCTAATGAAGTGATTAAACCGATTGTAGGGGAGGCCATTGCCGAATTCGAGGAGCCTATCGGGATTTGATTCTTCAAGGTAAGGCATATATATACTATTCGGCCAAGGGCCTTGATTATGATATAAGTGTGCAAGCCGATTCTAACAAATGTTTTGGTAGGGATCTCGATAAGTCAAGTGACAAATTCGGCATTTCGGTAAGAATGGTAAGTGGTTAGACATATTCGGCCAAAGGCCATTTTTGGTATCTATGTATAACCGAATGTGCACTATGGTTTTAGGGGCTAATCGGCAAAGGAAAACAGAGGCTTCCGGGATTTAAACTCGCTTTGGTAAGTGATAATAAAGTTTTGACCTAAGGCCATACTTCAGGTGCGATTAATCCTTCGGGATTAATAGTTTAGCCGAATGGCTATTAGATCTAAAAGTTTATGTGTTGGCTGATTGTAGGGGGAAACAACCTCTCGGGGTTTCACTAGTATAGTTTGGGATTTGCTAGTCTCACGAGTTAACAGGTGTGTAAAACTCGTACACATTTTATTAGTTAGCATTGCTATTATGTTACGTTTTAATCATTGTGGTAGTGATTTGCTTGTGGACATGAGCATGGATTCCGGGTAAGTCATTTGTGATTTAAAATTTGTTATGGATGACATGATGGGTAATATGCTATGCCATGACTTATATGCATGATTTACGATAATATGTTAAGCATGATATGAGCATGTTGGTAATGGGATTGATGAGAGGAGGGGGGATTATTCTCTATGGATGTCACGGTGGTTTTGACCACAAGATGGGTTAGCCCCATCGGTTTAAGCTGTGACTTGGTCACGGTGGTTTTGACCACACCGTTGATAAATTGTGACTAAGTCCCAGTGGTTTGGTACCACTAGTGGTTTTGACCACATATTGATAATTGTGACTTATGGTCATCAGTGGTTTTGACCACACGATGGGTTGGCCCCATCACTTGATCTGTGACTCCGGTCACCAGTGGTTTTGACCACCAGTGGTTTTGACCACACGGGGTAGTTAAAGGAGTATGGATGGTTAGTTTGGGTTGCATGTATGCATGTTTTACTAATATTTTGTGTATGAGTTGCAGATCCGGGTTGGAGATTTATACACTGAGTCTTGGTGACTCACCCCTTCCCATAACATTTTGCATATGAGTAGATCGCGGAGATGGAGCCAGAGAGGACTCGAGGCGGCCATGCTTGCTCCTTGGATTTGGGATTTTATTTAATATAGTTTAAGTTTGTTTATTTACTAAATTTTTGGTTTGGGTTGTAATAAGGCCGCTAGTTTATTATTTTTGGATGTTTACATAGTTGTTTTTACTTTACTTATACTATATTACAAATGAAACTATATAATGTTAAGTGAATCGGTTAAAAGTAACATTTTCAAATTAAGTAACTTCTACGAGTTTTCAAAGATGTTACCATCGGGTAGCACAATTCACCAAGTCAACCATAACTCGATGATTTAAAAAATAAATGATCAAATGTTTTTCAAAGGTTTTCAACACAACCATGTTTGAAAAATCAATCCTCCGAGTTTTATCAAACACTATTTCTTATAACCTCAATGATATTTTGATTTTCACCGATTAATCAAAATCTTTCAAAAGCGTTTTACTCGTGACATACCAGATCCGGTCGAGGCTCATGGGCCCGGTTTGGGGTGTTACATTTTGGTATCGAGCCTAGTTCAAAACTTCATTTGTGGGGCCCAGGCCCAAAACATTTTGTAGCCTTTGTGAATTATTATGGAAATGGTTTTCGGTCTGACGACATGGCATCGAGTCTCAAGCACCTATCCGCCGGTAAGTATCTCTCGACATTACGTGAATACTTGATAAATGGGTAACTTGGGAACGTAGAATAGAATGATAGGTACTTGAACTCTAGGACTAGCCTACCCCAACTACTACATAAGGCTTAATTGCTTAATTAAACAAACCTATGTCTAAGTCGTCGAGTTAGGGTGTGGTAACCATGGTGCGCATGTCTAGGATTGGTATTTGGTGGGAGCTTGGTATTTAAGCAGTCCGCGTGACTCACCTCCTCTCCACTCGAATCCTACCTGGTGCGTAGCTTCGGTTCACCCTAATCAAGAGGACTTATTCATGGGCTAAACCCTAACTAAAACCCGAAAGGGAACTAGCCGTATTTTCATAAAAAAAACCCTAGTTTTAAAACTCTTAAAATTTCTTTTTAATGTGTGAGAACTATTGTTTTACAACATTTTCCTGAAAAAAAAAATTTTTGATTTGTAGAATTACTAAAATACCCTTAGTGGTAAAATTACAAAAACGCCCTTGGTTTATGAAATTCCCAAAATACCCACAGTACTAATCAAAATTTCCATTACATACAAAGTGCCCAAAAACCTTAATTTGCAAAATATCAAAAATATCATGATTTTGGAAAATTACGAAATTGCCCCTAACCTACAAAATTACCAAAATGACCCTGATTTTCAAAATTTTTGCTACACCATCAACTTGGAAAATAAATTCTCAAAATGAACCCTCAAAGTCTTGCAACATTTGGAAATACCCCGGAATTATCAAACTTTACAAAGTTACCCTGGTTTATTACCAAAATACCCCCGAGCTTCAAAATCACCGAAATACCCCCGAATTTCAAAATTTTTCAAAATACCCCAGGAATTTAAAAGTTTCAAAATACTTTTTGACAAAATCATCCGAGAACTTTTATTTTTGAAAAATTACAAAAATACCCCTATAGGTTAAAATTACGAAAATACCCCTGGGTAGTGAAATGACGAAAGTGCCCCTACACGTTAGATATGGTCTGTGAATGTTGTTTGTGTGATGGATGTACTTAGAACTAGGAGATAAGCCTGAAACCAGAATTATAGGTAGATTCAATTTCGAAAGAATCACTTCAAAAATTATTTCTCATAAAATTGCTAGTGGGTAAACAGTGAACAGTATTAATAATGCATAAAATTCTTAATCAGATAAACGTGAACGAGAAGAATGAGTACAAGAGGTCGTGGACGTCTGTCGTGTGGCCGTGGTAGGGGTAGGATGACCTTGTCGGAGCCAGCAGGGTCTGGTCATGGGTGCGAAATGTGATCTTGGGATCTCCGGTGGTGGCGAAGCGAGTTTTAGGATCGATCGGTGGTAACGATGTAGTATCCCAAGGCGTACTACGAGTGTTGGAGCGAGTTTGCCAAAGCGCAGTGAGTGCGAGGCAAGTAAATTCGTGGTTGAACGACTCAAGACTATGGAGTAGAAGTGTTTAGAGGAGTGTCCAGAGTGGCACCCGGTCTTGGCGGAGTATTGGTTGGAATCAACAGAGAGGATCATGGATGACTTGGATTTTATAGGTGAGGAAAAGTTGAAGGGTATAATCTCTCTGCTTCGGGATGAGTCATATCAGTGAATGGCTCACCGTAAGGGATGGAGCGATGGCGGAAGACCTCATATGGGAATTCTTTAAAGCTGCCTACCAAAAGAAATACATAGGAACTCGCTACGTGGATGCGCAGCGGAAGGCTTTCTTAAACTTGGTTCAGGGTAATAAGACAGTGGTAGAGTACGAGGCCAAATTTCTCCGGTTGAGCAGGTATGCTCGTGGTATTGTGGGTACCGAGCATGAACGTTGTGTCAGATTCGAGGATAGGCTGAGAGATGAGCTGAGGATGATGATAGCTCCACAATAGGAACGGGAGTTCGCTGTCCTAGTCGAGAAGTCTAAGGTTGCTGAAGGGGTAAGACAGTCTGTTAGACGGAATCAGGATAGGAGTTAGAATAAGAGGAGCTTCGGATCTTCGAGGTTTTTGGTAATCAACAGAAGAGGACGAGGTATGGTAGGTCGGATCAAGCTGCTAGGCCTGCTACTGCTGCTAATCCTCAATGCCCGCCACGGTGTGCTCGGTGTGGGAAGTCTCACACAGGGGAGTGTTGGAATGGTAATCGGGGATGCTTCAAATGTGGGTCTATGGAACATCGAGTTAGGGATTGTCTGAAAAAGGTAGCTAGGCTGAGGTCAGAGGGTTAGGATCGTGCACCGAATAGAAGGGATAATCAATAGCCACTGAGAGGTCATGGTGCAGGAAGAGGAGGTAATGGTTTGGCGAGGTCGTGGGGGCACCGAGGGGAGGTACTGTGTGATCTTGAGGCTAGGCAACTGGTTTGGTCTATCTTTGAGGCGTCAAAAGGAGGCGGCGCACCGGACGTCATAACCCGGTATGTTCTTGATCTTTGGAGTACCTATAGTACCTTAATTGATATTGGCTCAACCCACTCATACATTGCTAGTAGCGTAGTGGAAACTCTGCACTTAGACTCTGAGCTTACTTCTAGGAAGATTACTGTATTAAGCCCTCTAGGCCACTCTGTAGAAGTAAGTAAACTCTATAGGAATGTACCCCTAGAACTCCAAGGGGTTGTGTTCTTGGCTGACTTGATGGAACTACCGTTTCGGGAGTTTGATCTAATCCTCGGGATGGATTGGCTAGTAAAGTATCAGGCTAGCCTGGATTGCACAGCTAAGCGCATGGTATTAAAGACCATGGAAGGAGAAGAGGTGGTGATGATAGGTAAAAGGTGAGATTACCTATCTAATCTAGTTTCTGCATTGAAGGCGGAAAAGATGGTTAGGAAAGGTTGTGAAGCATATGTAGTGCATGTCTATGCTTTAGAAGATAAGGGTGCAGCTGTGAGGGATGTCCAGACCGTAAGGGATTATGTTGATGTGTTTCCAGAGGAACTTCCGGGTCTACCTGTGGATCGTGAGGTTGAGTTTGGTATAAACTTGTTACCCGGAATCGTGCCTGTATCCATAGCTCCGTATCGGATGGCGCCAAAAGAATTGGTAGAATTGAAGGCTCAGATCCATGAATTGTTGGATAGAGGGTTTATTCGACCAAGTGTATCGCCTTGGGGAGCTCCAGTGCTTTTTGTCAAGAAGAAGGATAGAACAATGAGAATGTGCATAGACTATCGATAGCTGAACAAGCTGACAATAAAGAATAGGTATCCTTTGCCCAGGATTGATGATTTGTTCGATCAACTCAAGGGTGCATTGGTGTTCTCTAAGATTGACCTTAGGTCAGGGTACCATCAGCTTAAGGTGAAGGAGGCTAATATCCACAAGACGGCATTCCGTACTCGGTATGGGCACTACGAGTTTCTGGTAATACCTTTTGGGTTGACGAATGCACCAGCCGCGTTTATGGACATGATGAACCGGGTTTTCCAACCCTATCTGGATCGGTTCGTCGTGGTGTTCATAGATGACATTTTGGTGTACTCGAAGTCTGAGGAGGAGTATGACGCACATCTTCATGTGGTTCTGCAAGTTCTAAGGGAGAAGTAGTTGTACGCCAAATTTAGTAAGTGTGAGTTTTGGCTGAAGGAGGTGACTTTCCTTGGGCATGTTGTTTCAGCTGAGGGAATCAGGGTGGATCCCCGTAAGATTGAGGCAGTATTAGAGTGGAAACCACCCAAGTCAGTTACAAAAATTCAGAGTTTTCTGGGGTTGGCAGGATATTATAGGAGATTCGTGGAAAATTTCTCCTTAATTGCGATCAGATTGACTAAGCTGCTTGAGAAAAGGAGTTCCGTTTGTGTGGTGCGAGAAGCGACAAGAGAGTTTCGATAAGTGAAGAGGATTTTGACAGAAGCACCAGTCTTGATTCAGCCTAAGGCAGGAAAGGAATTCACTACGTATTGTGATGCATCGTATACTGGTTTAGGGTGTGTGTTGATGCAAGAGGGGAAGGTGGTCGCTTATGCGTCACGACAGTTGAGGCCTCACAAAGGTAACTATCCGACACATGATTTGGAATTGGCTGCTGTGGTTTTTGCCTTGAAGATTTGGAGGCACTATCTATATGGGGAGAAGTCGGTAGTGTACACAGATCACAAGAGTCTGAAGTACCTCTTGACTCAGAAAGATTTAAATCTGAGGCAGTGGAGGTGGATTGAGTTGCTGAAGGACTACGACTGCTCAATCGAATACCATCCGGGTAGGGCTAATGTGGTAGCTGATGCATTGAGCCGAAAGGTGGTAGCGGATTTGCGAGCAATGTTTGCTCACCTAAGTCTCTATGAGGATGGGAGCCTTTTGGCAGAGTTGCAAGTGAAGCCATCTTGGATTGACGAGGTCAAAGAGAGGCAGATGACCGACGAAGTTTTGAGTACTCGGAGGTTGCAAGTACAAAGTGGTGAGGCCGAGGGGTTCAACTTGGGTAGTGATGGAGTGTTGTATTTTCAGGGGAGAGTATGCGTGCCTAAGGATGAAGATTTGAGGCAGCGAATCCTTAAAGAAGCTCACGAGAGTCCATACGCTATGCATCCAGAAGCGACAAGATGTATCGAGATTTAAGGGAGCGATTTTGGTGGTTGGGTCTTAAGCGGAAATGTAAGAGTTAGTGGGCAAGTGTCGACATGCCGACAAGTTAAAATTTGAGCAACAATTGCCATCGAGTACATTACTGACTGTAAAGATCCCACGGTGGAAGTGGGAGGAGATTACTATGGATTTCGTAAGTGGGCTTCCCCTTACGCCCAGTAAGAAAGATGCAGTTTAGGTGATAGTAGACCGGTTGACCAAGTCGGCCCATTTCATACCAGTAAGGGTTGACTACTCGCTTCAAAGGTTAGCCAAGCTGTATATAGCAGAGATAGTGTGGTTGCATGGAGTACTGGTGTCCATTATCTCGGATAGGGATCCCTAGTTTACGTCGAGATTCGGAAGGCCTTACATCGGAGTTAGGCACGGTTGAATTTCAAAGACGGCTTTTCACCCATGATCTATGGACAATCGAAAGGTAATCCAAGTGTTGGAAGATATGTTAAGGGCTGTGTTTTGGACTTAGTGGTAGTTGGGAGGAGTACCTACCTTTGGCAGAATTCACTTATAATAATAGTTATCAAGCGAGTATTCAGATGGCACCGTATGAGGCACTGTATGGTCAGAAATGCAGTACTCCTACGTGTTGGACAGCTGGGAGAACGTCGGATGTTGGGTCTGGAGTTAGTGGCAGAGACAGAAGATAAGGTTAGAGTAATTCAGGCTCGTCTTAAGGAGGCATCGGACAGGCAAAAATCCTACACCGATCTTAAGCGCAGAGAGGTTGAGTATGCAGTGGGTGATAAGGTCTTTCTAAAGGTATCACCTTGGAAGAAGGTGCTGAGGTTTGGCCGGAAGGGCAAGCTAAGCCCTAGGTTCGTTGGACCATACACGGTGTTGAAACGTGTGGGACCGGTAGCTTATCAGCTTGAGTTGCTGGCAGAATTGAGTCAAATCCATGACGTCTTTCATGTTTCGATGCTGAGGCACTATCGGTCAGATCCATCACACGTAGTGCCGGTTGCAAAAATTGAAGTGAACTCAGACTTATCTTTCGAGGAAGAGCCGGTACAGATTTTGGATCGAGATGTCAAGGTTTTGAGGAGGAAGTCAGTACCTTTGGTAAAAGTGCTATAGCGAAACCATGGTACGGAGGAGGCCATATGGGAACCCGAGAATGTGATGCGACAGCAATACCCCGACTCTTGATCTAGGTAATTTGAGGTGAAATTATTTTTAAGGGGTAGAAGCGTAACATCTGAACTAGGGGTTGTTTGCAATTTAATTATTTCCATGTCGTGCTTGAAGAAATATGCATGTTATGATTGCTTGACATATTCTAGGGTCTAGTCATAACCCCGGGCTAGGTCGGATTTAGGGCTGAAAATTTATTTTTAATGCTTAAAAGGAAGGAGCTAGGTGAGATAGGGGTTAAGAGAAAATTTTGGGAGAAGTTGGACATAAGAAGTCAAGCGGAAGAGTGGCAAGGGCGCAACCTTAAGGGCTTGGGCGTGGCGTCAAGGGGAGCTTCAAGGAAGAGGTTCGAATCTTGGTAGTCACAAGGGGGTGTGTTTTATTTTTGGGCTTTTTGGTGTTAATGAAAGGGGCTAAGTTAAGGAGGTTTCAAAAGATTTTGTGGGTGATGTTGGACATGAAAGTCGGATTGGTAAAGTGGCTTAGGGCCGCCACTTAGGGCTTTGGTGAATGCCGCCCAAGCAAGGGGGAGGAGGACTCAAGTTCGAGTCACGATGGTAGCATAAGGATTTTTCTTTTATTTTTACAAGTTGGCGCCATGAAGAGGAAAGAGTTGGACGGCAATTGGGACTTTGGAAAGGTTGGGATAAGCCTTTCTTTTTCATAATTTCGGCTAAGAAGGGAAGATAAGGGTAAGATTTATTTTTAGAATTTAGAGAAGAGATATGATGGCCGAATGAAGGACTCCAGAGGCTTGAGTTTCGGAATTGAAGGGAACCTAGGGAGTGTTTTCGGCTAAAACACCCCTTTTCTTCTATTGCTCAAACCGAAACCTCACAAAGTAACCCTCATCTCTTTCTCTTTTCTTTTTGCAACCTAGAAGCTGAAATCACCATAACCAAACCCTTAAACTCATCTTGTTTTCTCTCAAACTCAAGCCGAATTTTGATCCCATCTTTCCCATCTTTTCTATTCTGTTTCGAAAGCCAGAAAAGCCATTGTTTCCCTATCGGTTTCAACAAGAACCTTGGCCGAATACTTGGCTCACAATCTCTCTTTCCCTTGCGTTTTTCTCTTCACCATTCTAAGTTTCAAAATCAAGGTTTCTTTTAGGGGCAAAGCCGAATCCATCATTAAGGTAAGGGTGCGGCAACTCTTTCTCCTTTCGGGATTTATGTTATGGCCGAATGGCCTTTAGCTCTCTAATGAAGTGATTAAACCGATTGTAGGGGAGGCCATTGCGAATTCGAGGAGCCTATCGGGATTTGATTCTTCAAGGTAAGGCATATATATACTATTCGGCCAAGGGCCTTGATTATGATATAAGTATGCAAGCCGATTCTAACAAATGTTTTGGTAGGGATCTCGATAAGTCAAGTGACAATTTCGGGATTTCGGTAAGAGTGGTAAGTGGTTAGACATATTCGGCCAAAGGCCATTTTTGGTATCTATGTATAATCGAATGTGCACTATGGTTTTAGGGGCTAATCGGCAAAGGAAAACAGAGGCTTCCGGGATTTAAACTCGCTTTGGTAAGTGATAAAAAGGTTTCGGCCTAAGGCCATACTTCAGGTGCGATTAATCCTTCGGGATTGATAGTTTAGCCGAATGGCTATTAGATCTAAAAGTTTATGTGTTGGCTGATTGTAGGGGAAAAAACCTCTCGGGGTTTCGCTAGTATAGTTTGGGATTTGCTAGTCTCACGAGTTAACAGGTGTGTAAAACTCGTACACACTTTATTAGTTAGCATTGCTATTATGTTACGTTTTAATCATTGTGGTAGTGATTTGCTTGTGGACATGAGCATGGATTCTGGGTAAGTCATTTATGATTTAAAATTTGTTATGGATGACATGATGGGTAATATGCTATGCCATGACTTATATGCATGATTTACGATAATATGTTAAGCATGATATGAGCATGTTGGTAATGGGATTGATGAGAGGTGGGGGATTATTCTCTATGGACTGTCACCAGTGGTTTTGACCACAAGATGGGTTGGCCCCATCAGTTTAACTATGACTTTGGTCACCAAGTGGTTTTGACCACACCGTTGATAAATTGTGACTAAGTCCAGTGGTTTGGTACCACCAGTGGTTTTGACCACATATTGATAATTGTGACTTATGGTCATCAGTGGTTTTGACCACATGATGGGTTGGCCCCATCACTTGATCTGTGACTCCGGTCACCAGTGGTTTTGACCACTAGTGGTTTTGACCACACGAGGTAGTTAAAGGAGTATGGATGGTTAGTTTGGGTTGCATGTATGCATGTTTTACTAATATTTTGTGTATGAGTTGCACATCCGGGTTGGGGATTTATACACTGTGTCTTGGTGACTCACCCCTTCCCATAACATTCTGCAGATGAGTAGATCGTGGAGATGGAGCCGGAGAGGACTCGAGGCGGCCATGCTTGTTCCTTGGATTTGGGATTTTATTTAATATAGTTTAAGTTTGTTTATTTACTAAATTTTTTATTTAGGTTGTAATAAGGCCGCTAGTTTATTATTTTGGATGTTTACATAGTTGTTTTTACTTTACTTATACTATATTACAAATGAAACTATATAATGTTAAGTGAATCGGTTAAAAGTAACATTTTCAAATTAAGTAACTTCTACAAGTTTTCAAAGATGTTACCATCGGGTAGCACAATTCACCAAGTCAACCATAACTCTGATGATTTAAAAAAAAATAAATGATCAAATGTTTTTCAAAGGTTTTCAACACAACCATGTTTGAAAATCAATCCCTCCTGAGTTTTATCAAACACTGTCTTATAACCTCAATAGTATTTTCAGATTTTCACCAGTTAATCAAAATCTTTCAAAACATTTTACTCTGTGACATACCAGATCCGATCGAGGCTCATGGGCCGGGTTTGGGGTGTTACACAAACCCAATTAAAAATATAAACCAAATTAAGATAAAATATAGTACCCAAATCGAAGTTCTTATAAAACCAAATTTTTTATTTGCATGGCCTCCTCGAGTTCATTCGGCTCCTCCTCCGCGATCAAGAATCACCTGAAAAGATAAAGGAGAAGGTGAGTCACCAAGACTCAATGCATAAATCCTTCCCCCGGTTAATGCAACATTCTTACACAATTCATAACCAAGCAATATATATATAATGCACCCAACCTAGCCATCCATAAGTCCTTTTCTACCCCGTGTGGTGCCAAACCACTGGTGGTGCCAAACCACTGGTGACCCGAAGTCACGATATCCAATAATGTGATGCCAAATCACTAGTGACCCAAAGTCACAAATAATCAAGTAGTGGGGCCAACCCACGTGTGATACCAAATCACTGGCGACGATCCCAATATATCGAAAGTGGGGCCAACCCACGGTGGTACTAAGCCACTAGGACGAGTCGCTATGAGGTGCCAAACCCCTGGTGTCCCAAAGACACGAAATAACTGTGCTACCAAACCACTGGAGGTGCCAAACCTCTGGTGTCCCAAAGACACGGATATCAAATCCTTCCCCCTCCTCTCAAATCACCCAAACCAATGTTTCACAAGAGTAAATCATGCCATCATGCTTTGATATGATTATATAACAATATATATATATATATATATTAAATCATGATATAGATCAACATATAATAACATCATATCGAAACGGACTTACCCGTGTCCTTGTTCATACCCATCAAGGTATCATATCAAGATCTCATAGTTTTCCACTTTAGTAACATGATTAGTTTATTAATATATATATATATATAAATCGAGTTATAAAGTGTGTAAGGTACACACCTATCACAAACGCAAGTACTAAATTTCGAAGACCCGATCTACCGCACTAGATCACCTTGTCCTACATTCGGCCAAACCACAAAACTATAATCAAGACCATTCGGTCAACATCACACCTTAATTCCAATAGCCTTTAGCTTTTCAACCATTAAAAGAATAATAAATCCACATGAATCCTTACCACTTGACTTACCAACTTTGATTGCTAGAGAAATAAGTCTTAGATCGATTGCTTCCAAAGTCCCAAAGAGCCTAGAAGAGATCGGTTTCTAAGAATGATTAGAACCTTGTTAACAAGTGCCCAAAATTTGGCTTTTGCCCTCATGAAAAACGATTGAGAGAAAAGAAAAGAAATAAGGAAATTTGGCCATGAACACTTACCTATCCTCCAAAATCGATTACAGATGAACACTTAGAAAATCTACCCTTGATGATATTCAGCCAAGATAACACCAAAAGAGAGAAAGAAGATTCGGCTATGGTGTTAGATGATGGAGGAAGATTCGGTTAGAGTGGGGAAAAAGAAAGAAAAAGAAAGTGAAATGCAAGAGAGGGATTTCGGCAAAGGAAGGTGGAGAGGATTTTGACACAAAAGTTTGAGAGAAGAAGAAAAAGAAAATGATGCAAGGGAGGAGATGGTACTTTCGGTTTTGAGAAAAAGTAGAAGAAAGAAAAAGAGATATGGGGAGAAGGAAGATTCGGCCAACCACTAAGATGAAGAAAAGATGAAGGGAAGAGGGTGGTTTTAGGCTACAAAGAACATAAAATATGTGAGAGACTCGAATGGATATTCAACCAAATGCCTAAAAGAAAATTTGGCAAACCACTATGGTATTTTCGACTTTGACACAAAACAAGAAAACAATGCCAAAACTAAAACAAAATTCACCTTATTTCCAAGACACATTTGGCTAAGGAAGAAAACTTTTGGGGAGGAAAAGAAGAAATGCCAAATGGTGCACAAAATGCTTAAATTGGCCAACCAAACCCCCAACTTCCTATCAACATTCGCCTGTATGTTCCCCGATTTCAAACCACACATGTAAACCCATTTATTTAGACTCGGTGTGTAACCAACACTAAACATAATAGAGATAGGCACACCATAAAAATCATATGCATATAAAATTCAATATCATGATGCAAACCGAACCCAAACCTATATGCCATCCGCTACACTCCACCCGTACCAACTTTGTACACCGTGGGGACTACTAAGTCAACCCTCCTTCCGCTACACTCCATCGAAGGCGTCATTGCAATCGGCGTGCTCATCGCCCATCGATAATATTGTGGCATAGCCACCACGTAATGTAAAGTTACCACTTAATGTGACCGAAGTCACCACTTTCACTTAGTGAGACCGAAGTCATCACATTCACTTAGTGAGACCAAGTCATCACTTTCAAATATAACGTTGGTGAGACCAAGTCAACACCTTCACTTAGTGAGACCAAGTCATCACTTTCAAATATAACGTTGGTGAGACCAAGTCAACACCTTCACTTAGTGAGACCAAGTCATCACATTCACTTCCCTTCTTCAATTGACCGAATGCCCCAAATAATAAATATCATGCATAACATATTTTATTACACTTTCACATCCTTGTTCACATGTTAAATATAACATCTTTTGAAATCCTAGTAGAAGTAGGAAAAGCGTGCCTTAGCACTTTGTACCATAATATGGTACTTTGGTCACTTTCTTTTCACTTTCTCTTTAACATATATAACATATTTAAACCATAAATCTATTAAGATTAGTGTGGAATACACACGGTACCTTAGCCATATTCTTACAATTTCATATTAACACATATATTGAATTAAAGCCGTAAATCTATCAAGATTTAGTGTAGGGTACACACAATATCTTAGCCATATTTTTACACTTTTATATTAGCACATATAATAAAATTAAAGCCGTAAATCTATCAAGATTTAGTGTGGGGTACACACAATACCTTAGCCATATTCTTACACTTTTATATTAGCACATATAATAAAATTAAAGCCGTAAATCTATCAAGATTTAGTGTGGGGTACACACCTAATTTGCTTATCAATTCCTTGAAATCCCGAAAACCCGATCTATTGCTTTAGATCTCAATTCCTACATTTGATTAATCACTTACTACTTTAATTAAAAACATTTGACCATAAATTCAAAATCCTAGTAGGATTAGTATTCTTAAAACTTACCTTGTTGCCGATTTCAATACTAATCAAATTCAAATCTATGCTATGCTCCTCCTTATATTCTACCAAGCACTAAATCTCATCAGGGGTTAGTTTGCTTTTTAAACAAACAAGAATTAGATCTAATTATCAAAATAGGCCTTGGCGAAAGCTATAGACACTTACCTTGTGGATTTTAAATCCGAAATTCACCGAATAACTAGGAACACGTGGCCTATGGTGTACCTTCGGAAAAGAATTTCTTCTTCCATGATTCGCCAAGATTAATAATCGAAATTAGTCTCTAAATTTCAATAAGTCTAGAATATAAAAGAATGGAAAACTAAACTTGAATCTTACCCTTATTTGAAGGAATCGATTGCACCTTCACTTTAACCTTCAGAGATTGACTTAGGGACTTGATGAACAATCGGCTATGATTCCCTTATGTATTTGGTTTCAAAGATGAAAGAAGAGAGGAATAATAGGCTTAGAGGGAGATCGGCTTGGAGGCTAAAAGAAAAGAAGAAAAAGAATGGATGCTCAAGAAGAATATTTGGCGGAGGAAAGAGAGAGGAGAATGAATAATGAATGGCCCTAGTCCCCTCCTTTTATAGCCGAATTTACTAGGCCAAGAATCCTTTACTTGGCCACCACTCTTCCTTATTTTCCTAATTAAAGAATAATTCTTCATTTATCCACCTATTTAGCGAATTTTAAAGAGAATAAAACTCTTCTCCTAAGAGTCCCTATTGCAGTCCATTGCTTCCTCTCTAAGTAATTAAATAAAAATTACTTAAATCTTTAGCTAGGTGCCGTCCAACTCTTGGGCTTCTAGAAGCAAAATAAAACTTATTTTATTTGCTTCTTATGTGACTCGAACACTATCTCATGAATTATCTGTCCACATTCATGGACTAATGGCCTTAGGATAGTTTCCAAAACACTCTCCATCATCCAAGCCCTTTGTCCCCATCCTTCCATAAGTCTTAAGATTCTTATCCCAAAATACAACCTTTCCTATTCTAATATTCAACTTGCCAAAAATTTGAAAGTCCAACCTACCATAAGAATAGCTTGGCCGACACTTGATGCAAAGGTGCATAAAAATAAAGTTTTCCAAATGCAATCCATGCTACTCGAAACACTTCCCTCAAGCAACCCTTCATGCATCATAACCACCTTGCCACTAACTCCTCATGTGCTAGAATTTAACACTTAAATTCACTTAAGTGTTAGGTTCACCTAATCCACTTCATTAAATTTTCAATACTAAGAATTATTCTAGCTTCATAAGTAAAATCAAGCCTTCACAAGACTATGCTAAACACACAAAATTCATACCGAGCCAACACAAATAATAAGATAATACTCTAAATTTTTTTAGGATGTTACATATGTTGTATAAAGTGTTTGGGTTATGATGCATGAATTGTAAGGATGCAAATGAGTGAGATGTGCCTATGATCAAATGATAGTTATATGCTAAGTTATACTATGTTTTTGTGCATATGTGTAAAAATGAAAGTGAATACAAGAAAATCATGAAAAAAGTGAAATTAGCATGAAGACAGTACTGGACAGCAGCAGTTGTGTGACTTTGAAAAATCACTAAAAATGGTGAAAATTGAATTAGAGGTTGAATAAGATATAAAATTAAATATTAATGAGTCTATTTTCACATAAAAGAAACGATGTAAACAAAAGAATTTCATATTTTGAGATATTTAAATTTCTGTGAGACTGGTTCAGAATGATTACGTGATCCCCTATTCTTCCTTGGAAAAATTATTAAAAATTGTAAAACAAATAATTATGAGATATAATTTATAAGCATAAAATCCTTAATGAGTCTAGTTTCAAATGAACTAAATAAGGAGGCCATCTAAATTCTGTCCAAGGAGAAAATTGATTCGTAGTAAAGAGAGGTCAGAATAGTCAAACAGTGAAATAGGGAAAACTTTAATGAATAAAATATACTAATTGGCTAAGTCAAAAATTATTAAAATTTTATGGTAAGAAGATAAATGAGTATAGTTTTAGGGAAAATTAATGGATCTTAATTTGGAGTTCCGTACCTCCAGATATAAATAATTAAATGACTATGACTCAAGAAAATAGCTTAACTTGAATTTGAATAACTAGGAAGAATATGAAAATAGCAAGTTATCGCATTGCTTATTATTTTCATGCGAGCTTACTAAGCATAAAGCTTACTCCCTCCTTTCCATTTCTTTTAGTTTTGTCAGGTCAGCTCAGGGTTGGCGATCGTCGGAGGCAGCATCACACTATCGGGTCATTATCCTTGGAATATTGGCATTGTTTGAAAAGTTTTAATTTTGGGCGAAGTTTGGTAAGCCGGTTTTTAAATGATTGTGAATGTTAAAGTACGATAATGCCTCGAACCCTGTTTCGGAGTTGGACATGGGTGGGGGATGTTACATTAAGTCTAAATGATCAAATACCTTTTTTTGGAATTAAAATATATGATTTTCAAATAAAAAACCTATCTTGGGAATTTAAGATGTGGTGTCCTAACTCACTGGATGCGACGTTTTGTCATCTCGAGGCAAGAATTTCGAGAAAGCAAAGGATATTTGGTGTTTAGAAAATTTGAAAGATCGTGCTCTAACTTACTGAGTTTCAATTTTTCTTTTAAAATCCAAATAATTGAATGTCCATTTAAAATTAAAGGACATAAGTTTTAAAAATCAAAAGGATCGTGTTTTAAAATCTTTTCAAATTTTTGACATTAGGACATTAATTAATCAATTAGATACCAATTTTTGGGCGTTACAAGGGTGCTAATCCTTCCTCGTGCATAACCGACTCTCGAGCCCGTTTTCTCGAGTTTTGTAGACCAAAATCATTATTTTAATAAATCAAAATGTTTTATTAAAATGATTCATCTCAAGGTGACCCGATCACACCTCAAAAAAAGATTGGTGGAGACTCCATTTTCGTTTTTAAAGTTGACCCTCGTTTTTATAACAAAAACTTAAAAAATGGTAGAGTCAACATACACATTAATCAATTTCATCGATAAAAGAATAAACAAACGCGTTGACATTCATATCAAAATATGATAAGTAAATGAAATGAACAAATAAATCAATATTTAACACTTATTCAACAATTTAAAACAACATTAGACAATTAAATAAATTAATGCACGAATAAATAAATATAATAAACACAAATACTAAAAAACCTAACTCTCATACCTTAGTAACTTGACTCACTTGGGTTCCCCAGTGGAGTCGCCAAGCTATCATAATGTTGCCTACATAAGAGTACAGGAGCCTAGTAAGCAAAGCTAGACACGAAGGGCCTAAATTAACGTAGAGTCGCCACTAACCAATTAGGGCTAGGTTGATTAGCCACCTATCGTCTAAAAATCTAGAATTAATACTACGAAAAAAATCTTAAAAGTCTAGACTCGATCTCATCACCAAATTTTGGGTTCGGGAGTACGGTTACGTGTAGGAAGGTTATAGCTGTAACATCCCAAACCCGGCCCATGAGCCTTGACCGGATCTGGTATGTCACAGAGTAAAACATTTTGAAAGATTCTGATTAACTGGTGAAAATCTGAAAATACTGTTAAGGTTATGAAACAGTGTTTGATAAAACTCAGGAGGGATTGATTTTTCAAACATGGTTGTGTTGAAAACCTTTGAAAACATTTGATCATTTATTTTTTTAGAACCTTCAAAGTTATGGTTGACTTGGTGAATTTTGCTACCCGATGGTAACATCTTTGAAAACTCGTAGAAGGTACTTAATTTGAAAATGTTACTTTTAACCAATTCACTTAACATTTTATAGTTTCATTTGTAATATAGTACAAGTAATGTAAAAACAACTATGTAAACATCCAAAATAATAAACTAGCGGCCTTATTACATCCCAAATAAAAAATTTAGAAATAAATAAACTTAAACTGTACTAAATAAAATCCCAAGTCCAAGGAACAAGCATGGCCGCCTCGAGTCCTCTCTGGCTCCATCTCCGCGATCTACTCATCTGCAAAATAATATGGGAAGGGGTGAGTCACCAAGACTCTGTGTATATATCCCCAACCCGGAAGTGCAACCCATATACAAATTATTAGTATAACATGCAAACATGCAACCCAAACTAACCATCCATACTCCTTTAACTACCCCGTGTGGTCAAAACCACTGGTGGTCAAAACCACTGGTGACTAGATTCACAAATCAAGTGATGGGGCCAACCCATCGTGTGGTCAAAACCACTGATGACCATAGGTCACAATCATCAATATGTGGTCAAAACCACTGGTGGTACCAAACCACTGGGACTTAGTCACAATTTAACAATGGTGTGGTCAAAACCACTGGTGACCGAAGTCACAATTAAACTGATGGGGCCAACCCATCTTGTGGTCAAAACCACGGTGACAGTCCATAGAGAATATTCCCCCTCCTCTCTTCAATCCCATAACCAACATGCTCATATCATGCTTAACATATCATCATAAATCATGCATATAAGGCATGGCATAGCATATTACCCATCACGTCATTCATATAGCATAATTAAAGTCACAAGCGACTTACCCGAAATCCATGCTCAAGCCCACAAGGCAAATCACTATCACAATGGTTACGGTAACATAATAAGCAATGCTAACTAATAAAGTGTGTAAGAGTTTACACACCTATTTACTCGTGAGACTAGCAAATCCCGAACTATACTAGCGAAACCCCGAGAGGTTGTTTCCCCCTACAATCGGCCAACACATAAACTTTTAGATCTAATAGCCATTCAGCTATACTAATGATCCCGAAGGACTAATCGCGCTCATAACCAAAATATGGCCCTAGGCCGAATCTTATTATCACTTACCCAAGCAAATTGAAATCCCGGAAGCCTCTGTTTCTCTTTACCGATTAGCCCCTAAAACCATAGTGCACACTTGGTTATGCATAGATACCAAAAATGGCCTTTGGCCGAATATGACTACCCACTTACCAAAATTACCGAAATCCCGAAATTGTCACTTGACTTATCGAGATCCCTACCAAAGCATTTGTTAGAATCGGCTTGCACACTTATCCATAATCAAGGCCCTTGGCCAAATAGTATATATGCCTTACCTTTGAAGAATCAACTCCCGATAGGCTCCTTCAATGCACCTTAACGTTAACTACACACAAAACGTACATTATTAAGACACTTATACATGCTCACCCATACCAAGGCTTATTTCTCAAGCTTTCGGCACACTAAAAGGAAGAGAAAAAGGAACCGAATGCTAAAGAGACACTTACCAACCTTTGAAATCGACAGCACCTTCCTTAGGGGGATTCGGCTAGCAACAAATGGAAGATGAAATTTTGAGTAGAAAGGGGTGGTAGGTTCGGCCAAGTAGAAGCAAAAGAAGAAAGGAATTATTTGGATCCAGCAAAAAGACTCTAGTTATTATTTTATATTCTTATTTAATGGATTTTAAATCTCGTTGTAATAAGGCCATGGGCCACCGTTTATATTTTGTTTTATTACGGGCTTTTATTATTTTAGTTATTTAATTTTTATTTTTAATTGAACTAAGGCATGTATTTAAATTTGGGTTTTAATTCATAAAGGCATATTTTATTTAAAATTATAAATTATTAATTTTTCTAGAATAAAAGGTTAAACTCAAGGAAAATATTTTCCAAAAATGTGACATGTTTTATTAAATCTTCTTAGTGACATGCGGATCCGTTAATGTGGTATTTGAAATGGGTTTAGGGTGTTACAAATTGGTATCAGAGCCCAGTTCAAAACTCGGCTTTGGGGTTTTTGGGCTCAAAACATTTTCTAAAGGTGGGCTTTTGAAACTTGCATGTTGTTTTTTTTAAATGATAACAGGTTTGTCATGGCACCTGCGTCTCCGACCTAAGTCCGCCAGGTAAGTACTCTAAACTATTGTGTGATATATATATGTGGGCTTGATGGGCTTTATGGGACGTAGGCTAGTTTAATTAGACTTTGATGTACTATAGGCTTAGCTTAATTTACCGAAACAAATCCAGTGAACTAGTCGTTGAGTTAGGGTGTGGCAACAGGCATACTCATGTCTAGGAGTGGATCTGAGGAGAGCGTGGTATTTAAGGATCCTAGTGACTCACCTCCTCTTCACGGAATCCTACGATGCGTGGTATTTGTTCACCCTAACCATGAGGGCGTGTTGACGGGCCAAAACTTATAATTAAAAAAACCATTAACCTTTAAAAAACATTATTTAAAACCAAAAATTCCAAGTTTCAACCCCAAATTCCCGAAAACCTTTTCAAAAACCAAATGGTTTTCCTAAAAATAAAACATTTTAAAACCATTAAAAAACCAAAAAAAAATTTTGTCCAAACTTAAATTTCAACCAAATTTAAATATTTATTATCCAAAGGGTTTTCCCCAAAAAAAACTTTTTTTCATCTTTAAATAAAATTTCCCAAATCAAAAAACCCAAAATTCAAAACCCTTTTTCCCTTTTGAAAATTAATTTTCACCATTTAAATAAATTTTTCAAAATTTACCCTTTTTAAAAAATAAAAAATTTACAAATTTTAACAAAAATTTTAAACCCACCGCAAAAATTTAAAATTATCTTAGGCCCCATATTTTTTTCCCTTATTTCAAAACCATTTTTTTAAAATTTAAAAAATTTTCATTTTCACAAATAAACCCAATTTAAATTTTTAAAAAATCACTAACAAAGGGAGGTGATGGTTATGGTCGTGGTCGTGAAGCACAAGGTAGAGGTGTGTTATGCTAAGGCAGGCACCAATTTTGGTCTATGCAAGACATCGCCAAGGGGACTGAGACGCTTCAGACATTTAATAATGGTGTGTACCCTACCATAGTATACTAAGTGTTTATTTTGGCTTTAGAATTAGAGTGCGCAGCGAAAGCATAGTGGTGAGACTTAGGTAGTATGATTTCTAGTTAGTTGGAAATTTCGAGGACGAAATTTCTTTAAGGAGGGTAGAATTGTAACATCCTAATTTTTTTGGGCCTATGTGTTTAATGGGTGAATATCTGGAATGAGTTAATTTAAGTGTTAAGGGCCCAATTTATAAGTTTTAAGGAGCCCAAATCTTCTAATTTAAGTTTGTTAAATTTGGTATTAGGGATTAGGGAAGTGGACTGACAAGGCTATTTTTTTTGGGAATTTTATTATATTTATTCTTTGTGGATAATAAGCAGATAAAGGTCGTTATTTAGGATTTAGTATTTAAGGATAATAAGCGAGATAAAGACTATTTTTGAGGAGATAATAGATTAAGATAAGGAAAAGGGATAGAGCTATCATGTGTGGCAAGTTGTTATGAAAATCAATCGCTAAAAGGAGGAACTCGCTTATATAAAGAGGGGTGCCAAAATTTTGGAAGCCTTTTTTATTTTCTTTTCTCATGTTCTTCCTCTCAAAATCCAAAACCACCATTTTTTTACCCTTTCTTCCTCTCTAAAATTTCTGGTTGGTCAATCTTTTAACCTCTATTGTTATTTTTCTTCTAATCCCTAAAAGTCAAATCACATCTCTATTATTCTATTCTTCTCCTTAATATTCATTGGCCAAATCTCTTAGCCATCTCTTCAATTATTAAATCTTTTAAAACCAAAACTCTTAGATCTCACCTCCGAAGTTGTGAATTTTCTTCAAGAAAGTCTTCAGTCAATCTAAAGAAAACAATAGGTATGTATCGATTTTGAGTTTCCAATATTTCTCCAATTTTCAAAGTCCCTAGCCGAACGGCTATTTAGTGACTAATCAAGAGTTTTCTTATTTTCGCATTTCGGATCCAAGAGGAGTCCAACGCTTAGATCTCTAAGTCAAAGATCAAGAATACTCAAGTCGTGTTATTTTGAGATTTCAAGGTAAGGAGATTGGTTTATTTATAAATATATGAAATCGGTAGAACACTAACCATGGCTGAATATAGGAGAGGCCCTATTTTCACATCTTTCGAGCTTTTTGAGCGAAGTTGTAGATCGGGATAATAAGGATATCGACTACGAATATTGGATTTTGTGAATCAGGTGTGTAACACTTTCCCACCATCTAGATCTGTTTGATTAATATATGATTATAAGTCTTATATGTTTTGATAAATGCCGAAATCCGGGCATAATAGAGTAAACCCAAAGAAGGTAAAAACAAATCATCAAGTTAGTGAATGTTCTGATTAAACGATATAAGTATACTGATTTTATGTGATTGCATGGGTTGGGTTTGATGAAAGGAGGAAGTTATACGTTATAGCGGTTTTCACCGTGATCTGCTGCTAAGCTGTTTTACCGTGATCTCGTTGTTGTGGCTTTTACCGTGATCTCTGTAGTGGCTACGCCATGATCCGATGATGAGCAAGACGATCGCCATCCAGCAGTAGCGGTGTGGGTTGATTGTAGAAATCCCCAATGGTGTGAATGGTCGGTACGGGCAGAAGTGATGGAAACCTAGGATTTGGGTTGGGCTTGCATATTATTTTTATTATGTATATTAATTCTAATTGTTTTAGTTTTATGGGGCTAAGGCCCAAATCTAATGTTGTGAGGAGTTGCACACCGAGTCTCGCGACTCAACCAATTAATTAACATTTCGTAGCATTTAGTGCATCTGGACCGGGCCGAGAGGAGCGCAAGGTGGCTATGCAAAAGAACATTTGATCCAGCAAAAAAGACTCTAGTTATTATTTTATATTCTTATTTAATGGATTTTAAATTGTTGTAATAAGGCCATGGGCCACCGCTTATATTTTGTTTTATTACTGCTTTTATTACTTTTAGTTATTTAATTTTTATTTTTAATTGAACTAAGGCATGTATTTAAATTTGGGTTTTAATTCATAAAGGCATATTTTATTTAAAACTATAAATTATTAATTTTTCCTTAATAAAAGGTTAAACTCAAGGAAAATATTTTCCAAAATGCGACATGTTTTATTAAATCTTCTTAGTGACATGCCAGATCCGGTCGTGGTGTTTGGGCCGGGTTTGGGGTGTTACATGTACTATCAAATATTAAAGTAAAATTTGTTTGTTTTAGTACCAAATAAGATAAATACTTTCTATCTATAATGATAAAATTTATAACTAAATTCACCTATCCTTCCTTAAAGAATATTAACAGAAACAAAATATTTGGGCATATGCCACATGTGGCCAATAATCTTTCATATCATGTGTATAACATAAGTTATTTTTACCATTTGAAGAGTTATCTTGAGAACTCTTATTGTTCTCTTATTTATTACTATGTTTCCACTTTCAGTAGTCCATGATTATATCTTTTATTTTATTTATGTTTGCATTCACTTCAAGGAACACAATAAATCTAGTAGGATAGATTTCTAAACGCGTCCATTGATTCTTTATTTCATAACCACCATTGCAAAACATGCATAGATTTCAATTCAAAATCTATCTATTCATGTTGTCATGATTAGTCTCCAATCACATCCTCAATTATAACAACAATCATGATCTCTATATTTTCATTTTTCATATTGTTATGTACTGTTACGTTCACTTCAGGGAATAAAGCAAAACTAATAGGAAGAATTTCTTAGTTTTTCATTAGTAACTTATTATTTTACTTAGCCACTAGAAGGTATGAGATCGCTCAAAATAATGTTAAAGCTATTTTCACAATAGTGCTAATGAGGAGCACAAGAGATATTTCAATCATATAGTGTAATGTATTCCTTCGGGAATATAATACAAATACATGAGTATCTCATGTTATTTATATAAATGATTTTAATGTAAAACACATGAAAGTTTTATTCAACATATATCTTTTTATCTGAAAAACAATATTATATTTTATAAAATTTTGCATCACAAGGAGCTAAATATAAGCTTTTTACTTTTTACGCTTGATGCAATATTAGCTCTTTAGGAGCATATAATTATTTTATTGTATAACCTTAATGAATGATTAATTTATTTTAAATAAAATTTTATTTACTCATATAAAATAAAATGAATAGATATAAATAAAACATACATTAAACGTAAGAAATAATAAATTCATGTCACTAATAAATCATTGTGGTTAGATAATATACATTTTTATATATCATAACACAACAAAATACAAAATATAACAAAATTAAAATAACTTTACAACTATAAAGGTTTAAAATAAACATTTTCTAACCTCCACTGATGACGTAAATTTCATTTCAAATTTTACAATGATACTAAATTATCACAGATAGGGTGAATATCACAAAGTTCATGACAAGTAAGTATTTTTACTCATATTCGCAATAATCATATATATTAATCAAAATAAAAATTAAACTAATCAATTCTATTAAAAATGAAAAAAATATTTATCTCCACATAAAAATCCTAATAACTAAATGCATGAAGGGTTTTATAAATTCATAGAGATATGGATAGTGAATTATATAAATTGAACTTTTTAATAGAAATCAAATCGAATTTCAAAAGAAGCTGATTAGATTGACTTACGTTAGCATGGATGAGAAGTAGTGATTATAAACATCTTTTGTAATAAAGAGAAAGAGATCATCCCCAAGCAAATATCAAAAAGCAGACTTTGAGAGTGGATCTTATTTCTCGATTTCGTATAGATAACAGTATCAAATCTTTCATCATCCTTAAGAAGAAAAAAGTAAAATAAGTTAATCAAAGCAATAATAATGTATAATGAAATAAGAGTGAAATATAATAGTTATATATGAAACATTAAATAAAAGAAACTTCCTGTAAAAACTTTGCATCTTGTCGTTAAAGATATTGGAAATCATGGAGGATAAATTTGATCGTTGATAAAAGGAACTATCACTTTGAGCAAAATCATGCTTGTAACACCCAATTTTCCATTATTTTTGGCTTTTGTAGTTTCAAGACACAAACTGCTTGTTTGCTTTAATGGCTAAGGATTTGGGTGTATGGGAGTGTCTGAGAGGTCCCAGGTTCAAGTCTCAACTTGGGTGAATTTTGTTATTTTTATGAATAAAACCCAAGCTCTGGTCAGTAGGCTTATAACTAAAAGTGTGTAGGTAATTAACAGAATGGGCCTGCTGGTCTGGTAGTTAAGTGGAATGTTGAGGTAAAGGAGGTCGGGGGTTCGAGTCTAAGGGACGACAATGGCTTTAACTTTTGCTCCTAGTTTCGCTAGAGTTGTGCCAAGATAGGAGACTGAATGGTGGATTGTGAATAGAATTAGGGGGAGGGAAATTAGGAAAGGATTAGAATTCCTGAGCAGTTGTGTTTTCCAAAATTCCTCTCTGCCGATAACACCATTGTTCTTCCCTTTCCAGCTGAAATTCTCCTTTCTCCTCACCCCCTTTTTTCTTTCTTTTTTTGGCTACTGTTTTACATGGCAATCGTACTTCCTCCCCTATCTGTGGCGTTTCTCTGAATAACTTTGATAAGTAGTTCTTGTGGATTCTGATTTATGAGGCTAAAATTTGATTGGGGTATTTATTTTGATGTCTTGGCAGAATCAAACCTTTGCGATCAAGGCTCTTTTCTGACTGCTTTACTAATAAACTGAGTTTGAAGCATTAGGGGTAAGTTTTAATAGCTCCTTGGCTAAGTATTTCTTTTGGGTTGGTTTTGATTCATCGATTAAGTGAATAATTGAGTGAATTACTGATCAAATATAGGTGTTGGTGATCTTAGGATTACGTTAAAAGCAAAAGGAACCAGGTGTGCACCCAAAAATACAGAAAATGAGGTTTCGAAGAAAGCCAAAAACCATTCTCTCGATGCCACACGGGCATGTGGTCGCCCGTGTGGTAGGCCGTGTGCAAGATTGTTAGTCACCACACGGCCGTGTGATGACGAGCTAGGCCGTGCGCGAGCGATAAGGCCGTGTGATGGCTGAGCAAGGCCGTGTCGACACAGGCTCGACCAATTGGTCCGTGTGGGCCACACGGGCGTGTGAGACCACACGGGAAGACCCATGGACATGTGAGGCCAATTTTTTGGAAAACTCTGTAAGGTTGCACGGTTGCCCAAGTCGATTGTGGACCTATCGTAGGCTCGGTAAGTAAGACTTAGACCCCTAAATGATTGCTTTGTCTGTCTGATTTCTGTACTAAGCATAAATGCCGATTGAATATATGAGTTTATTTGCATAATAGCATGTCATTCCTGTATGTTGCATGGCATTGGGGTGGGTTAATTATGATTGGAGGAAGTATCTAAAAGGATCTTAAGCCTGTTATCTGGCAGCTCAGCTATAAATTTTTGATTATGTGCCGTATTCGGTACAACATGGTGTGTAGGGCTGGGTAGGTTGATTTTATCCCCAAATGGTGTATAGGGTTGGGCGGAGTTGGTGTGTAGAGGCTTGTGGGTAGGACTCTGTTACCTGTATATTCTGTCTAAAAAGGGCCAATGCTCTGTAAAATGTCTGATTCTGTATCTTAGTGGGCTAAAGTCCACATCGTTTTTGTAATGGGTTCAGACCTGAACTGTGAACATCATGTCCGTTATCTGATATTTCTATTTGTATGATTTCTATGGGGATTACATAGAGTTTGCGAAAACTCACCCTTTTCTGTTTAATTTGTTCAGGTAAATCCCTAGGAATAGATGGATCAGTGAGGCGGAGGACTAGGCGGTGACCACGATTCTGGATTCCTATTTTACGGTTTCATTTTTATTTATGGTTTGATTATATCTTGGTAAATTTTATGTAATAAGGCCATTTGGAGTTTTGTTTAAAATTTAGGGATTTTTTTATTTATAAACTGCTAGCAGTAGGACAAAATGCAAGTTTTCAAAATAAGCAAAGGTTTTATCAAATACACACGAACTTGCAAATTATTTTAAACGCTTTCGCAACACATAAAGTTTTAAAATGGATAATGAATAGTTAAATGATACGTTTTGATGAAAGCCTAAGATATTTATGAATGATTTTTGCATAGTTAAATCTTCTAAAGCATTATCATGACGTCGCCAAATTCAGCCATAACGTCTAGGCCGGGTTTGGGGTGTTACATTTAGTGGTGTTAGAGCCAGGTTGCAAAACTCGACTGTGGATTTGTGTTTTAAAAAGTTGGATTAAAGAAACAATTTTAAACGGTCCAAAATATCTTTGAAATGAGTATGTGGTACACCGAGTCTCTGGCGCCGATCCTGTAAGTGTTTTGATCCTTGTTTAAGATTTGTCTGAAATACTACTTGCATGCTTGAAATAGCCTTAGGTAGTATACTGAACTAAAACACTTTAGGTAGTGTAAATTGAAAATTGTAGCGAAACTGAAAATCGTAGAAAAAAAACTACGATTCGCGATGACAAACTCTGAACTTCTAAAACTATTCTGCATAAAACATTTGTTAACAAATATTGGAACTATAACTAATGCATAAAATAGTTAATACAGATAACTTCCAAAATTACGATGAGCGCACGAGGTATCCGCGGACGGGGTACTAGAGGCTATAGAGAGGCCGTAGAGAGGCTCGAGCTAGATCTTCCGCATCTGAGAATCTGCCCCATCTGGATACGAGCGAGATGCCAATCTCACCTGCTACAGAGATTGAGTCTCGAGATCGCATGGCTGGGGATAACGCATTATCCCAGGCTATGCTTAGGATATTAGAGAGGGTTGCTGGACCTAACACTAGATCTGAGGGCCGAGGGTCAGTTACGGAATGACTCTAGTCCAATGGGGCTGAGTTATTCAGGGGTGTCAGTGTAGTCGCCCCTAACGTGGCCGAGTACTGGATGAAGGCTACGAAAAGAATCATGGACGATTTGGACTTCACTACTGAGCAGAAGCTTAAGGGGGCTATTTTCCTACTTCGCGACGAGGCTTATTAGTGGTGGCTGACTATTAAGGAGGGCACTCAGCCCAACCGTCTAACTTGGGACTACTTTAAGATGGCTTTCCAGAGCAAGTATGTGAAGGCCAGTTACATTGATGCTAGGAGGCGTGAGTTCCTTAATCTCACCCAGAGAGACAGTTCTATGGTCGAGTATGAGGCCGAGTTTATGAGATTGAGTTGGTATGCCCGGGGCATGGTGGCGACTGAATATGAGCAATGCATCCGTTTTGAGGATGGACTCAGGGATAGTTTACGGGTTCTGATAGCTCTGCAGAGGGAGCATTATTTTTTTGTTCTAATGGATAAGGTGAAGACCGTTGAGGAGGTTAAGCGTGCTGAGTGCCAAAATTGCGAGAAAGGAAAGAATAAGAGGGAATCAGAGCCCTCGAATTCTGTAATGAGGCCTAAGAAAAAGGCCAGTGAGAGTTAGGCCTCTTATTATACCTACTAGGGTGGCGCTTTGTGGGCACTATGGTAGACGCCATTCGGGCAAGTAGTGGAGGACTACTGGGGCATGTTTAAGATGTGGGTCGACTGAGCATCATGTCTAAGATTGTCCACTGAGGATTGATCAGACGCAAGCTGCGAGTACTGGTACTACGCAGCCACCGAGAGTAGCTCAACAGCCACTTAGGGGTCGAGATCAGGCAAGGAGTGGTAATGGTATAGGCTGAGGACAGAGAGCACCGCGTAGAGGTACGGGACCGATTGAGTCAAGGCAACCTACACTGGTTTATGCTGCTCGTCGTCGATAGGATGGTGATGCTCCGGACATCATTACGAGTATGTTCCTAATTTTAATGTACCCTACACTACATTGATAGACATAGGCTCTACACACTCTTATGTAGCCAGCTCTGTGTTTGAAACTTTAGGGATTACGGTTGAGAATACTTCGAGCGAGATAACTGTTGTGAGTCCATTTGGGTAATCTATCCGGGTCAGTAAACTATTTAGAGACGTTCCGCTAGAGGTTCAAGGGAAATTATTTCTAGCTTATCTGATAGAGCTTCCATTTGGGGAGTTCGATTTGATTCTGGGAATGGACTGGCTGGTCAAGCATCGGGTGAGTCTGGACTGTGCTACAAAGAGGGTTATTTTGAGAATCGAGGAGGATAATGATGTAGTGGTGATTGAGGAATGTCGGGATTATTTGGCAAATGCGATTTCTATGTTGGTGGTGGAAAGTTTGGTATGGAAAGGATGTGAGGCATTCTTGGCCTACATCAGTGTTTCAGATTTTAGAGACTCTTCGATTAAGGACATCAGAATCGTAAGGGACTTTCTGGATTTTTTTCCTAAGAAACTACCGGGTCTGCCTCCGAGTCGAGAGGTAGAGTTTGGAATTGAGCTCTTTTCTGGTACAGCTCCGTTGTCCATCACCCTCATAGAATGGCATCGAAGGAGCTTGTGGAGCTTAAGGCTCAGATTTAAGAGTTACTAGATCGTGGGTTCATCCACCCTAGTGTGCCTCCATGGGGAGTGTAACATCCTAGATTAGGGGTTATGCGTTCGTGCGTAATTCATGAGATAGTGGGATCACTGGGTGTGTGGATGTGTTCAAGAGTTTCAAGAACCCTAAGATGAAATGAAATATAAGGAAATGTAAGGAAATGTAGGAAATGTAAGGAAATATAAGGAAAATGTAAGGAAATGAAAGGAAATGAAAGGAAATGAGAGGAAATGAAAGGAAATGAAAGGAAATGTAAGGAAATGTATGGAAATGTATGGAAATGTATGGAAATATATGGAAATGTAAGGAAATGTATGGAAATGTATGGAAATGTATGGAAATGTAAGGAGATGTATGGAAATGTAAGGAAATGCTTTAGAAATGTTAAGTTTTGGAAACTAAACTAAAATAGGAAAGTGACCATTTTGGAAACCAAGTAAATTAGAGAGTGAACATTTTGGAAACCAAGCCAAAATAGGAAAATAAACATTTTGGAAACCAAACCAAAATAGGAAACTAAACATTTTGGAAACTTGGAAAATACAGAGTCACTGCTAAAATTTTAGGAAGCTTAAAATGACCTCTAATGTCGAATTTAAGATCCCAAAGGGGAGCTTAGGCCAAGTGACCCTAAAGAACATAAAATTTGACCCAATAACGGATAATTGACCCAATAACGGACTTGGAAATGTGGCCTCAAGATACCACCTAAGGCTTTAGGAAATGGCCCAAATGCAAGAGGTTTTGGGCACGAGTTCAAGTCATTCAGAAGCAAATAAAAGAGATAAAATTTTGCCTCCATGAGTGGAGAATTGACGCACCTAACTAAATCTTTAAGTGATTTTTTTATTTAATTACTTAGGGAGGAAGCAATGGACGACAATAGGGACTCTTAGGAGAAGAGTTTTATTCCCTTTAGAATTTCGACTAAATAGGTGGATAAATGAAGAATTATTCTTTAATTAGGAGAATGAGGAAGAGTGGTGGCCAAGCAAAGGATTCTTGGCCTAGTAAATTAGGCTATAAAAGGAGGGACTAGGGCCATTCATTATTCATTCTCCTCTCTTTTCCTCCTCAATATTCTTCTCGAGCATCCATTCTTTTCTTCTTTTCTTTTAAGCCTCCTAGCCGATTTCCTTCTAAGCCTATTATTCCTCTCTTCTTTCATCTTTGAAACCAAATACATAAGGGAATCATAGCCGATTGTTCATCAAGTCTCTAAGCCGAATCTCTGAAGGTTGAAGTGAAGGTGCAATCGATTCCTTCAAATAAGGGTAAGATCCAAGTTTAGTTTTCCATTCTTTTATATTTTAGACTTATCAAAATTTAGGGACTAATTTCGATTATTAATCTTGGCCGAATCATGGAAGGAGAAGTTCTTTTCCCGAAGGTACACCATAGGCCACGTGTTCCCTAGTTATTCGGTGAATTTCGGATTTAAAATCCACAAGGTAAGCACCTAAAAGTATTCGCCAAGGCTTGTATGATTATCTAGATCAGTTCTTTAATTATTAAAAAGCGAAAACTAACCCATATTGAGATTCAAGGTTGGCGAATATGAAGTGAAGGAAAACCAAGTTTTCAGCATTTGAATAAACACCAACCCAAGATCAAAGGTAAGTCTTTTTACAAATCCTACTAGGATTTGGATATCATAGCCGATAGAATTTATGCTAAGTAATAAATAATGAATCAAATGTAGGGACTAAGGATCTAAACTTTAGATCTAGCTTTCTCAAGGAATCGTTAAACAAATGAAAGTGTGTGTACGTGTATTACACTAAATCTTGATAGATTTACTAAAGTGCTTTAATTCATTATGTGTGTTAATATGAAAGTGTAATAATATGGTTAAGGTATCGTGTGTATTCCACACTATTCTTAATAGTTTTATGGTTTAAATATGTTATATATGTTAATGTGAAAGTGAAAGAAAGTGGCTAAAGTGCCATATTATGGTACAAAGTATTCGTTTTCCTACTTCTACTAGGATTTGAATTTTTAATAAATGTTATACAAGTGAAAAGTGATGTGAAAGTGAAATAAAAATATGTTATGCATGGTATTTATAATTTGGGGCATTCGGATTTATGTGAAAGGGAAGAAGGTGTTGACTACGGTCTCACCAACGTTATAAGTGAAAGTGATGACTTTGGTCTCACGAGTAAGTTTCTTATTTATAGATTATACTTCATTACTTTACTCGCTATAAGATTAGTTTGATCTTATGTTGCTAATGAAGTGTATGGAACCTCGATTGTGAACTTAGAGAATGTGCCTAGAAAATATGATAGTTCTTTAAGATCAGAAAAGCAAGAATAGAATAGTGTGGTGAGATAGACGGTACGGATGAACGATAGTAAGTAATTTCGAGGACGAAATTATTTTTAAGGTAGAAGCGTAACATCCTAGATTAGGGGTTATGCTCGTATGTAATTCATGAGATAGTGGGATCTGGCAGTGTGTTGGATGTGTTCAAGAGTTTCAAGAACCCTAAGATGAAATGAAATATAAGGAAATGTAAGGAAATGTAGGAAATGTAAGGAAATATAAGGAAAATGTAAGGAAATGAAAGGAAATGAAAGGAAATGAGAGGAAATGAAAGGAAATGAAAGGAAATGTAAGGAAATGTATGGAAATGTATGGAAATGTATGGAAATATATGGAAATGTAAGAAATGTATGGAAATGTATGGAAATGTATGGAAATGTAAGGAGATGTATGGAAATGTAAGGAAATGCTTTAGAAATGTTAAGTTTTGGAAACTAAACTAAAATAGGAAAGTGACCATTTTGGAAACCAAGTAAATTAAGTGAATGTGATGACTTCGGTAATTCTACACTAAATCTTGATAGATTTACGCTTTAATTCATTATGTGTGTTAATATGAAAGTGTAATAATATGGTTAAGGTATCGTGTGTATTCCACACTATTCTTAATAGTTTTATGGTTTAAATATGTTATATATGTTAATGTGAAAGTGAAAGAAAGTGGCTAAAGTGCCATATTATCTCACTAAGTGAATGTGATGACGTTATAAGTGAAAGTGATGACTTGGTCTCACTAAGTGAATGTGATTCTAAGTGAATGTGATGACTTTGCGGGTTTGGGGTAGGGCTTTATAAAGAGTTAGTATGAAATAAGACACCTAACTAAATGGGGAGCATTACTTTATCTAAGCAAATGGGGAGCACTGTTCTATTTGTGAAAAAGAAGGATGGAACCATGCGTATGTGTATCGACTACTGCCAATTAAATAAGCTGACCATGAAGAATAAGTACCTTTACCAAGGATTGGTGATCTGTTTGACCAGTTCCAAGGGGCTTCTATTTTCTCCAAGATTGATCTACGGTCAGGGTACCATCAACTAAAGGTTAAGGACCCTGATGTGCATAAGATGGTGTTCAGGACTCGGTATGGACATTACAAGTTCCTAAAGATGCCATTTGGACTGACGAATGCACCGGCAGCTTTTATGGATCTGATGGACCGAGTGTTCCAACCCTATCTGGATCGATTCGTGGTAGTCTTCATTGACGACATTCTGGTGTATTCGAAGATTGAGGACGAGCATGATGAGCATCTCCGAGTGGTATTACAGACGCTTCGCGAGAAACAGTTGTATGCAAAGTTCAGTAAGTGCGAGTTCTGGCTCCGGGAAGTAACCTTTTTGGGGCATGTAGTTTCTGTGGAGGGGATATGTATTGATCCTCATAAGATTGAGACTGTGTTGGAGTGGAAATAGCCTAAGAATGTGTCTAAAATCTATAGCTTTTTGGATTTAGCGGGTTACCATCGACGCTTCTAGAAGGGTTCTCTTTGACCGCAGCACCATTAACCAAGCTTCAGCGTAAGGGAGTTCCCTTTTTCTGGACGATAAGCAATAAGAGAGCTTTGAGAAGATCAAATCTGTTTTGACAGAAGCTCCAGTTCTGATACAGCCTAAATTTGGGAAGGATTTTGTTGTATACAATGATGCGTCACATATGGGTATGGGTTGCATTCTGATACAGGATGGTAAAGTGGTAGCTTATGCGTCTCGGCAGTTCAAGGCGCATGAGGCTAACTATCTGAAGCACAATTTGGAGTTGGCCGCGGTTGTCTTCCTTCTGAAAATATGGAAGCACTATTTGTATGGTGAGAAGTGTACTATCTACACTGATCACAAAAGCCTCAAGTATCTCCTCACCCAGAAGGAATTAAACCTTAGGAAGCGTAGATGGGTTGAACTGCTTAAGGACTACGACTGCACCATCGAGTACCACCTGTAAGACAAATATGGTGGCATATGCTTTGAGCCGTAAGGCAATGACTGATCTGAGAGCGATGTTCGCTCGACTTAGCTTATTCAATGATGGGAGTCTGTTAGAAGAATTTCAGGTTAAGCCCATATAGATTGATCAGATCAGAGGTAAACATATGAGGGATAAGTCTCTCGAGTTGAGGTTTCATCAGGTTGATAATGGGGATACTACGGATTTTGGAATTAGCAGTGATGGGGTACTTTGTTTCTGCGATTGGATCTGTGTGTCAAATGATGAGGATTTGAGACAGTCGATTCTGAGGGAGGCGCATAGTAGCCCTTACGTTATGTATCCCAGTGGGAATAAGATGTACCGAGATCTACGAGAGCTATACTGGTGGATAAGGTTGAAGTGTGAGGTTACTGACTTTATTGCTCATTATCTGACTTGTCAGCAGGTTAAGGCTGAGCATCAATTGCCTTTGGGATTGCTACAGCCGGTAAAGATTCTAATGTGGAAATAGGAGCAAGTAACTATGGATTTTGTTAGTGGGTTGCCCATACCACCCACTAAGAAAGATTCTGTCTGGGTCATCATGGATCGATTGACCAAATCTGCTCACTTCATTCCGGTCAGGACAGACTTTTTGCTCCAAAAATTAGCTAAGCTATATGTGTCTGAAATAGTGAGACTGCATGGGGTTCTTGTCTCGATCATCTCCGATAGGGATCCTCGCTTCACGTCTCTGTTCTGTAAGAAATTGCACGAGGCTCTGGGTTCAAGGTTGGACTTTAGTACTTCTTTCCATCCTCAGATAGATGGTCAGTCAAAGAAGGTGATTCAAGTACTGGAGGATATGTTGAGAAGTTGTGTTATAGTTTTTGAGGCAGTTGGGAGGAGTATTTACCGTTGGCAGAGTTCGCCTAGAAAAAATCTCTTAGTCTAGCATTCAGATGGCACCTTACGAGGCCTTGTATGGTCGTAAGTGTCGCACTCTCTTGTGCTGGACTGAGATGGGTGAGCGACGTGTTCTGGGTCCAAAATTGGTTTGTAAAATTGAAGATACGGTCCGATTGATTCAGGATCAACTGAAAGCGGCATCTGATAGGAAGAAATCCTACGCTAATCTAAAGAAGAAGGATATTGAGTATTCCATAGGAGACTTAGTATTTCTTAAGGTCTCGCATGGAAGAAGGTTCTGAGGTTCGAGCGCAAGGGTAAGCTGAGCCTTCGGTTTATTAGCTGTACCGTATTCTGAAGTGAGTGGGGCAAGTTGCGTATCAGTTAGAGCTTCCTCCAGAGATGGATCGTATTTACAATGTTTTCTACGTCTCAATGTTGAGAGGCTACCGCTCTAATCCCACGCATATTGTGCCTATTGAGGACATCGAGGTTAGACCAGATCTGACATTCAAGGAAGAGCAGGTTCAAATTTTGGAGCGCGACGTTAAGGTTCTGCGTGGAGGAAATCTATCCCCTTAGTGAAGGTGTTGTGGCGGAATCATAGCACTGAGGAGGTCACTTGGGAGCCGGAGGATTCGATACAGCAGCAATATCTTCACCTTTTCTGATTAGGTAAAATTTTGAGGACGAAATTTTCCTTTAGGGGGTAGAGTTGTAACACCCCAGTTTTCCATTATTTTCGGCTTCTGTAGTTTCAAGACACAAACTGCTTGTTTGCTTTAATGGCTAAGTGATTTGGGTTTGTATGGAAGTGTCTGAAAGGTCTCAGGTTCAAGTCTCAACTTGGGTGAATTTTGGTATTTTTATGAATAAAGCCCAAGCTTTGGTCAGTAGGCTTATAATTAGAAGTGTGTAGGTAATTAACAGAATGGGCCTACTAGTCTGGTTGTTACGTGGAGTGTTGGGGTGAAGGAGGTTGGGGGTTTGAGTCTAAGGGACGGTAATGGCTTTAACTTTTGCTCCTAGCTTCGGCTAGAGTTGTGCCAGGATGGGAGACTGAGTGGTGGATTGTGAATAGAATTAAGGGGAGGGAAATTATGAAAGGATCAAAATTCTTGAGTAGTTGTGTTTTCCAAAATTCCTCTCTGCCGAATTCCCTTCCCAGCTGAAATTCTCCTTTTTCCTCACCCTCCTTTTCGCTTTCTTTTTTTGGCTTCCGTTTTGCACGACAATCGTACTTCCTCCCCTATTTGTGGCGTTTCTCTGAATAACTTCGGTAAGTCGTTCTTTTGGATTGTGATTTATGAGGCTAAACTTTGATTCGGGTATTTATTTTGATGTCTTGGCAGTATCAAATCTTTGCGATCAAGGCTCTTTTCATACTGCTTCACTAATAAATTGAGTTTGAAGCGTTAGGGGTAAGTTTTAATCACTCCTTGGCTAAGTATTTCATTTGGGTTGGTTTCGATTCGTCGATTAAGTGAATAATTGAGTGAATTACTGATCAAATATAGGTGCTGGTGATCTCGAGATTACGTTAAGAGTGAAAATGAACCAGGTGTGTATCCGAAAATGCAGAAAATAAAGTTTCGGCGAAAGCCAAAAACCATTCTGTAGACTCCACACAGGCGTGTGGTAGGCCATGTGCAAGACTGTTAGTCAGCACACGGCCGTGTGATTGACGAGCCAGGCCGTGTGCGAGCGAAAAGGCCGTGTGTGACACATAGGCTTGACCAATTGGGCCGTGTGGGCCACACGGGTGAACCACACGGGCGCGTGGAATTCTGGGCCAGGCCGTGTGGCCAATTTGGGCTGTGTGGGCCCACACCAGTAGGCCCATGATTGTGTGAGGCCATTTTTTAGGAAAACTCTGTAAGGTTGCACGGGTCGCCCAAGTCAACTGTGGACCTACCTTAGGGTCTGTAAGTACGACTTAAACCCCTAACTAATTGCTTTGTCTGTTTGATTTCTGTATTAAGCATGAATGCTGATTGATTATATGAGTTTATTTGCATAATAGCATGGCATTCCTGTATGTTGCATGGCATCGGGGTGGGTTGATTATGATTGGATGAAGTATCTGAAAGGCTCTTAAGCCTGTTATTTGGCAGCTCAGCTACAAATTTCTGATTATGTGCTGCATTTGGTACAACATGGTGTGTAGGGCTGGGTAGGTTGATTTTATCCCCACATGGTGTGTAGGGTTGGATGGAGTTGGTATGTAGAGGCTGGTGGGTAGGACTCTGTTATCTGCATATTCTGTTTGAAATGGGCCAAGGCCTTGTAAAATGTCTGATTCTATATCTGAGTGGGCTAAGGTCCACACCATTTCTGTAATGGGTTCAGACCCGAACTGTGAACATCATGTATGTTATCTTATATTTCTATTTGTACAGTTTCTGTGGGGATTACACACTAAATTAGCGAAAACTCACCCTTTTCTATTTAATCTGTTCAGGCAATCCCCAGCTGTAGACGGTCGGTGCTATGGAGGATTCGGCGGTGACCATGGTTCTAGATTCCTATTTTACGGTTTCATTTTTATTTATGGTTTGATTATATCTGGGTAAATGTTATGTAATAAGGTCATTCGGAGTTTTGTTTAAAATTTGGGGAATTTTTTATTTATAATCTGCTAGCTATAGGACAAAATGCAAGTTTTCAAAATAAACAAAGGTTTTATCAAATACACACGAACTTGCAAATTATTTTAAACGCTTCCACAACACATAAAGTTTTAAAATGGATAATGAATAGTTAAATGATACGTTTTGATGAAAGCCTAAGATATTTATGAACGATTTTTGCGTAGTTAAATCTTCCAAAGCACTATCATGTGACGTCGTCAAATTCATTCATAACGTCTAGGCCGGGTTTGGGGTGTTACAATGCTGATAACTTGTTATAAAATAAAAAGAGATGGAGAGAATAAATACTAAAGAAAATATGAAAGCAATAGAGGATGTACTTTATTGATCAAAAGGGATGATTACAATGCTTCATCAAAGTCTCTATTTATAGGCATAAGAAGTATAAAAGAAGTAGAAATCTAATTCTAATAATTATTAGAATTTAAAGTATATTAAAACTTTATCTTAATTATGATGGACATCCACTTAATAAGATATTCATAACAGTTTTAAGAATTTAAAATTTTCCTTTAATAGGACTGAAAAACATATTTTTATTTTAAAAATCTAAACCTTTCTCAAGATCAAGCCTTTTAAAATATATATATTTACTTTAGAAAATGGAAGGGAAAAAACGGGATTTTTGGGGCTCCTAGGGGGCAGAGGACCGACTTCCGGTGACGTCCCCTTCATCGGAGCCTAAACCCGATCCTTCAAGATATGTATATGGCAAAAACGAAAAAAGCAAAGAAAAGAAAAGAATAAAAGGAAAAAAAAGAAACTAGAATGCTTGTTGTTTTTTTTAAACCTTTTTTTTAAGACCAAAATATGAAAAGCCTCTCTTTTTTTTCATTTCATTTCATCTATATATTTTAATATTGTTTATTTGTAAAAAATGATAATAATAATAATAATATTTAATAATAATAGTAGTAGTAATGATAATAATAATTTGGGCCTTTGACAGGCCCAAAAAGGAAAGAAAAATAAAAGAAAAACAAAGGTCTCAAATTGACCAAAATCGGATGGACTTCTAATAGCCTAAGAGCGAACAAAAATTTAAATGGGCCTCCTATTGGGCTCGGACAAAAATGGGTGTCTACAGCTGCCCTCTTTGTTCATGGCTTACGTAGCAAGAAACGTGCAAGGACGTAGACACCTAACCACTATCAAACCCCACTCAACATCGCAGTAAAAAGAATAACAGATTTTTGCAATTACCAAATTCAAAAAAAATCATGTAACACCCCTAACCTGTAGAATAGGGTTACAGAGCACTACCGGACTTAACAATTAAACAATTATACATTTCACATACATTTTCCATTTCCAAATAAAAAATCATTCATAATCAATCACATTGTCCCTAATACGAGCCTACGGGGCCCAAATTATCCATTAGAAGTGGTTCAGGACTAAACTGATAACTCAAGAAATTTTTGGAAAACATTTAGAAAAATTTTCAAAATACAGGGGACACACACCCATGTGGCCCAGCCGTGTGAGACAAAGACACGCCCGTGTCACAGGCCGTGTGAGACAAAGACACGCCCGTGTCACAGGCCGTGTGGACATTCGAAGTAGGATCTCATGGCCATGTCCTAGCCTGTGTCCAACCCCGTATAACTCTCTGACTTGGGTCACACTGCCAACACACACGCCCGTGTGACTAGCCCGTGTGCCCTACGAAATGGCCACACATGCCCCTGTGCCAGGCCATGCCAAAACTGTAGGGTATACTAACTTATGCCACACAGTCAAGTCAAACGCCCATGTGTTGGGCCGTGTGGAGCATACTGACTTGATTTCTAATTAAGCACTAGGGGGCACACAACTGTGTCACTTGACCGTGTGTCACACACGGTTAAGACACACGCTCATGTCTCTGCCCGTGTGGACAAATAGGCTATTTACCAAGCCATCTTTCTCACCCAAACTTTCATTCACCTACACAAACCAAATGAAATATAACATGGCATAAATAGGCATTCCAACTAATCTCAATCAAGTCTAATTCATGCTATTTCCATACTAAGAATTATAATGCTCATAACATCATGACTTGCCTATACAAAACATACCAATTTCACATTCACAATTTCACCTAAATGATCACTTTCAATTATACATCACTTTACCTAAAGCCACAAGCATACCAATCTCAAATTTCAACCATTTGGAACTCTAAACACCAATTCACATCAAGCATCTATATAGAAATTATACACAACATATCAAAAGGCCATTTGCACATATATATACATCACCAAGCATACCAAGATAAGTCAAATTACATGGTTATACACATAATCAAGCACTTATCATTTACAAGCCAAATCAAATGGCTAAATCTATTATCAATATATCTACCAAAATGACCAAAACTCCTAGAAATGCCATATAACCAAATACATAAGTTCAAAAGTACCAAAGTGATAGCTTGATAGTGTGATGAGATCTTCTACGACTCCCAAATCCGAGCAAGCTTTGATATTCACTATAAAACACGAAAAAGTAAATAGAGTAAGCTATAAAGCTTAGTAAGCTCGTATAATTCATAAGTAAAACTTACCATTCATTCATCATTCAAGTGATATAAACATAATGTACTACAAAACCATTTAATGACAAAGTTAACATGTATTCATCCACAGAATGATCAAGAACTTACAATTTCATAGATTCAATGCTCATATGATTTCCGTACATACCTGTGCTGATACGTATTTCTATCACACCATTTCATATCTTCACTATACACATTGAACCATTTGGAATAATATCAGATGCTCGGGAATCTCGTACCCTAAGTGCCAATACATAGCCTAAGCTATCTCAATCTCATATCTCATATGATGCTCACTCTCGATTATCAACGGGTCTACTCACACAAGCTGACGGTCATGACATAGCTACACGGTGCTACTTACACAAGCTGATGAGAATCTGCAACACATGTCAGAAAACTCAGCCACCGATAGGACGTACAAACCAACACCCAAAACACATAACCCCTAATGACATGTCATTTGTATCCTAATCTATTCCTAAGGTTCAACCGGGATTTCACAGTGTCGAATCTTTGTCAAACATATCCATAAGGTCATATTCACAATTAATTCAATAATAAAACATTTTAAACACAATTATAACAATGCTTATTAGCATACAAACTTACCTCGATCGCAAAAATGACGAAATGGATCGATTAGTCCAATACTTTGTTTTTTCCCCGATCTAGATCCAAACTTCATTTTTCTTGATCTATATAATATCAAATTTCACTTATTCAATTATCATCCTAATCAATGTAGCCCATAAATCACATTATGGAAAAATTACACTTTTACACCTAATATTTCAATATTTTTACAATTTAGTCCTTAGCTCATAAAAATACAAATTCATACAATTAGGTCCCCACCCATGCTAGCCGAATTTCCCTTATTATCATAGAAGCCCATATTTTTCATTATTTCACACATTTACCATAAAATTTTCACTTTTCACAAATAAATCCCTAATTTGAAATTTTACTAAAAAATCACATAACAAATGTTGTTTATCTAACAACAACCATATATTTTCTATCATCAAACTTCAAAATACACACATATTCATCAATGGTAAAACCCTAAACCTTTAATATTTTTCCAAATTAGTCCCTGGGCTAGCTAAATTAAGCTACAATGACTCCAAAAACATAGAATAATTCAAAACCGAGTCAAAATCACTTACATGCACAAGGATGAGCTTGCCGAACCAAAAACCCTATCTATGGATTTTCTCCTTTCAATTTTAGGTGGAAAAAAATAGCATGAAGAAGATGGTATCTTATTTTATGTTATTTTACTTAAGTTTATTTATTAATTTACTTATTTAACCTTTGTTATAAATCATTACAATTCATTTAATCATGTCCAAGAATGTCCACTAACTTTATAAATGGGCTAATTACTACTTAAGGACCTCCACATTAAATTTCTATAGCTATTAGACAGCTTTAGCTAATAGAACACAACTTTTACACTTTACGTGATTTAGTCCTTTTTATCAAATTGAGCATTCAAACGATAAAATTTTTTAACGAAATTTTCACACAATCACACTACCATGCTGCAAACATTAAAATAATAATAAAAAATTATTTCAACCTTAGATTTGTGGTCCCAAAACCACTATTTCGATTCGACTAAAAAGGGCTATCACAGATCAAAACATATTACGTTATCCAAAACTAAAAATGTAGATACCAAACCATCAAAACATGAAGAGTGAAACAAGATAGACCTCACAACCAAATCTTTGAAATGAGAATGCAGAAGAAATGTAAATAGACCTGACACCTATGCCTCCATATACAATGCAATGAAAAGTAAATGGACATCCACACTTGGGCCTTTAAATGCAATGAAAAGTAAATGAACCTCTACACCTGAGCCTCTAGATGCAATGAAAAGTCAATGGACCTCCACACCTGAGCCTCTAAGTGCAATGAAAAGTAAATGGACCTCCACACCCAGGCATTTAAATATAATGAAAAGAAATGGAACTCCACACCTAGGCCTCTTGATTGCAATAAAAAGTAAATGAACATCCATACCTGGGCCTCTAAATGCAATGAAAAGTAAATGGACCTCCACACCTGGGCCTCTAAATGTAATAAAAGTAAATGGACCTCTACGCCTGGGCCTCTAAATGCAATGAAAAGTAAATGGATCTCCACACCTGGGCCTCTAAACACAATAAAAAGTAAATGGACCTCCACACCTGGGCCTCTAAATACAATGAAAAGTAAATAGACCTCCACATCTGGGCCTCCAAATGCAATGAAAAGTAAATGGACCTCCACACATGGGCCTCTAAATGTAATGAATGTTTTCCTTTCTTCCTTGAATTTTTCATAAAAGGTAATCATTTTGAGAATCATGTTTTTAGGTTGAAAAAGATCAAATCCCTATCCACACATCATGAAAATCAAATTCCATGGGATGTCACCTTAACAAATTTCAAAATGATTTTATGACTCGTAAATTAAATTCTCAAATGATAATTCACTTCACAAACTTGGTACTACGGATTTCATAAATCCACCCTTGAAACATAAATTTCTTGCATTGAGAGTCAACTTATTAATTCTCATAAAGACGAATTTCCTTTTCTTGACTTTGGACGGTTCCAGCTGTGAACCCTATATCATGCTCTTTTGCAAAATTGCATCTTACAGTAGATATTCTTCAATATAGTTCCTTTCTTTTGATCTCTCTTTATTTTTTGGTTTCTTTTTTGTTTTATTGTTTTTTTCTTTTTTTTCTTAATTTAAGAAAAATCTTCTTTCTATAGACTCTTACATTCTCCAAGTAGATTAATTCCCTAATTTAAACTAGCCATGAGCAATCAAAGATGGAGTTATTCCAAGGTTATAGTGTCAGTTCGAGTTTGGGTGCCAAAGAAAGGGTTAGAATAGGCTAAAATAGATGACTTTAGGGCTCGTACCGGAAGATCAATTTCTTCTAGAAATCTTCATTTTCCTCTAAGGCATCTCATATTTTTTTTTTTTTTTTTTAAATCTCTCTAGACTGCTCATTTCTGAGTTTTCACCTTAGAGTTCATCTCCCTCTTTTATGCTCTTGAAGATGTCACAATTTCCCATGGATTAACTTCTTGATTTAAAAAACATATTCGATCAAAATGTTCTTTTAAGGGTTGTAACTTGGTTTGAGGGTTAAGGGTCAATTAGAGAAAGGTTTTCCAAGATAAAATATATATAATGTGAAAGAGTATAAAAACCATGATGAGTTATTTTGAATTTTTTATTGCTCCTTCCATCTCTCAATAACTTTTCTTCGCTCTTACTCCTTCCTATTTCCTTTCTTTTTTTGTTTTTTATTCGCTTTTCCTATTTCTTTTTTTTTTGGAACGAGATCAAGAATTTGAATTTTTCTTTCATTCTTCGTTATCTTTCTTATCAATCCATGATGTTCGACGGATGACTTTAATTAGGGTTCAGAAAGAAATACATCAGGCTTAAAATGGGGTAGCAAGGGACATAATTTTCTCCAAGTGACGGGGAGAACAAAAGGATACCATTTATCATTTCGAAATATGGTTAATCTCATCACAAAGGTCATTCTTGGAAATGAGCCCATCTTTTCAATTTGAATTGTGCATAATCTCATGTTTGCCTCACAATGTTGTAAAATCATCGATCCATACCCAAAACCTCACAAATAATATGGCCCAAAGTGGTTAACAGAGGATGAAATATTCTTCAAGTGAAAGATATTTCAAAAATGTCATTCGTCACTTTGAACATGGCCAACTTATTAAATAATAAACCTTAAAGAGAATGCAAAATTCCAAGGTAAAACGTAACCTCAAACATGATGCACAAAGAAAAGCAAAATAGAAAAAGCCAACATTACTTAATGTGAATAACTCTTTAAAAACAATCAAGCTTAGTTTTTAAGCAAAGTATTTTTTCACTGCATCAAAATTTACAGGGTTCAACATCTTGTCTCTGTCCATTTCAGCGATAATCAATGCTCCACCAGAGAAAGCTTTCTTCACCACAAACGGTCCCTTCCATTTTGGCATCTATTTTCCCCGATGATCATGAACATATGGCAGAATCTTCTTCAGTACTAGTTCCCCTTCTCTGAACTACCTTGGTCGTACCTTCTTGTTATAGGCCTTCATCATTCTTTGCTGATACAATTGGCCATGTTATAAAGCTGCTAATCTCTTTTTCTCAATTAAATTCAACTGCTCATATCTCTCTTGCACCCATTTAGCCTTCTCTAGTCGCACCTCCCTCAACACTCATAGAGATGGGATTTGCACCTCGATAGGTAAAACGGCCTCCATGCCATACACTAATGAAAATGGAGTAGCTCCAGTCGAAGTCTTCACTGATGTATGGTATGCATGGAGAGTAAAATGGAGTTTCTTATACCAATCCCTGTACATTTCTGTTGTATTGGAAATGATTTTCTTGATATTTTTATTTGCGACCTCGATTGCCCCATTTATTTTTGGATGATATGGCACAGAATTGTGATACTTGATCTTAAATTATGTGCAAACCTCTTCTATCAAGGCATTGTTCAAGTTCTTGGAATTTTCTAAGATGATTCTTTCTGGTAAACCATACTAACAAATGACCTTTTTTTCATAAATTTACAGATCACTAATCAAGTTACATTAACATATGAAGCAGTTTCGACCCACTTGGTGAAATAATCAATCACTACAACGATGAAATGATGCTCGTTTGATGCTTTTGGTGCGATGGGGCCAATGAAATCCTTGCCCCACATTGAGAACGGCCAAAGAGGCACCAAGACATGAAGATTGGTAGAAGGAGCGTTAATACTGTCTACATAAATCTAGCATTTATGATATTTTCGAGCATAATTTAAACAATCTCGTTCCAATGTCAATAAGAAATATCTAGCCCACATGATTTGCCTTGCCATCATACATCCGTTACTATGTGCTCCACATACTCCATCATGGATTTCCTTCATTATCTTATTTGCCTCTTCTATGTTGACACATCTCAACAGGGTTTGGTCACATCCTCTTTTGTACAAAAACTCACTGTCCAAGAAGAAACCCATAGTCAGCCTCCTAATTATTCATTTATCATTTTCTAAGGCATAGTCCGAGTATTGCTGGTATTGCAAATACCACTTAATATCAACATGCCATGCTTTCCCATTTGTTCCCGATTCTACTCCAGCGCAGTGGGCCCACGAGTCCTTAACCCTTAGCTATATAAGTTGCACTTCTGTTTCGAACCTATGCTTTCTTTTATAGCCTTTTGAGACATGTAGACGATGTCATACTCGAACAATACCACTTGGAAACGAGCAACTCTCTTTGAAAATGATGGCTTCTCGAAAATGTACTTCAAAGGGTCTAACTTTGCGATGAGGAAGGTCGTGTGATACAACATGTATTGCCTTAGTTGACATGTGGTCCATGCTAAAGGGCAACACATCTTTTCTAGATGGGAATATTTGGATTCATATTCTGTGAACTTCTTACTCAGATAATAGATTGAGTGCTCTTTCTTGTTTGAACTATCTCGTTGCCTCAGAACACAACCTATAGAATTATCCAACACTACCAAATACAAATTCAAAGGTCTTCTTGGAATCGGTGGAATCAAAATCGGTGGCTTAGCCAAATACTATTTTGCTTTCTCGAATGGTTTTTGACAATCTTCAGTCCAATCACCATCATTATCCTTACGTAAGAGCTTGAAGATGGGATCATATTTATCCATCAACTGTGAGATTAAACGAGACACGTAATTTAATCGTCCCAAAAAACCTCTTACCTCTTTTTGAGTTTTAGGGGGTATCAAATATTGAATTGCTCGAACCTTATCCAGATTTATTTCAATTCCCCATTCACTCACTACAAAACCCAACAGCTTCTTCAACTTTACCCCAAAAGTACATTTTGCTTAATTGAATCTCAATTTGTATTTTCTCAATCTCTCAAATAGTTTGTAGAGGTTTTCCACATGACTTTCCTCCCTAGCAAACTTTGCTATCATATCGTCAGCATAAACTTCAATCTATTTATGCATCATGTCATGAAACAGTGTCACCATTGCTCGTTGATACGTCAACCCCCAACATTTTTTAAACCAAACGACATGACCCTGTAACAAAAAGTTCCCCAGGTTGTGATGAATATGGTCTTTTCCATTTCCTCCCTCACCATTTTGATTTTATTATACCCTGAGAATTCATCCATGAAAGAGAAAACACAATATTTAGCAATTTTATCCACCAATGTGTCTATATGAGGTAACGAAAAATTATCCTTAGGGCTGGCTCGGTTCAAATCTCTATAATCGACGCATATTCTGACTTTTCCATCCTTTTTAGGCACTGGTACAGTATTCGCCACCCACTCTGGGTATTTATGTAACACCCCTTACCCGTATTCAATGCCGAAATAAGGTATGAGGCATTACCAGAACACATACACTTAACCATTCACATGCAAGCATACACATCCTTGAAATGCATCATCATAGACTTATAACATAACAAATATTGACCACATTAAATGCCTTATACAACAATAACCATCAAATAGCATAGGCCAACATTCTAGGCCAACTCATAATAACATATACACATAATCAAGTCCCTATACATGCCATAGACTTAAAAATACTTGAAGATCATTGATACAATACCAATCAATAACTTGTTCCGACGACCTCCAACTTGAGCTAGCATCTGTGAAACTATAGGAAAAAGTAAATGAAGGGGGTAAGCATTATAGCTTAGTAAGTAGCTATGTAAATAATAAGTGATTTATTAACAGGCTTTTATAAATCTTCATAATATGTTCTCAAGATAATACAATCATAATTACACGTAGTTCCACCATTTACTCATGTTCATCTCAAGTTGTCTACTCGAGTCACAGTCACTAAATTATTAATATCTTGAACTATGGAACTCCAAATTAATATCCGTTAATTTTTCCCGAAACTAGACTCACATATCTTATTACCAAAAAAAATTCAGAATTTTGGTTTAGCCAATAAGTCTGATTATTCATTAAATTCTCCCTGCTCGCTATCTATCGCTTCAACCCTTCTTCACTAAAAATTAATTAGATCTTTGTATGGGATTTGGACGATGTTCCCATTTGTTTCTATTGAAAATAGACTCATTAAGGATTTTAAGCATGTAAATTATAACCCATAAATATTTTTTTAAAATTTTTAACTATTTTCTCAAATCAGAAAAGGGGATTCCGAAATCATTCTAAATTTGTCTCGCAAAAATTCAAATATCTCAGAATATGAAATTCTTTTATGTGAAAATAGACTCAATAAGATTTAATTTAATATCTTATTCAACTTCTAATTCAATTTCCACCATTTTGGTGATTTTTCAAAGACACATAACTTCGTCTTTGTCCCAAAACTATTTTATTGCAAATTTTACTCTTTCATAATTTCTTTGTATTAACTTTCATGGTAACACTTACCCCATATCAAACTTACCAAAGTTTGATCACATATAGAGCACATTTCTCATGAGTATATATACAGATGTACTTGCACTTGTTCATTACATAATCACATTCAATTACACTTAGTCATTTTCTTGTTGAACACATCAGAATATTATTGGATACATCGGAAGTTTGCACATAAGTGCCACACTTGTAGCCAAAGCTACTTCACATCACTTTTCACATAGAGGCTTGTTCTCGAGCTATTCACTTTCACGGGTCTACTCACACAAGCTGTCATCATTTGTTACTACTCAGTGCTGCTCACACAAGCTGTCAGGTATCCGCAACACATGTCGGATTACCCAGCCACTGGTAAAACTTATAAGACCAGCACCCAGATTCACTTAGTCACAATTTCACATAGATTTCACATAGGTCTCTAGTGACATGTCACTAGTATCCTATTTTATTCCTAAGGTTCAACAGGAAAATTTCTCACATTTCGATACTTTGTCAATTTCGTTCAATATTCATCTACATCTCATAAAATATATCAAAACATAAAAACGTAAGTAAAAATGATGCATTATTTACATACAAACTTACCTTGGTAGCACAATCGGTGAAAAGGTCTTATACGTCATAATCTTTGTTTTTCTCCCGTTCTAAGTCCAAATCTCGTTTTCCTTGATAATCGAGCTTGGAAGCTTGAAAAACCCTAGCTATGGTTTCTTCATGCAACATTCAGCCATAGCTTGAAGATGGACACAATTGTGCTTTAATTTTGGCTTTTTTAATTCTTTTAATTACTAAATGACCAAAATGCCCCTACTTAAAAATATCCTATTTCACTTATCTCATATCCATTATTGTCCAACAATTTAACCAATGGTCTAATTACCATTTAAGGACCTCCAATTTAAAATTTCATAATAATTGGACACCTCTAACATGTAGAACTCAACTTCTGCACTTTTTACAATTCAGTCCTTTTGACTAAATTGAGTGCCCAAACGTCGAAATTTTCGAACAAAATTTTCACGAAATCATCCCGTGGTGTAGACCATAAAAATATAATAAAAATAATTTTTTCCTCATCGAATTTGTGGTCCCGAAACCCTTTGTTCGACTAGGCCCAAGTTTAGTCATTACAATTTAGCTACTTTCAAAAATCTCGCATCAATTGTTTCTTGACCTCTTCTTTAATCTTCCACAAGATCTCGTGTTTCATCCTTCTCAACTTGGTTATATGTGCTTGTAATCTGATTTTAAAGGTAACCTATGTTCCACGATATTGGTGTCCAAACCCAACATATCTTGGTATGACCATGCAAACACACCTGAGAACTCAATAAGTAGATCCTTCAACAATTGACTTTGCTCTGGCATGAGAGTGGTTCCAATCCTAATTTCCTTTCTTACCTCATCATCACCCAGATTTATTAAATTTGTTCCCTCCAAGTGGGGTTAAATAAGGTTATTTTCTTGTTCAACTAGCCTCAAAAACTCATATGGTATAACTTCCTCCTCTTCCGTCCCATGATCTTTATAGTGAATATAATTATGAGAATTTGACTCAAAGATGTCATTTGAATCATTTATCAATTCATGAGGTATATCCCTACAATAATTATGAGTATGTATATTGGTATATGAATGAAAACGATTGAATGAATAAAAGTGACTAGGGACATAATCCAAATCTGATTTCATTAAAAAGAAAACAATTTTACATGGAATTTTGAAGGAAATTAAATGAACTGAACGATATTACACTTTGATATAAAAACTCTTAAAAACGATTACACCTCGGAGGACTCAAGGATAGCAGGTAACGGTATGATCTGCCAGTTGACCAAGGCTGGTGTTATACCAGTGAGCTATCATTGGTCCTTTTTAAATGGCATTTATTTCCAAAGTTAGAAAATTATTTGGACTTGTCATAAAAAATGTTCTTTTTATTTTTTTAAATAATGTTTCTTAATAAATAAATGAGCAAATGAGTGAATGAATGGATGAATGGATGATTGAAATTAAGGCACATTGTCATAAATATACTCGAATATAAACATTTTCTTTCATGGAAGGTTCAAAAATTGTTCGGCTTACAATTTTTTTTTCATTTTTTATTCACACCTAAAGAAAATCCTAATCGATCTATTTTCATGGGGCAAATCTCTACTCATCGTTCTTCTTCTTCCTCCTCATGAGCTTGATGAAATTTTGGCAATGTGCTTGAGTCACCTCTAGAATTTTCTTTGCAAGCTCATTCCTAGCCGTAAAAGAGGTAGATTCTTTTTTGAGTTCTTCAATCTGTTCACATATGTCTTTTCCTTAATTAGCGAAAACTTGATCTTCCCTGTGGATTATTGCAAACACCTCTGTCGATTTATTTCCATTTGTTCCACCACGATAAAACGCTCTGCAAGCTCTGTATATTCTTTCGTGAGCTCTTTGTTTTGCTCTTCTTTTGCCTTTAATTCTTTAGTCAAACGAAAAATTACCCCTTCCATCACCTCAATTTCAGCAATTTTCTCATTAGACACCCTCCTCCAAGTTTGTTCTTGTTCTCGCACTTTTTGGAGTTCATTAGCCCGTAGACTCGGACCCATCTCCAACCTTTGAATCTGAGCGAACAAGTCAGATCTTTATCGTTGACTTCGTTCTAACTGTATTTTTAGTTCTTCCTTTCTTCCCTTCATATCTAACTGGTGTTGCTGTTGTTGTCTCTTGATTTCTTCCTCCTTTTCCTTTACATATACCTGATATTGCTCTCGTTGCCGTCTGACCTCTTTATCTCTCCCCCTCAAACATATCTCTAAATCATGTATAATTTCTGTTAGCTCAGCTACGTCATCTAAGACCTTTCTCTTTCCCTTGAACTGCATTGACATAGAGATTTTGCTTCTTTTTAGGTGCCACTAGATATAATTTTCCAAGGGGGAATGGTTGAAAGAGGTTCCTGATTGCAAGCTCAAGGTTTGACCCACTTGATTCAGTATCTTTTCAATTTCTTCCAAAATCTTGGGTCCTGAACTGAAGCTTCCACCCTGTTTAAACCAACTGTAGCAGGTACGCATTGATACCCGTATTAGCTCAAAACCATCAATGACGAATAACTGATGGCTCCCCAAATGCCAATTAAGGGAACCTAAAATGACCACCGCACCCGATAAGTACCATGCTCCAATCATCCATGGAGCCCTCTATTCTATTTCTTGGCATGCCAATGTACTAAGGTTCTGAAACCACTCCCTAATTGATTGATTTGGAGGCCACTCACTTTCCAAAAACTCCTCTATAGGCCTGGTCGAAGGAACAAACACCTGACAAAAGCGCTTACAGAGGCACCTAAAATGGCTTTTCATCCATATGAACAAAAACTGTGTGCATCCTAAGAAATGCCCGTCTCCTTTCCTTCTAATGAAATTGAGTGAAATAATGGTTTCGGCTAAAACTATTGGAGCAGGATTCACCCTTTTTTAATTTTAAACAGAAAATTAGCTAGCTCTACACTCACATATCTTATAGCTTTTGGGAACACAATCAACCCGTATACGGTAAATGCGAATAGTGCCAAATGTCTATCACCGCTGGCTTTTCCCTAATTTCGAACTAGGAAATACAAGGACCATTTTTATCTTTTAGTCTTGCTTTCACCGTATCTACAGGTACTCCCATCATATTGGCTAAGGGTCCCCAAAAATTGACGTTCCGCTTCCAATATATCCTGAACGAGTCTCTAAAGTCATAGTGGAGAATGGTAGGATATTCCTCAATATTCGGTACCATATCCACTTCATTAAACGTAAAACACCTATAAGTGGGATCCCAAAAATGTACCATAGCCTTCAACAGGGCATCATCCGGTTTAATGAACAAAAGCTGTGTTACATTGCCATACTTGTCCCAGAAGCACATTTTCTTAGCCTCGTCTCATGATTGTCATATTCCTTTTAACTCATCTTCACGATTCCTCCTACAATCCATGCGGGCTATCTGAGGCAGGCTCGAGTCAAAATTAACTATTTGGCTATCTCCTTCTCTGGTTTGAGTATCCTCTGAAATTCTCGCTATTATCTTATATTTCCTACCCCATGCCGAACAATAGAATCTTCTCGAAATGTGTTCATGTCGAATATAGATGTGACACTGTGCCCTAGGTATTTAAATGATGCATGAATTATGCCATGGAGAGACACAAACATAAGAAAAATAAAGTAAAAAAAAAAGCAATAAAGTCAAATGAAAAAAATGCAAAATTAAATCATAAAGCATTGCAAAAAAATTCAAACACAAAACATACGAATAAATGCTCATGAGGTCCTATAGGGTATTATTACGAAGGGTAAGGTACGGTTCTTATGTCTAGGCTTCACATTTAAAATGGTCATTACATGCTGGCTTACGACTGACTCTAATGCACGGGAACCCAAGGCTTAAATACGACATCCATAGGGATCTGTTTCCCTTTAAAAAGAGTTGGCCCTTGGGTGGTAAGACTTCTATAGCGTACACGGTAGCATTTGCTACAAAAACATCTATATCCATCTTAACCATGAAATAGTACACTTAAACTTATGCGGTGACATATTGCCACACAAAAGCCTAAGGCTACTCCTTCTAAAAGGGATGGGCCCAGGTGTAGGACCGAAAGCAAGATGCAACATGAATTACAATTATAGCTGCCCTATGACGGTAGAGTCAACATAAACATTAATCAATTTCATCGATAAAAGAATAAACAAACGCATTGACATTTATATCAAAATAGGATAAGTAAATGAAATGAACAAATAAATCAATATTTAACACATATTCAACAATTTAAAACAACATTAGACAATTAAATAAATTAATGCACGAATAAATAAATCAAATATACACAAATACTAAAAAACCTAACTCTCAGACCTAAGTAACTCGACTCACTTGGGTTCCGCAGTGGAGTTGCCAAGCTATCATAATGTTGCCTACATAAGAGTACAGGAGCCTAGTAAGCAAAGCTAGACACGGAGGGCCTAAATTAATGTAGAGTCGCCACTAACCAATTTGGGCTAGGTTGATTAGCCACCTATCGTCTAAAAATCTAGAATTAATACTACGAAAAAAATCCTAAAAGTCTAGACTCGATTTCATCACCAAATTTTGGGTTCGGGAGTACGGTTACCTGTAGGAAGGTTATAGCACCCCCACAACGCCTATCCGGTGATAGTCCTACGTGGTCTTAAGAGCTAGAATTTTTTATTTAAGCATATTAATGTCTTAATCAGGAAATCTTAAACAAAAACTGTAAAGAAAATGCCTCTAGTTTACTTGTAACTCGATTAAGATGTGTTCACCAAACTTATCTAATTTGAAACTTAAATTAGAGATTTTTACTTTTAACGGGAATCCTAAAGGATACCTAAATAATTATAGTAAAATACCCTCAATTTCTAAAAGTAATTCTATTTTAGAATTCTAAAAAACGAGAAATTACTAATGAATTAAGAGAAATATTAAAACCCATCTACAACTTATTTGATCTTTTATTATTATTTTTTAAAAGATTTAATTAATAATGTTGAACCTATCAAGATCTTACGAAAGTATCCTATAACGGATTTGTGATTTATCTTACTTTAAAATTCTTGATCTAAGGTTTAAATTCGTCAAAATCCTAAAATAATATGTCTTAAATAACATTTATTAGCTTTCTTAAAAGTTTCTAAAATAAAATACTAAGAAAGACTCGCTCATGATTTACAATTCACCTACAAAATCTTTAGTTTTAATATTGAATAAAGTCCTAAAGAGTATTTACATATTAATTTAATATTCGAAGAGAAATCCTATGCGATATTTTAAATTAGTTTAAAACCCTAAAAAGATATCTTACATGTTATTTATAATTTTTCTAAGGTAAATGGTAGATAAGACCTTAAAGACCAACCTAAATTCAAATGTAAAAACCTTATAGTTTCATTAAAATGTAAAAGCCTTACGGTTTCATTAAAATGTAACACCTACTTAACTAACTTCATGTCAACAATTATAGGATGGAAAACGACCTAAAGTTCTCTCTTTTAAAACGAATAGTAATAAAATAGGAAATTAATTAAATTGGCTAAAGTTAATGAAAAGTTAATCTCTTTCAAAAAGGCAATAATAAAAAGAAAACTTAAATAATGAAATAAATAAGACCTTGATATGATGATAATAACAACAAAAATACACCTTATTCATAATACAATAAAAGAATCAAAGTAACATAAACAAATAATATTAAAATGTACGTAAGGGAATGTGTAAAAAACATAAATATAAATAGACATGAAAATAAATAAAGACGAAATAAGAATAAATAAAATTATACAAGTGTGAATAAATATAAAACATTAAAATAAAGTGCATAATTGACACTAAATATATAAGGTATAAATGCAAATGAAAGGGAAGATATAAGTGTAAATAATTTATTAAAGATGGAAACAAAATGACATAGCTTGATTTTGGGACCAAAAGATAAAAAATGTAGAAGATAGAGGACCGATGTAGCAATTAATTTGTTTTTAATTTTTAAATTTATGATTAAATTGAAGGTTTCAATAAAAAAAGGTTACAGGTGTAAATAAGCCACGGAGTGAGGGCATTGCTGCAAAAAATAGAGTATTTTTGTAAATTTAAAAAGTAAGGGGGTGGGAATAAATTACCCATTTTTGGCACCTATTAATGAAAAAAAAAACTATTCATTCTTTCATTTTAACATCATTTTTTTCAACAAAGAAAAAAAAACACTTCCTCTTTCTCTTCCCCCTACTATGTTGGCCATAGCTCCACCACCAGAGAGCCCAATGGCTCTCTGGCCTCCGGTAGTAGAGTCGCCGCATACGGTGACTAGAAATTTTTTTTAAAAAAAATCAAAGTTTTCTTTTCAAAAATATCACTATTTTTCTTAAAAATCAAAACTTTATTTCGAAATAGTTGAAAAGATCAAAACTTTTGTAAAAAATTTTAAACTTTTTCTTTAAAATGACTAAAAACATATTTTTATTTTAAAAATATAAACGTTAGCTTTTTTAAAAAGACATTATTTTTCTTAAAATCAAAACTTTATTTTGAAATAGTTAAAAAGATCAAAACTTTATTTTAAGAATTTAAAATTTTCCTTTAATATGATTGAAAAACAAATTTTTATTTTAAAATCTAAACTTTCTCTTTTTAAAAAAATCAAAACTTTTTCGAGATCAAACTTTAAAAAAAACATTTATTTTAGAAAGGGAAGGAAAAAAATGAGATTTTGGGGCTCTAAGGAGGAGGACCAACATTCTAGTGACGTCCTCTTCATCGAAGCCCAAACCTAATCCCTCAAGATATGTATATGGCAAAAAAAAAAAAGAAGAAGAAGAAGAAAAATGAAACTAGAATGCTTGTTGTTGTTGTTGTTGTTTTTCCCCTTTTTTTTTTTTTAAGGACAAAATATGAAAAAGCCTTTTTTTTTTCTTTCATTTCATTTCATTTCATCTATATATATTGTTTTTAATCCTTTTATTTGTAAAAAAGATATTAATAATATTTAATAATAGTAGTAGTAGTAAGGATAATAATAATAATAATAATAATTTGGGCCCTTGATAGGCCCAAGAAGGAAAGAAAAATAAAAGAAAAACAAAGGTCTTAAATTGATCAAAATTGGGTGGGCTTCGAATTGCCCAAGAGAGAACAAAAATTGCTAAAATATTGTAAGTTTCTTACAACGTTCTGTCTGGTTGATCGTAGTTGCTTTCATCGTTGTCTCTTTTTTCAAGGTCAATATCAAAAGATGTTGTAATACCAGATATGACACTATCTATCTAAACATTAAAACTAACATAATTGCTAAAATGTTCGTCATCATCTGCCTCTTCAATTTTAGAACCTTCATCATTCTAGGTGACGGTAAGGGATTTATTTTTCTTCTTAAGAGTGTTGGCATACTCGACTTGGATATGCCCAAAACCTTCACATCCTTGACAATAAGTTCATTCTTCTTCTTCTTCTTTTCTTGTTGTTCCTTTTTTAACATTGTATCTATTCTCCTCTTAAAATACTTGTGAAAGGTCTTACTGAAATTCTTTTAGAGAAGTGAATTTTGTTCAAGCTCTTTCAAAGAGAGGGAAAAGCCTCCAACATCTTCGATAATGTTATTAACTTTGAATGCAACCCCTTTATCTTATTTTTATTTATTCTTTTAATTTTTTAAATTCATTATAAAAGTTCGAAGAGATCATGTACGATCTCTTCCAATGGAGTATTTCCTTGGGATTTTTGCTAGAAAAATTCCTCTAATTGATCCAATTGTTGTTGGTTTTGGTTTAATTTAGCTTGGAATTTTCACTCACGGCTGTTTTGTTCGATTGTATAGTCATACGAATCACAAGGAGTTTTGGCTAAATACTCGAATGTCTCTAATTGTCACTCATCTATCTCTTCCAACAAAGTTATTGTTTTATTTCTTCGTTGGTAAAGCTCTAGCATAAGCAATTTTTGGTTATCCATAATCTCTCATTGTTCCTATACTCCCTCCTCGTATACCTCATCTTCCTCCCATGGGTTTATCGAATCTCCATCCCTCTCGTACATATACTTGCTCGACTTTGGTGTGAGTTCGTTCGAACACTCGGGCTGCTCGTTTTTGTAATTACAACTCCATTGGTTTGTTGAATCTCCGTACAACCAACTCGATTTGGATAGTTCATACACTGACCTATAAAAATCAATGTTTATGATTAAATCTGATAATCAACAAGGTAAATAAAAATATTTAATTAACTACAAAAAATTCAAAATAAAAATATTTAAGTATGTTAGAAAAAGTTAAAACACTATCTAGCTCGTTTGTCTTTCGATTAATATTATCTTATAATAATCAATCTAATAAAATTTTCACTGTTGCAATTCCCGACAATGGCTCCAACAACTTGACCACCTATAAACGTGTTATCATTTATAGTAAAATATCACACCAAAAATATATTGAATTTAATCAGCGGTGTCCACAAGCGTACGGGTCAAATTGTAATATAGTAAGGTTTACAACGAAACACTTGTAAGTATTTCAAGGATCGTACCCAAGGTATTTGAGATTGGAGAAAATATTATTAAATTAATTACAGAAAATAATTATTAATCTAATCGAGTCACGAATTAGTAGTGCGAATCCAAATTAATATTTTAATTAAACTAATTAAATTAACTAACCTAAATTAACATAACGGACTTTCCTATTCCTAGTGTCGACAATGCGAGCCTCTAACTTATGATTGGTCACCAACATATCACCTTGTCTCAGCATCATAAATTCCTATTTTTTGTCTTTCAAATACAACTCACCGACATATTTTTTTCTAGAACTTAGACTAGAAAAAAGTCCAAGTGATCCAGTTCAGCTAGCACGTGCCGAATAACTATCAACCACCATTGATACGCCTCCTCTTTCAAGAGGGACACAACACAGGTAACATACTCGTATAGAGAGCATTCAAGTTGTTGCAATATCGATCAGTAGATTTGTAACACCCCTATCCCGTATCCATACTTGACAGATCGAAAACTTTATCATACAATTCGTAAAGTAAATCATAGTGACCCCTCTATAGGTTATCGAGACCTAAAACATACTTAGAAATAGGGTTGGGACTAAACCAAAAACACACGTGAAATTCTCAAAATTTAAAACTTTTCAAAGCTTGGGGTTACATGCCTGTGGTAATGGTGGTGTGTGCCTCCCACGGCTACTAGACACTCCCGTGTGTCTTCTCTGTGGTTGAACTTGACTTTACTCCACGGCCACTAAGCATGCCCGTGTACGTTAGCCGTGGTCGATTCTGATTAAACCACAAGGCTACAAGGCATGTCCATGTGCCAAGGCCATGTACTCTTAACTGGCTACTAACTTAGCCCCACGGTCACTAGGCAAGCCCGTGTGCTACAATCGTGTGGCAAAATAGGTTATTTGCAAGGCCAAAATGCCACCCACTATAGGGTCTTACCTACAAGCAAATTATCAATTCAACTTATGCACAATTAGTCACCAAAAACATATCAAGATAACAAAACAATCTCTACAATCAAATCCAACCCCATTCATGACAAATTACAAGATTAAAACTCATGTTGTAACATCCTGATAATTAGGGGCTATGCATTTTACATAATTGAATGATGTTGCATGCTTAATCTTTATTAAGTGCAATTTTGGAAGTTATTTGAGCTTCATTTATTAAGTGAATGCTTTGCTAAGCTTTTAATTTCTATTAATTAGAGAGAGAACTAAGCTATTAAGGCCTTAAGAATTGATGATGAGAAGTTCTAGTATAAGTTAAGTAATTGGCAAAGTGGTTAAGATACATGGGTGTGTTCTTGAGGTACAAGGTTGAATCTCTAGCTAACATTAGGGAGATTTTAATTTTTTTGTTTACTTCCTTGTAAGTGTCGGCCAAGAATATTCTAGAGTGGATGAGCTTTCATCCATTTTTGGCTTGTTGACCATGAGAAAAAGGAAGTTAAAGAACATAAGGCATGGAATCACAAATTCATGATAAGATGAGGGGGACAAAGGCATGAAATAGGGCTATGTTTTGGGGATGTGTTCATGGTCATTTGACCATGAACCTAGACGGCATGAAGGCTAAGGGAGAGGCTTAGTTGTGTAGTAAATTCTTTGGATATGATGGGGAAGAAACAAGGAGGAAAAAGGGGGATATGTTGGCATTGATGTGGCGAATTTATGCTTTGCCATTAGGGGAAAAGTTAGCCAAAAGCCTAGGTTGTCCATCTTTTCTCATTTTCTCCAAAAAATTCTCTCTAGCCGAATGTGCCATAGAGTTTAGGTAAAAACTCTCTTTTGTTTTAGCTTTCATCCTTTTGACCAAATCTTCTTCTTTTGGCCGAATGTACCATAGTCATTTTGGTACATTTTCATTTTGATTTAGCCTCAATTGCTTGAACCAAATACAACCTTCTTTCTCTCATTTAGTTTTCATTTTGAAACCAAAACCACAAAGTTTAAGCACCATTATTCTTCTTCATTTTCTCTTCTCTTCAATGCAACTAAGTTCCATAGTCCATCTCTTTTCTCTTTGATCCTATTCTTGTTTTTCTTTTCTTTTCACCTTATTTTTCTTATCTTTCTCTCATTGCCGAAATCACCATTATCATTTTCTTCTTCTCTTTCGCTTTACTTCTTTCTCCTTTCATTCTCTTTCTTCTTTCTTTTCAAAACCGAATCCATTATTTTGAAGCCACCATTTTTATTCTTTTATTTTGTGAAGGCCGAATCATCATTCTCTTTTCTTCTTTTTCAAGCCGAACCTCCAAGTGATCAAAGTAAGATGCAATCATTTATTTTCATCATTTCCTTTCACTTGAATAAGATTGGAAATCATAATCTTTTATTTCTCTCTAGGTAGAATCTCTTGAAAAGATTTTGAAAGGAACTTTGTTGAAGACAACCTTAAGTGACCATTCGAATCATCAAGGTAAGACTACTATTTTGGATAATATCAATTTCTTTAGATAGATTACTAATCTAAGTTATTTTTAGGAGCAATCTAAGATCATCAAGATAGGTAAGAAAAGAGCCGTTCAAGTGTTTGGAAGAGAGGAGGTATTCCTTTACCATCGAACTACAAGCGAAGAAGCGAAGTCGGGGTTAGAGATTTTCCACCGGTTGTGGACCTCTCGCAAGCGAGGATCGATTATTCAAGTAGTGCGTACAACCGAACCACTCTCGTTGGTGGAATCCGGCGGGTTTTGATCCATCTAGTGGAGAAAACCGCAAATAACCTATCATTCGTGAATCCGAGGGTAAGGATTTAGATCCATCGTTTATAAGTAGAGTTTTTGCTAACAATAGTATATACTAACCAAGTGTGTTAATCATCTAGGTGTGGACGAGCTAGAGAGTATTGTGCTCACTGTTACTAGGTGTGTAACCATGCATTAAAATTTCCATAGATTTATATTATTAAAAAGTGATTATATGATAATATGATTGTTTGCTGATACCAATCATTGGTATACAAAATTCAGGTATGTTACCCAATATTCCGTTTATTTTGATATATGCATCAATATGAAATAAGCATGACTATATTATGATTTGTGGGTACATAGCATGAAAATCTGATTTGATATGTATGTGCATGGGCATATGGGTATGTTTAATAAAGGAGGAAGTATTCGGTGGTTTTACCACAATTCAGTGACTTGGTCACATAAGTGAAATTGGTGACTTGGTCCCATATTTGACTCTGGTGGCTCTGATCACATATTTGATTCTGGTGGCTTCGGTCACATATTTGATTCTGGTGGCTTCGGTCACATATTTGATTCTGGTGGTGGCGGTCACATATTTGACTCGGTGGTTTCGGTCACATATTTGACTCTGGTGGCTTCGGTCACATATTTGGACTTGATCGGTGACTTGGTCACATCTGTTTTGGTGGCTTTGCCACAATAAGGGCGATGTGCATGTTGGTAAAGAATCGCCTTCGATGGTGTGTAGCGGATGGAGGGTCGATTTAGTAATCCCCACGGTGTGCTGGTTGGTACGGGGGTGTGTAGCGGATGGATATTTAGGTTGGGCCGGGCTTGCATTTCATTTCATATACATATCCTTGTAACATTGTATGACTATTATTTGATCTGCTATAAAATGGGCCTTTGGGCTAAATTTGAGTAAAATGGGCCTTTGGGCTAGATTTGAGCTAAAATGGGCCTTAGGGCCAAATATTTGATTAAATGGGCCTATGGCCATATGTGAAAATTTTGGGTTTGAAAGCATTTCATAAAATGGGCTTTTTAGTGTATGTGTTATACATTGAGTTTATGACTCACCCATTTTATGGGATAACTTTTGAGATAACTCGTAGTGCGATGGATCGGACAATGAAGGATTTCGAGGTGGCCAGTGCTCGTAATAAGTATTATGGAGATTTTCCAACTTAAACTCTTTAAGTTATATTTTATTACCTAGACTTTAATTTGGGATGCCAATATTATGTAATAAGGCCATTATAAATTATCTTTAATTTTGTGTTTGGATTTATTTTAAATTTCGCCATGAATAATCATCAAATATCTAAATGGTTTTGATAAATTATTTAAAATGTGTTTGATACTCTTATATAAATGTTTTCAAAGAAATGTTCTTAAGTTTGGTTTCCTTTTTATTTTATTAATTCCTTCTAAAAATAATGTTTCGCTAAAGTTTTACTTGAGGAACATACCAAATCCAGTTGGGCTTTTTGGTAGGGTTTGGGGTGTTTCAACTTAGTATCGAGCTCGATTTAAACTCTCGGCCTTGGGTTTTGAAGCCCACAACGTTTTCAAAATTTGGCCCAAAAGATTTTGAAAGTTTTTCTTAAGTTAAATGGTTTTATAAGAGCATGGCACTTCGAATTCTCGGCCGGATCCATCGTATGTACCTTCATTTGATAAATGATATGAATGTTTGATAAGCCTAAGGAAACTTTAGAGACATGGACCCTAGGTGTATGTGTGCTACTACGAAACCATTGAATATCTGTTTCATAAGACTTTCTTCTAATAAGAAGTGAAAAGATTCTAATACATAAAACTTTTAGTAAAAGCAGATAAGATACGTAGTAGACATGAGCTCTAGGGGCAGGTCGTCGTGGACATAGAAGAGGAAGGATGACATTTGAACCGATTCGGTCGGTCAAGGTTCCGAGAATGAAGCTCCACCATCATTGTTGGGGCGGACTTTCAAGAACAAAATGAAGGAGGTGACGCAGATATCACAAGTCGTCTGCGAGTTTTGAGCAGTAGCGAAGCTAGTTCGAAATGGATCTCGAAGTCATGGTGAGAGACTTAGATCGAATGGAGTGAAGTTTTGAGAGGAGTATCTGGAGTAGCTCAAACGTGGCTGAATATTGGTTGGAAGCGATCGAGAGGATCATGGATGATATAGATCGCACCGATGAAGAGAAATTGAAAGAGCTATTTCACTTCTTCGTGATGGCCTACCGTGGTGGCTTACTATCAAGGAAAGTACCCACGTGGATCGTCTCGGATTGGGGTATTTTAAAGTGAAATTTGAGGAAAATATGTTGGAGCTAGCTACATCGACTCTCGAGAGGAAGTCATTTCGAACTCGGTACAAGGAAACAAGTCGATAGTGAATATGAAGCGAAATTTTTGCGACTTAGCCGTTATGCGGAGGATAGTGGCTACGGAATATGAACGTTGCGTCGGTTGAAGATGGACTTAGAGATGAGCTAAGAGTGATGATTGCTCCACATCGTGAAAGAGATTTTGCAATCTTAGTGGAAAGGGCAAGAATTGCTGAAGAGGCTAAAGCGATTGAGAGACGTAACCGGACGAGAGGTCGAGCAAGAATAAGAGAAGTTTTGGGTCTTGGTCGTCAGGAAATTTTCGAAAAAGTCAAGAAATGATGGACCGCGAGGTCAACAGACTACTACGGAGTGCAAAGTCGTACTTGTTCTCGGTGTGGGAAAATGCACTCGGGTGAATCTTTGGAAGAAAACCGCGGATGTTTCAAGTGCGGTTCGAAGGATCACATGATCAAGGATTGTCCGATGAACTCGGAGAAGAACCGTCCGACAAATCGAGGTGTTAATCAAGTCGATAGAAGTGGTCAATGTAGATAAGAGGCCGTGGTCCCAATGGAAGGGCAATGGTTACGGTAGAGGTCGCGGAACTTGGGCAGAGGCGTGGAAACTCGAGGTGAGACAACCAAGTTTGGTGTATCTTTGTTCGTCGAGAGAAGACGATGGCCTTTTGATGTTATCACAGATGCGTTTCGATTTCAGGTTGCCTTTATTGCTTTGATAGATATAGGTCAACTCATTCCTATATCGCTAGTGAAGTATCTGGGACTTTGCATGTGACTTCAAGCTGTACCTAGGAAGATGATCGTACTTAGTCCTCTAGGATGCATGAGTTGTAGACAAACTCTTTAAGGAAGTGCCTCTAGAAGTCCAAGGGATACGGTTCGGTGATTTAATGGAGTTGCCATTGGAGAATTTGACCTAATTTTAGGCATGGGTGGCTTGTGAAGTACAGTGCAAATGTGGATTTGTCTTGCTAAGAGAATGTCCTAAGAACTTTTGATGACAAGGAAGTTGTAGTGATGGGCGAAAAGACGGAACTACTTATCTAATGTAGTATCCGCTCTTAAGGCGGAAAGGATGGTTAAGAAAGGATGCGAAGCTTTTCGATGTTGGTGAATGCTTTGGAGGCTAAGGAAGCAAGCTATTAATGAAGTCGAGACGGTGAAGGAATTTGTAGATGTTTTTCCGGAAGAACTTCGAGGTTGCCTCCGGATCGTGAGGTAGAATTCGGGATAGACTTATTGCACAGAGCGGTGCCGATTTCTATTGCTCCATATAGAATGGCACGAAGGAGTTAGTTGAGCTTAAGGCTCGATTAGGGAGTTGCTTGATCGTGGATTCATCCGACCTAGTGTGTCTCCATGGGGAGCACCGGTCTATTCGTGAAGAAGAAGGACGGATCGATGAGGATGTGTATAGACTACGGCGGTTGAATAAGTCGACTATCAAAACGGTATCCTTTGCCGGGATCGACGACTTGTTCGATCGACTTAAAGGAGCTGCGGTATTCTCTAAAATTGATCTAAGGTCGGTATCATCGACTTAAAGTGAAAGAAGCGGATATCCATAAGACGGCTTTCCGAACCGAGATATGGCCATTATGAATTTCCGGTAATGCCATTCGGATTGACGAACGCCCAATTGCGTTTATGGATATGATGAATCGGATTTTTCACCCTACTTGGATCGGTTCGTCGTGGTATTCATAGGCGACATCTGGTGTATTCTAAGTCCAAGTGGAACATGATGAGCATCTCCGGATTGTGTTACGAGTTTTAAGGAGAAGAAGGTATCGCCAAATTGATGAAGTGTGAATTTTGGTGAAAGAAGTTGCATTTTAGGACATGTGGTATCGTGGAAGGATTAGGTGGATCCTCGGAAGATCGAGGCTGTGTTAGATTGGAAACCACCTAAGTCCGTAACTGAGGTTCGTAGTTTCTTGGGTTTAGCCGGATATTACCGAAGATTCGTCGAAGGGTTTTCATCGATAGCTGCACCTCTAACGAAATTGCTGAGGAAGGAAGTACCTTTTGTGTGGGCTGATAAGCAGCAAGAGAGTTTTGAGAAGCTCAAGAAAGTTTTGACGGAAGCTCCTGTTTTGATTCAGCCTGAAGCAGGAAAAGATTTTGTCGTGTATTGCGATGCTTCTCACACGGGATTAGGATGTGTTTTAATGCAAGGCGGAAAGGTAGTTGCGTATGCGTCTCGGCAGTTGAGACCGCATGAAGTTAATTACCCGACGCACGACTTGGAGTTGGCAGCTGTAGTCTTTGCTCTTAAGGTTTGGAGACATTACTTATACGGGGAAAAGTCAGTGATATATACGGACCACAAAAGTCTGAAATATCTACTGACTCAGAAAGAACTGAATTTGAGGCAGAGAAGGTGGATAGAGTTGTTAAAAGACTACGATTGTTCTATCGAGTACCATCCGCAAGGCGAATGTGGTGGCGACGCTCTAAGTCGAAAAGTGGTGTCGATTTGAGGCGATGTTTGCACATCTTAGTCTCTACGATGATGGAAGCTTGTTGGCGTAACTTGAGTTAAGCCGACATGGTTAAGTCAAGTGAAAGAGAGGCAATTATTAGATGAAGATCTGGTGAAAAGCTTGACAGTGCAGTGGGAAATTGGAAGATTTTGGTATTAACGGTGAAGGGTATTGTGCTTTAAAGGTAAAGTCGTATGCCGGGGATCAAGAGTTGAGGCAAAAGATACTTGAGAATCGCATGGTAGCCCTATGCTATGCATCTGGAGGAAGTAAGTTATATCGAGACTTGCGAGATCGGTTTTGGTGGCCTGGTCTTAAGCGGGAAGTTACGGAGTTTGTAGGGAAGTGCTTGACGTGTCGACAAGTTAAGGTGAACATCAAGTACCTTCCGGATTGCTTCACCGATAAAGATTCCATGATGGAAGTGGGAGAGAATCACCATGGACCTTGTTAGTGGGCTTCCTCTTACGCCTACTAAGAAAGACACCATTTGGGTGATAGTGGACCGATTGATGAAATCGCACATTTTATTCCGATTGGGTTGATTACTCTTTGCGAAATTGGCAAAATTATATGTGGTGAAATTGTGAGATTGCATGGAGTGCGTTGTCGATAATTTGAGACGAGATCCGAGATTTACGTCACGATTTTGGAAAGCTTTGCATCAAGCTTTGGGCACCAAATTGGACTTGAGACGGCATTTCATCCTCGATCGACGGTCGATCTGAAAGAGTAATCCAGATCTTAGAAGATATGTTAAGGGTTGTGTGATAGATTTCAAGGGAAGTTGGGAGGAATTCTTACTGTTGGCGAATTTGCGTACAACAACAGTTTCAATCCGAGATTCGGATGGCACCGTATGAAGCATTATATGGACGGAAGTGTCGCACTCTACGTGTTGGATGTAATTAGGGAACGGATGATTTTGGGTCCGAGATAGTGTCCGAATCGAAGAAAAGGTTAAGGTAATCCGGGCTCGGCTAAAGGAAGCATCGATGGACAAAAATCGCACTGCAGATTTAAAGCGGAAAGAAATAGAGTATGCGTGGGAGACCAAGTTTTCTAAAGGTTTCACCTTGGAAAAAGGTGATGAGATTTGGACGTAAAGGAAACTAAGTCCGAGTTCATTGGACCTTATCGGATTGTGAAGCGGGTCGGATCGTGGCGTGTCGATTAGATTTGCCTTGAATTGAAACAAATGCACGATGTGTTTCATGTTTCAATGTTACGCCGTTCTGATCGGATCCATCTCATATAGTACGATTGAGGAGGTGGAATTAAGATCGATTTGTCATATGAAGAGGAGCCAATTCAAATTCGGAGCGAGATGTAAAGGTTTTACGGAGAAAATCAGCCTCTCGTTAAGGTATTATGGCGAAATCATGGATCGAGAAGAAGCTACGTGGGAAGCAGGAGGAAGCGATGCGGCAACAATACCCTCACTTATTCGAGACAGGTAATTTTGGGACGAAATTATTTTAAGGGGTAGAGCGTAACATCCACGATAATTGGGGCTATGCATTTTACATAATTGAATGATGTTGCATGCTTAATCTTTATTAAGTGCAATTTTGGAAGTTATTTGAGCTTCATTTATTAAGTGAATGCTTTGCTAAGCTTTTAATTTCTATTAATTAGAGAGAGAACTAAGCTATTAAGGCCTTAAGAATTGATGATGAGAAGTTCTAGTATAAGTTAAGTAATTGGCAAAGTGGTTAAGATACATGGGTGTGTTCTTGAGGTACAAGGTTGAATCTCCTAGCTAACATTAGGGAGATTTTTAATTTTTTGTTTACTTCCTTGTAAGTGTCGGCCAAGAATATTCTAGAGTGGATGAGCTTTCATCCATTTTTGGCTTATTGACCATGAGAAAAAGGAAGTTAAAGAACATAAGGCATGGAATCACAAATTCATGATAAGATGAGGGGACAAAGGCATGAAATAGGGCTATGTTTTGGGGATGTGTTCATGGTCATTTGACCATGAACCTAGACAACATGAAGGCTAAGGGAGAGGCTTAGTTGTGTAGTAAATTCTTTGGATATGATGGGGAAGAAACAAGGAGGAAAAAGGGGATATGTTGGCATTGATGTGGTAGAATTTATGCTTTGCCATTAGGGGAAAAGTTAGCCAAAAGCCTAGGTTGTCCATCTTTCTCATTTTCTCAAAAAATTCTCTCCTAGCCGAATGTGCCATAGAGTTTAGGTAAAAACTCTCTTTGTTTTAGCTTTCATCCTTTTGACCAAATCTTCTTCTTTTGGTAGAATGTACCATAGTCATTTTGGTACATTTTCATTTTGATTTAGCCTCAATTGCTTGAACCAAATACAACCTTCTTTCTCTCATTTAGTTTTCATTTTGAAACCAAAACCACAAAGTTTAAGCACCATTATTCTTCTTCATTTTCTCTTCTCTTGCCGAATGCAACTAAGTTCCATAGTCCATCTCTTTTCTCTTTGATCCTATTCTTGTTTTTCTTTTTCTTTTCACCTTATTTTTCTTATCTTTCTCTCATTGCCGAAATCACCATTATCATTTTCTTCTTCTCTTTCGCTTTACTTCTTTCTCCTTTCATTCTCTTTCTTCTTTCTTTTCAAACCGAATCCATTATTTTGAAGCCACCATTTTTATTCTTTTATTTTGTGAAGGCCGAATCATCATTCTCTTTTCTTCTTTTTCAAGCCGAACCTCCAAGTGATCAAAGTAAGATGCAATCATTTATTTTCATCATTTCCTTTCACTTGAATAAGATTGGAAATCATAATCTTTTATTTCTCTCTTAGGCCGAATCTCTTGAAAAGATTTTGAAAGGAACTTTGTTGAAGACAACCTTAAGTGACCATTGAATCATCAAGGTAAGACTACTATTTTGGATAATATCAATTTCTTTAGATAGATTACTAATCTAAGTTATTTTAGGAGCAATCTAAGATCATCAAGATAGGTAAGAAAAGAGCCGTTCAAGTGTTTGGAAGAGAGGTATTCCTTTACCATCGAACTACAAGCGAAGAAGCGATGTCGGGGTTAGAGATTTTCCACGGTTGTGGACCCTCTGCAACGAGGATCGATTATTCAAGTAGTGCATTAACCGAACCACTCTCGTTGGTGGAATACTGGTGGTTTTGATCCATCTAGTGGAGAAAAACCGCAAATAACTGTCATTCGTGAATCCGAGGGTAAGGATTTAGATCCATCGTTTATAAGTAGAGTTTTTGCTAACAATAGTATATACTAACCAAGTGTGTTAATCATCTAGGTGTGGACGAGCTAGAGTATTGTGCTCACTGTTACTAGGTGTGTAACCATGCATTAAAATTTCCATAGATTTATATTATTAAAAAGTGATTATATGATAATATGATTGTTTGCTGATACCAATCATTGGTATACAAAATTCAGGTATGTTACCCAATATTCCGTTTATTTTGATATATGCATCAATATGAAATAAGCATGACTATATTATGATTTGTGGGTACATAGCATGAAAATCTGATTTGATATGTATGTGCATGGGCATATGGGTATGTTTAATAAAGGAGGAAGTATTCGGTGGTTTTACCACAATTCGGTGACTTGGTCACATAAGTGAAATTGGTGACTTGGTCCCATATTTGACTCTGGTACTGATCACATATTTGATTCTGGTGGCTTGGTCACATATTTGATTCTGGTGGCCGGTCACATATTTGATTCTGGTGGCTTGGTCACATATTTGACTCGGTGGCTTGGTCACATATTTGACTCTGGTGGCTTCGGTCACATATTTGGACTTGATCGGTGACTTGGTCACATCTGTTTTGGTGGCTTTGCCACAATAAGGCGATGTGCATGTTGACGCAAAGAATCGCCTTCGATGGTGTGTAGCGGATGGAGGGTCGATTTAGTAATCCCACGGTGTCTTTGGTTGGTACGGGGTGTGTAGCGGATGGATATTTAGGTTGGGCAGGCTTGCATTTCATTTCATATACATATCCTTGTAACATTGTATGACTATTATTTGATCTGCTATAAAATGGGCCTTTGGGCTAAATTTGAGTAAAATGGGCCTTTGGGCTAGATTTGAGCTAAAATGGGCCTTAGGGCCAAATATTTGATTAAATGGGCCTATGGCCATATGTGAAAATTTTGGGTTTGAAAGCATTTCATAAAATGGGCTTTTTAGTGTATGTGTTATACATTGAGTTTATGACTCACCCATTTTTATGGGATAACTTTTCAGATAACTCGTAGTGCGATGGATCGAGACAGCAAGGATTTCGAGGTGGCCAGTGCTCGTAATAAGTATTATGGAGATTTTCCAACTTAAACTCTTTAAGTTATATTTTATTACCTAGACTTTAATTTGGGATGCCAATATTATGTAATAAGGCCATTATAAATTATCTTTAATTTTGTGTTTGGATTTATTTTAAATTCTGCCATGAATAATCATCAAATATCTAAATGGTTTTTGATAAATTATTTAAAATGTGTTTGATACTCTTATATAAATGTTTTCAAAGAAATGTTCTTAAGTTTGGTTTCCTTTTTATTTTATTAATTCCTTCTAAAAATAATGTTTCGCTAAAGTTTTACTTGAGGAACATACCAAATCCGGTTGGGCTTTTTGGGCCGGGTTTGGGGTGTTTCACATGTAATCACAAGCATAATTCATCCATTCTTACCTATCGTGAGCTCATTCTTTTGTCAGACATGTATGTTTATAATTTTATCCATATACTATCAAATCTCAACCATTTCATATACTACCCAACCATACCAAAACATACACCATATATCATAATCACAAAAGTATATAGCCAACACATAACTAGCCAAATCACATGGCTAAGTTTACATCTCATACTTATTCAAATAACTAGCCTATACATGTCATATCTAGTTATATACATTTTCAAAATATCAAAATAAGTTGAGTAGTGTGATAATGATCCTCGACGGTTCCCGAGCCTTCAGTAGCTTTGACGATCTATTAAACAGAGAAAATGCATACACAGAGTAAGCTTTTAAAAGCTTAGTAAGCCATATACAAATAAACTTAACATATAAGCATTCAAAACATATAATCAATCTAAGTTCACTAATAACTCAATTGCATAATCTTAATTCTTCTTAATACATTTACTTAGGCCATTCATTTAACAATATTGCATATTACTACATACTCTATTAGCTCATAGCTTTTCTATTCAAATAACACATTTACATTCTCATGTTCAAGTACATAATCCACCTAGGTAAGTTTGAGAAAATACTTACCTTCTTATACACACAAAGTGTACTTATCAAACATACACGAAATAAATGTAAAATTCACACATTTATTCATTTCTCGAACTTGTCCATTGAACCGTTCAAATCTAATAGAATCTGTGAGTGCGGAATAGTTATACAATGCCAACGTCTCAGACGAGGTCTTAAATGTAATCAGATATCGATGCCACTGTCCCAGACAAGGTCTTACTCAAATTAATACGATGCCAATGCCCCAGACATGGTCTTACACGTAATCAAATATCGATGCCACTGTCCCAAACAAGGTCTTACTCGAATTAATAAGATGCTAATGTCCCAGACATGGTCTTACACGTAATCAAATATTGATGCCACTATCCCGGACAGGGTCTTAATCAAATTAATATGATGCCAATGTCCGGACATGGTCTTACGTAATCAAATATCAATGCCATCGTCCCAGACGGTCTTACTCAAATTGTACGTTGCCAATGTCCCGGACATGGTCTTACGTAATCAAATATCGATGCCACCGTCCCGGACAAGGTCTTACTCAAGTGTCTGATGCTAATGTCCTAGACATGGTCTTACATGTAATCAAATATCGATGCCTTTGTCCCGGACGAGGTCTTACTCAATTGTCTGAAATGTCCCGGACATGGTCTTACACGTAATCAAATATCGATGCCTTTGTCCCATCGTGGTCTTACTCGAATTGTCTGATTCCAATGTCCCGATATGGTCTTACACATAATCAAATATCGATGCCTTTGTCCCGCATGTGGTCTTTTCAATTCGATGCCAAAGTCCCGGACATGGTCTTTGCGTAATCATATATCGATCACCAATGTCATAACATAGTTAATCCTATCTATTTCTATGTTCGAACGAAACTTCTCGGATGTTAACACCATGTCAGTCTTATCTTAGAATTCAAATATATACAACATCTCATGTGCATTCAACATTATCCATAGTCATATATAAACATATATAATTCAATACAAATACATTTATATCGACTTAACTCATACGGAAAGAACGGAGATAAACGACTATTCGATAACTTTCGACTTCCCTCAGTCTAAATCTATTTTCTTCGATTCTTGATCTATACATATTCAAATTTAATCCATTTATTCATCAAACTATTAATACAATCCAAATACACATATTTAGGGTAATTTACAAATTAGCCCTCACATTTTCACATTTTAGTCCCTATTTTCAAAAAACATCAAATATACAAAATCACCATTTAACCATGCTTGGCGAATACTCATAAATCTTATACTAGCCCATATTTTTATCAATTTTACAATTTAGTCCCTCAAATTGCTATTTTCCCAATTTAGCCCTAATTAGCTAAATTCATCAAAAATTCAAGAATAAAATATGTTCATTTAACACATATCTTTCATTTAACACCATAAATCGTCATAAATCATATGAGATCATCAAAGGCTCATCTCAAAAACATCATCAATTCTCAAAATTAAGACATGGGTTTTGTAGTGGACTAAGCAACAATCTCAAAAACATAAAAATCATCAAAATCCAAAGCCAAAACATACCTTAATTTGAGCTTAAAAACAACTGAAACTTTGCTTTCTTTTTCTTTTCTTCTTTCTTTTCGTTTTTCGGTAAAAATATGATGATAATGGCCTTCCTTTCTTTTATTATAATGTTTTCATTATAATAATATAACTTTTAATATATAATATAAATTTTAACTTAATACTTAAACATATAATATACATAGCCACACTTAATGCCGTCTACTATAATTAAAAATGGACTATTTGCCTTTTAAGGACATCCTATTAAGAAGACAACAACACTTAGGTACTTATAAATCAGCACACAACTTTAACACTTTACACGATTAAGTCCTTTCTCACAATTTGACACACAGTCGATAAAATTATCACACAGAAATTTCACATAGGCTACATCACATACTATTCACACAGAAAATAATATTAAAATATTATTCAAACTCGGATTTGTGGTCCGAAACCATTATTCCGACTAGAGTATAAACTGGATATTACAATTCTTTCCCTTAGGGATTTTCGTCCCGAAAATTTTACCGCTTAATGATTCGAGATATTATTGTCTCATTGAATCTTGAGGCTCCCCGTAGTCTCTTCTATTCCATGTCTATTCCACGAGTACTTTCACTAACATAATTTTCTTGTTTCTCAACTCTTTCACTACGAGCTAAGATACCGATCGGTTCCTCTTCATATGTCATATCGGATCGATTCCAATTTCAAATGGGGCAATCACATGTGACGGATTGAATCGAAACATGGAATACATTATGAATCTTTTCTAAACTCGGAGGCAATCTTTAATCTATATACAGCAGCCCAACCGTTCAATAATTTCATACGGCCCGATAAACCTCGAAATCAACTTGCCTTTACGTCCGTTTACTTTTTTCCATGGAGACACATTCAGAAACACTTTGTCACCAAACTCGAATTCAATATCTTTCTTTTTTCAAGTTCGTATAAGAACTTCTAAAGATCATATGCTGATTTCAAACTATTACGGGTTACTTTCACTTTCTACTCAGTGTCTTTTATCAAATCAACCCCGTATAGCTTATTTTCACTGAGCTCAGTCCAATACAGAGGTGTATGACATTTACGCCCGTACAAAGCTTCATAAGGCATCATTTTGATATTTGACTGAAAACTATTGTTATATGCAAATTCGATCAATGGTAAGTACTGTTCCCACGTACCGTTAAACTCAAATATATAGCATCTTAACATATCCTCGAGAATTTGAATGATCCGCTCGGATTGACCTTCCGTTTGTGAATGAAAAGTTGTACTGAAATGCAACTTCGTGCCTAAAGCTTCTTGCAATCTCTTCCAGAATCGTGATGTAAACCTCAGATCTCTGTCTGACACAATGGACATTGACACTCTGTGCAATCTCAGAATCTCAGAAATATATAGCTCAGCTAATCTATCAAGGGAATAATCAGATCGTATCGGAATAAAATAGGCGATTTCGTTAATCTATCAACTACGACCCAATCGCATCTTTCTCTCGGAGTTAAAGGCAATCCGGACACAAAGTCCATCGTTACTCTATCCCATTTCCATTCGAGAATCGAATCGGTTGTATCAAACCAGATGGAACACGATGTTCAACTTTTAAGCGGTTGACAAACTTAACATTTTGAAATAAAATCAAAAATGTCTCTTTTCCTACCAATCCACCAATAGTGTTGCTTCAGATCAGGGTACATTTGAACTTCCCGAATGAACAAATAAACGAGTGTTATGAGCTTCACTCGAATCAAGCTGTAATAACTCATAATTTCTCGAACACGAATCGATCTTGAAATCTCAAGCAATCATCAACGACTTTAAATTGATTCGAATTCAAATCACTCGAGCTCACTTCACTATTACTTCATTATCAACTTTTGAGCATCGCATATTTTTGTAAGAACAACAGTTTCGCTTTCAATTTAGCTAACACGAACTATCATTAGAGCGAGATCTAATTGAGCATTAGTAGCACACAATACAAATAACGACTTTCGACTAAGTGCATCGGCTACAACATTTGCTTTACCCGGATGATAATCTATCACAAGTTCAAAATCTTTTAATAACTCTAACCATCTTCTTTGGCGAGTTCAAATCTTTCTAAGTCATCAGATATTTTAGACTTTTATGATCTGAAAACACGTGACATTTCTCACCATACAGATAATGGCGCCAAATTTTTAGTGCAAACACAATCACATCATGCATTGACAACCAATCCATACCCAGAAAAATATCAAATTCATAAAAAAAAGTAATAGCATCAAGTCAACAGGGAAACAGATATCTCGAAACATCAACAAGCAGTTCTAGCATACTTTATCAACCAGAACACTTTTACCTAAAGACTTTGATACTTTTATAACAAACTCAGAATACTCTACAGGCAAGGTCTTATTGAATAATAAATTCATGCATATATATACGAATGTGTAGAACCAGGGTCTATCAATGCAATCACAGAAGTATCATAAAATGTAAATGTACCCGTAATAATATCTGAAGATGAAGCTTCCTCACAAGCTCGAATAGCATACGCTCTAGTTGGCTCTCTAAATTGATTTTGCAGCAATATCCTCGTAGACCTATGACTATCAACGACATTTCTTGTATTTCGTAAAGGTCTATCTCTCTACAGGCGTTATCGAATCTTGGATTCTGAGTAGTCTCTTGTTCAACAGGCTCTGGGCAGTCTCGAATAAAATGATCTAACGATCCACATCTAAAGCAAGCTTGATTATTCAATCTACAATTCCCCGGATGTCTTTTACCACAATGCTTACACTCGAGTCGCTTAGATCTGACTTTTCCAACACTTTTCATCTTTAGGCAGTCTCGAATGAAATGTTTTCGTGATTCAAAATTATAACAAACTCTATTGTTATACTTGCCCCAACATTTTCCCACATGTCATCTTCCACACTGTCTACACTTAGGTTTGTTGCTTTTAGTACTTCCATCATTTGAGTCAATTGGAGCTTGAGTTCTCAAACCAACACTTGGTCTCACATGATCTCTACTCGTATGTCCAAATGAAGCATTTGACCGATTGCTTGCATATCTATATTTCTTCGTAAAAATTTTAGGAAACTTACTCATCGATCTTTTTCTTTCATTACGAGCTTCAGAATTTGCTTTCTCGACATTATCATCATTAGTATACCTAAACTCTCCGGCTCCATACTTACGAATTTTGTCAACCGGAGGCTTATTCAATAAATTCGGATACATAACCGGTGGAACAACTGTAGTTTGAGGGGGATTAACCGGGGGCAGAGATTGTGAAATGGTCAGATTATTTCCCATAAATTGTGTGAACCACTCACTCATCATCTGGAAGAAAGCTTGTTTAGCTTCTCCTTCTTGACCTTCAATGGTCTTAAATCGATGGCCCTATCCTTAGCGGGAAGCGGTAGCACTTACTACGTCATCAGCTACGGCTCTTTCGGGATCCATTACTATACGAAAATCACATTTTCACGTCAGGATTCATCACACTATCACAGTTCAAATATATGGCATGTATAGCTAGACTCTGACATGCTACGTTAGTCCGAGAATCGACTAAACCTTAGCTCTCATACCAACCAAATGTAACACCCTATCCCGTATACAGTCATTTGGATTAGGGTTGGGTGCATTACGATAGATCAAAACTTTATCAAACAATTAGTAAAGTAATTCATCAATTACAACCACGGTGACCCTCTATAGGTTATCGAGACCTAAAACATAATTAAAAATAGGGTCGGGACTAAATCTGGAACACATACAAAATTCTCAAAAATTTAACATTTTCAAAGTTTCAGGGTTACACGCTTGGTGGTAGGCGGCCGTGTGCCTCCCACGGCTACTAGAAACTCCTGTGTGTCTTCTCCGTGGTTGAACCTGACTTCACTCCACGGCCACTAAGCACGCTAGTGTACCATAGCCATGGTAGATTCTGTTTAAACCACACGGCTACCAGGCACGTCTGTGTGCCAAGGCCATGTACTCTTAACTGGCTACTGACTTAGCCCTACGGTTACTAGGCACGCCCATGTGCTACAACTATGTGGCAAAATAGGCTATTTGCAAGGCCAAAATGCCACCCACTATAGGGTCTTACCTACAAGCAAATTACCAGTTCAACTTATGCACAATTAGTCACCAAAAACATCTCAAGATAACTAAACAATCTCTACAATCAAATCCAACCCCATTCATGACAAATTACAAGATTAAAACTAATGTAATCACATGTAACACCCCTAACCCGAATCTATCTCCGGAATAGGGATTAAGAGGCATTACCGAACAATCTAATCATTTCACATCACATTTACGACACAAAGTCAATCATCATCATAGTACATCAAGACATAATCAAATAGTCCCTTATTGTGGCCTACAAGACCTTAAACACATGCTAGAGAGGGGTCGAGACTAAACCGAACACTTACGAAACTGTTAGAAATTTCAAACATTTAATAAATCTATTGAGGCCACATGCCCATGCCGACCAAGCCGTGTGCCTCACACGGTCACCAAACACCCTCATGTGTCTAGGGTGTGCCAAAACGAAGCAAGCATTTCGACTTCTCCACACGGCCACTAGGCATGCCCGTGTGCCATGGCCGTGTGCTCTTAAGCTAGCTATTAACTCATGCCCACGGCTAGTTGACACGCCCATGTCAAGGCCATGTACTATTAGGCTAGATCCTGTCATTCTCCCACGGCCATTAGGCACGCCTGTGTTCCATAACCGTGTTTGCAAAATAAGCCATATACAAGGCCAATTTGCCACCCACACAAGGGTCAAACCTACAAGCACATTTGAGCATAATTCCACATAATTTAGCAACCAATTTCATGTCAAGTGATCAACATATCATCTCATACAACCTCATTTCTAATCAAGTCAGCTTATAAACTAAACTTCACCACTTGAACATATTCAATATCAAACATGATTCATCCCCAAATTCATTATATCACACTAGCATCATACCATCACAAAGTTTGCCATTCATAAGTCATTATCTTTACCCAAAAGCCATACCAAAATATGCATCATATAT